>CM070662.1:31679391-32279391 GCA_036346575.1 Dendrocalamus sinicus
CAGTACATCCTTCAGTGCTCTTTGTGCATCCAAGGTGCTTGTAGCGCCTCCCCCTCCATGAGCTTTACAGAAGATGGACTTGCTCTCAACTCCTTTGCCTTCTTTCAGGCACCTTCTACCTCCACCGTGTGCAATGCAACGCCCCGGCGAACCTCTAGCTCCTTCTACACATCCTGGGTATGAACAATATTTTGTGCTACCGCTACGCTGCTGTGGACGGACAAACACTAGTACGACTCACGAAGAGCCTTCCGATGATTCCTTCCCTCCGCACTCTCCACGCCGGAGCCGCCACACCCATTCCCGCTCTTGTCGCGGCGAGTGGGTGCGCAGCCCCGGTGCTCGGTGCACAGCCATATTACACCGACCCGATCGGTAGGCGGAGCCTGGATTTCTAGCGGTGGAGGTGGCGGCCCGACGGCGGCGCCGGCTGCAAGCTTACGCGCTTCGACGCGGCGCACTTCAGCTATGTCACCTCCCTCGTATGTGTCTCGTCGCAGGTGCAAAGGAGAACAAGAACACCAAATGGTAAAAATCAGGGGTGTAGCCAGCCTGAGATCTAGTCTTGAGCTCAGCCTACTGCAAGAAAAAATATTAAGATATTTATTATTGATAGCTACAATAAAGTTTAAAGGTTTTCTCAGCTGGGTCTCAGGCTATTGCCTCGGTGGCTCGAGGCCTAGCTTCGCCTATGGTGAAAATGTTATTTATAAATTTTTCTCCCACCTAAATAGAGGTTAACAGAGTAAATAAATGAAAAAACTAACGGCGATGGTATTTTAGAGTTTTTGTGTTTCTGATAGTATTTATAAGCTCGATCTCTTTGTAATGATTTTTACAACTTAATGATAATTATGATGGTACTAAGCAAATTTGTTTTTTTATCGAGTAGCGTGCGATTGATGATTGTAACGCTATCCTTGATTAATTAATATATCTGTCTTTTCCATAAGGAAAAAGTCTAAAAAACGAGAAATACTTCCCATGCATAAGTAGGAAATTCTATTTCTGTTACCAGATGGGAGGTGGCGAAATCCAAATTCATTTTGAATCAGTAGCGACGAAGACAAAAAAAAAATCAAATAAGCCTCGCTCCCGTGCCCGTCTGCCACGTGGAGAGTTGAGATGCTTACCCGCCGCGCGCCGTGACGTCCCCCCTGACGCCGCGCGCCATGGACGGACTCGGGCCTCGGCGTACGCAGCTCGCGGCCGCCGCACGGCACGTCGTCGTCGCGGAGCTTCCTGCCCCGGCTGCGCCTGCTTTAAAAGCGCTCCCACCACCACTCCATTTTATTCGGCGGTTTCGAGCTCGCAATCTGGAACGAACTCGCACGAATCGGGAGCAGCACCAGCGAAGCTGTGAACTGTACGACATGGGGTGGAAGGGCATCCTGGGCTTCGATTACGGCGTGGTGCAGGCACCGCTCGGCCCCGACATCTCCGGCCCGGAGCTCGCCGCCGCCGTCGCCAACGCTGGCGCCATCGGCCTCCTCCGCCTCCCCGACTGGGTGCCCACCCATGACCCATCCCTCCCTCCTCTCCCCCTCTCTCGTCGCTATTTTGTCTGATTTTTTTATTTCCTTTGTTACTAAAAGACAATTGTATCTGAACACCTACCTGCAGCCGGCGCCGGATCACGTGAGGGAGCTGATACGGAAGACGAGGAGCCTAACGGAGAGGCCGTTCGGAGCGGCCATCGTCCTCGCGTTCCGGCACGAGGAGAACCTGAGGGTTGTGCTGGAGGAGAAGCTCGCCGTGCTGCAGGTGTACTGGGGCGAGTTCCCTAAGGGGCGGGTCGATGAGGTGCACCGCGCCGGCGTCAAGGTCTTGCATCAGGTGAGACCTTTATTTCCATATTTCACTGGAATGCCAGCTTGCTTACTTGTTATGCCTTTGTCTGTTCCAATTCCCTTATCTAATTACACTTGCTTTGCCAATGTTAGTTCCAATTTCCTTACTTAACAATTGTGATGTCATTGTTAGTGGTTTGCTATTAAGACATGTCTGCTGAACGTGGACTCTTTGTTCCCACTCTGGTGGAGATCAATAATGAACAGATAAATTCTCTTGCACACTCAAAGAGGCATGTTGGTCTTTTATGTTCACAGTCCTAACTAATAGCACCAACTAATTAGCCAAAACTCAAGGGAACAAAATCATTGGTGGGCCGGTGGCCGGCCTCTTAAAACTTTGTTAATTAGTCAAAGCTTGCCAAAGAAAAATCATCGGCAGTGGCCAATGGACATCACTGCGTATATATCAGACTTCAAAGAAGTACTGTGTTCTTCTATGGTTTTGGTGCGAGTCTAATGAACAAAAGGGGCTCGGGCTTTGATCTCATTCTGATAGGTGGAGCTTCCAATAGCATTTGATCTTGGGCACTGATGTTTGGATTAAAAACAAAAGGGGCCGGATGTTTTATTTGGACTTTGCATCAAGCCATGAGTATCTACCTAGTGAAATCAGAGCTAACTACTATCAGTACATGTTTGCCCCTATTCATTAACAACTACTTTTACTTTAGATTCGTAAACATTTTCTTAAGGTGTAGTACCGAAGCACTCACATGTTATGTTAAGTTATAGAATGTGATTCGTTTCACAAAAAGAAATGCTTCTTACCACTAGTGCACATAAAATTGACTTAGAAAGAAATACTTTGTTACTGATTTGTCTCCAATTCTCTATGACTGATCGGATGATATATGATATTTAGGAACAACTCCACACTACAAGCACTTTTATCTGATGTAGAGCTTTCAGGCTTTGATGATCTTCTTTTTGGTGCCAAGAAATACGCAATAAGTACCTCTAGATGAACTCTAGTGAAGGCTTTGGTGCTTTGTGATGATGATGATATGAGAACTCTCATTCGTGTGCATCCTTACATTTGTTTTGTTGATTATGGACATTCAGAGTTTCTGTTGTTAATTGCACAGGTTGGTAGCTTTGAGGAGGCAGCGAAAGCTAAGGAAGCTGGTGTAGATGGAATCATTGTTCAAGGCCGCGAAGCAGGTGGGCATGTGATTGGTCAGGTAAGTCACTTATCCACGCTGTTTTCTAGTTTCAATTTAGTAGAAATGCTCTTAGGCAGTCTTTCAAGAAGCACCCCTCCCACCCCCAGGAGCATGCATGCATGTATTTAGAATCTACACCATGCATTCAGGCTATATGTGAGGCTAATGATTTCGCTTAGGGTCCCTGTTGTGGTGTCATCTCTGAAAGCATAACACACCTCCCTAGCTGTGTCCATTTAAGTGTCTTCATGGGCTTTCATCTCAAACAGTTTTTTTATTTGAAAAAAAAGGAAGGACTGCTACCGTTGCTCCCAAGAGTAGTGGATCTAGTTTCAGATAGTGGCATTCCAGTTATCGCCGCCGGTGGAATTGTCGATGGCCGTGGCTATGCTGCCGCATTGGCACTTGGTGCTCAGGGTGTTTGCTTAGGAACTAGGTATTCTCTCAATCTTGTCTTTGTATGAGTATCTCAAATAGAGCCTTTGTTCTATAGTTTTGCTGTCTGGTTTTCAGATTACAAAGTTCCTTGAACATTCAGGTTCCTAGCTACTGAGGAAAGCTTTGCACATCCTCTGTATAAGCAAAAGCTAATCAAGATGGATCAAACGGACTATACAAATGTGTTTGGGCGTGCTAGATGGCCTGGTGCTCCACAACGTGTGCTGGAAACACCCTTCTATGTTGAGTGGAAAAATCTCCCAGATCAGGAAACAGAGGAAAATCAGCCTATCATAGGCCACACTATCATCCATGGTGTGGTATGTATTTGGTTTTAATTTTCTTTAATTCGCATTTAATAGTTGCAACCATTTTGTGGTTTTTGTACTTGCTTGTTTTGATCATTAGTGCAAACCATATCAATTTTTCCATTAATACATGGTACTAGATACACATGAGAAGTGAAAATGCTTTATCCGGGGGCCTGCTTGGCTAAGCTGCACCTCAGACTTCTAACATGGGGAAGTTAGAACCTTACTAGTCTAGTTCCCAGTGAGAAACATGAGTCTTGGAATTGGATCCATGAAGTGGTTTAAATGACAGTTCTAGCTTATATTCTTGGTGGGTTCACAATTCATGAGTTGCAACTCAAAATCTCAAATAATATTTTTTTGCCAAATTTTAGGCAAGCTGGGTAACTTTAAGAGCACTTGGGAACCAAAAAGGCTGTTCCAATTCAGCACTAAAGAAGCGCATAGTAGAATTACTCTTAGTTTGTAAGACATCAAAACTGGAGAACTTTGTGGAACTCAGACAACCAGATTTGAAATGGCCATCCTAGTTTGGGTTTCTATTTCCTTGATATTAGGGCATCTGTAGTGTATGAAAAGAGGAGGTCTTAAGCCACCTTAAGGTCAACCTTATACATTACAGGGGTGACCTTAAGCAGACCCTAAGCAAAAAAAGCTTAAGGCTGGTCCTCAAGCTAAAGACTTGGCCACAAGCATTAAAATACAATTTTTCTTTATCTGCCAAGTGGGACCGTCTTAAGACCCCTTGGGTTATATACACTATAGAGTTGGTCTTAAGGTTTAGATGGGACCCACCTTAAGACCCTTTGGGTTATATACACTACAGATGCCCTTATACATCCCAAAAGGTTATGTAGTTAGGTTCCTCAATTTTTATAGGATTCAACGTCATTTTGGTATATGTACTTTAGGACATGGTAGGATGGCCATTAACTGCTTTGCTTTCAACCAAAACGGTACCACTTATAGTGTCGTTTTCTTGTTTTCTGTTTCTAGCAGGCTAAGGGAATTCCCACTTCAAACATTGCATACCCATGTCTATAAGTTGGACCCCATACAGACACAACTAGACACAGCCCTTCTAATACACTGTATCTATTATCTGATCCATCTAATCAATACTGTAATTTTATATTTATTTCCCCTCCCCTCCCCCCTCTCCTCCCTTCCCCTCTCCATGTTCTCTTTCTCACCACCAGCACCAGCACCGGTGGTGAGAAAGAGAACATGGGGAGGTAAGGGGGAGGGGGAGAGAGAACATGAGGGTGGGGGATGTGTTGGCCGACACTGATGGTGAGAAAGAGAACTTGAGGAGGGAGAGGGGAGAGGATGAGAGAGGAAAGGAAATAAATATAAAATTACAGTATTGATTTGGTGGGCTAGATGATAGATACAATGTATTGGAGGGGTTGTGTTTATGTGGGGTGGCGGTATGCAGTGTCTGCACTGGGAATATTGTAATAGACATACATAGTTTCTTGTGTGTCAGTACTTCTCGTTCTAGTTTTGGGTAAAACCTATATTGGTTCATGGTCTCTCACTTATGTTTGCTTTACTTTCAATTAAACATTAACTCATAGTATATTATTTAATTGGCTTTGCCTGCAACCCATCTTGGGTCTATTTGCTGGACCTGCTTAGATTCAGAGTAGACATAACGGCGTAATGCGCATGTTTCCTCCTAAATACTGCCAAATGTTTTTTCACTGTGTTTATTAAATATAAGTCGACAAAATGCTACTTGTAATGAACCATACATGTGATGAATCATGGTGATCTATTATGATGTTTGTACATGATGGATCTCAATAGAGGAGTTTGGCAAACCACTTATTACAACTTTAAATGCACATTTTGTACTTCTGCATCTGGAACTAAAGAAAGCACAGCTAAACAATGATTTCCCAATTCCAGCACAGGGATATACGTCGGTTTGCTGGTACTGTTCCTAATGCGATAACAACAGGCGATATCGATAGCATGGCCATGTATGCTGGTCAGGGTGTTGGGCTAATCACGGAGATCATACCAGCTAGTGAGGTTGTCAAAAGGCTAGTTGCTGAAACACAGCACGTCATCAGAGAAGCTATCTGATTGTCCTGCATCGTCGGAGAAGTACCGGTAGAATCCTCCCTAAACTGCCGTATCCTGTATAGTACTTGTAAGAACCAACGAAAATAAATGAGTTACCAAGGTATTCTTTCTCAACCACAATGTTGTACCAAGTACGTCTGCAATATTGTAGTAGTGGTGTTTGCTTCTGCTTGCTATTTGTAATTACTTACCAATGAAAATAAGGCCTTGTTTAAAATAGTTTTTGCTGATGGTTTTTCACTGCTGTTGTTAGCTTTTGGTTGAAATGGGCACTAAAGTGACCGTTAGCTTTTGGCTGATGTATTCAATTAAAGAAAAACAAAGAAAAAAGAGGAAAAATATTTTAAAAAACCTGTTATGTCTATGTGAACAATACAAAAGAAAAGAAAAGAAAGAAAAATTACGTTAAGAAGTCAATGCGTTCAAAATAACTTTCGACTTCTGAAAACTAGAAGTCAAAATTCATTTTGAATGGAGCCGAGATTGCCAATGTATTCTCTTTCGACTGCAATGCTGTACCAAGTAGTAAGTGCACCTATAAAATTGTAGCAGTGGTGTTTGCTTCATTCTTGGACAGGCTGCCCAAACACCATGAGTTTAGTTTACATGTTGGACTATTGGTCTGGTATTTGAACCGAGTTGGATTTAGCTGGGTCTTGCAGATATGTGGCATATGTTTCTGTCCAAAAGCGATTGATGCATTGGTCGGCTCTTTCACCAACCTAATAACTGGAGGGATTGCTCCAGTTCTGGACCACCCACTCACTTCACTGCCCATCCCTTTGAGCTTCTGACTAGATCATGCAGGGGAGGTAAAGGAGAGACAAGAGCAATGGTACTACTATTTTTTGGGGCCAGTCTCTGAGGGCTGAGTTGGGCACCGACATGGATTTGCCCTGGTAATTTAACCACCTTGGAATGTGTATTTGATTGGGAACCAGATTATCCGACTTCGTGTCACGGTTCTGGTACCGTGACTTTGTTTCACAGCCATCCGATGAAAAAACAAAGACTGATCGATCCGGACATTGTATCAAAGATGGCGTGGCAGGTACAATAGCTCACGTACCGTAGCACCTGGTTGAATATGATCTGGACCGTCTTTTCGCATCCGCCGGTTAAGAATCTCTTAAAATCACAGTCACTGTTATCCTCTAATTTAGTTTTACAAAGTTTCATGTAGTTTGTTTGGAGAAATGTAAAATGCAAGTTTTTTCATGTTTATTTGCAGAACAAGGAGAGAATGGAGCTTTGTATGTTTCCATATATGTTCCCTTTACTGAGAACATCCAGTTCACGACTTCCTAATCAGACATCATGATGTCTAGCTCTACCAAGAGTGTCCTGTCAGATCTACCAATGGTTTGAGTCGGATTATAAATTTACAATGCCCCCATGTGGATTCGACTTTGCACGAGACCAATGTATAATTCGAGAATATTATTATTTCAATGGTAGAAAACTGTTTTTGTACAAGCCAATGGCTTGAAGCAGTTCATCACCTCAACTTCTGCAGCAAAAATTTGTAGATTGAGCAGCTTATTTTAAAGAGAGATTTAATGATGTGCCCTTTCTTTATTTAGCAATGGCTCATTTGCCTTATTATTGGTTTTAATTGATGTTTTGCCCTATTTTTTACTGAACCATTGATCATTTACCCTTTTGACAATTTTGCTCTTATCTTACTCCTCCCTCCTCTTCTTTCCTTCTTGCTCCGGCCACGGTTGACCTAATCCGCCTCCGCCACTGCCGATGCCGGAGCAGCTCGCCGAAGAAGTCGATGAAAACTCATATGTCCACCTCGCTCATGTAGAGATACCTAGAGAGGCCCGCATGAGGATGGTGTCATGCGCGAGGCCACAGCCATCGTCGACGACGGTGGGCATGCAGAGCGTGAGGTTGGTGATAAGGCCGCGGAAGTGTTAGGAACTTCGACTACAGCCACGACAACTTTGACTACAGTTGCTACGACCACGACCTTGGTCGTAACGGTCATGGTTGAAGCGGTCGTGGTTGTAGTGTTCGTGATCGTAGCAGCTGTGGTCGAAATTGTCGTGGCCGTAGTCGAAGCTCCTAACACTTCCGCGGCCTCGTCATAACAGCCATGGTCTTTGCGTTTGTGCTCATAGCGGCCGTAGTCATAACAGCCGTGGTCAAAGTCGTAGTGGCCGTGGTCGAAATTCTTAACACTTTCGCGGCCTCGTCGCCGACCTCACGCTCTACATGCCCACCGTCGCCAGCGATGGCTGTGGCCTTGCGCACGACACCATCCTCATGGGGCCTCTCTGGGTACCTCTACATGAGTGAGGTGGACACAGGCGTTTTCATCGACTTCTTCAGCGAGCTGCTCCAGCATCAGTGACAGCAGTGGCGGAGGCGGATTGGGTCAGCCATGGCTGGAGCAAGAAGAAAAGAAGAGGAGGAAGGAGGAAGATGAGGACAAAATTGTTAAAAGGCAAATGATCAATAGTTCCGTAAAAGATAAGGCAAATCACTAACTAAAACTAACTATAAGGCAAATAAACTGTTAACAAATGAAAAAGAGTAAATCATCAAAATTTTCTATTTTAAACGTACAGTTCAGATAGATTTGACATAAAACTCGAACATACTGCAGTTTATACTCCGAACATACTGCAGTTTATACTCCTACAAAAGTCACACCTGCTCACCCTTGCTTGCCTATAATAAGATGCAGAAGTGACTGCATAACTTAGAGCTTGATATTTATTCGTCCTTGTTCACCAGCAGCCTCTTTTCATACTACGGCGTAGGCACAGGACGCCTATCTGCCTCTTGGTCTTTGACTCGTCTGCTTCCTGGTTCTTACTTCCGTTCGGACGTAGTAAAACTATGCAATGACCAAAAGGACAACAGGTCCTTTCCCTCTCATCTAGTACTACATTAACCTGCCATTGCTTTCTTTTGAGCAAGTTTTTTTGCATTTAGGGTGTGTGTTTTAGCAATGATACGTTCTATCTCTATCAAATTAGATGTGTCAGTATGTACTAAACACTAAATGCATAATAGAGATGCTCCTACTGCTAATCAGTTAGGAGTACTTTGATAATACTTGACAGCTCAGTTGCACCACCTGAATTAAGTACCGCATCTGGCTATTCCAAACAGTGGCATTTTAGATCTGCCTCGCTGGTTTATATAAATTGATTTACAGTTTCTGTTACTATAGTTGATTTATTTTATATTGTATCTACCGGTGGTTTTTTACTTAATTAAATTTAATTTTTTAAAAAAATATATAGCCTATCGCAGACAATACAAACAAATATAAAAAACAAAAAACCTAAAAATCAGAAAAATAATAAAATAGAAGTTGAAAGTTAGGAGTTGAAATGCTAATTTCAGCTTCTGGCTTATTTTCACTATTCATAAATTTCATCTTTTTTGAACTTTTGGTTTTTTCCAGTTTTTTTTCGTATTTGTTTACATTTTCCGTGATGAGCTAGTATTTTTTTCTATTTTTAAATTTAATTATACAAAATAAGCCACTTTCAGTTACAGTAAAATTTCAATCGCTACAGTATACTTTTAATCATAAATCATAGCTTTCCAACCTAACTGAGGGAGGCCTAAAAAGAGACCATGGCCAACGGTTGGTGCGTGTACATATTGCTGGTTTGGATCTGATTTTCAAGTTGGCTGCAGTCTTCGACCAGTAGCAGGCTAGTTAGTGACCCGGACCCGTGCCCCCAGGTGGCAATCAGTGGCTGGGGCGGTGGCAGCGACTGGTAAAAGTAACCTGTAAAACTACCATCTCGCCTTGTTACTGTTACAGCGGCGACCGTAGCAGCTCACCCTCCCCGTACTGTTGCCTCGCCTGCTCCACTGCATCTAGCAGTCCTGCCTAGGCAGCAGGCGCGAGTCAGAGATCTGATCTCGCCTCACATTGCTTGCCGCAGGAATGACACGGGCATGTTTTTTTCGGCCGTGGGCCGGATGGTTCATGGCTGACACTTCGGACTGTTGGCTTATACTGTAGATCATATTTTTATCTAGAATAAATTTTTATATGAATAAATTAAATATTAATATATTGATAAGTTATTTGAAAAATATTATCTCTATAAGTCGCTTTAAAAATATAATAGAAAAGCCACCTATTTATTTATTTGAGATAAATTGAGAGCGTGAAATATTTGAGACAATCACGCAATAAATAAAATAAACAAACCAAATGTTACTATATAAACCATGCCAGCTATGTGAGGGGGCAATGTGAAACCATGCCAGGCGGGTGAGGGGACAAATGTAAAACTATGCCAAGTGTGAAAACCATGCCAGGCAGGTGAGCGGCAAGTGTGAAACCATGCCAGACCTTAAGTATGGGTCAGGAACCGATGCATCTAACATGTTAACCGCGACATCTAACACCCCCGCAGTTGGAGCGTCGGCAGAGTGGACGTTCAATCTGGATCGGAACTCGGTGAAAACAGAAGTAGGCAACCCTTTGGTGAAGATGTCAGCATACTGAAATAATGTCGGAACGTGAAGAACACGGACATTGCCAAGACCAACTTGTTCCCAGACGAAGTGGAGGTCAATCTCAACATGTTTGGTGCGCTGATGTTGCACTCGATTTGTTGAGAGATAGACCGTGCTGACATTGTCGCAGTAGACTAGAGTTACCTGGCATAGATGACTGTGAAGTTCTTGAACAAGTTGGCACAACCAGCACGCCTCATCAACAGCATTGGCCACAGCCTAGTACTCAGCCTCCGCACTCGAACGAGAGACAGTATGTTACCGCTTGGAGGACCAGGAGACGAGATTGTCACCTAGGAACACAACGTAACCCGAAGTGGACGTGCGCGTGTCGGGATAACTAGCCCAGTCAGCGTCGGAGTAGACAACCAGATCTATAGAGCCTGCTTGGTGAAGAAGGTTGTGATCGATGGTACTGCAAAGATACTGAAGAATGCACTTTACGGAGGCGAGGTGCGGCTCGCGAGTATCATGCATATGGAGACAAACATGTTGTACGACATAGGCAATATCTGGGCGAGTAAAGATGAGGTACTATAAAGCACCGGTAAGACTTCGGTAGAACATCGACCAACCACAGAAGCGCCAGCAGTAGAGGAGACCTTGGAGTGAGTGTCGACAGTGGTGCTGCAAGGCTTGCAAGTGGTCATGTCGGCGTGGTCCATGATGTCGAGACTATACTGCCGATGAGAGAGGAACATGCTGCCATCACGACGACTGCAGAAACACTCAGGAAATGATCGAAAGGACCAAGATCCTTCATAGGAAAAGCCTGCTGGAGGGAGGCAATTACTCGGCAGAGCACACTATCTGAAGAAGCAGTCAGCATAATGTCGTCCACATGGAGTAGTAGGTAGACAGTGTCACTGCCTCGATGAGACACAAAAAGAGAGGTGTCAGACATTGCCCCCATGAAATGATGAAACTGAGAGACAACAAGTAGGCCACAAAACAACTATACCAGGCCCAAGGCACCTGTTTGAGACCGTAGAGAGATTTGTTGATACGACAAATGTGATCTGGGCAAGAGGAATTCACAAATCCAGCTGGCTACGAACAGAAGACAATCTCAGAGAGTGTGCCATGAAGGAATACATTTTTAACATCCAGCTAGTGGATAGGCCAATCCTGAGAAAGGGCCAGAGAAAGATATTTATGAACAGTGGCTGGCTTGATGACTGGACTGAAAGTCTCATCAAAATCAATACCAGGACACTGTGTGAAACCACGAAGAACCCAGTGAACCTTATAGCGGGCAAGAGTGCCATCCGAATTGTACTTATGCCGAAAAATCCACTTCCCAGTGACCACATTGGCATTGGATGGCCGTGGAACAAGAGTCCATATGTTGTTGGCCTAAAGAGCAACGTATTCCTCCTCCATGGCCCTACGCCAATTAGGGTCGGTGAGAGCATCCCGATATGTGGTCGGAATAGGAGACAAAGTGGCGGCATAAAGGTTCATACGGGTGAGTAGCTGTTGAAAACCGTGCTTTCCACGAGTCACCATGGCATGGGAGTTTTCGACCGGTTGGAGTGACACAACACCTAGGGGAAGCTACCGTAGAAGGACCTCGCCGGGAGCCGGTGAGACAACTGGTAGACCCGCGACAGGAGCACCGTATGCTTCCACTACCAAGGGAGGAGTCGCGACTGGGTGCTACCACAACCATGGATGAAGCGATGGGCGAGGGAGAGTCCTTGCTATGAGAGGCGCTGTCAACCAGCGTCACATGCACAGGTACGGGTGCGCTGAGAATCGGCGTGTGATCAAGCTCCAACAAAATATCAAGGTCAGTGGGGAGGGTTGGGCGACGAGCTCAGCAAAGGGAAAATAATACTCATCAAACGTAACATGGCAGGAGATGCTGACTCGATTGGAGGAGAGATCGAGGCATCAGTATCCCTTGTGTTCAGACGGGTAGCCGAGAAACACACACATGGTGGAGCGAGGAGAAAGTTGTGAGGAGCGGCTGTAGAAAGGTTTAGGTAACACTTGTAGCCAAAAACTTGAAGGTAAGATTAGGAGGGAAACACTAAAGAGCATAAAAAAGGTGTGGAAAAATTGAGAGTTTTTGTGGGTTGGCGGTTGAGAAGGTAGGTAGCGGCATGAAGAGCCTCATCCTAGTAAGAGGAAGAGAGGTTGGCCTAAAATATAAGAGATCAGACAATGTTATTAGTGGAACAAATAATGCGTTCAGCCTCGCCGTTTTGCTAAGAGGTGTATGGACATGACATGCGGAGTGTAACGCCATGGGTGAGAAAAAAGGTGCGAGTGGTGGAGTTGTCAAACTCGTGGCCATTATCGCACTGAATGCTCTTGATCGTAGCGCCGAACTGAGTAGCAACATAAGAGAAAAGGTGCAAGATAGTGGCAGAAGTATCGAATTTCAGTCATAGAGGAAATGTCCAAAGATAATGTGAGCAATCATCAAGGATAACCAAGTAGTATTTATAACCAGAGACACTGATGACAAGCGAGGTCCAAAGGTCACAATGAACTAAATCAAAATTCTTGAGAACACGAGACTGTGAAGTAGCAAAAGGTAGACGCACATGGCGACCAAGCTGACACGCTTAACAGATAGTATCGGTGGGTTCATTTTTGCAAGCAATGGCGAACACACTAGCAAGGCGAGACAGGGACTCATGGCTAGGGTGCTGGAGACGACGATGCCATAGGGAGGTGGAGGCGCTGGTGACGAGTGCGTACGAAGGGGTGGCAAAATCAAGGGGTACAGAGGTCTAGAGCTGTTGCACCTGACGGCCATATTTTAGGAACAAAGATCTTTTACAGAAAAGCCAACAGGGTCAAACTCAACGGAATAATTGTTGTCAATAATGAATTGACGAACGGAAACAAGATTCTTGATAAGGTGTGAAGTGACAAGAACATTATTAAGATGAAGAGGGCAAGACTAGTGGAACCAGTGGAGGTGATGGATAGCAGAGACCCGTCATTGACAACAATGGTGGAAGGAGTGAATGAGTGAGGGGGATGGGAACGGGAGAGGTTACCGTCGTCCGATGTCATGTGCGAGGTTGCACCAGAGTCCATGTACTAGGTGGTGGTTGGCGGGGAAGCAAGAGTCATGGTGTTGAAAGAGTTCACCAATAACTATTGATCCCATGGACCAAGACTAGGAGGCATAGAACTCGGATCGACTCGAGGAGGCCACGGTGCAGGCGGTGGGTACGAGGGTAGTGAGTAACCGGCCTAGAGTTGGCTAGCCGCCAGCGCGTGCGGCTGGGGTGCACCACCATGGTGCGGCTAGGGCGGTGAGCTAGGGGAGTGTGGGCCGAGGAGGCTGAGGGCCTGGCTTGGATGGAGTTTCCTAGGCCACGCTTGGATTGTGCCGGTCCAGAGGTTGTAGAAGGAGGGCGGTCAATCGGAGGTGCCACCCTTGGAGTGTCCACCCGCACCTCCGCCATCGGTCTTGTTGTTGCTGTCGTCGTTGCCGTGGCGACGATGACGACTGGGTCCACTCCCGCTACCGCCGATGCCACCGGAGGAAGCGCCCTGGGCGCGCCAGTGGAGCGACGGCCGGACGTGCTGCCACGATCGCCCAGAGACACCACCACTGGAACCCCATTGCCTATAAGGGTTGTGGCGATGAGGGCTGTGGAGGGAGTGAAGGGACGCGATGACATCGTGATTCCTTCGAGTGGCAGATTGGAGCGGGCCTCGATGGATGAGGGAATGGCTTCTGCCGCGTTAGCAGGGCCGCCATGTATGTGAATTTCGCATTCAGGCCACGCAGAATAGACAGAACAAGGGTGCAATTGGGCATTGGCTCGCCCAAGTCGCCGAGGGCGTTGGCCATGCTCTTCAGCATGCGACAGTAGTTGGAGATGGAGAGGTCACCATGGATGAAGTTGCGAAATTCCGTGCCTAGGTACAGAGCATGCATCTCCTTGTTGCCGATGAGCTGTTACTCGAGGCAAACCCAAACGAGCTGTGCCGTGGAGGTAGGAGTCATCACGATCTCAAGGAGTTCGGCGGAGATGGTGCCATAGAGCCACAAAAGAACAAGATAATTAATCTGGACCCAGTCGGCGACGTTAGGGTGGGCGTCATCAGAGAGCACATGGTCAGAGAGAGCGTACTTGTCGAGGGTGACGAGGAAGAGGTCACGCCATTTGTTGTAGTTTGGAGAGGCAAGGTCGGGGACGATAGGGACGAGGGCCTTGATGTTGAGGACACCATATGTCTGGGTGTGGAGGGAAGCAATAGTGGTGGCCTCGGAGAGGGCCAGTGCCTGTGCGGCCTCCTGGCACGCGATAGTACCCTCTGCGTGGTGCGCAACAGCGGCGACCTCTTACTCATGACGTGCGGCGGTGGCGGTGGCGGTGGCAACCTCCTGCTCGTGGTGTGCGGCGGCGGTAGCGTTGTCGGCCATGTTAACGGAATTAGCGGAAGGGTGGGGTTGCAAGAGTAATCGTGTCTGATGCCATGAGAGCATGGAAATATTTGGGGTAATCACGCAATGAATAGAATGAAGAACCTAAGGTTACATATGTAGACTATGCCAGATAGGTGAGGGGTAAGCGTAAAATCATGTCAAACAGGTGGGAGGGTAAGTGTGAAACCATGCCAAGTGTGAAAATTATGATAGACAGATGAAAGGGCAAACGTGAAACCATGTCAGACCTTAAGTATGGGCTAGGAACCGAGCTATTTAGTATGTTAACCGAGGCGTCTAATAGAAATTATAAGTTATAAGTTGAAAAAAAGACTGCAGATAAGCGGAAAAAAGTGGTTAGATAGACTGAAAGATCTAGATTGCTTCGAAAATATGTCAGAAAAATCATCCGTTGATATATTTGAAAGAAATTATGAGTTATAAGGTGAAAAATAAGACCGTAGATAAGAGGGGGCGGAAAGAGTGGTTGGCTAGATCGAGAGATCTAGAAATCTCGAGCAAAGAAGAAAGGGAAGGAGAGAGATGGGAGATGCCCTCGAAATTGTGCCTACGTAAGTACTTCGCCGTACCATCCATTTTGTTGCTCCTCCCAGTCCATTTTCTTCCCTCCGTTTCTGCTTCTTCTTTGACCCTTATCACCAGTTCACCACACTGACCCATGCTTACACGCGTGGCTAGCTAGCTCCCTCTCTCACTGCTCAAACCGCAGCTTCCGAGTTCCAAGTGTAAGTAGGCCGCATCCTCTTCTCCACACGCCGAAAGCGCGCCATGACACGGCCCCGTGTGTGTGTGTGAGCGAGACCACGCTTATCAGCAGCAACGAGCCATGAGACCAGCAGCCGCACTCCTCATCCTCACAACCGCCGCCTTCCTGCTTGGTGCGGTCTCCACCTCTAGGACGACTCCTTTGTCCTCTCCCATGGTGCGTGCCTCTTCCTTGCCATCTTTTGCTGTACATTTCTGATCTCTCTCGCCAAGTGTGCAGTTCACTTAGATGCGGTTTGTGTGGCGCAGAGTGGTGGGGGGATGGCCGGGGAGGAGAAGGCGCGGCTGGGCTCAAGCCCGCCGAGCTGCTACAACAAGTGCTACGAGTGCAGCCCGTGCGTCGCGGTGCAGGTGCCCACGCTGTCCGCGTCGTCAGGGCCTGCGGCGCGTGGGAGTACGGGCACGCGCTCGCGGCCGACCGACGCCACCGCGCCGGCGGACGTGCCGCTCGTCACGTTCTCCAACTACAAGCCGCTCGGGTGGAAGTGCCAGTGCCGCGACCGCCTGTACGACCCCTGACGCGTCGCGTGCGCTGCGCGCGCGGGCTCCTCGGGGGATCGGCGGGCGCGGCGGCGCGGGCCGATGAAATGGCCGGCTGGGGATCGACGGAGATGGGTGTGATCCGTGGATGCGCGCATCGTGTCCGACAGGCGGTTCTGTAGTTCTGAGCGCGGCTGCCGCGTCAGGATTCAAAAGTAGATTCTGTATGATGGTAAACCTATAATTTTCCATGAGAATTTATCCACGTCCATTGTCGCCGGCCGCGCTGCCATCTCCAGCTAGCTATGTTAGGATTCTTCTCGTTTATCTTCCGCTTGTTTCTCTTTGGTGTTTTAGAATCTACATGTCGGGTTTCAATGTTTCATGGACATGTATGCGTGCCTGCATGGTCCATGGAATCATGGGGAATCCATCATTGGTACTGGGATGGAGTAAATACGACAAGTACTCGTTGTGTTCTCTGTCTTGGCTGTCCATGTTGATTGCTGTTGTTTTATATTCTTTAACTTGTTCTACATGGTATTTTTTAGGTAGTAGTATGCGTAATAATTTGGGTTATAAAGAGATCAGTCTTGCTACCTAGTCAACAAACTACGAGCTAGCAGGGAAAAGCAGTTTCGTGAAACAAACAGAGAGACCATGTATAGTTCTAGAATTAGTCAACGATGTATAATTATCACTTTGGTTGAGTTGAAATTAAATTTTATAAAAGTTTCAAAAAGAGATTTTAGGGTTATTGTCAGGTTTTAAATGGTTTGACCAGACTTGGAATGGCAATCAGACTGGTCTTGACCTGTCCATCAGGGTTTGTGCCCGACGGTCTAATCACCGCGGGGATGATAGTCTAATCGGCAGGTGGTCAACGGTTTGACCGCTATGGAGAGAGCGGTCAGATCGGTGGTGGGTAGTCTGACCATCTTGTCGAGGGTACTCTATATACGTCTAAGATGTCTAGAGAGTTTCTGGAGGGGTCAGGCATATCAGTGGTAAGTTGGTGCACGTGGTGCAACAAATGACAAGGTCGATACACATAGATATAGTCGAGAGAGACCAAATGCGTGAAAACATGACGGCTGGTTATTGGGCACCAGGGCTATGTGTCAAAGCATGTGAAGATGCTTTGAGGTGAATGTGAAGATAGAGTTAAGAGAAGGTGTCTGAAAACTTAATCGAGAATATTATGGTTGTTAACCAAATACCATTTGTCTTATCTTGCTTCAGCGCACGATATCTAGCAAAGTCTCACTGATTACCATGAGGGCTCTACAGCTATCAAGGAGGTGCGTTAGAACCAATTCAAGAAAGAATACTAGAAATTTGAGATAAGATCTAGAGAGTTTTTGGATAAGTTCTTTGCTCGCTTTCACAAGATGCTCAGTGGATTCTATATTGTCGATGTGGTATATACCAACTTTGAAAATGCACGTCAAGTTCTTGGAGCCTTTGACATTAGGTTTAGGAGATGAATGTCACTTCTATCGATGACACCGCTGCCATAAGCGAGCCCACCTTGGATAAGCTTTATTTAAGATTGAAGACTCATTAGATCAACTTGCTCTCTCACAAGAACAAGTCGCAGTCGATGCAACTTGTGACTAATCCCTCTAAGAGTCCTTTTGGCTTAGTTGAAGCTGTTTCTTTTGGATTTTCCTTGTCTGCTTTGCATGCTATGAGTGATGATCAGCTTGAGTAGCTCTCTAAGGATGATCTAGCCCTCATATCCACCAAGTTCACTAAAGCATTAAGCATTGTGAGAATGAGAAAGAGAGGAGGAGGTATGATCCGGTGCTTTGAGTGTGGTGAGCTCAACCACATTAAGACCTACTGTCCTAAGTTCAAAGGCGAGGAGGAGAAGGAGTACCACAATCGTCCACCACCTCGAGATGCCAAGCTGAAGAAGCGCAACTACCATAAGATAGTCCATTAGGTCCTTTCCGCTCTCGAACAGCTTGACTTGAGTGACTTGAGAACCGAGGAGGAGGAGTTTCAAGGCAAGAAGAAGGCAGATGGCTTCACTGGCATGTGCTTCATGGCTAGCATTGATGACATCTCTGTTGGGTCCTTTATGCTCTCGAGCAGCTTGAAAGACTTGGACTTGGGGACCGAGGAGTTTTGAGGCAAGAAGGTGGATGGCTTTACCGGTATGTGCTTTATGGCAAGTACCGATGATATATCCATCGAGGATGATCTCTACAGCGACCCTGATAAAGTAAAGACCATATACAATGAGATTTCTTGTATTGTAGTTCGCCTAGATTATGGCCTTAGGAAATGTAAATAGAAAATGAAGAATCATGATTTCTTGGTTGAGGACTTGAATGCCGAAATTGCATGGTGCATGGTTTGACTAATGTGAGTCAAATGTATAGAACTTGTGCTTGAGACGGTTGTTTTCTTTTTGGATGTGTAGATGGCTTGGTGAACGTTAGTGGTCGATGGCAATAGACCCGGACTAGGCACGGTGAGCTGAGGTCCGTTCAGTCATGTAAGTTTGAGTGAGGCTACATGGCTCAAGTGGAAAGCATGGCAAAGACAATGATCATAAATAAGCAAGTTGGTGCACGTGGTGTGCCAAGTAACTAGATTGATGTACGTAGAGACGGTTCGGGGGACGGGAGATTGGATGTGTGAAGACATGATAGCTAGTCATTGGGCACTACTTACTACGTGTTAAAGCATGCAAAGATGTTTTGAGGTGAAGGTGAAGATGGAGTCAAGAGAAAGTGTCTGGAATCTTCGTGGAGGTATTTTAGTAACTGACCAAATACCGATGACTGGTGTCTTGATCAAAACCGCGATGCCATTTTGTTTGACAACCACTCTTGTTCAAAAAGAGAACCTAAATATTTAGTTAAAAAGTATGTGTTCAGTGACTCGTAATATCTGATTATATAGGAGATATATTATAGAAAAAACATAGAAAACAAAAAGGTACATTTCAGTAGTCATGGACTCATGTTAGGCTGCCCATGACCGTTCATTAAAACACGTGAGATAATTCAACAAGGCTTTACTCGTGATTTTTTTAAAAAATATTTTTTATTCTGAATTACAGTAATATACCTGCGTTTTTTTTGCAATAATAACCATCTATCGCTCTATGGTTGGGCGACTTGGGCTACACGTGGCCAAATCGTAATAGCAATGTCGATTGGCATGTTCGTGATTTTCGTAGTGTTTGATGTGAAAAATCGCGATCGGATTTTTTGCCTCAGGGTATAAGGTGCGGGCGTGCCAGTGCACTAATGTACATAAATGTATATAAACACAAAAAATAGAGAAAATATGTATTTTATTCATTCATTTGAGAATAGCAAAATTACAAGTTCCTTTTATGTATATGCGCTCTATAGCCTGCTTTGCATAGCAAATCTGACATAGGCGATGTAATCTCCTGGTTCCCGAGGCCTCGGAAGGTTCTCGGTTAATTACATCTGCGAGGCGAATTCACGATGTGATCTCCTGGTTCCCGAGGCCTCGAAAGGTTCTTGGTTAATTACATCCGCGAGGAAAATTCACAGAATAATTCCGATTAAGCTGTGCATTGATCATCGTCTTCAGCCTTCGCTTCACGTTCTCCATGCATGTGATGAATGATTGATGTAAATGTGGGTGTTGGCATTATTTGTAGCCTTGTCGATCTATGAGGCCGTTGACAACGTAGCCTTTGCATTAGCCATGCCCGCCCGTGTCGTTCGACCTCATTGATATCGAATGCCACAAGGGAATGATGTGATTAAAATTGTGCATGATTCATGTCAAGCATGACTGATCTAATGATAATAGCAGTAGAGTCAGTGTTGTAGACATAGCTCAGGGGGTGAAATTAGCAGAGCAAGACACCAGGGTCACGTATTGACGTGGTCAAAATTGACTGCTAGAAACGACTCCTCGAAAGCCGAAGGCCATCGGCATTAGGGAGTGATTGGAAATCAAAATTTGGAAGTCACTGGCCATCGGAAACAATCGATAGTTGAAAACCATCAGACATCTGAGCAGTCAGTAATCGGAGGCCTCCGAACATCGAAAATAGCCAGCAGTTGTAGGCCTTCTTGGTCGAAACCTATCAGAAGTCGTCTGTGATCGAAATCCATTGGAAGTCATCCATGGTCGAAATCCATCATGGTTGAAACCCATCGAAATCCATCATGGTCAAAATCCATCGAAAGTTGTCCGTGGTTGAAAGCCATCATGGTTGAAATCCATTGGAAGTCGTCCATAGTAGAAAGCCATCATGGTCAAAATCCATTGGAAGTTGTCTATGGTCGAAACTCATCGGAAGCTACCCATGGTCGAAAGCCATCATGGTCGAAATCCACCGGAAGTTATCCGTGGTCGAAATCCATTATGGTCGAAATCCATCGAAAGTTATCTATGGTCGAAAACCATCATGATAAAAATCCATCGAAAACTGTCCGTGGTCAAAAGTCATCATGGTCGAAATCAATCAGAAGTTGTCCGTGATTAAAAACCATCATGGTCAAAACCCATCGGAAGTTGTCCATGGTCGAAAACCATTGTGGTTGAAACCCATCAAAAGTCGTCCGTGGTTAAAAGCCATCATGGTCGAAATTTATCAGACGTTGTCTGTGGTCGAAAACCATCGTGGTCAAAACCCATTGGAAGCCGTCCGTGGTTGAAAACCATCATGGTCGAAATCCAACATTGTCGAACGTCATCGTGGTCAAAAGCCATCATGGTCGAACACCATCATGGTCAAAAGCCAATGTGGTTGACAGTCGGGAGTTATCGACCATCGCTCGCAGTCATCAGTCGAAAGTCATCGACCATCACTTGACCGATTACTGTAGCAAAGATGCATGGCTGTTGTAGCACGCCTCACCCGAGTACTATGGTGATCGGCATGCTTACAAGTACTTCAGTAGTTAAAGATGTATCAGTACAATGAGCGGTTGGAATCGTTCAAGTAGCAAATATGGTCGACACCACTCGAGTATGTTGAGTGGTCAAAGTCAGCCAAGTACGAAAGGGGGTCAGAGATGCTTGTCTTGGAGAAGCGGTTGTAGGCACTCGACTTCGAAAAATGGTCAAATGCACTCAACTTTGACAAGCGGTCGGAGGTGTCCATCTTCGAGAAGCAGTCGGAGGCCCTTGACTTCGACAAGGGGTTGGAGGTGTCTGTATTCGAGAAGCGGTCGGAGGTGTCCGTCTTTGAGGAGCGATTGAAGGCACTCGACTTTGACAAGGGTTAGAGGCGTCTGTCTTCAAGAAGCGGTCAGAGACACTCGACTTCAACAAGTGGTCGGAGGTGTCTAGTTTTGGGAAGCGGTCGGAGTCACTCAACTTTGACAAAGCGGTCGGAGGTGTCTGTCTTCGACAAGCGGTCAGAATTGTCCAACTTCGACAAGTGGTCAAAAGCGTCCAACTTCGGCAAGCGGTCAGAAGCGTCCGAGCTTGGGCAGTGATTGGATACGCCCGACCTCAGCAGGCGATCATGGACGTCCGAGCATTGAAGGTCTGTGACGTTTGGGTATGATAAGCAGTCGGTGGCACCTGAGTATTGAAAGTGGTCAAAAGTTACCGAGTATAGGAGGTGATCGACGACGACCGAGTATTGAAGGTGGTCATATGAGACCGAGTATCAATGGTGGCCATAAGCAACCAAATATCACCAATGGTTAGTAATGTCTGGGTACGACAGGCGGTCGGTGGTGCATGAGTGTGAAAGTGATCAAAAGTGACCAAGTATACGAGGTGATCGGTGATGACTGAGTATTGAAGGTGGTCGCACGCGACCAAGTATCAATGACAGTCATAAGCAACTGAATATCACCAGCGGTCAGTGACGTCCGGGTACAGTAGGCAGTCAGTGGCGCCTGAGTATTGAAAGCAGTCGAAAGTAATCGAGTATAGGAGGCGATCGATGACGGCTTACGAGCAGCACCATCCGCCTCACCTTGTGGAGCTATCATCAGATCAGAGGCATGAGCAGGTCACACCTGGTACATGATGGATTGTCGTAGTCGTGCAGCTTGGCTGACGTGTGAGCCACATGCAAGGGCGGGGGAACTTCCTGCTTTAAACTCATGGGATTGAAGAGCAATCAACAATCTTGATAGCCCCTTCATCGAGGCCACGGGCTGCTCGCCGGTGGGCTCCAAGGTACCTAAACGACCGTGGCGTTTGGCAGTCTTCCTAGCACGCCGCCATCCATCGACTTGCAAGTTGGCTAAATAGCGGAGAAAGAGAAAAGGGGTATTCTTTACCATCTAGAGTATAGCATGCCATGGCCTCGGCTTGTGCAGATTGCTTCCTTGGATTCTTCAGCATTCTCCTCCTTTTGCATGAGTTTGTCATAGTCTTGAACGTCAGCGTGTGTTAGTGTGTGCGCCTTCTTCTTTCTCTGTTCATTTGTCTCCCTATGTCCGTCCATCTCTGTCTTTTTCCGTCTGTCTCTGTCCTTCCCTCCCGTCTATATGGTCTCTCCTTTTATACGAACAAGCAAGGGCCACGAGCGACGTACGTGGTCCTCACATGGTCCGAATCAACTTCTGATTTCTAGGATCGAGATCCTGATTCGATTACCGATTCTTTCCTTCAAACCTGTGCTTTCCATATCAGAAATGATTTACTGAGAAATACTTTCATAAATGGAGATACGGTGCAATCATCTTCCATTGCCAATATGGTTTACCCAGATTTGATCTTTCCTTTCCTACTTAGTGCACAAGCTACCATTGTTTGGCTGCGTGCGACGCTACACATGTATCAACTATCAGAATTAATCTTCTTGTTGGTAGTATCCATGTGTATGGTCGAGCAATGAGTACTTGGTGTGTCCGAGTGCCATGCAGGAGCCGAAGGCCTTGGAGTCAGTGAGTAGTCGAAGACTCCGAAGACTCAATCGCAACTGTGAGTCAAATCATGTAGCGGATCAGTCATGGCATTAAAAAATTGTGATCATAACGACATGGCCAACATAGCGTAGTCGAAGCCGTAGTTAGAACAAAGTGGTTGACACAATGTGGTCGAAGCAAACGTGGTTGAGGACATTCACGGTTGACACGACATGCCTAACCCAACGTGGTCGAAAACCCACAAACTCAGGATTGATCTTGACGCATACGCTTAGTGGTTGATTGGCGGCGCGCAGCTTTCACGTACCGTTTCTTGACTCGATTATGCCAAAGTTTTTTTTACCAAACATATATCTCCTTATTTACCCTCTCTTGACATATTTGCATAAAAACTCATCAAACATGTAGATTCTCAAGGGTACGAAATCTGTTAGACTCGCAATAACATTTTGTGATTGTCGTATATTGTTATAGCGCAATAAATTTCTGAAGAATTTTGTGAGGACGATTGAGGTAGCAATGATTCTTAAGTAGTAAGGTAAGTGATATTGCGATGCAATAGAGAATTCATACATGGAGGAGAACTTTGGATAAATGGCGTAATGATAACATCACGACAGTTGATCCGACAAGGAGGTTACATGGCATGCAGCCTAATGAATGAACGATGGTACACGCATGCCTTTAGGGAATTAGAAATACATAGTACAAATCAACGAAGAAGGTCGAACTACTGTGTGGAACATGGCCATTTGCCCTTGCAACCCAGCTCGACATTGTGCTCCTCGCCTTGAACCTTAGCTTTCGCCACGATGGCCCTCTTCTGTGCCCTCTCAGCCTCCCATCGCTTGGCATGCTCGTGCTCCTGCTCCTCGTGTAATCTCTCCCGCCTCTTGTTCTCTTCCATCTCAGCTTGCAGCTCTTCGAGGCACCTTTTACGACCCTCGCACTCCTCCCTAGCCCACCTCTTCTATGACAGCAGCATCTACATGTCATAGGGGTGGATCTTGTAGTTGATCCACTGGCTGAAGTCGCATAGGCGAGGCGGAGACTGTGGTGGGAAGAGAGATGTGGTTATGGTGTAACGGGAAGCAAAATAGTGGCGTGCACTAAAATAAGATTTCATTACCATTGCCTGTGGCTTGGCATGTCAAACTTGCGGTCAAGCTAGTCTGTGCAGTAGTTTGGGAAGCACCAATAGCGTTGCCCAATGGTCCACTCGTCGGTTGATTTGACGCACTTGTAGGAATCCTAACATCAGCAAAGGGGTGGCACCACACTCGTCGAGGCCCTTCTAGAGGGTGTTTGGCGAGCATAGGAGAAGGGCACAGTTCAACATGGAATCGTTTGGTGTATTGTGAGGCAGCCTCCTTAAATCGAAGAGTTTCGGAGGTGGCAGTTGAGGAGGTGAGTGGTGTGTGTAAGGCCGCTGAGTAAACGCCCTGTAGTAAGCGACGATCTACTGGGAAGCCTCCCAGTCCTTCAAGAGTTAGCGAATGTGCTTCCATTCATTCTCCTTGGCCATGTTATCCAGATAGTATTGTTGGTGAAGAGTTCTTGGCCGAATTGCGCTATATTTATAGCGAGAGCAAATGCACCTATAGCAGATCCATTGCGATGAGGCACGTATGTGTTTCGCATCCGTGCATCATGCCCTTCGAGGAGGAAGCTTGTGGTAATCGAGTGGTCTCTTTGTATTTTGCAAAGTGAGGTCACGAACCTGCTTTGTAGTGAGAAGTCATGTCATGCTATGTACAGAGTGGTCACGTCCTGCATTTAAGAGCGAGCTCACGTCCTACGTTGCAGAGCGAGGTTACATCCTGCTTTGCGGAGATAGGTAATGACGATGGATTGGCACTGCAAATGAAGTTATAGTTTGTAATTATGATGCAATTAATTTCACACTGTGTATAACAAAGACCACTTCTCCAATGGCGCAGCCTCAATCCAATGGGAGAAGCACTTGATGTTCCTTGAGGTCATCCGCGTCACACTGGGAGGGTTAAGCTTCGGCAATGGTGCGAGATGTTCAGGTTACGCCGCCCCAGGAATGGGCGGACTCTTGTTCCTATCGACGACGTGCTTCTCGTGTGCTCCTCCAACATCTCCCACAACACATCGAATTTACGCTACTTGTTCTGCATAGCCAGCCTCTTGAACATCTTTGTCAATTGTTGCTGCAAGAACTCCTTGAAGTAGTTAGCCCCTAGATGGCAAATACATCATCTGTTCCTCATGTTTAGCTAAGAGAACAGCTCCTCGGGGTCCTGCTAAAGTTTTCTTATGGTCTTCAATCATCTCGGGGTGGCAATCATGGATTATACAGACATTAGGATGTGCCCCAACCACTCTCTCCTTCAGATATCGAAGAAACCACAATCAGCTATCAAAATTCTCACTTTCGACGAATGCGATGTCCAAGGGCAGAATCTGATTGTTGTCATCGATGCTAATTTCTGTCAGGATCTGCTCCTTATATTTTTTAGTTAGAAATGTCCCATCGACTGAGATCATGGGCAACAAGTGCATGAAAACATTGATGTAGGTACCAAAGGCTAAGAAGGCCCTCTGCAAAACCATGAAACCTGGTGGTCTTCTTGATGGCTTGTCCTTCACAACATTGAATGTGTTTGGGTTCCTATCCTGCAACATACGAGAAAGGTTGTCGTAAGCTGCTTCCAAATAACCAAACCTCCTTTTCAAAGCCTTCTGCTTCGCACACCATACCTTCGCGTAGCTAATCTTGTACTTGGATTTCTAGCCGATAGCCACCATGATGCGTTTGGTCTCCATGTCCTTTTTTTGCACTATCTCTTCATATATGACATTGGTTGTAAAGGTGGACGTTAGCTTGCTATGGAGACAATTCGGTGAGTTTCATACTTGGGTCTACGTGCGTGCACGCACTAAGGACAACCAATCTGCTCGCAGACCACGGTATATTGCTCTTAGCAGGATTCTAGGACCCAAAAGGTTCGCTGCATGGACAAGGCCCATAGCTTAATGGCATCTTGCAGTGATCCCTTGTCAGCAAATGTTGCACAAAGTAGAACCTCTATACCATGGTACTCCCACGGTGATTCATGCTCATCGTGCACAACAAGACCCTCCACGACCACCCTATTCCATCCCTGCGGGATGGGACATTCGTTCTCATTGGAAGAGTCATCGCCATCCTCTTGTAGAGCTTCCTCCTTGGCCTAGGCTAACATATTATCGATCTCCATTTGACGCATTATATTGTTGACATACTCCCATGCATCCGCCTATCCAGTGGGCTTAGCGTGCAGTGTGTGATCTTCCTGTTCTACCTCACCAACATCTGCATTTGCTTGTCCAGTGGGCTCAGCATGAGGTGTGTGAAGTTTCGGTTTTGCCTCCACAACATCGGCCACTGCGTCCTCTTCATGAACTACACGCTGCGCGCCTGAGCTGGTCCCACCAATTGGACGATAGCCATTGATAGGTCCTCCTACAACTCCCTATGGACATGCTTGTACAAGTACCACGAACTCATATCCATGTCACCGGTAGCCTTCAACAAAGCCCTTCCATGCAACCATGTGCATTAGTCTTCTCAACTTCCATCGAATGTGTGTGGCTGACCGACTCCAAAGCCCATGTACGACGATAATGCATACCTCAGGGTCAAAGGAGAAGCTGCATGTGAGCCAGTGCAGGACATCTTCGATTAGAATATTCTCCGTGTCTAGGTGTACCAAACTGACTTGCAGGAAACTACTTAGGTCAACACCATATGGACCTTTATGAATCAAACCAACACCGTAATGCACTTTTAATCTTGTGAGCTCCGACATGGCTGATTTCTCATTGCAAATATTACCATTGGTCAACATACATTCACTAAATATGTTGCCTACATTTGGATGAGAACAAGAACATATGAGACTATTACCTTCACACGAAGACCTTCTCTCCTTAGCAATGAGCTTTCTTCGTCTTTGTCTCTTACCTCACGAGCTCCTCTCTTCTCCTTTTCTCCCTCTCTCTCGAGCTCCTATGCTTCTCCCCACCTCCTCATTCTCTCTTTTCCTCTCCTTCAACCCCTCTTGCGACCTTCTCCCCCTCTTTCTCTCCCTCTTCTTTTCTCCTCTCTGAAGCTCCTCTCGTTCTCTCTGAGAGAAATGATGAAAGAGACCATTAGTGGTTCGAGTGTGCCTATCTATACAACCCTTCCATCACTCTATTGTTGGACGACTTGCTAGCAAATAATCGCCCAACGGTTAAGCGACATGTCGCTCAACCGTTGGTCCACTATGTGCTGCCAAGTCGTCGAACGATTGAGCGACTTGGCAGCAAGTAGTTGCCCAATAATTAAGCGGCACGTTGACTAATGGCTGAATCGTTGGACCACTATGTACTGCCATGTCATTCAACGGTTGAGCGACGGTGGTATGAACGATTGCTAAGTACTAAGTTATATTAAAATGCATGAGAGAATTCATACATAAGTATGTCATAGTACCTACCAAGTAAAATACGTACACAATAAATACAAGTACACAAAGCACAAGGAAGACCTACTATTCGCCGCCCACTATACCACCCGCAGCACCTCCTTTGTTGTCACCACGTCCCACCCCCCAGTCTGTGCCCGCCCGTACAGCCCACCCTGACCCTCCAAGCTGGCTCGGCGGTGGCGACAAAAGTGGTCAGGGATAGGCACGTGGCAACCTTGATCCTTTAGCCTCTTACTTGAGCTGCAAGATATGGCGACCTTAGCATACGCATCGATGTGGCCACCTCTAGGAACATCCTATTCCTCTTTTCCTCTCCTCTCCTCTCCTCTCTTGTTCTCTCCTTCCTTCTATTCTCTCGGCCTCCCTCCTCCCCTTGGCCGAAATGAGCACAATCACTCGGGCCAGCGCGTGCGCCCCGTATAGCACCTTAGTCACTCCATGGTTGGACAATTTAGACTAGTTGCTCAACGATTGGGTGACAAATGGTCAAGTCGCCAAACGGTTGGGTGACTAGGACTAGTCGCCCATCGGTCTAGTGATTTGGTTATATATCGCATAACAGTTGAACAACTAGTCTAAGTTACCTAATCATAGAGAGACAGATAGTTATTACTGAAAAACGTAGATATGTTACTATAATTTGAAATAAAAAAGATTATTTAAAAAAATTCATTTACTCGTGCTACAATTTTCGACTTCGATACGTGTCATCATCGCCTTACAAAAGGTAGACCTGATCAGTCATTCTCTCAGAATTCAGACATGCATCCACGGTACATACCAACTCGCAACCAACCAAATGTTGCTAATTCGAGAAATGAGCTTAGCTCAGTTGGCTGCTACTACCGTCGAGTGTCTTCTTGTGCTCGAACTTTAGTGTGGCATGTATATTTACTTTTGCACATGTATGTATTCAATGAAAAAATATATATTTATGCTATATAAAATATTGTATAAATCTAAAATTTATCTTACGGCCTTCACTTTAGATTCAACGTACATTTCAGTAGAACGTGATGTGTAAGTACACGGCGTGACTGTGGTGCACGTGACTGTGCTTACTCAATAGTCATTTGCAGTCTCAAAACTGTTGCAAATTCGTTTCTCAAAAAAAAAAAACACAGTTGCTAGTTCGTCCTATGTGGACTAGTGCACAGTACTAGTACTCTACACTGTTTTGGGAAGCACGACGTCGTGTTCGGACGGCTAATGGTACTGTTTTTTTTCTATGCTTATAGATATTTGTAAGAGAATATAGAAAAAAATATTTGTTTACGATTTTGATAAAGTTGATATGTATCTACTGTAATGAATTTATATACTTAACACTCTATTTAAATATTATTTATTATAGAAAAATTTAAAAGCAAAAACCGAAAAGACAGGACCAACGACGACGACTAGTTGGCTGGCTGGCTAGCTAGACTATGGGTAAGGGTGTAGTACAGGTACACCAAACACAAATGCTAGCAATTATGGCAGTGGAGCACACTGTTTCCGCACTTGTTTAGTGGAACGGAGCACATTTTTACTCCCATCACAGTTACGTCTAAGAGCAAGTCTTATAATACTGACCTCACTGGGTTGTATGAATACTTACACTCACTTTTCACCTACTCATATAGTAGTTACAACACCAAGGTCAGATGACCTACCCTTCCTCTCACAAAGTTTCTTGGTTCTTGTGCTTTAGCTGGCTGTAAGCTTACAGCCCATCTCTCTTCTCTCTCCTCCTCTCTCTCCTCCACCTCAGCATACAGCCAGCTTACAACCTCTTATAATACTTGCTCTAACTGCTCCCTCCGGTTGACAGAAACAAATCAATTTGGAATATATTGTTTTTATTTACTGGCTGAATATCCGTGTGTTGCTACAGATTTTTAAAATTTATTATACTACATGTTCTAAAACTTATGGGTGGTAAAATTTTTTAAAATATGTATATAAACATGTTCTAAAAGTTTTTAAATCCATCAAGTAAGTCAGAAGCTGTCGATCACATCTTGTGGTCGTAAGTCGGAAAACATCGACTACACCTCATGGTCGTAGGTTAGGAGCTCTCGAGCACACCTCGTCGTCGTAAGTCAAAAGCCATCAACCATCGCACGCGATCATAGGTCGGGAGTGATCGACCATCGCTGGTGGTCGTAAGTTGGCAGTGATCGACGATCGACGTGGTCCTAAATCATGAGCTTTCGACAATGGCTCGTGATCATACGTCGAAAGCCGACAACCATCGTTCGTGGTCGTAAGTCAGAAACCATCGTGGACACCTCATGGTCGTAAATCGGAACACATCGACCAGCGCTCGTAGTTGTAAGTCGGAAGCCACCGTGGACACCTCGTGGTCGTAAGTTAGAAGACATCGATCAACGCTCATGGTCGTAAGTCGAAAGACATCGACCACACATCGTGATCATAAGTCGTAACACATCAACTAGCACTCGTGGTCATAAATCGGAAGCCGTCGATCACACCTCATGGTCATAAGTCGGAAGCTGTCGACCATTATGTGTGATCATAGGTCAAGAGCAGTTGACCATCGCTAGCGGTCATACGTTGGCAGGTCTCCGATGCACCCGTGCCCTGTCACCCGACTGCCGGCGCCAGGCTGCTCGGCCCGCCCAACTGGCTCAGCCCCGACTTCAACCACGACTCTTCGACGTCGGTCACGACCCCCTTCGACCATGGCATCGATTTCGACCATGGATCTTCGACGTCGACCTCAGCCCCCTTCGACCACAAGCGTCAACTTCGACTACGGCTCTGACTTTGACCACTGCCCCTTTGACTTTAACCACTACCCCCTTCGACCACGGCCCTTCGACGTCGATTACTTCCCCCTTTGATCACGGCCCCCTTCGACCACGGCCCTTCGTTGTCGACCACAGCTTCGACTTCGACCACGGATATTCGATTTTGACCAGTGCTCCCTTCGACAACTGTCCCCTTTGACCATGACTCTTCGACGACAGCCCCGACTTCGACCACTATCCACTTCGACTTCGACCACTACCCCATCAACTACGGCTTCGACCACGACCCTTCGACGTCGACAACTACCCCTTTCGACCACAGCCCCATTTGACCACGGCTTCGACTTCGACCGCTATCCCCTTCGACCATGGCCCTTTGACGACCACGACCCTTCAACATCAACCACTTCCCTCTTCGACCGTACCCTGCTGCCCGACTACCGACGCCATCTTGCTCGGCCTGCCCAATCTGCTCGGCCCTGACTTTGACCATGACCCCTTCAACCACGGCGTTGACTTTGACCACAGATCTTTGACTTCGATCTCGGCCCCCTTCGACTACGCCCCCCTTCGACCACGACGTCGACTTCAACCTTGACCCCCTTCGACTACGGCTCTAACTTCAACCACTGTCCCCTTTGACTTTGACCATTGCCCCCTTCAACCACTGTCCCCTTCGATCACGACCCTTCGACGTTGACCACTTCCCCCTTCGACCATGGCCCCCTTCGACCAAGGCGTCGACTTCGATTATGGCCCCAACTTTGACTACGGCCCTCTTTGACTTAGACCACTACCTCCTTCAACCACTGTCCCTTTCGACCATGGCCCCTTTCAACCACAGACCCCTTCAACCACAGATATGTCCCCTTCGACCACGGCCCCGTTCGACCATGGCCCCCTTCAACCACAGATGTGCCCCCTTCGGCCACTGTTCCCTTCGACCACGGCCCTTCGACGTCAACCACTTCCTCCTACAACCACGACTTTAACTTCGACCACGGATCTCCAACTTCGACCATAGATCTTCGACTTGGACTACAGATCTTCGAATTCGACCATTGCTTCCTTTGACCACTATCCCCTTCGACCACAACCCTTCGATGTCGACCACTTCCCCCTTCAACCATCGTCTCCTTCAATCACTGCTTTGACTTCGACCATGGATCTTTGACTTTGGCCATGGCCCCTCAACCACGGCTCCCTTCGACCACGGCACCCTTCGACTGCGACACCGACTTCGACCACGGATTTTCGACTTCGGCCACTGTCCCCTTCGACTTCAACCACTGTCCCTTCGACCACGACCCTTCGATGTCGACCACTTCCCCTTTCGACCATGGTCCTCTTTGACCATGGCTTCGACTTCGACCACTGCCCCCTTCGACGACCACGGCCCTTCGATGTTGACCACTTCCCTCTTCAACCGTGCCTTGTCGCCTGACTGCCGGCGCCAGCCTGCTCAGCCCTGACCCTTCAACGTCAATCATAGCCCCCTTCGACCACGGCGTTGACTTCGACCACAGATCTTCGACTTCAACCTTAACCCCCTTCCACCACGACCCCCTTCGACTACGGAGTCGACTTCGACCATGGCCTCGAGAGGCTCACTAGGCGTGCGACCGCTGGGCGGCGGGGGGGGGGGAGCCATGTGAGCGGGCGCAGGAAGAGGAAGCCGCCGTCGCCACGTGGCACCGAGCAATGACAGCAGCAGGGGGAGGAGAACCGTGGCGACATAGCCCGTGGGGGGGGGGGGTGGGGTGAGGAGGGAGCAGGGGGCAGCCATCGGATCCAATGGCCGCCATCTACAAGCTCTCGTCTCTCAGATCCACCGGCCGCCATCGACCGCTGCCTTCTAAATCCATCGGCTGCTGTCGCCGAACATGCCTCTCGGATCCACTGGCCACCATCGCCAAGCTCCCTTCTTTTGGATCCTCCAGCCACTGTCGTCGAGCATTGTGCCACCCCATGGTTCCCACCAGTCTGGCCCGGTGGTCGAAGGGAGGAGGGAGAAGGGAGATGGGGTGGTGGCGGTGAGGAGATGCCCGATGGGCGGCGAGGAGGGAGAGGGGAGATGAGGTGATGGGTCTGCGAGGGTAAGAACATGGGAGAGAGATCTGGAGATAATGAAAGAATAGAATAACCAAAGGTGGAAGTAGAGAGGAGGGACAGTTAGCGCGAGAGAGGGGATATAGGTGGTTAAAATTCCTGTGTTTAGATCGGATGACTGAGAAAAGAGGAAGGAGATTATATCGATGACTACTAACTTATATTTTTAAAGAGTAGAGATAAGATGGAGGGAGTAGTTGCGTGCGTTCCATGGCGCTTTTTATTGAGTTGTATACTACCAAACGAGCAGCTAAACCAGTCAGGCAGCATGGTACACACCGGAGTGGAGAGCACATGTTTATGGTCAGAAAATGGCTTGCTCGCATGTCACGACACAGTTAGCTAGACAGAGAACCAATTTTCCCACCTTTGTTTCTCTTCTTTCCAATTTATACCCTATGACTTTTAACTTATTTACAGTAATCAGCTTTTAAAATGATATATCATTTTAAAATAAGATCTATACGTTAATTATAATAGATACCGTGCCAACTACATTTATATCGACTAAAATTATACATAAATATCTCTCTTCGTACTCTCTTGTAAATATTCAGAATTCAAAAATTAAAAAAAATTATAGCGCAAAAGGATCCATCTTTGTCTTGCATTCGCAGTTGGATAATGGTTAGCTGAATGGACTGGAAGCTGGCACCCAATTGCATCCTTAGTCCAACAAATTGATGGCCCAAGTCAAAGCCCACACGGCTCCAATTTTGTGTGTCCTCATCGCACGGTGCCGCGCCCCCTCCGCTGAGATCCAACGGACGCCTGGTAACCCGGCCGGAAACACGACAATTATTGCTTAGGCTGATAAGTCTCTGAGACTGTGGGCGCCCCCACTCCGCACTACCCGATCCACCGCCCTCCCCTCGTTGAGCGACACGCTCGGATCGCGCCCACCGCCCCGGGCGCCGCCGCCCGCCTCCCGAACCCACCGCCACCGCGCCGGCTGGGAAGCAGCCAATGGCGACGGAGTTGGTCCCCGTGGTGGATCTCCGCGTGCTCTCGCAGTCCGACCTGGACGCCCTCGCCGCCGCGTCCGCCCACGCGGTTGCCCCGCGGAGCTGCCCCGACGACGACCCCCTCCCGCCTCTCAAGATCGACCGCGCCGTCTTCAACGAGAGCGCCGGATCTCGCAAGCAGACCTTCTCCCGCCTCCGCCTCGCCGCCGCCGCTTCCCCCTCCGCCCGCCCCACCGCCCCTTCCTCCACCCCGCCGTCCGTACGCAACGACCCCGAGAGCCACCTCATCGCCTACCACCTCCGCCGCCTCTTCACCCGCGACGACCCCTCCCTCCCGCCCCCGTCGTCGCCCCCGCCCGAAACCCTAGCCCTACCCGCGCCCTCCCCTTCGCCTCCGAGGTCGCCGTTTCCCGACCCTGACCGGGAGACTACGAACTACAAGGGGGTTTCCGTTGATCTGGTGAGGCTCGCGGGGATGGTGGACCCGTACGACGGGGAGCTAAGGAGGCGGACGGCCGGGCTGATGTCGGAGTCGGAGCTGATGGGGTTCATCAATGGCCTGGCGGGGCAGTGGGTGAGCCAGAGGCAGCGGAGGAAGTTTGTGGACGCGGCGTTCTTCGGGGATCACCTCCCCCGCGGGTGGAGGCTGCAGCTCGGTCTCAAGCGGAAGGAGCGCATTGCCTGGGTGCACTGCCTCAGTTACGTGAGGTTTGCCACTTTGCCTTGTCACACTTTCCCTACAAATGATGATATCTTAGTGGGGGCGGTATCAATAACTTATAATTAGGTAACAATCCGGATGCTTCCAATGGTGTCTAGAGGTGTGATAGTGTACGCTGATTTATACAAGGATGCACGATGGATTTGGTTTGTCAATACATTTTAGCTCTGGCAGTGCTGTCACTTGGTGCTACCTAACCTGTGCGTGAGTTTATCAGGGGTGGAAGCTTTTGTTTGAATGATAGTTTCTCGTTCACTATAACACTTTGGATGTCATTCACTCATCCTATGGAATGTGCGCTTCCTGATTAGGAATACCTTTTATGTTAATAATGTTATTGCACAACCATGCAATAAATAAATAACCCCAAAGGAACACTGAACAGCGATGCTAGTTAAATCATAATGCTGAGTTTTCTGGAGTGCAAAGATAGGCTGGTGCTTTTTCATGGTATAGGAGCAGCATTCAGCGGTGCTGTTTTAAGATACAAGCAATAGCAGTTTATGCCTATGAATAATCTGCTCCTTTGCTTTGCATGCTTCTTTGGTATGTAGTTTTATTGCATGCATAGTATGTGCATTGCAGCAGCACTATCTGACCATGTCCGGGTTGATGCTTGTTCAGATCATAGGGTGTTATTATATTAATAGCTAAAGCATAAAGGGATAATTGTTCTGCTGTATATGTCTGTATGATATTTTGAGGGCATTAACATAATACTTTTTAGGGAAAATTTGTTTCTGCTACTGGGTTTTCTCACTGGCATGTGGGTCCAGAGCCCACGTGTTAGTGATAAGAGCCAGTGGAAAAAACAACTGACGACACGGCTTAGTCTGCTTGAAATGACACCCGAAACATTTGAGCATTCCAATCAGCTTAGATTCTGAGATATTTCCACTGTATGTACTCAGATGTACCATTCTGTATTTCTGATGAACATTTTTGCTACAATAATACTAAAGATTATTTCTCATCATTAAGCTGTTTGATTCAGGAACTTGCCTGGAATTAATTTTCTATTTTGAGACTATTATTTTGTTGGCTGCTACAGAACAATGTCCAGTAGTCCATGCTGTTGGCTTTTCACATTGTTGAATGTTGATGTTTGTTTCTTGGAAAGTCTAGTTGAGACGGTAAACGCTTTTAGGACTATGCTTCGTTTTATCTACCATGTATGTGTTGCTCAGTGGATGTATTTTGTGAATGCTTGCGACATTTCAGTCTGGCCAGGCCAATTGTGTTTTGCATGTCTTCTTTCTTAAATGTTTCTCTACCCTAGCTAAATGTGCAAATCATACTTTCCAGCCCCAAAGGAAATCAATTTGCTAATTGCAAAGAAGTTTCGGTGTATCTTATGTCGCTTCTTGGGTATCCGGAGGCCAAAACAGTTACTATTCAGCATGACAGCACAGGACAGCATGACGATGGTGATGATGATGTAAGTTTAAAGTGTATGTCACTTTATTTTGTGTACTTGAGTTTGCTAGTTTAATTGTGGAGTATGTGACAGACTGTAGGTTTCCAATGTCAAATTGGTTCAAGTGTGGACAACCAAAATGTATTGCCAGTTACTTCTGGTGCTTTTCCCAGCCACTCCAGTGATCCAAAGGATAAGGATGAAAGGAATATAGATGCAGCAAATGCTTATGAATGCCAGAAATGCAATTTAACTTTTCATGATCAGAGTGCCTATGCGCAACACCAGTTGTCATTTCACAAAATGCGTGCTAAGAGGCGCAAGACTGGCAAATTTGGTGAGCCAGTAGTAGGCAAAGATGGGAAATTTGAATGCCCAATATGTCATAAGACCTTTGAAGAGCAATCACGGTACTTTGGCCATGTTGGGGCCCATGCAAGGTATCAAGGGCTGACTCCTGAAGCACTCTTGGATAAGACCTCATCAGGAAAGATAGTTAGCGACTCCTTGGCTGATTTGTCATTTAGCCTTCAGGAGTTGACTGGATCACCCGAACATAACAGGAAGATTTCTGCTGATGAAGCAGGTTCTCAGCATCACAATTGTTCAAATAAACATGGGGACAATAGCTCAAAAGTAGTAGAATTTTTTGGCACAAATTGTTCGGATAATTTCAATAGGCCTAATGAAGTTTGGTGTAGACCTGAAGATATTCCTCCCATTACAGACGCTCCAAGTGCATGCAAATATACAAATAATACTATGAATTGTGCTGATGTGGCAATTCCAAAAATAGCTTCTCAGTCCAATGATCATCTGGATGGCAGGATTAATGGCTTTGCTGAAGTAACTGGTTTTATTGATCAGGCGGGAAGTCACAATGTTTTCAGACCTACTTTTAGAACTGCCAACCATTATGAGGACCAGATTATTGATCGTGGCATGGCTGCTTCGAAGCATGGTGAGGTCAATAACACTGTGAAAGCAAGAGATGTCAACCTTAATTCACGCCTAGACACGATATCTTTCCCTATTGCTAGTGCAAACAATGAAACATCAACTGCCTTTGATGAAGCTAATCGATCATCCATTACTGGAAAATGCTTTAGTGGCAGTTTTAATAATAATGATGGTGCATCTACTGCATCTTCCTGTTCTGGATCAAACAATAAAATATCTAGTTCCCTTGGTGTAGCTAACAGATCCTCTAATGCTGCCAGATGCTTCAATGCTAGTTATGGTAATGATAATGGTGCTTGTAAAGCTAACATTTTTGGCAACAAGAACAATACCATGGTGTATCAGTCTAATTTGAGCATGCGCCCTGTGTCTCCTGTGGCAACTAATGTGGATCATTTTGCTTCCTGTACGATGCATTCTAAAAACAGTGACAAAGAGCGTGCATACGAAACCAAGGAACGAATGGATAGCATGCAGAACAGAACAAGTAATGAAGCTGGGTTTGGTGTTGGAGCTTATAATAATGACGTCTTTACTGGTGACATCACTGAAAGGAATCTTGCCCAATTTAATAGTAACTTCAGTCACATAAAAGGCAATATTTCAAGCCACTGTTCACTATCTGAATCAAACACTCTGACAGCGAGTAACTTAACCAAGGGAAGTGATGTCAACTGCATGAAGGGTTCTTTTGTGAATAGAAGTGATGCCAACTGCATGAAGAGTTCTTTTGTCAATAGACCCAGCAGCAACAATGAAGCACATGGGTCTATGCTTGAGGTGATGGCAAAGTCTAGTAACGATATGCAAAACCGTTACAATGATTGTGCTCCTGCTTGTGACCCACTTGCTGCAGCTAGTACTAGTCAGAATGTCAATGGACTTATGTCTATGCAGGCCAATTTCGACAGCATGTCCTCTCTGGTTCATTCTGTTGGTGATGTTCCAATGAGAAGCACAACCCAAGATCAGGTAAATTTCGCAGGATGTTCTAGGCTAGATAACTCTTGTGCTGTTTAACAATGCTTTGATTTTTTGTTTGGGGGCAGAATCTAGTAGAACCATACTCATATAATACCTACTTAAATCATTATTTTCTTTAGGCCCTTTCTTACAACATAAATCAAGCAATAGAATTATATTATGAAAAATGTACTTTGGATTAGTAGTTGATTTGTTCCTGTTGTGGTATGTGACTGGTTATGAATGATTAAAGGAAGAAATAAATGTTGCTCTTTTGCTTAACCATTCAGAAATCCATTCATGCGAATGACCTTGTAATTGGTGATTGTAAAACCAGTTCAGTTGTCTATTTTTTTTAAAAAAAATGTAAGTATTAATCTGATGCATTACACCTTTTCGCAATTGCTATAATAACTGGGCTGACCTGTTCCGCCATTTAAAGGAGTTGGATTGGATATGTACGCCACATTTTATGAGGCTGATTTGGCTGGAAAAACCAAAAGTAGGCGTAATTTGGTTCATTTCAAGTAGTTAGATAAGGGATGCACACCACACACGATTAAACCCAGTTGAACTGGATGGTTTTGATCTGAACTAGCTTGGTTGAATTGGTTTTAACTTAATTGCATTTAATCTGCAATAATTGTTATATTATTAACTACTGTGCTAGAGGAATCAAATCCACAACCTTTGCATGGGAGCAAAACTGCACTGGCCAGCTCAAACATCTATGGTATCTGATCTTTGAAACAAAAATGGAAATTTGTAAAGCAATTACTGTTCTATTATGCAGAAGCATAAACACGGCCACACAAGCCATTGATGTTAATAATACAAATATATTACAGCTTTGATCTTCTGACATGTTTTAGAAACAATATATTATTACATGTACAATTTATGTTATATGTCAACAGAAATGTGTTATGTTGGTAGAGAACATATGCAATCTTTATTCCATACTAACACACATGTAATGCATATTTTAATATAATACTTCTAAATGCACTGTTTGACTGGTGAGATGGCCCACTTGTCGAAAGGCGAAAAAAATATAAGAGTGCTGAGTTGATTGGTGATCTGGTTCTCATAACTATGGCTTATCGTGATTATCTTTTGGCATAGATCTTTAGTTTTGTTTCAGTATTGTTATAATATCTCTGTGCTTGATCTCGTTAAGAGTGCATAGAGCAATTTTTTCCCTAACAATTATGACCTTCTTTCATGCTGAATACCCATGTGATAATTTGATTCTGTTAAAAACAGTGTGATTTGCAACTTGGATTTGGTGGCCAGAAGCAGCACATATTTCCTGGTTATGGAGATCTTAGACCGGCTGCAGCTGGATCCCCTCTGCTTGGGAGCATGGCCAGAAATAATTCTTTACCCACTGGATCCTCACAGTTTGGGAGCATGGCCAGACCTAATTCTTTGCCTACTGGATCCTCTCAGTTCGGCAGCTTGGCCAGTCCTAATTTTGTACAAACTGGATCCCCTCAGTTTGGGAGCATGGCCAGACCTAATTCTGTGTCTCCTGCTGAAGCCTCTCAGTTCGGGAGCATGGCCAGGCAAAATTTTCCAAGCACACCCAAGCCAACTCTAGTGCTGGGATATGCGCCACAGATGGGAAGTGGCCCTCCTGTCCAGTTAGGATGGGATCTATCCTTGTCAAGGATGGTCACTGGAGGCATGCTCACGTGTGTATGTGTATGTTGCAACGGCCAGTTCCACCATTTTGGCACCATCGATGAACAGCAGGCTGGTTCTTTTGGCTTCATTTGCCCAGCATGTAAGGATAAGATATCTGGTCAACGTAATATGCCCAACAACGGTTCATGGCAACCTTGAGGTGCTGTGGCTGTTTGTCGACCATCTCTATTGGTGAATCTGAAGAATCTTGGTGTGTGGTTTTCGTTCCCGTATCTGTCAAGTGTTGAAAATTATCTGCACTGACCTGCCCCCAAAGTTGAGGGCTATCTAGGAATGATATGTATTTGGTAGACTCCATGTTTTCTTAAAAAAGTGTAAAGATCCATTTCAAGAGACTAACGAAGGTGTATCTTTTAGAAAGTTGGATCTTGAGATAAAGAAAATGGTAGGAGCTGGAATGTAAGATATATGACTTTTAATGAGAGTATGCTAGTTGGCCAGTACAGGAGGCAGCTGTTTGGAAGTAAAGAAAGAATGGAGCTTTTTTTTTTTGAACTTAGAATGGAGCTATGTAGACTTAAACCGCTTACATTTACTGGGGGGATATTTCTGCAATTGAACCTCCAAAGTTTGCTACCCACATAAGATTCTGGCAAATTTTAGCACTGGCTTCACACAGTCTTCCAGAGTTCCAATAGGCTCCATAGGATCAAGGAACTGTCGCACAGGTATAGCTCTGGTGTTTAGAGAACAAATTGGCAAGCTTGTCAGACGCGTGGTTACAATCTGATAGAAATCCTAGGGCTATATGGATTTTTGCCTGTTTGGCCTCTAGCTGTGATAGGAATTATCTTTAAGAACGTCCTCGATCATCTGAAGATAGAAAGCTTTTAGCTTGCTCCTCCATGTTCCAGTTTTGTTCAACCTGCTAATTGTTAGCTCACACTGAAGATCTGCTTAGTCAAGCTGAATTATTCTTCAAATAAATAGCGTATTTGGTGCTAAAATTTGCAATGCCTAGAGGAAGTCCCTTGTCACCAGCTTCGGCTTAGCTAGAGCATCAAGTACAAACTCAGCTTAGACTTGCAGCGCTCATTCTGGAGCTCTAGCCTTTCTGCTGCGGTTTCAGTCAAATTAGGAAGCCAATAAGCTGAAGCTGAAGCTCGGCAAACCTCGTATAGAGGTTCGATCACGATGACCGACTTTTTGAGACTTTGCCACCTATAACACTCGTATAGATTTGATGTTCGACGACGGTACTCAATACTGGCGTACACCGTGCGGGTTTTTGGCACATATAGCGTATTTTAAACCTGTATTTACAAAAATAACTGTATGCATATTTCTACCGTCCGATATCCGGACGACAGCACCCGTGCAGCTAGCACGTGGGCCTGCCGCCCCACCACCGTGCGGCAGGTGGCCTACCGCCTGGTCACTGTGCACGAGGTATGTGCCGCCCGGTGGCTGTGCACCACCCAATTAGCCTGGTTAATTAGTGTTTCTTAATTGCAATTAGCGAACTCATTTAGGTGTACTATTTGTACGAATTTTCAGATATATTAAATGAGCTAAAAAAATTACAAAATTTTTTAGGGACTCCAGATATAACATACTTAATTATGTAAAACTTTTATAATTTTATCATTTCTGAATTTTACTCCAAAATTCATTTAAGTGTACTATTCGTAGAAATTTTTTAATATCAAAAATGAGCTCTAAAAATTATGAAATGTTTTTGCAGGATCCTCACATAGTAGACTTGATTTCATAATTTTATATGTTCCGAAATTATCTCAAAAATTAATGATTTAGGTCTAAAAAATTAGGATTTTAGGTTTCAAAAATTAGGATTCCATGATTTTATGTGACTTTGGAATATAGGAAGTTTAGTACGATATGACTATTCTAAGTAAGAAACACCGATTAAGGTCCTCTAGAATGATTTTATGTGATAAGATTGAGGCCCCCCGGACCGCATTAAGCGGGAATCCCGCTTCCCCAGCAACGTGCATGATATGACCGTATTATTCTCTAATTCTTTTTTAGCATCATTTATTTATCAATAATTTTGCCAATTGTTTAGCACTTGCATATGAATGAGGGCATTTGTGTTGTAGTTACTCATTTGGTCAATGTCGGGTATGAGGAAAACATGGACTGAACAAAATGACAAATTGTGGCATGATGAGAGAAATAGAGTACGACAGGTTGCAATAGATGGAGATGCATCCTCTCCGGGAGATGGATGGGTAACATCTGCTTCAAAGACTATTGTTGGCAAATATGTCAGAAGTGATATTCTCTTGTACAGAGCATCGTCAACACAAATAAACTGGTAGAAAAATAATGTGCTTTTTATTTCATTGCATTATAGTCATTGCATGACTAATTCTCAATGAAAAAGGGAAATACTATCATAGCCGATATCGACCAAATGAGTAACTACGACACCAATATTCCTCATTCACATGCAAGTGCTAAACAATAGGGAAAACTATTGACAAATAAATGATGCTAAAAAAGAACTAGAGAATAAAATGATCATTTAATGCACGTTGCCGGGGAAGCGGGATTCCCGCTTAATGTGGCTCGGCGGCCTCAATCATGTCATATGAAATCATGAATCATTCCGGGGGCCCTTAATCAGTGCCTTTTATCTAGAAAAGTCATATCGTACTAAACTTCTCACATTCCAAGTCACATGAAATCATGGAACCATACTTTCTGAAACCTAAAATCCTAATTTTGAGACCTAAACCATTAATTTTGAGATAATTTTGGAATATATAAAATTGTTAAACAAATTATGAAATCAAGTATACTATGTGAGGATCCTTGCAAAAATATTTCATAATTTGTGGAGCTCATTTTTTTATATTACAAAATTCCTATAAATAGTACAAATAAATGAATTTTAAAGTAAAATTCAGAAATTATAAAATTATCACAAAATTACATAATTAAGTATGTTGTATCGGGAATCACTATACAAAATTTCATAATTTTTTAAGCTCATGTACTATATCTATAAATTTATACAAATAATAACCTAAATGAATTCACTAATTGCAATTAAGAAAAACTAATTAACCGGGCTAATTGGTGGTGCATAGCCACTGGACGGCACCTACCTTCAGTGCACAGTGGTAGGGTGGCAAGCCATCTATTGCACGGTGGCCGAGCGGTAGGCCACCTGCCGTACGGTGGTGGGACAGTAGGCCCACGTGTCAGCTGCACGAGCGTTGTCGTTCGGTGACTGGACGGTAGAAGTGCCATTTTTCTCACACATGTGTGACTATTTTTGTAAATACGGGTTCAAAACGTGCTATATGTGCTAAAAATTCGTACATGTGCATATGATGGCTGTTTTTTTGCTAGTGTTTATGATTTTTAGTTATAATTTATTAATTTAATAAATAGTGATTAGAGAGAAACTAAAAATCACTGAAAAACCAAAAACAACACTGAGTAGTCGAGCAAGAGGCCTAGTGTCGCACGGTGTCGTTGTGTCGCTGCCTGTCGGGCCGTATTCGTATGTGAGGCTGACCTCGATTGGTTGCCGGCCCGTGCGCGGGGCTCGCCGATGAGATCAGTCGGAAGCTATAGCTTTAGAGAAAGGCCCGGCATTGCGACGCACCCAGCAAGACCAAAACCTTTCTTCTCCTTGCTTTCGACTGATCTCGTTGGTCGCCGCCATATGTAGCAAGCTCGAACTACAGGGAAATGCACACCAAAATTCGCCGTGTTTCGTCGTTTTACAAGCAAACGGGTGTACGTAGAAACTTTTGGTTGCGGTTGCCTACGGGATCAGCTCCTCCAGATCCTACTAGGTGCTAAGGTTGTATCAAAGAGGGCTCTTAATCAATACTAGTCAACTATCCGTCCTTTAATTTTTTTAGAAACACAGGACAAATGCGTAGGTCTCATTTGAATCGTAGACTTTATGTAATTAGGCTAATTGAAAAATAAGAGCAGGAGATATAGTCTCATTTCAAACAATGATGACTTCTGGTTTCTAGAAGATAAAAACCATTTAGACTGTGTTGATTTCTTGAGGTGCCTTTTTTCTTTCTTTTTTCCCTCTTTCTTTTTCTTTTTTTTCTTTCCCCTTTTCCTTTGCATTATCCGTGAAGATATAATTGTGTTTTCATTTTCATTTTTCTTTATTTTTGTTTAATTGAATACCTAGAAAAAACTAATGGTCGCTACAATGCTATTTTAGCCAAAAATTAAAACACTTTGGAACAGAGCTATGGAGTGTAGCCCAGCAAGTGCTATGTCTACGGCCCCGTTCCAAATAGTTTCTGGCTTCAAAAGCTAAAAACCATTTGGAATACATTGGCTTCTTAACGCAGTTTTTCTTCTTCTTCTTTTTCTCTTTTCCCTTTTTTCTTTTGCATTACCCATAGAGATATAACAATGTTTTTTTTTCCTAATTTTTGTTTATTTTTCTTTAATTAAATATCTCAGAAAAAGCTAATAGCCACTAAGTGTCATTTCACCTAAAAGCCATATCATTTTTGAACGGAACCTACACCCCCATATCTCTACCGTTGGTTAAGAATTGTCTACGTAGTCATTAGGTCATCTCTAATAGTGGTCAACTCAATCGTCTCTTTCTTGCCACATTATCTAAAATTCTAGTTAGAAAAGAGAGGATGTGAAGAGAGAATATGCTATCTCTCATACAAGAGATAACCTAGGCATGCAAACCATTGCAAACAGTGAGGGTGTGTGAGTAAAGAGTTTTGGTGAAATAATAATAATAAAATAGTTAGATGAATGGTTTGAGTGATAAATTGTTGGATATGTTGTTTCTAAGCGAGTTTGAATCTGTAGAGATATACTCAAGAGATAAACCATTAGAGATGCCCTTAGAGCATCTACAATGGTTTGTTTTTATCTTGTTACTGAGAGGGGAGAGAGAGTACTTAATCTGATAAAAAGAAACAAGCCTTCCAATAGATTGTTTCTTGAGCTTGTTCTAAGACTTCAATTGCTACAAGTGTGCATGATTCTTGTTGATCAACAATGAAGTACAACTTCGTGGCCTACATATTTTGACGCATTTATCATATCATCTAGGGCAAGTATGTTGAACACTGTTGTGACTATAGACCAAACAGTATATGAAGGGACTAGGAGAGTATGAGAATGAATCGATTTGTCTTTCCCTGATCCCCCTAGGGGGATATTTATATATGACCAGAAAGCCTTATTACAATCACACCCCCACCCTAGGGTACTATTACAAGGGTATTCACATTTTTTATGTCTCCCACTGAACCTTTCAGCTCAACAGGCCGAACAAATACGTTAGGGGGCCATCCCCACAACAAACACAAATACACAAATTATTGAAAGCAAAACTATTTATTTCTCATGGAGAACCAGGGCATTTTTAAGCGAGTACATAGCAAATGAACTAGTTTGAAGAAAAAAATACATAATTATTTAGGCCTAATTATTTTAGTTGTGACTAAACCTTTGCCAAATATTCTCAACTAAGTCTCTTTTGAGTTGGACATGCGTTGGTTGAGCTCAAATGTTATTTCTTTGTAGTATGTCGGCAACGGCTGGCAGAGTGCCATTGATGATTTCTGGTGGTAGAATGGTCAATGTGCACGGCGTCTCATGCAAGTCTAGAGGAATGGTAACCATTTCTTGCCCATCTTGTACTATCATGTTGTGAAGTATAATGCAAGCTCACATGATTTTTCCAAGTGTTGCCCGCTCCCACATACGTGCTGGATGGCACACAATAGAAAAACAAGCTTGCAAGACTCCAAATGCCCGCTCAACGTCCTTCCTTGCCACTTCTTGATATTGTGCAAACAATTCATCCTTGTCTATCTGCGATAGGGGTATTGTCTTCATAAATGTAGCTTATTCTAGATATATTCCATCAGCAAGGTAGTATCCAGTATTGTATTGCCTCCCATTGACCTGGAACTGCACCGCAAGAGCTTGCCCCTTCAACTCATTGACGAACAATGATGATTGATTAAGTACGTTGATACCATTGTAGGATCCAACAACACCAAAGAAGGCATGCCATATCCAAAGGTCTTGTGAAGCAATCGCCTCTAGAATGATCATAGGGGTGCCATGATCACCACGAGTGAACTAACCCTTCCATGCAATGGGACATTTTTCCTATTGCCAGTGTATGCAATCAATACTTTCTAACATGCCAAGAAAGCCACAACTCTCACCAATTTGCAGTAGACGCTCCAAATCCTTGTTAGTGGGGCATCACAGATACTCCCCACCAAACTTATCGATCATGCCTTGCGCAAACAACTTCAAGCACTCGTAGTAGTAGTTTTGCTGATCTTCAGATATTCATCAAGTTTGTCTGCAGCATTGCCGTACGCCAACATGATCATTCGAGCTGCTCAACCAAACACTGACCAACCGTATGTCCTCTTCACGTGTTCATGCTAAACACCTATCGGTCCTTGCAAGTTCAGCATCACCCTCATTATCAAGGTCGATGTAATCTTGGGCTGATTGTTGCGGTACTGAACGTGGAGTGCCTAAGTTCGGCATTGCTATTGATGGACTCCCTTGGGCCGGTGGTAGTGACAATGGAGCATAGTGCGTGGGAACACCAACAAAATGGAAACTTTCTGGACGCGGTTGTTGTGGGAATGGCGGAAACTATTGACTTTGAATAAAATTTGTGAAACCACTGGGTGGACGAGGATTCATTTCCCTGGAAAAAAAATGAAAACATGAAAATTGTAGTAGCAACAAGACTCTTTGTTTTTGCAAAAAATGAAAATATGAGGAAAGGTGTAAACCTAGGTTTGTAGCAAAGAGAAAGGACATGGTATATTACACTTACATCAGATAGCATCATAGTAAGAAAAAGATTAATTAGTGCCAAACTTGCGATAGATGACGTATTTATGCATCGGTTGTTATGCCAATCAAACTAAATCATGATAGCTATCAAATTACAGCCATTAAATCAAGATAAAAAATTTTAGAATTACATGTAGCTACTTGTATTATTGCACACTCCATTGTATCTACTAACCAAAGAACTAATTGGATCATAGTCAATAGGGATGAAGATTCAATTGCACTGAAGAAAAGCAGAATTCCCAAATACTTACCCTAGCCGCGGAGAAAAATCGGTGTAAGAGAAAGCCCACCAAGCGACAGAGGAGGCGGCAACGCTTTCTCCTGTGTCGGTGACCAGGGGTAGAGGAGGAGGCGACACTTTTTCTCGTGTGACGTTCTTCCTCCTGCACCATCGTCTTTCCTCGAGCAGCGCGACATCCTTCTTCGAGTAGCGATCAGTGATTGGGAGTGGGAGAGAAACGACAGTGGGGTGGGGAGATGATGGGTGACAGGATTTGGGGGGAAGACAGGTGGAAGCTTTGGGAAGAACGGCAGGAATTGGGGAAAAATGGAGGAAGGCAACAAGGGGTATGTGGAAGCCAAGAAGATGGTGGGCTGCATATTTGATCTGGATGGATTTTACTTGGAGACAGTGGGATCCACAAAATGAGTTTTTAGGTAGCAAGTCTGTAACAGAGTACTTTATTGTTTCCTGTGTCTTGGTATCAATAACTTGCTTGTTTTTTCATCTAATAACAAGCCCACCTTCTCTCCTCACCACCTCTTCTCCACGTTATCTAAATGCTGATGTGTCCATCCCTTAGTAACGAGTGATATGACCGCTGTAGATGCTCTTAGAAGCTATGAACAGTAAAGAGACATGCGCTTTGATTGCTTGAAGCACTGTAGCTACGTGGTGTTACGTGCAACCCAGAACTCGACACACTATGGCTTCCAGTAGCAGGCGTAGCAGGATAGCACAGGGAGTAGCAGCAATAGAGCATGGTCTGCAGCTACTTTTCTTTTTTTCCATTTGATTCGCGTTAAGCATATGTTATGGATATCTTCTATGTTCTCTACTTATATGCATATAATCCCTACTTATTCAATTCTATTTACAAAAGAGACAACTACAATTGCATTTAGGATGGTTATCGTACGTACTATTTAGTTACAAAATGTTCTAAAACTTTTTTCAGCCCAACAATATTTTCGAATCCCACCACTCCTACTCATGCTTATTTTATGGTTGGAAACATATATATGAAGTGTATAAACTACATACATATTTATCATGTCCATTCTCCATATTTTTAATTTAATATTTTTGAAAAAAAGATCGTATTCATTATTTTGATTAAGAGTATGCTGCGGAATTTATGTAGTGTAGTCTCAAAGATTAGTATAAAGTCTGAGATTAATTATTTTTTAGAGGGTCTAAACTCGGACGTTAGTGATCAATACTCTACTTCTTTCATAAGAGTTTTCTCTCCTCTCATGTGAAGAATCTTTGACATGTCATTATGAGTTAATGATATGTTTTGGTAATTAATGACAATCGAATTGTGGAACAAATAGTTTCATTGAGATGAATGAACAGGATATGTCTCACGGCGATGGATGACTTAAGATGAGTTCATGCGGTTGATTATGCCCAAGCAATGTAAAGACTTCACATGTATTGAATAGTCATGACCCTAACTTGGAGTTGAATTATATGTTGTCAAGCTTCAAGTGGATGCGTAAGGCAAAGGTATGACTAGCTAGGACTAAGGATGTGTTTCTAGTCTTTTACCGATCTTGGTGTTTGGTTGGAAGATCGGGTTGCTAGTATAGGATGCCGTACTATTAAGAGGGGTCGTGACTAGTAGCTTGAACGTAACAAGTGTTAATAGCTCGCTTGATTGCTTTTGTTCTCTATCTATTGCATGATGCTAATATTTTTGAATGTGATTTGAAAATGATTGTAGCTCATGCATAAGTCCTTTGTGACATGTGACTTAATGTTTGCGAATGTGTTTTGCAACATGTTGAAGTCCATGTTATTTCTTCTCCTTGAGGCATGATGTTAATATTTGAGATGTGTCTCTTGAATGTTTGTAGCTCTTGCAAATGTTATTGCTACATGTGACTTAAGTTTGAAAAGACAAATTTGAATTTGGTTAATTCCATGTCGTCATTCGGTGATGTGATTCCAAAAGATATTTGCAGATGTGTTCTGTGATCTATTGGAAGTCACTTCTTAATCTTAAATGTGTATTTCTATAATTTGCAATGCTTTTGTGCAAAGTGGTTGAGAAATATGCATTATACTCTAATCTTCTGAAACCGTCTTCAAGGTGGCGGTCTGACCGACATTGTATCCCCAATCTGGTTATCTGCTACGTGCTCCTACAGCTGTGGAGCTGGGAGCACTTCCCTATCGAACGTCTGACCATTATGGCGCCAATGCACCTGTTCGGCGAGTTCACCGACCTAATAGACGGGCCCACTGTGGGCATCCGGTGGACTACTGCTCATCTGCGGTGGGCGAAGGGCAAATCGTCGATGTGCTACTTGCTGTGGTACAACAAGTTCGAGTCGTTGCACGACAGTGATGTCATATGGACTCCATGGCCGGTAGATTTCATGCGTTGTGTATTGTTGTACGGGTTATCCCTGCATTGCCTAGAGGACGGGGAGCTATGGACGACGACACACCATCTGGTGTTCTCATACATGGTGGAGGCTTACGCGTCACAACGCGTGATGCGACAGTTGGGTTTGCACCAGGCTGTGCCCCCTCTGGACTGTAGGTTCCTACTGCAAGCCGTACACCGGTGAGTCAAACTCCATCCGACTATTGCGTACACTTTGTATGTCTTGCTATGTAACGTCAATGATTATGAAAATGCAGGCAATCAAGAGCTGGTTGGCATAGTACAGACTGGCGGCCAATGCAGCAGCAATGGACGACGGCATGGACGGAAAGGGCATACCTCGATGTCGTCAGGAGCAGTGTCCGTACGATGTCCAGACGTACAATGAGTACCTGAAGTGGTACGTACCTCGGTCACACAACAGACTCACCATTCCACCACTAGATCGCCCCGAACAGATCACGCATGAGGAACGTCTGTAGAGCTCTATTGATCCCCACAGCGCTTTGCGGTGGCATAACAGTGTAAGACAGTTCAAATATCTTATCATTCCATTCAAGAAATTCATACTGCTCGTTACTGAACCTGTTTCGTATGCCACTTCAGTTCGAGCGAGCGTAGCGCATCGCAAGCGCGTCGGAGACCGCCATTAGTAGCCCGGAGACACAACCGACATTGCAGAAAACTATGAAGTTCATCCTAAAGTAGGCCAAAAAATATTGTACAACCTAACTTGCGGCCGTTCTACGGATCACAGTGCACACATGAGGCACCCAGTGGGGGCACCATGCTCACCCGCCAAATCATCGCGACCTAGCGAGTCCGGCTAGCCATCGCAATCTACTAAGTCTGCATGGCGTCGTAGTAGTAGCTGCCGATCATCCGTTCGCCGTACCGACGAGGAGGTAACTTACATACGAACCTACATTTTGTTTTCCAATTACGCCTTACGTTCCACTAACATCATGGCGTTCTCCTGCCGCAGATCTGTCGTTGAGATGCATGCCTTTTGCCGTCCGCATCACCTGCAAAGACTACCGCTACCCGTTGTTCATCTTCGCTGCAAATTTGGAAGGTATGAGATTCGTATTGTATATCCGAAATATTTATTGTGACTAATATCATTTCATCTTGCAACCTCCAATTCAACATGGGGTGACGATGAGTTCACCAATGACGACACGGGCCTCCCAGATGCTTCCAGAGAGCAGTACACGGATCAGGGTTTGCAGCGTATGCAGGGCAGAACTCCCGACGAGCGCTGAGGGCGTCATGGACCTCCTTGAGGGCGACGGTGAGTCGCTTGCGGGTCGGCTGCTGGCTGGGCCCCAGGGTATGCCGTGGCCCACCTGGCATACCCTGTGGGTCCGCCCTGGTAGATGGAAACTCCAGCCATGCGTCAGGCTGAGGCAGTTCGGCGTGCAGCAAGCCAACGATATAAAATGGTGTACACGTGCCACAGGCATTTGATTGCGGATGATACATGACCAATGATGAATTAACAACCGACCTTCAGCATCAAACATTGCATCAAGTACAGTTCACAATTAAGCAGCTGGGCTTGGCTTATGGTGATTCACCAGGCTGCATCCCATTCTTCGCGATTTACGACGTGTCAACATTAGAAATCTGAATCTGATGGCGTAGAAGATGAAACTAGATCCAACCACGCAACACCAATTGATCTGCCACGACGAAACTCCACAAGACCTTCTGTGAATCATCAACAAACACAACCTGCAAGTACAGCAGGTGCACCCACACTGAAGTAAATAACATGCACTACCACTGCCTCATGGAGTACAAGTTAGATCCACCCTAGATAGCAGGTCTATCCAATGACCTGACAGTTGATAGAACATTCCACAGCCTCCCAGCAAGCACTACTAGAGACAGTTAAACTACACTATCAGAAAGCATTACTAGTTAAACACTACTTCATAGCCCCCTACACATGAAGCTAATGCCAAGCCACCCATCCACTGCCGCTCGAATTCTGCATGGAACTTGGAAATCGCTAATTATATGACTTGTAACGTAAAAGGAAAATATTATTAATCCCTCAGTTTATATTTCTATTAATCAGAATTAATAAAAACTAGTTGGACGGCAGATAACTAAAGTAAAAAAAATAAGACTAGACACCGAGGCAGAGTAAAACTAACATCAATCATGCCATCATGGTGGCTTGGGCACTACGATAATAAGGGGCAGATCAAGACTCCTTTATGCTACTGATTAATGATATCCCCATTCATCTGCAGAGAAAACTAGCAGTATATCACCATGAATAGCGCCTGCACATCTTGTCACTCAACAGCATGGTCAAAGCAGAACTGCTGGCAAACCTTTGCCAAAGAGGAAAATAAAAGAGGAATAAGATAAGTCTGACGAAAACATGTAAGGTCATCACTGTGCAAGAAAATTCTTACCAATCATGAGATCCATATGGAATTTCATGATTCGATTAGGAATCTTTTGAACAAAAATAATGTGAGAAACTGCATCAAAATCATCATCACGGTCAGCAGTCAGCAGCACCAGTATCCCAACATCTGCATATAATCAGCATCAGCACCGTCACCACTCACCACAATCATCAGCTGCATCAGCAGCACCATCGCAAACATCAACACCAACAACATAGACTAACAGCTAGAACATCATCCACCATGGGCGGTCCCGTGCAATATCGTTCTACCAGTAAACTGCAACCCATCTCACGAACAGATAACTAGAAAATGCACAAATTTTTTTAACACAAGTTAATACGACAGAATCGAGAGAAAGCACAAGAGGTCAAAATACAAACCAAGTAATTCTGACAGTACTGGAAAACACAATCTAGAAAACACAAAGAACAACTAGCAACCTTGAATAGCAGTTCAGTGCTACTCCCATCACGCTCAGCCAAACTCTTGCAGTCCCATAAAAGACTGTTCCTAGGCATCACTGGATTAACAAGCATTATTCCTGACAACAGATTTTAGTTTTCAGAAGTTAGATGGGTAAACATATACAGAGGGTCAACACAATATAACCAGCAGTAGAACTTCAACTTTACCTTGCCATCGCTGCCTGGGCTACGAGAACCTGCATGCTTTGATGATGGTGAAACTCTGCGTGAAGGAGGTGAAACCTTTCCATTGGTCTGCTTTTCAGGACTTCCATTGTCAGAGGGACTCCTGTGTGGTGTTGAGCTCTTGCGAGGGCTAGCAATACGCTGAGCAGGTGAAGCACTACAAGAGAGATCAAATTAGCAGTTTGAAACATAAAAAAAAATGAAACTATAGAAAGACGGTGAAGCACCTATGGTATGAACGGCTTCGACTCCTGCTCCTGCTCTTGCTCCTGAGCTTATCACCATCCCTTGCTCTACGACGATTTTTGTAGTCAGGGCTTGAACTTTGACTTCGACTTCTGCTTCTGCTTCTGCTATGACGACGATGGTCTCTCTCCCTATCACGCCCATGCCTTTCTCTGCTCCTGCTGTGACTTCGCCTCCTATGATCTCTGTCTCTGTGGTCATCTCTGTGTCTAATAAAAGCAATAAATGCACTATAAATTACCAAGACTACTAAGACGTTAAGAAACCATAACTAATGCAATCACCGCTTAGCCTAAAGCCCTAAACCACAAAAAGAAGCTTCTATTCGACAATAACATATAGGTGCTTACGCAGACAAGTATTCTTTGAGAAAGATGGTGAATCTCAGCCCTAAACCACAAAAAGAAGCTTCTATTCGACAATAACATATAGGTGCTTACGCAGACAAGTATTCTTTGAGAAAGATGGTGAATCTCCAGAATGGAAAAGCTGGAACATGTCCACAGGAGAGAGCTACACCATTGGGTGGGCCAACAAAAAAATATGGAAAAGGGTACATTTTTGAACCATGATTGTTAATTCCAAAAGTAATGTAAAAGGAACTAAGGTCTTCACCTTGGCCTTGGGCTATGACTTCTTGATCTGTCTCGTGATTTCTCAACCACCTCTATGATTCTTCCTTTACGACTACAGAAATTAACAAAACATAAGCAAAACCGAAGTAAAATACGACAACTCAAATTACACTAAAGCGCAGGGTTCCCTTGATTTTTTTGTTAGAACCGCATCAACTAAGTATTTTAAAACTGAAGTCCAAACAAATTCTTAACATTCAGATTCAAATTTCCACAGCTATATCAATCAGGATCCAACTAGTTTGTTGATATCAGAAAATTAAATTCAAAAATTGTTTGGGTAAGATAAGATAGTTAAACAACCATATAACTAACATCAAGGTCAATACTGAATAGTACCATAAATAACAAACATATAACCCATGAAGCAGCATCTATCCAATAAATATTCCCTATTAACATATAATTCCAGTATCCAATCATTAAAAACTGCTCCTTACTACATCACACCAAAACCGATTTACAACAAACGAAACATATGAGATAAAAAAACATGATAGCTATGTTCACAAAACAAACACCTACCGACACATATTACAAGTAACAAGATATCAACACAACATGAGATCGAGAGAACCCCACTCACATTGGCTCCGCATTGGGGCCATACTTGGCAAACTGCACCATGATGTTCCTCCCATCCACATTACGCCCTGCGCAAAACAACCAGAACAAATTATCAGAACCAACCCAAAATCCCCTCATAGTTTATTTTTTTAAAAAAAATCAAATGGGCAGCGCACCATCAAGCCGATCTATGGCCTTCTGCGCCTCATCAGCGTACTTGTACCGCACAAACGCGAAACCCCTCGAGTCCCCAGTCCTTCAGAACCACCAAAAAATTCAAGGAAAAATACATACAACATTGGAGGGAGGAAAACACCCAAACAGCTCACGGCGGCGCGGCTCCTCACCTCCGATCCCTGGGGATAAAGACGTCGACGACCTTGCCATAGCGGTCGAAGAGCGGGAAGAGGTCGTCGGCCGTGGTTCCTGCGTAAAAATGAAAAGGACGAGGAAGCGATTAGAGAGGAGCGAGCTGCGAGCTCGGGCCAGGGATTCGGCTAGGGTTAGCGTTCCCTCACGGAAGCTGATGTTGAGGACGAGGAGCGAGAAGGTGTCCTTGATGTCTGGCGGGCCTGACCTCCCGAAGTGCGACATCGCACCGCCGCTGCAGCCGCCGCCGCCGCCGCCGAGGCCTAGGGTTTAGGGCTCCGGCGCGGCGGGGGACGGGGAGCAGTGGAGTCGGGGAGAGAGCGGCGGGACTGGGGAAGTGGGGGAAAATTGCATAGAGTAAAGTCTATTACCGGTCCTTAAACTTTTTATGCTGTGTCATCCCGGTCCATAAACTTTTAAAGTATATCATCCCGGTCCTTAAACTTTCAAAGTGTGGCAATTTCTTTTGAAAATCTATGGACCGGAATGACACAGCATAAAAAGTTCACTGCTACAACTACATAAGATATTGCCACACTTTGAAAGTTTAAGGACCGGGATGACATACTTTAAAAGTTTATGGACCGGGATGACACAGCATAAAAAGTTTAAGGACCAGTAATAGACTTTACTCAATTGCATATGTACCCATAGTTAGCAGTGACTTGTAGATTTACCCCATACTTAGATGACTTTGCTATTTTGCCCCATACTTGAAGTGCCCCCTCATTATTTTGCCCCACTACCCACCTAGCTACTGGGAAAGGACAGATCTACCCTTACCCGGGGTGGAGGACGGCGTGGCGTGGCGCGGCGGGTGGCAGCGCGAGGGGGCGGGTTGGCGGGCGCGGCCCGGTGGCCGGAGGCGGTGCGGCCGGGGTGGCGGCGGCGGCGGCGTTGGCGGTGGCGGCGACGGCGCGGGAGGTCCCAGCCGTCGTCCGGCGCGGGGAGGTCGCCGCCCACGCCGAACCACCCGCCCAACCCGCCCCCGGTCGCCGCCGCATTCGTCGGGGCGGTGGCTCGAGGTGCCCACGTCGCCGGTGGTGGGCGAGTGGCGGGGCTCGTCGCTTGTTGCCAGCCGCGCGCCTCCGCCACCCCGGCCGCACCGCCTCCACCCCCCCGGCGGCCGCCCCGCCAACCTCGCCTCTCGCGCGCGCACACCGCGCCGCCGCTGTTCGCCGCCGCGCCACGCCGCGCTGGCCCTCCACCCCGGGTAAGGGTAGATCTGTCCTTTCCCAGCAGCCAGGTGGGTAGTGGGGCAAAATAATAAGGGGGCACTCCAACTATGGGGCAAAATAGCAAAGCCATCTAAGTGGGGGGCAAATCTACAAGTCACTGCTAACTATGGGGTATATATGCAATTTTCCCGGAAGTGGGTGGGCTCAGTGAGGAACAGCTTATCGACACACGTGTTTTTTAAAACTTGTTTTAATGCGCAGCGGTTGGCCCAGATAAGGGTGCACATGCGCTAATCAATTCAATATTATCATCACTAAAACAAAGCCGGGGTGTTGTGGTTACAGACCAAACAGAGAGAGATGGTAGTGGAGAGATGGGAGTGTTATCCTTTACCCTCCCCCTCATCCTGTATATATATATTCACATGAAGTATACTTTTACAATTATGCCCTTACACCCATATCTCCTCATTGGGGGCACTTATGTCATTGCACATGTTACTCTGGTTCTTATAACCTCCCGACAGTGCCCGCTGGCTTAGGTGGGGCCACCCCTACGACAGAGCCTCTCATGGTGAAGGGCTTCACAGGCCGGGCTATGTCGCCGAGTCCTTTGGCCCCTCCGTCCCTCGCGCTCGTGAACTTCTCCGTGCTCGTGGTTGGGAGCCCGAGGTTTGGGATGGAAGGTGGCTTGCTGAAGCAGAGCGCGCGCGCGCCCGTCCCCTACCCTTCGAACGGTGGCGCGGAGGTCGGGCGCCTAGTCGGCGAAGCGCGCGCACTCCGCCCCTACCCTTCGAACGGGTGGCGCGAGGCGGCGCCAGTCGGCGAGGCGCGCGCGCACTCGCCCCTACCCTTCGAACGGGTGGCGCGAGGCGGCCCTAGTTGAAGTAGGCGCGCGCACTCTCCGTCCCCTACCCTTCGAACGGGTGGCGCGAGGCCGGGCGCCTAGTCGGCGAGGCGCGCGCTCCGCCCCTACCCTTCGAACGGTGGCGCGAGGCGGGCGCCTAGTCGGCAGGCGCGCGCACTCCGCCCCTACCCTTCGAACGGGTGGCGCGAGGCCGGGCGCCTAGTCGGCGTAGGCGCGCGCGCTCCGCCCCTACCCTTCGAACGGGTGGCGCGAGGCCGGGCGCCTAGTCGGCGGCGCGCGCGCGCCCGCCCCTACCCTTCGAACGGGTGGCGCGAGGTCGGGCGCTTAGTCGGCGTAGCGCGCGCGCGCGCCCGCCCCTACCTTCGAACGGGTGGCGCGAGGTCGGCGCCTGGTCGGCAGGAGGCGCGGCGCGCTCCGTCCCCTACCCTTCGAACGGGTGGCAGCGGAGGCTGGCGCCTAATCGAAGTAGACGCGCGCGCTCCGTTCCCTACCCTTCGAACGGGTGGCAGCGGAGGCTGGCGCCTGGTTGAGGTAGACGCGCGCGCTCTCCGTCCCCTACCCTTCGAACGGGTGGGGTAGTTTTATTGTATTTCTCTTTTTTTATTTTTTTCTCTTGTATTCAGTATGAATTGGATTGCACAAGAGTAATAGAGTATATTTATCAATTTAGTTTAGTCTTTTAAACCCACCTTCTATTTTTATCCTGGCTTTTCCACTACTTTGAGGGGACAATGATGTGACTCATACCTGCTCGCCGAGAAAACTAAAGAAGGATTGGCACCTTATATATATATATGTATATATATAATTTAATTAGTCTTTTTCAAAAGTTTTTATGTCACACAATATTCTAAAACCTAATAGTCTCACCAGTAGAAGATTTGGTCGTCAACAATGAAGGCCCAAGACAACGAGCACAACATGTACTTTCTCATTCATCAATACCACACTCTCAAATTCAGCAAAAGGGAAGCCAACTGGTAAGTAGAAACACAATGGTGCAAAATTAATGGATGATCCATGGAAGCAAACATGTGCATTCCGATATTATCGTCGGTCCAAATCCAGACAGTAAACTTAGAAGCACCCCCAATCGGATATGGAGACCGCTGAGGATGTGGAGAGACATAAGGAGAAGCACAAGAATGACCAAATATATTCAATATAAGTGTCTAGGATTACAAAATGGCCCCTCCTCCCATTATAAAGGGTCATATTTATAAGGGGGAGGGAGGCATGTGAAGTTACAAGTTTACCATCAGGGCTTAGCTTACTCCTAGGGGTATCTACGTCATTTGCCCATGTAGGCCCCACCACATCCGTGATTCCGAGGTTGGTTCGTGGATAGCTTTAGACTTTGCCCAATGTTGGCCTTAGACCTCTTTCGGGATCAGCCTTGCACACTTTACCCGAGATTGGTCTTGCATACCTCGCCCAAGGTTAGCCCTGGACCTCGCCAAGGTTGGCCTTATGCACATTTCCTAGGGTTGGCCCCAGACCCCTCTAGGGTTGGTCTTTGTAAACCTCATCGAGGTTGACTTGGGGACTTAGCTCAGGGTGGACCTTCCAATGGGTACTGTTGCTCTGAGGTGATCGTGGGCCTGAAGTGATGCAAGGACCCTCTCCCAATAGATATATTCAGAGACTTGGCATTTATGTTCTATCATCAGTATAACAAGATTCATATTATTCTCATGTGCTACACCACTCCTGCCTTAATTTGGAGTACTAATAAGAGTGCAAAGGGGTCGTAATTGTGTTCCCTTCGCATGGCTTGCACCGTTGTTGCCTGCCTAATGTTACGATAAAGTTTGCTGGCTACAATTTACTAGGGGTATTCCACTACCCTGTTCTTCATCAAAAAAAAACTTGGCATTTAAGACGAAGCTCATGAGTGGCACTTCGCTTGGGGAAGCGAGAACATCATCTCATATCGAAAAAATTTGGTGCTCAGGACAAAACTCACGAGCGACACTTCGCTTAGGGAGGAGAGAAAGTCATCGTCTCCCATCGAAAAAACTTGGCACTCAGGATGAAGCTCATGAGCGGCACTTCACTTGGGGAGATGAGAATGTCACTATCTCCTATCAAAAAACTTGGTGCTTGAGATGAAACTCATGAGCGGATAGTCCATCGGGAGCATCGGGGATGCGAGCACGTCGTCGTCTCCCATCAGAAAAACTTGACGCGCGAGATGAAGCTCGTGAGCGGTACTTTGCTTAGGGAGGTAGGAACATCGTCGTCTCCCATCAGAGAAAACTTGGCACTCATGGTGAAGCTCTGTCAGACCCGGATTTTTCAATCCGAATCTACTGTGTTTTACTGCACTAATCCCTGGATCAGTAGTTAGTGCACACAGGTACATTGCTGAATCATGTCATACATCGCACAGATAATAATATTACAGAGTTTAAGTTACACCACGTCGGGTGACAGTTTACAAAAGGGCTGATTAGGCCAAATGTCTTCATTACAAACACACAGCGGAATCACTAGCAAAAGTAAACCCAAAATCCACAGGCAAGCGACTGGAAGGGTATTGTGTACATTATATGTTGCCAGCTAACCAGTAACATACGTGCACACAAAGCCAGAAGTCCACTTGTCTATGTCTAACCAACTGGGCCTACGCCTTAGTCTCTTTCGTTATCCTTCTCCTCCGTAGCAAGAGTATCCTCGTAGGCATAATGGTCTTGTGTTCCTGTTTATGAATTTTGTCGCCAAAGCGAGAGTGAGCACTCCAACCCCGTGCTCCGCGAGCCAACACACATAATGCAATATTTAACATGTATGGCTAATCAAAGGAAAGGTTGGGGCTCATTTTATTTTTGCGTAGAGTGCTTTTGAATACAATTATTTAAGAATCCCTAACACCTAGCAGTTTGAACCCAAGTATAGGTTGTGAAAGAATGTAATATTAATAGTGATTCAGATTCCATCCACCGTTACATGGCATCTGTACCATATAGCAATTCTTCAGCGTTATAGCCGCTTACATTACCACTGGGACGACACCCAGGTCAATTCCAAACTAGGGCAGTCCTTCGCCCTTCAAGTCTTTTCATACCCAGTTTTCAATATTTTAAAACAAAACTATATCCAATTAAGTTCGCATGTCCGCCCTTGACCGTGGGCACGGCTATTCGAATAGTTTTGACTCTGCAGAGTTTGTACACTTTCACCACAAGAGATAATCAACTCATTGCCCCACATGATGCCTTAGACATGTGGTGGAGCAGACCATCACAGTGACTTTTCAAAGTATCTAGATCCTTTTTGTCATCTCACCTAATGGAAAACTGTCCACTTGCGGTGGATCCCATCTATGCGCGGGATGTTCCCCACAGCCACTAACGCAGCCGGGCTCCGCTTCCCGCAACGTTAGGACAGCTGGGAAACTTCACCCTCCACCGGTGTCCCTTAGGGCCCCCGTGCCCGTGCGTAGCCACTTCTATCCACTACCAGTGAGATGAGTCTGCGGATTTTGATAAATTTACTTAGCCAAGTCGTACTTTACAGACTTGTGGTTGTACTGTTTTACCCGGGAGGTCATGACAAGATTCAGTCCTTAGTGGTATCTGGGCGGTCTACCACTAACCCACTTTATGCTTCCACTGCACCACACTCACACCCTCAAACCAATCCGCCCAGATATTTAAGCAAGTTGGGGATTTTGGGAGCATAAAATAATCATGTCAAATTATACCAGTCATTCCCACCATGACTGCCCAAACAAATTCTTCAGGATTTAAAATGATAATGATGTTTTGGGCATTTCAGCGCCCCCAAGTAACTATGCAGTACTAAGCAGGGCGTATAATTACGGACTTATTTCCAAAAGTTACTACTATAATTTTACTAGGGTGACAAGGTTCACGTAATCAAGTATTCCCAAGGAGGTGTAATATTAGCAAAGATAACAATGGGCATATAACTAAAATATTAAATTAAACATGTATTTGCATATAAAATAACAAAGATGCAATTTGATAATTTAAATCAAAGTAATTTCGAAAATGTAGGTTCAACATGATCAAAGTATTGACTCGCTTGGTTACAAAGTGGTCCGGTGCTTGATTATCCGGAGCTTCTAGGGCTGCAGCTTCTGCGTCTTCCTCCCGAGTCTCGACGCTATTTTAACGTCATGCGAAAATTTGGATAAAACAAAAAATCAACAAATCAAACAAATAACACCAGAAATCCAAATGAACTTCAAAAATTATGATTTCAGTTCCATTGTATAGATCTTGAATTTAGATGAATTTAGAAATTTGTCTCATCCAATTTGGAGTTAAAATGAAAAAGTTATGTTTATTTAAAGTTCTCAGTTCTGTGAAATGCCAGAAAATGAAAAATTCTGACACGTGGGTCCCACTGGAGTTTTTAATTCATTTTCTTTTTATTTTAATTTCTTACTTGCTGTGCCGCTGACATGTGGGACCCCACTGTCAGTAACCATGCATGTGGCTAGCCACCAACAGGTGGGCCCTCCGGCCCGGCCCCACAGTCGATGGGTACATCCCCGACGACAGTGTGGTCCATTGTCGATGGGCTTGCGGTCCCGCAGCGGTTGACGAATGGGGCCCCTCTGTCAGCGCGGAAAATAAAACAAAAACTCGACCTCAGCACGCGGAGCCGGGGGCTCGAACGCGCGCCGAGGGAGTCGGGGGGGGGGGAGACGAGCGGTGGTAACCAAGTGAGCAGGGAGGCGTTGCCTACCCTATAAGGAGAATAAATCCTTTTGGAGTATGCCGTGGAGGGGGCCGGGCAGAGGAGTCGGGGGCGACGGTGGCCGGCGGCGAGTGGTGGCCGGAGAGGTTCAGGAGTTTCGTGAAATGCAGCCCCCGGGTGATGGTGAAGCTGCTGGTGAGGTCGGCGGAGACGAAGGGGCACGGTGGCGGGCCAGCGGCGTGTGATGGCGGCGGTCCAAGGAGGCGGTCGACGTCGGCGATGCTCACGCAAAGGGAGACCTGGTGAGGGAGGGATTCGGCTTCGCCTAGCTTCCACGAAGCTCTAGGAGCAAAGAATTGCTCGGAGGTGGTCGGAATCAACGGCGGCTCGGTCGCCGGCCGTGAGGAAGGAGACGTCGCCGGCGGGGATTGAGGGCACTATGGTTCAATTGCGGGCAGGGGAGGGAAGAGGGAAGTAGTGCGGTGCGGTTGAGACTCCCGGGCGGGGCTTTTATAGCCAGGGGAGAGGCGCGCGGCGAGGGCGGCATTTGGTCTCACTCTGTTTACGCTGGGCAGGGGTGATGAACCCGATCTTCTCCGGGATTGCGTGGGAGAGAGGTGGCGGGAGATGCCTTGAACTTGCCCTTGAGGTGAGAGAGAGAGAGGGGGGATTAGCTGCGGCAAGCGCGAAGGGGGGAAATGGCGACGCTGGCGCGTGGAGAAGAGAGGCCGGGGAAAGAAGAAGGAGAGAAGAGAACGCGGCGCGGGAGGACCACCGGCCAGAGGGAGAGGGACTGGCGCGTGGGGCTCGCGCGGCAGTGAGAGAAGGCGCGGGGTAGAGACGGGGCCACTGTGCAGGCGCGGCCGGACAACGCGGGAGGAGGCCGTGCGGCCACGCGGCGATGGGAGGAGAGGCGCGAGCGGGGCGGGCCGCGTGCGGTGAGGTGTGGGGCGCGGTTGAGGCGGGTGGGCGGATCGATGGCCTACCGCCCAAATTCCTTTCTCTTTTCATTTTCTTTTCCTTTTGTTTTTAAGAAAATACATTTGGGTATGTATTTGTGTGCATATTTATGTATACCTCTATATATATTTTTCTGGCTTCACTTATTTCCCCTTCTTGCTAACCTAGCTTTTATATTTATTTTATTTATGTATATATATACATGTATTTATATTTTCTTCATGCCTATATTTTGTATCACTACATTTTATATCTTGCTCATCTTGCTGGGCCCTTGTATGCATACTTGTTTAGGCTCTATTTATTTTTGTTTTCCCTTTATATACTATTATCTTCAAAATGATATTTTATATTTTATTAACCCAGATTTCTCTCCCCTTATACTAGATCATCTTTTCAGATTCGAATTTAAGATTTTGAGTTTCCTTTATTTGTACTTTCCCATGTGTAGCATTGCTAATATTGATTTTGTTTTTGGTCTTTCTTGAATTTCTTTAACTTTTTGGGAGCTCAATAAAAATTTAAAAACACCATGAAAATCCAAACTCAAATATAATAATTGACAAAAATAACTCAAGGCTTCATACTTTCAAATTTAAAAATTTCAGGATGTTACAAGCTCACGAGTGGCACTTCACTTAGATAGAATGTTAGGCAACCTGACTCCCAAAGGGCGAGCCACCACAAGCTCAACCCTAAAGGGGGAGTAAGTTCGACCCTGGAGGGGGAGAAGTAGCTCGATCTATAAGGGGAGAAGTAACTTGACCTAGAGGAGGAAATAGCTCACCCAGAGGGAGAGAAATAGCTCAACTCCAGAGGGGGAGAGGGCTCGACCCCTAAGGGGGAGAGGTAGCTCAACCCCAGAGAGGAAGAAATAGCTCGACCCTAGAAGAGAAGAAGTAGCTCGACCCCCTCTCCCATACGGGGAGTAAACTCGACCCCAGGGGGAGAAATAAAGCTTGACCCCCTCTTTGATACAGGGAGTAAGCTCAACCCCAGAGGGGGAGAAGTGGCTCGACGCCTAAGGGAGAGAAGTAAGCTCAACCCTAGAAGGAGAGAAGTAAGGTGGCGAAGACCCCAAAGGGTAAGCAGCCATTGACCCGACCTCAGAGGGTAGATGCAAGGTAGTGGAGGCTCGACCCCAGAGGAGGAGATTGAAAAGTCAAGTTCTATTTAAGTTGAATTTGGTGATATTGACAAATACTATTATGAGATTTTGGTGATAATAACAAATGCATTTGTGAGACTAACCTTGTTTATTGATTATGATATTGTTTAATCTCATTTGGATGAAAAGGTGAAATCAAAGAGGTATGCATTCAAAATCACATTCTTATATATTAGTATATTCCTTGGATCTAAAATGTAGATTGAATTCCACAAATAGCCCAAAATGAATATGTACATATATCTTCATTTTACATACTTGTATGCACACATTTATGGGGAGTTTACTCTAGGTTTTGAGGTTTCATAAGTATTAATCCATGTTCCTTTAATACACATATTTATGATCTTTACTTTGAAACAGATCCCATGAGTATATAAAGCTTGTGTAGTTTATATATACTCATTTGCAATCGGGTTGTCATTTATCTAAACCACTATGTGTTAATGGTTAAGATGATTAATGACAATAGGATAAGTAAGCTTTGCTTTGAAATCTTATCTTAGAGTATACAAATATTTTGTACATATTGTATACTTGCAAATAGAATCTTTATCTCATTATTTGTTGAGATTATCATGAATTACCAAAAAGAAAATATTGTAGAATCTAGTCCCTCCATTATGTGTTAATGGTGAAGTTTGGTAATTGATGGCAATTGATTTGTGGACTAATATTTTTATGAGTTGGATGAATATGTTAGATTCCACAAATGAGGATGACTTGGAATGACTTCATGTGTTGAAAATCATCAAGTCTAGATAGAAGATGACTTCATATGTTGAAGGCCATCAAGAAAAAGATGCATTATGAGTTGATACATGTCCAAGAGGAGATGATCATGCATTGATCATCAAGTCAAGTAAAGACACATCATGTGTTGATGGAGTTCAAGAAGTGAATTCATCATGTGTTGTGCATGTCAATACGATGACCAGAACTTGAAGTGATGATGTGTGTTATCAAGTTTCAAGAGGATGCTCAAGGTAAAGGTATGCTAGCTAGGGCTAATGATGTGTTTTTAGTTTTTTTATTGGTCTTGGTGTTTGGTTGGAAGTATAGATTGTCGTACTATTAAGAGGGGTCATGTCTAATAGCTTGAGTCTCATCATGTGTTGATAGCTCAATCTTACTTGCTCTAGCTCTCTTTAGCATGACGCTTATATTTGTGAATGTGTTTTGCAAATAGTTGAAGCTCATGTGTGAAATCCTTGTAACATGGGACTATACATTGCGAACGTGTTTTACAAGTGTTTGAAGTCCATGTTTCCTAGTCCTTATGGTATGAGGCTTATATTTGCAAATATGTTTTATAAATAGTTAAAGCTCATTTACAATTCTTATAGCATGCGACTTTGATTTGCGAATGTGTTTTGCAAATGCGTTAAGTCCATGTACCGATTCCTTGTGTCACGATTTCAAAAGTGTGCAAATGTGTTTTGCAACTTGTTGTGAGTCATGGACGATCCTTCTGTGTACGATACTATAGCTTGTAAATATGTTTTGCAAAATCTGTTGAACTATCTGCACTTATCAGAAAAATCAGAACTACCGCTGCGTATGTAGCGGTACTACCAGAGGTTGAAAGTACTGGCTCTGTGTGAGCGGTACTACCGGACATCGGAAGTACCGGCATGTGTTGCGCGGTACTACCGGATGAGCGGTTCGAATGGCTTCGTGTGAGTGGTCCGTCCGACCGACGAAAGTACCAGCTTTGTGTGAGCAGTATTATCGGAAGGTGAAAGTACCAGCGTGTGTTGCACGGTACTACTGGACTTTAGAAGTTTTGGATTTTCCTGCAGTACATTTTTTTCTAAAGAGACACCTGTGTGTGGTGGTCTTCTCCTCCCCACGAGAGCGATAGTTCCGTATGTGTGGAGCGGTACTTCTGATGACCGTTACGAGGGGAGCAGAAGTATCGGAAAATAATTGGCGGAATTTCCGATTTTGACTGTAATAGCTAGTTTTTCTGACCGTTACGAGGGGAGCAGAAGTACCGATGTTTTGTTTATGGTACTTCTAATTTCCCTAATTTTTCAGGGATTTAGCTCCAACAACTAGTTTTCTTGTGTGAAGTATAAATACCCCCTTGTTGCTGGTTGGAGTAGAAGTTGCTTGACCCATTTCTATTTTCTTGAGCTAGCGTGAGCCTCTCCTCTCAATTGTGCATGTGTTGCACCTTGTGAGCAAGGAGAGTGATCTATAGTGCATGTGTTTCATCTAGAGTTGGATTTAGTATCCATTTGAGCTTGCGCATTCATCGCATGTGGTGAGAGTTAACCAGGGGACTTGACTTGTTACTCTTAATGTTTGTTGACTCCTAGATGGTGTTGGAGGCGCCGTGCACGGTGATCTTCTCAAAGAAGGTTGTGAGAAGACTCGACAAAGTTGTGAAAGTTGGAGCTCATCTACCCGGAGTGGGAAAGAGCTACCACTAGTGGATTGAGGTGTTTCGGCTTAATTCATGAAGCTGGTCCAATTCATTTAGACTAACCTCAACGTGGACTAGGGAAGAATGGCAAGTCTTCAAACACCGTGGTAAAAAGATGCCGTGTCTTTGTGGTTTATTTTCTTATGCTTAATTTACTTTCAAGCAATTTATATTCATAAAATTAAATTGATTGCTTGTCATCCTAGAACTGCAAAACCTTGATATAGACTTAGGGTGTTGGTGTACTTAGGTGAACCTAATTGATTTAGGCTTTGTTTGTGCTAAAACCAATTTGATTCAAGATTCCGCATTATACTCTTATTTTTAATCGAATAGCTTAAATAGAATTAATTTAATTGAAACAACTTTTAGAAATGACTATTCACCCCTCTCTAATCGGCCTACTCGATCTTAAGAGATATCATCGACTCGACCCTAGAGGGGGAGATAACGCCAACTCGACCCCTGAGGGGGTATCATCAACTCAACCCCGAAGGGGGGATACCATCAACTCAACCCTGAGAAGGGGGTACCATCAACTCAACCTCGGAGAGGAGGATATCGTCAACTCAACTCCAGAGAGGGGGATTCCATCAACTTGACCCCACGAAAGGGGATACCGTCAACTCAACCCCAGTAGGGGATATCACCAATTCGACCCCGACGGGTGAGCATGCCTATGCCAAGGCTAAGCCATCGAGGCGTGTTGGACTTCACTGAGGTGCATCCATCAAGCTAGGGGGAGCCCCTAGTTGAGGAGACGCCATCGAGGTGAAGAGAAGTTCGGCTGAGGCAAAACCATCATGGTCAAAGTGAACCACACCGAGGTCAAGCCATCGAGACATGTTGGATCTCATCGAGGTGAGTCTGTCGAACTAGAGGAAGCCCCTAGTCAAGGAGACACCGTCAAGGCGAAGCGAAGTTCGGTCGAGGCAAAAGCAATTGAGGCTGAAGTGACCACATCGAGGTTAAACCATCGAGGCGTATTGGAGCTCACCGAGGTGAGACCGTTGAGCTAAGGGGAGCCCCTAGTCGAGGAGACCTCATTGAGGTTTAGCCAAGGCGAAAGCGATCGAGGCTGAAGTGAACCACGCTGAGACTAAGCCATCGTTGGTACGAATCTAGACAGTAAACTTAGAAGCACCCCTGGTCGGATACAGAGACCGCCAAGAATGCGGAGGGACTAAAGGAAAAGCATAAGAATGACTAAGTGTATTCAAAATAAATATCTAAGGTTACAAAATGGCTCCCCTCCTTCCATTACAAGGGGCTTTATTTACAAGGGGAGAGAGGCGTGTGAAGTTACAAGTTTACCCTCAGGGCTTAGCTTACTCCTAGGGGTATCTACGTCATTTGCCCTGCATGGGCCCTGTCACGTTCGGGACTCTGGGGTTGGTTCGTGGCTGGCTTCGGACTCCGTCCGCAGTTGGCCCCGGACCTCCCCTAGGATCGGTCTTGTGCACCTTGTCTAGGGTTGGCTCCGGATTCCTTTGGGGTTGGTCTTGTGTACTTTATCCGAGGTTAGCCCTGGACCCCATTGAGGTTGCCCTTGCGCACCTTACCTAGGGTTGGCCCCGGACCCCTCTAAGATTGGTCTTGCAAACCTCATCGAAGTTGACTTAGGGACTTGGCTCAGAGTAAATCTTCCAACAGGTACCATCAATCCGAGGTAGTCATAGGCCTGAGGTGGTGCGGGACCCTCTCCCAATAGATACATTTAGAGACTTGGCATTTATGTTTTACCATCAGTACAACAAGAATCATATAATTCTCATGTACTCCACCACTCTTGCCTTAATTTGGACTACTAATAAGAGTTTAAAGGGGCGTAAATGACCTTGTTCCCTTCACACAGCTTACACTGTTGTTGTCTGCCTAATGTTAGGATAAAGTTCACTTGCTATTTTTTTTACTAGAGGTATTCCAGTGCCCCGTACCCTATTGAAAAAATTTGGTGTTCAAGATAAAGCTCACGAGTGGTACTTCGTTCGGAGAGACGAGAGTGTCATTGTCTCTTATCGGAAAAAACGTGCAATGCTGAACAGCTAATTCTTTAAAGCACTGGAAGCTTCATACAAAAGAACGACTTTTTGTACGTAGGACATACACGTATGTATGTGTACGCAAAGCTTACAAAATTCAGAGACGGATCAGCGCGTACACGCATATAGCATGATGTATTATGACGTCATAGGAAGTCAGTGATGAAGGGGTCGTCGAGGAAGAACTCCGGCCAAGGCAGGGGGCTGCTCGCGCCACCACCGAAGCTGGACGACGCCGTAGCGCTGCACCCGTCCGCCGGGTTCGCGGCGTCGGAGAGATCGGTGAGGGGAGGCAGCGAGTCACCGTGGCACGCGAACGTATCAGCGCCACAGCTGATGTGGAGGAGCCCTTGGTTAGCCTCGTCGCTCACACTCACGGACGCCTCGGACAACGTGCATGGCATCTGGTGGTCGCCGGCCGTCGACACTGGGACACCAAGGGTTCCCTGCGGCGAGCAGACGACGACGCCAAGAGCTGCTTCGGCGTCAGGCGCGGAGATGGCGGCGCTGTAAGCGCCGGCCGAGGCTATTGTTGTGGCCGCCGACTGGAGGAGGCACTGCAGGTACTGGAGCTTGGCGGCCTGGATGGCCACGTCGGCGCGGGCGCCAACGCCAACTCCATGCAGCTGCACCGCCGCGGACGGGTCGGCGGCGAGCTGGTCGCGGAGGCCGGTGGCGAGCGCGATGAGCTGCGGCAGCGCGGCGAAGAAGTCGGTCCTCGGGCGGTGCGTCATGGGGTCGAAGCCCATCTGTATGAGCCGCTTCTTGAGGTGCGTGTTCCAGAAGTTCTTGATCTCGTTGTCCGTCCGCCCCGGCAGGTGCGTCGCGATCGCTGACCACCTGAAATTCAATCCGTGCTCATGCATGTAAGCATGTTCAGTCCATGAGAGATCGAGGCGATGGAATCGATCAAATGGAGAGTGGTGCATTGATCGATCGATCAATTCGTACGACGTACTTGTTGCCGAGGATGGAGTGGAGGTGGAGGATGGTCTGCTCCTCCTCCTGGGAGAACTTGCCCCTCTTGATGTCCGGCCTCAGGTAGTTGGTCCACCTCAGCCGGCAGCTCTTGCCACATCTGTTCAGCCCTGCCGTCGCCATGCAGCATCAGGTTTGTTCAGGATTAGAACAGGCTCAGATGCAAGGAATATATAGACTCTGCAACATGTCAAGGCTGAATTTGAAAATTACTTAACAAAAACGTTCTTTCTTTTTACAATTCAGACAGGTGGCAGTGGCCAGTTGCATACATATCGCAAAGTTAGTCTTGCCCCTGATATAGTGCAAAGAATCATGCACATATGTGTCAATTCGTGAAGAACTAAGAATCAATGAGCAAATGAGTGCTGTTCGAATCATGAGCAAATATAAGTATCTCACGACATCCAAGCTACGAGTGGGTCTGCTGCAATGCACTCTAAAATCATCTTAATGCAGCTGCAGTGGATTTGGTGGTTTTTTAACAGTCTAAGATCTCTGCAGATGGAGAATGGTTAACTGTACCAGCAAGCCTCGGGAGGGTCCTCCAGCTGCCATGGCCGTTCTTCTGGATGTACTTGAGCAGCTTCTCGTCCTCCTCTGGGGTCCATGGGCCCTTCTTGAGGCCACTCTCGTCGCAGCAAGGAGATCTGCCCATGCTAACTGATGATGAACTGAACTGAATTATCACTGATATATAACTGGCTGCTGATGATTGGCTGCTTCTGGATTGAAGTGGTGGCCACCGGAAGGACAAGGGTTACTTGCTTATATACTGGCTGGTGCTTGTGACCTTTGTCCCCTGCTTGTGGTTCTTGTCTCGTTATATGTAGGATTGCTCTGCTTTTTCTATTGCAAATGTGCAGCGCTTTCTAGTGCAGAAGAGGACTTTGTTAGTCTGCGCACGCAAAGGGAATGGAATTTTCAGCCAGAGCTCAGAGCGTAGCATGGTTCTTGTCCTACTGAAAGAAATTGAGTATGATTTGTCTACTTGTTCTAGCTGACTATTACAAAATTCAGACAGTTAGGAGCTAGTAGCAGTAGTAGTATAATTGTTGTGTCCATACGCCACAAGCATGCTCTTTGAATCTGCACACTAACAAGAACACTTATTTAATTGGTGTATACAGGTAAGCACAAGAAAGACGCCTTGTCCTGTTCAGAAATTTCACGTATTCTCTGCAAACAAGAAGTTGAGGTCGATGTGCACCAACCTATTAGTAATCACAAATGTTTTTTAGAGTAAGCTGCCTGATCAAAAGAGTTTTTTTTTGAGTGGCTTATGGTTAAAAGCACTATAGTTGTCGAAAAAACACTGTAATTGACGGAGACTTATTTAGCATAATTAAATTTTAAAAAAATTAAAAATAGAAAAACATGTTAGCCTATCACATATAATGCAAACAAATATGAGAAAAAAAGAACCGACAAAAAAGCTCAAAACAGTTAAAAGTATAGAAAAAGATAAAATTTATAAATAGTACAAAATAAGTTAAAAAGTAGAAACTCAAGCCGAAACGAGCGGGGTAAGGATGCAATAAAATACTATCCAGCATCTATGTATTTAGAATTCAGGAGCAAATACGGCTTGCGTGCGTGCATGGTTGATGCATGGCTGGTTAGGTGGTGCAACACTAGATGACAATTTCTCATTGTATACATGCAGCATGTAATACTAACCTATACAAAGCCGGGGGAACGCCGCGCCCTCCGCCCCGCCACGTTGCCCGTGCGCACCCCGGCCGGCGCGGGCGTGGGAATTTCGGTACGGCCGGCCGAGGTAGTTTCCTTGTACTTTTCAAAAATTACGTAGAGGTCCTTTTTCCTCGCGAACAGATCCTTTTTCTCGCGAAAAGGTCCCTGCCTGTTTTTCTTACGGTGCTTTTTTCTGAAAAAACCCCTTCACTTTGCAGGATAGCGCCCCACAGTTTTGTAAATTGCGTACGGGTCCTCGTTTCGTTACATACGGGTCCTCAATTTTTTACGAAAAAACCCTTTAGCTTTTTCGAAAATACGCATGTGCCCTCGGTTTTTTTAAAAACCTCCTCGCGGATCATCGTCTCTTTTACTTCGGTACACACGGTGGCTGGCGTGGCATGGCGCCGTGCCTGTGAGGCTAGTATATATATAATGATTGGCTGAGTTCATGCTGGTTGTCATGTAGCAGCTTGGCCTCTGCCTGCAGGGGATACCTGGAGTCAAGGCGAAGGAACTGAACGAACGGATTTTCTCAAGCGTCTCCATCTTAATTAGTTCAGAAAACTAGAGGACTGCAGATCGAATTAAGGTCAGCAGCAGCAGCTCCCGTCAAATCTAAAAGATCTCTCTCCCTCGCTTTGCGAAATGGTTAATTACGTGCGTCATGAGGCGAGCTTGGAGCGGTTGACACGCTTGGAAAATTTTTTCTAGGAGAAGCGGCGCTTGGGACCAGTAATAGTCGGTGATTACCGGTGAACATGCAACCGGCTAATTCGTTGACGAGTCGAGCCATTAGCGCTGTTGGGAAGCTACCTTGCTTCTTTTCTATATATACCATGAAGTAGTGCACGAATAAAATCATAACCATCTAGTTAATTGAATTGCATTTCAAACGGCACAACAGATTCTAGTTAATTGGAATTTCTTTAAGGCAATTTATCAAGTATCTCGTGTGCACAAATAAAAACATGAAATTAATACTCAAAATTTTCATATTGTTCATGCATGACACTTCTAAAAAATCAAACTGTAGGATCGTTGGTAGCAATTAGAGGGGGGTGAATGATTGCAACGCACAGCAGAAAATTTTTTAAAGAATTTCTGTCTTTTTAATTTTTTAATCTGCAAAAAACCAGAAATAGGAAAAACAAAAAAAAACCAGTTTTTCTCTGAACTTACTGTAGCAATCACTGTAGCATACTGTAGCACGGTACTGTAGCAAAACACTGTAGTGCACTGTAGTGATTTTACTGTAGCGACGAAACTTCCGATCGATGGCTAAAAGTGCTCGTTTTTCCTTAATCTTCTAATCAATTTTTTAATTAAAAATAATTCATGTATGCAAGCAACAAAAATACCTAGACATAGATCAATGCATGGAGAATTTGTAGGAATCAAAAAACCAAGAAAAAAAATAATAGATGCGAAATAAAAAAAACTCACAAACTTTATTCAAAATTGCATGCACTATTGATCATCCATCCATCAGCGTATCTTCACGTCCAGCACCACGCTTTTTCGTTCGCTCGATTCGCCACAGCGCCGCCAAAAACGCTCCTTTTTTTCGTGTCACCTTTTTTTCTCTACACCGATCCAACCGGCGGCTGCATATATATATATGCAACCCCCTAAAACACCTTTTCAAACTCTAAAACCTAATCCAACTCCAACTAGACCTTAAAATCCTAATCCAACTTCAACTAGGCCTTAAAATCCTAATCCAACTAGGCCTGGGCCTTTTCATCTCAACTAGACTTTTGGCCCACTAATTTTCAAGGGACCCGAAACCCTTCCTAACACGGGTTTTTTCATACTCATGACTTTTCTAACGCGTCACGTGTCGAAGCCTCCAGGACCGCACCTCCCGTAGCTTCTCCACGTATCATCCACCTTTGATCTTCATGCGCCCCAAGCATGAGCCCAATCATCTCGTGACCTCCTTGACTGTCTCAACCTCGGATCACCCCATCCTTGTTCCGATCCTCCTCGTCACCGACCATGATCGCCTCCATGCTCAACCTGCACATGCAAAGACCAAAGAACATTCTTCCGGCACAAGTTCGTCTCAACTTGACCAACATCAGTCCATACACACGCAACACAACTCGCATAACACCGCTAAACAAAATCACCAATTATTCATCATAACAAATTAACCATTGTCAATTATTCATCACCAAAATATCCTAAACCTAGCCACATGGTCTAACACAAACTCATTCTAATTCCGTAATCTAAACAAAGAAGATATCCCAATTCCATAATATGCAAAGGATTAGAATTGCATAGTTAAGAAGAACACACTAGGAGTAGTCTACATAGAACTTAGTGAAATTCCAAATTTGCAATCAGGAACTAGACAAAAAAAATTGCACAACCAAATAAGCATCACGATCACAATCGTTAGTTGTACTCATCTTAGTTGTCAAGTAATCGCCCTTTGTTGAGATAGTTGGTGTAGGAGAGATGGGTGGTTGCAACAATGAGGGCGGCACCGGTGGGGAAGAGGAATGTCGTGGGGACGTGCTATGACTGGGTCTGCACGTGTTGTAAACACACCATCAATGCCAAGCTACTGCTCAAGGCGGGCGGAGTGACGTTGTAGCTCTACCACAAGGATCACCACGACATGGCATTTGCTGGCGTTGAGGATCTCATCCTCAAGCGCAAGGCTCTACACTACCGTTCCACCTCATCGGCTCTCCTCAACGCTGCTGCCGTCCATCATGCCAGTTAGTTGCTAGATTCAATAAGGAGCAGCATCGCCGGTGAGGACGCCAGCAGCTAGAAGAAGGGGAGGGAGTCGGATCTGGCAAGAAAAGGGGATGACATCTGGAGGTAGGCGGAGAGCAAGAGGTAGAGTGTAGGTGTGAATGAAATCAAATTCCAGCTACTCGATTCAAGTGGTGGAAGTAGCACCGCCGATGAGGACCCTCCCTTTGTTGTCACCGGTGAGGAGGCCGGCCACCAGAGGAAGAGGAAGGGGCTAGATTTGGTGAGAAAAGGGGAGGGTGGTCTGAAGTTAGGCGGAGAGCCAGAGAGATGAGGTGAGGTAGATTGCGGCTGTGAAGTGTTGTAGTTAAAATAACATTGAGAGTTATTGCTGCCATTTTGTTGCGCACATGGTTTACATTGGAGCAAGTAGACGCTTAAACGAGCTCTTAAGATTTTTAAATTATATAAGCATCTGTAAAATAGTTTTTTTTGCATTGGAGATCGTGACTCTTGTATATATGCTTTATGATGTGACCGAATTTCTCTCTATTTGAGCATCTATCTAAACTTCTTTGCATTGGACATAACCTCATGGATTGTTTCCATGCATGCATGTATATATGCTAATTTGGAGACATGGGGACAAAACGACCCATGCACGCAAACATAAGATAGTTTCTTCAGATCACCTGTCCCAGCTGCCTTCCCCCCCCCCCCCCGCGCATTGAACTGTTCCTTGAGTCTTTGCATTCGACTCTCTCTCTCTCTCTCTACACACACATAATGCTAATGTAATATAATCTCTTGCAGTAGACCTGGTGATAACAAAGAAAAGTTATATGCAAAGAGTGATAATCCACTGTATGACTACTTTTATTCCCACATTTGCTTCTCTTTTAGGACCCATCGATCCTAGAATTATTAGAGGCTCAAAGCTATGCAAACCAACCAGAACCCAACAGGAGGCAGGCGAGGCTAGAACTCCGGCTACCACAGGCGTACCCTAGCACCTGGTATACCTCCAAGCAGCCAGGGGCAGAATCAGAATAAAAATGACCGGGATTCACCGCTTTGCCATATATATAGGGCATATTCTTTTTAGTTTTTGGCTTCCAGAAATCAAAAATCAAACATCGAAACAGGGTGGTGTTTTGAAGTGGATTCTTTAAACAGCTTCCTGCGCATAAAATCATGTGCGACAGCCGCATCGGTATCTCTGTCGTCCGCTGTTGTGTAGAAAAGCGTAAATAAAAGCCATCAGCCGCAATCCAAAAGAAGATCTCTATAATTATATGTATAATTTTGTCTCCGATTTACAATGAAGTAGGTATCTATTTCAATTTCCAAAAACCCAAATTGAAACCCTGATTTCGAACCCTACAATTTGACAAAAAACCAACCAACAATCATAACAATCAAACCATCACTCATAAATTTAGTCCATTTGCTTAAAGAAAATAAAATAATTACGAGAAATTTAGCAATACTGTATGTCAATTCAAGACTTAATCCATGCCGTCAAGTGCTTGGTGAGACAATCGATGGGTGATAACGACTAGGAGACGTGACGGTCGATGGGCTACAACTTAGACCTCCAGGCTCTAGCAATCGATGGCTGTGAGTCTGTGACTAAGCAAAAGATTGAAGTTTGCTTTTGCGCAAGGCGGGATAGATGGAGGGATGGAACGAGACACGAGTAACTAGGGCTATGCGATGCTGTGTAGTGTGATCTTTACCTGCTATCTTCTCTTTGTAGAGTGGCTTGATTGTCTGAGCGCCTTAGGCCATACTTTTGTTAGCCGGGCTGCACTTGCATATGCTAGACTGTGTCCTAAGTCTTTGACTGGTGTCATCTTAGGCTCAGCTATGGGAGTTGACAAACCAAGAACTTTAATCTTTGGGCTGGCCAGATGTCCTTCGATTTGGGCTGAGGAGTTCAAACCCAAATTTATATGGACTATATAATATAGAAATGAAATTAGATCTGGTGTCCTGTGCACCCCATGGGTCTCAATGGATCCGCCACTGTTAACAGCCACATCCATCCATAGGACAAATGATGGCTCAATTTATATTTTGGTATACGTATCTTATGTTAGTTTTGTCCTATAAGTACTGCCTAAAATTTTGTCATGCATTCACCACTGCAACCAAGTGTTGAGATGGTCAGATGGAGGCCTAGAAGAAAATCACTTTAAATTGGCTTGGATAATTTTTGGTTTGTCTCAAATACTTGTTCCAAACCGTATCCTTCGATGTATTGACACGCATAATATAACTAAGGTCGATCTAGCCTATTGGAGTCGAGCTGGAGCTTCCATGATATAGGGACAGCTCTAGATTGAGCACATTTTTACTTCGAGTTGGTTGTCAAACGGCGCATTTGTCAGCCCTACGCACGCCCTGACAACACGTGGACGTACAGTATTATTTTTCCTCTCAAACTGCAAAATGTCCAAACGCTCAACGAATCTATCAATGCACAATGCACATGCATGAGCAAACATGCACGCCACAGAGACCTGATGAACACACATGCGAAAGTCAGACCTCCGTATTCGCATCTGCATGCATGCCAAGACCATATGCATCTTGCATGTTCGTACACTACTCAGAGGCCACTGTATATTAGTTGACCGTATGAGAGTACGAGCTAAGATAAATAACATCACTGCTATAAAAAAACGATGGTGAACACTTACATCATAGAAGGTTTCATCTGTGTTGTAATTATCACTACAGTTTATACGAATAACCATCTATGATATTTTCGCAGACAGTTATTAATAAAAACGTCTATAATAATGGCAGACATCACAAATGGTTATTTATTTAAATTATCTGTGATAATGAAGTTATCATAAATGATTTGTATAAAAAATCATTTGTGATATGTTTCCTACCTTGTAATCCCCTAAAATTTCATAATCACCCGTCCGAGATGAATTCGAGTCCGAGTAGGATTCCGTTTCGAAACATCTTTACTAAAGCGGGCATAACTTTGGTATACGGTGTCCGTTTTCGATGTTTTTGTACTCGTTGGAAAGTTAACGACGAGCCTGACTCAAAAATGACTGGCTTGCACCAGTCGCCCTCTAAGACCCCTAAAATCGGCCATCTTTAGCTCTAAATTTGTAGCGCAAATTTTTTGTTTATGTTTTTACCAAATTTTTTTTATCTTTCCTTTGGAATTTGGGGTTCGCCTCAACTGCAAAGTTGTAGATCTCATCAAAATCTTTCAAACGAGCATATATAAGCCATATAAAACTTTTCTATTTCATCTTTTGAGACTAGTTGTTTATATTGTACCGATATATATATAGGAAAAATACCTTTTACTCCCGGGTGTAATTACATCCACCTCTAATATACCACCTAAACAAACTTGAAATGCTCATTTATCACTTTAGATATACTAGTATACTAATTATAAGAGACTCCAATATGAAGCGCACGAAAAAATTGTAAGGAAGTCCATAGTTTTTAGCGTATTTTGTAAATACCTTCATATACGCACATAAAAAGAACTATGTCTAAAAAATATACATTCCATCTCTAAAAATTGTTCATACCACCTAAATGGTCTTAAATACTCGTATGCTACACATATATACCCTCTGTTATGCGAAATACTCCTTACATTGTAAGATAAGAAGACATAAGGTGTAATTACACCTGGGAGTAGAAAAGAGAATTCCTCTCTCTCTCTCTCTCTCTCTCTCTCTATATATATATATATATATATATATATATATATATATATATATATATATATATATATATATATATATATATATATATATATATATATATATATATATATATATATATATATATATATATATATATATAGTACAAATAATGAGCACCATGATGCATGAGTTACATGATTGATTCAGCATGCTAAATCAATAACTTCCTTTCCAAATCGATACCTTTTTGGAATTAATGAATGTTAATGGGTTTGCTTGATATATTATATATCATTACACTTGCACGCATTTAAAAGCAATCCAAAGTCAGAGAGGCTTGGTGCCCAAACACCATGGTGCCCTATTTCAGCGTCCTATATATATTTTGCAATTATGTATCACAGACGGTTTGTAATTCAAACTGTCTGTGATAATTATGTTCCTGACCGCTGGGCCCGTTGATCCCCCAACCCAATCCTAGGCAATAGAAACCAACCAACCCCTACCCAATGGATTGTAGCTCCATCTCTTCATCCTCGCGTCAAAAATTTTCTCACTCCCGCCTCTCCCTTCCCTATAAATACTCACCCAAACCCAGCCTCCTCGCTGTCCCATATGAAGCAGATGATGTGCAAGTCTACAGGAAGAAAGACGCCATGGAAGCAACTGGCTACCAAAGTGACGCGCAAGTCTATGGGAAGCAAGATGCCGTGGAAGTAGCTGGCTACCAAGGCGACGCTAAAGTCAGTGTTAGCGATGGTGGGCGTCAAGGACATCTAGCTCGCACGCTGCATCAGGGCGAGAGGGCCTAGGCATACAGGCCTCATCAACGCGGTTGATTTTCTACTGTCTACTAGGATCTCTGATTTTTCTTTGTTCTTGTCATGTTTAAGAGTTAAGTTCGTAGTATTAAGAGATGTGTTCTTTTTAGATTCTTGCAGTGTTAGCTAGATGGGTAACCTACTTGTTATCTTGTGATGTTGTAATGGTGAATTCTAATTTTAATGGAAATGGAATATGCTGCTATGTTTGTTGCGGTATTTGCTTGTTTTCATGTGGCATAGTTAACATTTTCTGAGGTTAGCTGAAAAATAGAAAAAATTTAGGTATAGAATGAACTATCACAGACGGTTTTGTGGTATAAACCGTCTGTGAAGAATTATCACAGATAGCTTGAACCAAAAACCGTCTGTGATACTCGTACATCATAGATGGTTCTATTTTCCAACCGTCTATGATGGGAAAATATAACAGCTGATTCTATATACTAACCGTCTATGATACTCTCCTATCACAGATGGTCGGTAGCTAGAACCGTATGTGATATGTGAGTATCACAGACAATTTTTGGTTTGAGCCATCTGTGACAGTGTTCATCATAGACGGTTCTAATTACAAACTGTCTGTGTTGTGATTATCATAGATGATTTACAAACCATCTGTGATAACTTTCGATTATTACAGACACACTAGTATAGTACCCGTGCTAACGCCACGGCGGTATTTTAGGGATGCACACAAAATCAACCAAACGAATTTTTGAATGGCCATACATGTTTTGTTCTTTGCTGTCAAAGCCAATTTTTGAATGGCCATACATGTTTTGTTTGGATAATTGGGTTGCTGCTAGCAATAAAGTCCATCCATGGATGAAAGCCAGACATATACATCAGATTATTTTGGTCAGTCACTACAAATATTTTAAAAAAGAAGGATAAAAGAAACAACAAAGGGAGAAAATTTGGTGCACAATAATCAGGAAAACATTCAATTACCCTGCTAATGTCAGTAAATTCCTTGAACAAATTTATGTTGGTCACCATGCATCATCATGTTCATATCCAAACCCGGTTACCAGAAGAGATTGTTCCACCTAGAGAATCAATTAGAGATAATAGCTTATAAAGTCAAATTTGCTAGCATGAACTATTTATATTGCATGAATTCTGATTATCCAGAAATACTTAAATGAACAGATACATTGAGCATATGAGCACCGAGAGGTTATCATGGCAGGCACACACACGTGTGCACATACTGTTACTTGTAAAAGAGAAAATACGCTACCTTGTCTGTCAGACTGACATGAATCTTTTGCCCATTACAATAAGCACCTCCACCTGTTCAAGTAGCAAGGAAAACCTTAAAAACTAATTTCATAGTGTTCTAGAAGAAAGAAGCATGCCAATTGATGATCAAAGATCCTACCGAAGATGCAGAAATTATATGAGTGCTCCAGCACATAGGCCCACCACAAAATTCGACCTAAATGAGATGGTAATAAAATGTGAATAATGCAGAGATAAACTATTTATGTACTACGATGACCCGATGATTTGTGGCCCTGTATTCAATACATACATACAATTTGAGAATAAGATATTAGATATGCTGATATGCATACACATACCATGATGGTGGCAGAGGCTTTCAGCGGAATAGAACTCCAATGGATACGTAAAAGCTGGGGTAACCATGTGCAAAGTTCGTTGTTCCATCTAAAGGGTAGAAATTCACTATATTAGACCGCTAAGATGACCTAAAATTTCTATGAAATTTAAAGGCTATTTTCCATCTTGCCTAGTCAAAATGACTCGAGAATAAAATGATAATGCCTCAAAATTAGATACTAAACTTTCTACTACGATCAAGAACAAAAACTCGAGACAAACTTGGTAAAACCCTTCAAAGCACCTATATGATCCAAATACGATTTCAGACTTATGAATAGTCCAAATCATTCTACCCATCCATTTGCCGCCACCTTCCAAATCGGTGAAAGGTACTAACCCATGCAAGTGCACAAAGTTGCCTCTGCTTAATCAAGAAAGCATATGAAAGACTTGAAAACAAAAGGATTAATACAGATAGAAATGATCCGCTACTTAATTATCGTGAAGGAAGCGAGGGATGGAGAATTTGGACTTACGATCCAAGGACTTTTAGCTCAAGATCTCCAATTGCGGCAAAATCCAAGCTTTTGGTGATATGAAGGAATCATTACTGATTTGCTCAAACATGAAGAGCACGCGGGATTAAAATTGGAGACACAAATCAAAACAAAGTTCAGTCCATAAGAGCCCTAAATATCTGAAAACTTGCATTTTTTTAGCACAGCCAATAGAAACCCCGCGCGATAAGCATATAATGTGCCCATGCGATGCTATGAAATAAAACAGCACAAATTCATAGACATTTCTTAGAGTAATTTATAAATACCAAAATAGTTTGTTATTATTGCAGCTAGCATATGGAATGCATACACAATAACCCTTTTGTTCATTTGAAAGCTGAAAAGCTAGTGATCACAATTCTAGGTCAAACCAAATGCTCTTGATTTAATAGTTATTGTTCAGTGAATAGAACAATAACATGGAAGAAACAAATGCTAAATTTACTTTGTTGTTTTGTTTCTCTGAAAGCAATATCTTACACGGTTCAATTCAAGAAACTACAATGTTTATAAGGTCCAACTCAATTAAATTGTCAAACCCTGAATATCACAATGTGCAAAGGTATGTCTTTCAAATTGCTCAATTGGTTATCTAGTTCATACACGCTATCACCAATTCATGGTGTTTCTACTGCAAATGAATTTAGCATATGGAGCAAAACCTGATCATATGAAGCACTGGAATTCAAATAACAGAATGATCAACTCATTGGTTATGTTCTAAAAAAGAAAGAAATGATTGTTCGTTACAATATTGTATTGAATGATTTAGTACTGGAATTTACTTCATGTAAGCATATGTGTATAGCTGAGTTATCATAGTGCCCTGAACATTAGAGATGTAGAAAAACTTACGCTGGACAAAAAAAAAGTAAAACGCCAGTACAAAACACATCACATTATAGACCTTAATCAGTATGCCAATCACAGGGAAACGCTGTATTAGGCAGCATGGACGCATTACAGTTCAACAACATTACCAAGCACCAGATCCAAAACCTCTCTGCGACAACAAATAGCTCGTACGAGTGCATCTAATCAGCAAAGCCTACAGCATGAAGTGATTCCCGCACCTGACACAGATAGCTGCTAAGCATCCAACCCGTACGTAAAGAGGTGTTCGCCATTTACCCATAATACGGCAGTTTTAGAAATTAGTTCATATGCGTGGTTCTCCAATGGTACATGATATCTAGCACTGGATATCCAAAAAACTAATGAAACCAACTCAAGAGAGGCATCAGAGGACCCATGGCATCATACGCCATAATTATGGTTTCGTACCACCATAATGACTTAATGAACAGTCATGATTAATTGTGTTCAAGATATATAGAACATTAATGCATTCACAGAGTCAATCTTCTTCAACTTAAATGAGACAGTGAAATACAGTTACCGCTCCTTGTTAACAACTTTATGAGGTCAGGATTTTAGACCCGATGATGGGTTATGGAGAAGAAGTCTCAGAATGAACTTGTTATATTATAATTCCACTAATTGGGAATAACTTACATCATTAGCCAGAAAAGATCTATTAGCAAAAGATTTAAGTTGTGGAGATTGGCTGCTGATGTTGACCCACTATCATTACTACTTTGTTTATCACCCTGCAAAAAAGAAGTTCTTTGTAAATTAAAACACTCTAGGCTTCTATCGGTGTTGACACGGACTTGCAGCATTGATAAATGAGTTAACAACTAAGTCTGAACCCTAGACATGCTTTTCCCCCTTTGTTTGAAGGCTATAAGACAGTCCTCATGAAAATGCATACAATACCTTGACAACTATGAGAGACATACATTTAAACAACTTCAACTCGAGCAGATGTATGACGAGAAAAAACTCTACATTATGTTTCTACGATAAAAAGACAACCAACATATAGAAGGCAACGGGAATACAGAAATATGAATGCTAGATAACAAGGTCATTGAGAAAAGATACAGACTTGAATACATGGTGGGAGTGACGAGGCGACGGCGCGGGGTGGGAGGGAGGGAAGGAGGCGGCGGCGGTGCGGGGTGGGAGGGAGGGGAGGAGGCGGCGGCGCGGGGTGGGGAGGAGGGGAGGAGGCGCGCGGGGTGGAAAGGAGGTGGTGGCGGCGGCGCGGGTGGGGAGAGGAGGAGGCGCGATGGAGCGGAGGAGGAGGCGGCGGCGCGGGGGGGAGGGAGGGGAGGAGGCGACGGTGGCGCGGGGTGGGAGGAGGAGGAGGCGCGGCGCGGGGTGGGGGGAGGCGGCGGCGGCGCGGTGGGAGGGAGGGGAGGAGGCGACGGGCGCGGGGGGGAGGAGGGGAGGAGGCGACGGCGGCGGGGTGGGGAGGAGGGGAGGAGGCGGCGGCGGGCGGGGTGGGGGGAGGGGAGGAGGCGACGGCGCGCGGGTGGGGAGGAGGGGAGGAGGCGGGGCGGGCGGGGGAGGAGGAGGAGGCGGCGCGCGGGTGGGAGCGGGGGAGGAGGCGGCGGCGCCAGCGCGGGGTGGGAGCGGCGGAGGACGCGTCGGCGCGGGGTGGGAGGCGTCGGCGGAAGATTCGGGGGGTGGGGGGTGTGCAGAGAACGTGGGGAAGACGCGATCCGCAGAGAACGTGGGGAAACGGGGGAGACGATCGGCGGAAGAAGCAGGTGGGATGCAAGCCGCGAGCGTCAGGGACGCGGGAGGGGTACTGGAGATCCATTGAAGAATGACCGTTGGATATGGTTGAGTAAGGAGAGAGAATAGGGGAGAGTTAATCTGGTGCGGACGTTTTTAGGATGGTGTATTTCTGGGTGCATATTGTGGTGTAGACGTAGTTAAGGTCATGACTGTGGAGCAGGTAATTGTTGGGTGGATGTAGGATAATTTTAACTGGTGGATTATTAGTGTAGATAAATTCAGACGATTCAGAAAATCGTCTGTGATAATAGTTCTGAATTGTCTATGATGATTCTTTTTCTAGTAGCGTATGTATAAACACAGCAGTTGCTCCACAATTTTCGGAAATCCAGCACTCACAAATTTCCAACTGTTACGACTATTGTTGACAAAGCTGAAGATTATACGGCCCTTGTCAAGAATTTACACGGTAGATTTCGTCATGCTGCTGCCTAGTGTAGAGACCCGTATATACGGCAGCTTCGTAGACTTTATGAGCTTCAAAATCCTTGGCATGTTGCTGCAAATAAATTTGTTATGTACCAGTTAATTAATTAACATGTTTCCAGGTACTACTTATATATACATAGTCCATTAAACACTTAAACTTAGGTTGGTTCTTATCACGTAGACGTGTGTGTTCCGGCTACACTGGACATGTGAATCTTTGACCTAATTTGAGCGAGTCTCTCTCTCTCTCTCTCTCTCTCTCTCTCTCTATGGTGGGGGGGTTGTGTGTATAACAGGGACATCATGGTGCTCAGGCTCCAAGATTGATTCAGCATGTTAAATCAATAACTTCCTTTCTAAATTGATGCCTTCTTAAATTTCATATACAAATTCAATTGCTAATTTTTGTTTAATTTTATTCTGAATTATATTTATTTAGAGATTTTACTTAGGAATTCATGTAGAAATCAAATTATTAACTTAATGTTTATTCTGAATTTTAGTTATTTCTGGATTGTACTTGCTATGGACTCTTTATTTTAATATAGACTGTTATAATCTGCACCCACCACGATGAAGGATGTAGATTTTCTTCTTTTTCCTCTGATTAATGCAAAAGTTGTAATTATTTTTTATTGAAGTTCATATAAAAATCAGATTGGTAATATTATTTAATCTATTCTAAATTTCAGTTATTTTGGGAGTTTTACTTCGGACTTTGTATGGAAATCAAATAGCACATTTCCTTTTATTTTTATTCTGAATCTCGATTATTTTTTTTGTTGGAATTTGTATACAAATCTTAATAATATGATTTCTTGCCTTCGTTTAATAAGATGATAAAAAAATAGTGTTGAAAGATATATTTCGATCGGCAACAACCAAGAACAAAACGAATGCAGCAACAACACCCCCCCAAAAAAAGGAAGGAAGAAAGCTAATCTGCACGTCCTCTAGTAGGACCCAATTTCGCTGTTCTGCTTTCTTGTTCTGTTGGAAAGTAGATTGATTAGTTAGGAAGTAGATTGGTTAGTTAAGAACTTAGGACGAAGACTTTTACTAGAATGACCCATATGGCATATTAATTAGCTGAAAAGCAACTCTACAAGGACGAGAACTATCTGACCAAACAAGAAAAAAAAATGGAAATTATGAGGAGGCCTTAATACTATGCATGCAAATATTCATTGGGATTTCGATTACCAATCAATTTTAAGTTATTAGTGTACTTCAAACATATATGAGTTTATCTGTGTTTATATGGTTGTTGGCTGCAGGGGATATCAATGTGGGTAGTTCAAGCTTAATGCCTGAATTTTATGGGATAAGGTAAACTTCATCTTAGGTAGAAAGGTGCTTGCCTTGCAGTTCAGTCTAAAACTGCAACTTGATTAGTTAATGAAAAGGCTAATGCATGGAGCCAACTAAACCCACAACTACAAGAAGAATAGCTAGGACCTGGCTAGAAACAGGATGGCATGATCAACCACTAAACAAGTCAATGTAGGTCCTTTCCTTCCCTGCTGCTCCTTTTTGCATTGCTGTGCCTGTGCATTGTCCTAAACTTGCATCATTTGTTGTCGGCAACAAGCTAAGGACATTATATAAACACACAAATCAGAGGTGTATGTATGGCCTAATGTCCTATTAACCAATGCTAGCTACTGGCTTGTGATATTTCTATCTGATTGCCTGCATGGTGAAGTTTCCTTGTTTGATGGGCTACCCATCAAAAGAAATCTTTAGCAAGCAGTGACTACTTCCCCAAGAGTCTTATGTCACCAATTAAATTTTTAATATGTGGAGATAAAGAACTGTAGCAATCATTGAGCTCACCTCAACTGCTTGTTTCCTTGCAGATTTGGGTTTCTGACCATGCTGCCGCAGATAGAAAGGATTGCGCATTTGTATCTGCCAGCAGAACAGAAGTCAAGAAAATCTAGCTGATGATCAAGATTCAAAAGAATAACTAATTAACAGCTAAGAAATGAAGGCCGGCAGTGACAAAGAATCTATGCTTTTCATTTCATTCCATTAATTGCACTCTACAGTTATTGTTCAACAGCTAGCCCTCTAAATTATGCAAGTTATGAGTGCAAAGAAAGATAACAGGCGATCGACGAGTGGTGTTCTTTGATGCAGGACAGGAAAAACTAATGCAAAAAATTGAAGGAGTTGACGAAACAGAGGCAAATGGTTGACTTGATCTGTGTTAAGAACGGGTATCATGGATTCTGTCCAAAAATGTAAGATTTCCTTTAGGAAAACAAATATGAATGAGGCTGTTTGCAAAATATGCGGAGACTGTAACATATCCTTTGTTGGGCATCTTCTTTCCTTGTCATCTTGTTATGTGTTGATTAGGAGCTGAGCATTCAGAAGAACTGGGTGGTTGACTTCAGGTAAGGTGGTGCTGCCCCCTGCCCACATAGTTGGTTTGTTCTGATTACAATCTTCTGTGACACTGACACAGGACAAGATTTTTGCCGGGCGCACTGGACAAGAACTAGTGTTCCTGTTTGTGCCGATGATATATTTTATCATAGGGTTGGTAGTTGGTACCTACCGTCCAGTATGAACTGTAATGCACTTCTTTTTTTTTTATAAGAACTACAATGCAGCATGTTCATGTCACAAAGACATTGCTCTGATATTACACACCTACATGCTCAACCAATGCATCAACACTGTAACTTAAAGTTATAGGTATTGATCACACGAATTGCTATCGGGATTTAATCCAACCAAATCGACTCACCCCACTGTGTGGTCTCACAGACTCGTATGCTTGTTCCTGGTTTGTTCTTGCTGGAACATAGCAGTTTGCAGTAGCGAAGGCAGCATAAAAACGAAGGGCTTACTTAAAGGATTAAGCTAAATTGATAAACATAATTTTTTACTCCAATGTAATCTAAATTCATACATAAATAAAATAAAAGCAAATAAAAAAGAGAGAAGTACAGTGAAGGTACATCGGTAATGAAAAGTGCATCCTAAAACATATGAATATGCTTCCAGTGATGTCAAGATTAGCAAAATTAGTGATATAAATTGTAAATGATCATAAACATTCAAAATAAATGAAATATACCATGGAGGTGCTAGCATGAATGATGAGGCAAATTTGAACTATGAAGTTGTTAACTTTATTCCAAGAGAAAACGCACACATCGCAAATAAACTGAGAGAACACAGGAGAATTTCTGAATTTCTCTATTCTCTTATTTGCCCCCCCTTTTTTTTCTTACAAAACTGGTTACAAGTCTCCTCAATATATAGGCTAATAATCTCCTACTAGGATATGTATTCGAACTTCAACTTGAGTTACACACGGAAACAAATTTTACCATGTCTTGAACTTTAAATCAAGATTATTTCTAACAATCTCCCTCTTAATCTTGACTTGCCATACTCTAGTTTTAGTCTCAATGCATTATAAACTACCAGCCACGCCTCCACATGAAGTGTTCTACATGCAAACTACATGTAGGAACTCAACTCAATTGGTATGGGTCCATCCAGATGCAAAGATTATAAAATATTGAGGCAGTCGGTCTCAACTATGACTTACTAAACTCATACTTGACATAGAACGGTGACACATCACCTCAACATTCTGATTTCTTTTCACCTTACTTGAGTTTGGGCGGCGACACATCTTCTCGGCGTCCCTAACTCAACTCATCATCAGAGCACTGTTAATTCATCATCGCTGAGCACTTCAACAACAAACGCTTTCTTCATCTTCGCCTTGGGGCATTCTGAAGCAAAGTGCCCATAATCGTTATAATTATAACACCTCACTTTTGCCTTATCAAACTTCCGATTCTGACGGCCTTGGCTACCACCCCTGAAAGTGTTCTTACCTTCATGCTTCGATGATCGAATCTCCCACTCGGCACAGGTCAACAAGAGCTATCCGTCGCCCTTGTTACTATTGTTGTTGATGCGTTCCTCATATGCCTTAAGACGACCGATGACTTCCTCCACGGCCATTGTCTTTAGGTCTCAAAATTGCTCTATGACCGAAGCAATTAGGAGAAACTGTGAGGGAACAGCACGAAAGAATTTCTTCACTACGTACAACTCTTCCACCTTCTCGCCAAGGGCCCAAATTTTGTTGATGATAACCGTCAACTGGACGGCGAAGTCATTGATCGACTCTGTTTCCTTCATACGCAGCACATTGAACTCGGTCTTGAGAGTTTGTACTTTTGCTTCCTTCACACGGTCAACGCCAAGATGCATCATCTTCAACGCCTCTCACGCGGCTTTGGCCATCTCCTTTTTGGCCAATAGAAAGAGCGTCTCCTCTGGGATGACCTGATAGATGGCCGCTTATACCATTTGTTCCTTGCACACATCGACGTTACCGTTCTCGATTGTGTCCCCACACTCCTTGAGTTTTCATGTACACCTTCATCTTGATTGCTCAGACTGCATAATTGCTCATCGTAAGCATAAAAAATAATGCAGCGAGACAGCGGAACTCTTCTTCGCCATCATACTGGATGATGCCTCGTCACCGGTGACACCACTTCCCAGAGAACGTGACATGATCTTGAGCACGGATCAAGATCTTAGGCTACTTTGAAGTGGCCATTGGACCGAGGGAATGGAGGAAAAAACTGTGCTATTTTTTTTCCTTTTTTTCTTGGTAACTTCTTGCTCCTTGTCTTTGCGCTATCTGTTGCCAATCTTTTATTGCACTGCTGACTGCCTTCGACTCGGGGACGGATGGGAAAACTCAAGTCACTTTCGCTGGAGGACTCTGCTTGGACTTTGCGTTGGTTTCGAATTAACACCGACACGGACTTGGCTTGACGCCTAGTCGCTCGGACGTTTGCCTCTCTCTGTCCTTTGACCTCGAAGCACAAGGGGGAAAACATCTTCTATTCACGGGAACCGAGGAAACACCAGTTGTTGCCTGTCTTTTGCCTTGCGAGGCATGCTGTGTTTCTTTTCTCCTGTGTCTTCTGATGCCTTTTTTTCTTGCGCACATACTGTAGCTTGTCTTTCAATTTCTTGACGGACTGAGCGTCGTGTGCCGGGAGCGCCGCGCAAGACGAGCGCGAAATGGAATCGTCGAGATGATTTTTTCCAGCGACCCGGTTCTCGCATAGATTTTGATACCACTTGTTAACTTTATTCCAGGAGAAAACACACATATCACAAATAAACTAAGAGAACACAGGAGAATTTCTCTATTCTCTTATTTGCTCCCCCCTCTTTCTTTCTTTTCTTACAAAACTGGCTACAAACCTTCTCAATATATAGGCTAATAATCTCCTACTAGGATATATATTTGGACTTCAAGTTGGACACAGCTTCAACTTGAGTTACATACGGAAACGGACTCTACTACGTTTTGAACTCTAAGCCAAGATTATTTCTAACATGAAGCAAATTCATTCTGTGAGATTTCATGTCTTGAAAGTATCTTATGATTTTATCATCATCAATGCTTGCAAATATCTCTCATTCTGTATAGTACACCATCAAGTCATTGAGCCACTCATTGACTACCTTGTTGTGCAAATATGTTTGATAATATTCATTGCCTCCAATCTAAAGATACAGTCAGATGAATTTTGTATGTAATTTTGGTCTCCTTAGTGTAAGTATTCATTTTACTAGATACATTTAATCGTTGATTCTTAAAGTCATCACACTCACCCCTTGCAATATTGTGTAAACTATTAGGAACACCAACATGTTTATTAAAAATATCTATAGTCATCTTCCAACGAGAGAATCCAACTTTTATGCATACATCATTACCATTGTGTTGCGTTGTGACGATTTCTTGAAAAGAAAACAATAGAAATAAAAAGTGGCATCCTTTTCCATACTATATTCCAATCAATCGAACTTATTAAACCATGATTCTAAAAAAGATCTTCATACTTTACCATCCAATGTCTTTAGAAAGGTATGCCTAATTGCTCGAATTGGACCATTTATACCCTCCTTACTTGATCTCTAATATCATTGGCATAATTTTCTATTGGTATGCGATGCATCGGATCGACAATACTTTTATTACGATTAAATTAGTCGAAGTCTGTTTGGTTGAGTAATGCTCATATCGGTTAGGGAAATACCAGTTAAACTGCTTGTGAGTTAATTACACAAAGTTCGTTTATCTATTATTATAATTTGCAAATCTATAAATGAATTATAGAATTCATTACTTCACAAAATCTAACAAATAACAATCGTAATTCATCACTTCCTCGCACCACGCGCGCCTCCTCGCGAGCCGGCCGCCAGACTTCCTCCCGCGCGCCCACTTCGGCGCCACCCCTGGCAACTGGCCGCCGCCTGCCGCCGCCCTGGCTTCCCCGCACCACCACACACCCTTGCGCCGCCAGTCGCCCCTCAAGACCTCAGACCAGGTGCGAACTCTCAGCTTCCGCTCGATCCTCTTCAGTCTTTGCATCTGGATATATCATAATCATATAGGGATGTAAGTTGCTGTTTACTTCTAGTTGTTGCGAGCCTTGTGGACTAGCTAGTGATTGTGGGGCGACTGCCTGAGAAAAGTCCATATTCTCTCTTCTGTTCTTCTTCTTCTTCTTCCAGAGGCTGGCCGTCCATAGCCGGCCCGGCGGCGGGAGTCTTGCTCGTGGGAACAGTAAAGGCACCTGTCGGACCAGCATTTTATAATCCGAATCTCGTGTTTAGTTGCATTATTCCCTGGATCAGTAGATAGTGCACACAGTTACGGTAATGGACATCAAATTACATATCATGCGGAAGCATAATTAAAATAATAAACTTACTCATAGGCCGATTAGGCCGAAATTCAGAAGTTACAGCAGCGGAAGAACGAAGCACACAGGTGAGACCTTCAGGACATGCCCACAGGCAGCCAACTGGAGGTTCGCGGCCTAGTTCTCGACATCTTCATCTTCTTTGCCATCATGATCCAAAAGTATTGTTGAAGCGCAGTGATCGATTCCGCTTCGAATTTGTCGCAAAAGCGAGCGTGAGCACTCCGACCCCGTGCTCAGCGAGCCAACACACAGAATGCAATATGTAACATGTATGGCTTATCAAAGGATGGCTTAGGTTTATTTTATTTTTGTGAAGAGTGCTTTTGAATACAATTATATATAAAAATCCTTAAGACCTAGCAATTTGAACACCAGTATATGTTATGATTGAATGCAACATTAATAGTGATTCGATTCCATCCACCATTACATGGCATCTGCACCATATAGCAATTCTTCAACGTTATAGCCGCTAACTTACCACTGGGACGACACCGGGACAATTCCAAACCAGGCGATCCATCGCCCTTCCACTTTTCCATTCCCACCTACAAAGCATTTTGAAATAGAACTATATCTGGTTAAGTTCCCATGTCCGCCCTTGACCGTGGGCACGGCTATTCGAATAGTTTTGACTCTGCAGAGCTTGTACACTTTCACCACAAGAGACAATCAACTCGTTGCCCCACACGATGCCTTAGACGTGTGGTTGAGCAGACTATCACAGTGACTTTTCAAAGTACCTCGCCCCTTCCAGCATTTCACCCTATGGGTCGTTCCCACTTGCGGTGGGTCCCATACGTTGTGCGGGATGTCCTCCTTCTGAACGTCTAGCAGCTGGCTCCCCACCCCTGCTAGCCCGCCACAGCAGAACTTCACCCTCTTGCACTAACCCACACCTCCTCCTGGAAGGATGACTTTCAGGGTCCGGTAAATCTACTAAGCCAAGTTGTACTTTACAGACTTGTGGTTGTACTGTTTTACACAGGAGGTCATGACAAGATTCAGTCCTTAGTGGTATCTGGGCGGTCTAGCACTAACCACTTTGTGCTTCCACTGCACCACACTCTCACACCATCGAACCAATTCGCCCAGATATTTAAGCAAGTTGGGGATTTTGAGAGCATAAAATAATCCTGTCAAAATATACCATCATTTCCACCATGATTGCCCAAGCGATTTCTCATGATTAAAAATGACAATGATGTTTGGGGCATTTCAGCGCCCCCTGAGTATCTATGCAGTACTAAGCATAGCATATCACTAGGGACTTATTTTCAAAAGTTACCATTATATTTTTGCTAGGGCGACAAGGTTCACACATTCAAATATTCCAAAGGAGAGGTAATATTATTCAAGGTAAACGATGGACATATATCTAGAATCTTAAATTATCATGCATTTGCATATAAAGTAACAGCATGCAACTTGATAATTTAAACAAAAATAGTTTGCAGAAAATGTAGATTCAACATGATCAAAGTATTGACTCGCCTTGGTCACAGTTTACTGTGGTCTTGAGCTCACACAATGTTGCCTCAGGCGATGCTCTCTAATTTCTGGTCTTCATTGATCTCGTTCCTGTTGGATCCGTAGAATCTTCAGGCTCCAATTTCTAATTACACTATAAACGACTGAATCCAAAAAAAGAAAGCAAATAACTCAAAAGATCCAAATAACTCGGAATAAACTCAATTTAGTTTTATTATGATTTAATGGGTGATTTGAGGCAATGCTGATTGGGTGCAGAGGACCGACGGGGTTACACGAGGTTGGGGCAAAGTGATGGTTGGGTTAAGCAGAGGCTAAGAAGGGTTCGTGATACAGGGATATTGACGATGTTATTCTTACTTTGGATTTGAGGATGGCACCGAATACCACGGGTTAACCCATCTTATTTAATAACTTCTTTTTATTACTTTTATATTTATCAAGGAAGTTCCATGAGCCATATTAGACCTATGGGTAGACGTAAGACTGTGGTGGAGTGTAGGGTAGTGCTTTGTCCAATATTAACTTTCTAAGAGTTAGGGCATGAGTTATATACACAATGTATATGATTTCTGGTTTGTCGAATTAATCTTATAGCTTATATTTTTAGCGGTTTGAGATGTATTTATTTATTTTTAGGTCACGCTAATATTACTCTATTCATTAAAATACGAGGTGGTAAAATTATTTTAATTACTGATTACATAGGGATTTTTGTAGGTACTCCAACATGACTTTTTAATTAAAGAGGCTCTTCAGATTAGGTATCGTAGATATTCTGCGTATATTTTAATTATTATTATAGTGTTGACGTTATTATTATTGTTATGTAAATTTATTTATCTAGAACCAAGCATGCTATACTTAGGTCATACCTTACTATCAATATTCTACCGAGTCTACGGTTGAGATTTATTTGTCGATGGCACGCTTGTGATGATTACTAGTCACACCGCTACATTAGGTAGATTGCTTTTAACACCTGATGTCCTAAGAGTTACTTTATTATACTTGCCACGCATATATAGACATTTCTACTTAAAAGACACCCTTTTTGATTAAAGGTTACTACCAATTTATGTATCTTTTAAAGATATAGAAATGACAACCATATCTTAGTTGGCTACATTTATATGAATCAGAGGTACCACTAGAATTAAATTAGTAAATCTAGATTTGACGTATAGCAATCCCAGGCCGCATCTCTATTTTGCATGAATCTTAATTCTAGTGTTTTAACTTAATCTATCCCTACATCATGTTTTATTTGTATTTTTATTTGCATTCCAATTAATTATTCAACTTTTATCAAACTATTTCCCTTACTCACTTAATTGTCCATATGCTCATAATTCTATATGTGATGTACAGGTAAATTTTATTTAAACTTAAATCAGTTATCTTATCTTCCTGAGCTTCGTAAGCTATCTTGATCGTGCGCGATAATTTGGATAAAAAGAAAACATCAAATTAACAAAATACCACCAGAAATTCAAATGAGCTCAAAAATTTATGATTTTAGTTCCATTGGATAGATCTTGAATTTAGATGAATTTAAAATTTTGTCTCACTCAATTTGGAGTTAGAATGAGAAAGTTATGATTATTTGAAGTTCTCAGGTTTAATTAATTCCAGAAAATATAAAATATCTGACAGGTGGGACCCACTGGTTATTTTAATCTCTTTATCTTTTCATTATTTTGTTTAATCTTGAGTCTATGGCCAGTGGGGTCCACTTGTCGGCGGCGTTAGACACTGACGGGTGGGGTCCGGCTGTCAGTGGGCCTGCGGTCCCGTAGCGGCTGATGAGCGGGGCCCACCTGTCAGCGGGGAAAAATTAAAAGAAACGCTCGACCGCTACGCGCGGAGCCGGAGGCTCGAACGCGCGCCGCGGGAGCGGGGAGAACGAGACGCACTGCATTAACCAAGTGGGCGGGGAGGCTTTGCCTACCCCATAAGGGTAGCTTACCCTTTTGAGGTAGCTCGTGGAGGCGGCCGGGCAGAGGAGTCGTGGGTGACGGTGGCCGGCGGCGAGGATTGCCGGGAAGGGTCCGCGGCTGCGTGGAATATAACCTCCGCGCGATGGCAATGCTTCTGGTGTGGACGGCCGAGGGCGACGGTGGCCGGAGAGGGCTGGCGGCGTGCGACGGTGGAGGCTCGGGAAGGTGGTCGACGCTGGCGATGCTCAGGCGACGGGAGGCCCGGGGAAGGAGGGGGTCGGCTTCGCCTTGCTCCCGCGAAGCTCCAGGAGCTTGGGTTGGCTTCGGGGCGACCGGAATCGACGGGGAGGGTGGCGCCGGAGTTCGGGAAGAAGGAGGGCCGGCGGGGAATTGGGGGCTTCTCGGTGCAATTGCAGCAGGGGAGGGGATGAGGGAGGTGTTGCGGCGCCATTGCGGCTCTCCAGCGAGGCTTTTATAGCCGGAAGAGGGGGCGTGTGGCGATGCGACGGCGGCCTCCGCCTTGTTCCGCTGGCGGGGGGGATGAACCAAATCTCTCCGAGATTGTGTGGGGGAGAGGTGGCGGGAGAGGTTCGTTCCCCCTCCTGTGACTTGCCCTTGAGGTGAGAGAGGGGAAGAGAGGGATTTGCTGCGCAGACGCGAGAAGAAGCTGGCGCGAGCGGCGCGGCCGCGTGGAGAGGAAAGACCGAGGAGGAGGAAGGCGCTCGGGAGGGCCACCGGCCAGAGGGAGAAGCGCGAGAGAGTCGTCGGGCCCGCGGGCAGAGGGAGAAACGCGAGCGGAGGTGGTCCACCGCGCAGGCGCGGTCGGGGCAATGCGGAGTCCGCGCGGCCACGTGGCAGAGGGGCGTGGGCGGGACGTGTCGCGCATCGGGACCGGCCAGGTGTCGGCCCGAGAGGGGAAGGAGGGAAGGATTTTCATTTTTATTTTTAAAGGTTTTCATAAATGCACAGTTAATTGAATAAATCTCAGAAAAATATAAAATTACTTCCCAAAATTTCAGGAAAATTCACAGAAGCTCCTGAGGACCTTCTGGATTTAAAAATATTTTCAACTATTTTTGGTATTTAATTTATTTACTTCCCTTGTTACTCATGTCTTTGTTAAAAATAAGGTTTTATATTTTAGGCCTATTTCTTTCCCCTTTCTTTTCTGGATCATCTTTTCAGATTCTTTATTTAGATTTTAAGTTTTCTTTATTTGCATATTCCGATGTGTAGCCTTAATATTATTGATTTTTGATTTTTGGTCTTTATTGAATTTCTTTAACTTTTGAGAGCTCAATAAAAAAAACACCATGAAAATCCAAATTCAAAATATTATAATAGACAAAATAACTCAAAGCTCCATATTTCCCAAATTTAAAAACTTTAGGATGTTACACACCAGCCCCTGCAGGATTCGCCCCTGGCAGTTTGGTAATCCACTCATTTGGGCAAAGACAGCAGACTTGAGTATGCGGTGGAGCTAGAGGTGGGAATTGGGCGTCGCACGCAGCGCGCCCGTGCCCACCGTGCCGGCCGGCTTGGTTCGGCCCGATCATCCGTCGTCGTGCGTCGCGTCGCCCGCCTAAATCTTCGGCCAGCCCAAGCACGCCCAAAGCCCACCGTCTTGGCGTTTCGTGCGTGCCGCCACCAAGCCCAGCCCAAAGTAACTATACACGACAAAAGCGTTAGCGACAATGGTAGCGGTGACCGCTATCTTCCTTTCTCTTGTATCCGCCTTATTAAAAACCTACTTAAAATTCGATTCTATTGTCTCATGCCATTTCACCTTCGAACTTGGTCATCTAGTCCAATGGAATGCATATCTTGGTGCAAATTAGACTATGGCGTACGTGGACATTGCCCGACAATCTAGCATAGGCCTACCCAACTAGTCAAATAGAAAAGCTCAAGGAGAGTCATGAGTACAATTTACTATAGTTAAGAAATCAATTTTAAATAGTTTCTGGCCAACCGTGCTCTTCGTGCCGTGCCGACCCGAGCTGCCGTGCCGTGCCGCCCACCGTACCGGATTTTGAAGCCCAGCCCGGCCCACCGTTCGTGCCATGCCAGCACGGCCCGCCACGTGTCGGGCCGGGCCGGGCCGGGCCGGCCGTGCTTTGGGCTGGCCCAAAGAAGCCCGGCCCAAGTCCCACCTCTAGGTGGAGCCCAACGACCTGACCTCACCGAAACGCGGCTGGAAAAGAAAAGAAAACAACAGCTACGGTTCGTGTCCCCCATTGACTTCACACACTCGCTTTCTACACGGACTTGTGCCGTGCTTACACGACGACTTCAGCAATTTTTTTTGGAAAAGCTTAATCCATTTCTGATGACATAGCAGCGCTGTATATAATTTGCACTGTGAAACAACTCAACAAGTAGTACGAGTTATTCACAAGGTTGTTGACCAACACATTATGCTAACCGCTTCAAATCGTCATCGGCTTATAGGGAATAAATTCAGGTGCTCGAGCGATTCAGTGAGCGTAACTGCATAACCGAAAGAAGCAGTGCTACCTCTCTGCCAATGCCTGTCAGACTGCTTGTATTATTAACCCCTTGTAGCTGTGGCTGTACATGTACCACCATCTCACACTACAATTTAGTTCTTTTGGACTGAATTCGCCTCTACACCAACGCCTAAAATTCAATTTCTTCCATGCATGCATGCGCGTCTTCAGATTAACGGTCAGATGATCGCGTTGGTACGTACGTACCAGAGCAGGCAGCGGCAGCAGTGCAGCGTACCTCCCGCTGATAAAGCGAGCACCGCGCGCTGCCGCGAAGCACAGCCCGCATGTGGCCGCAGCACCGGCAGCCAGCCAGCCAGGCACATCAGCGCACCAACGCACGGAAGGCCACATGACACATTCACGCCTCCTCCAAGTACACTGCACACACAACACCATTCCACAGAACAAGCATTACCACTTCTCCTTTTCTTAAAAAAAGTGGTTTTTTTTTTATCCATTGACCTTTGAACTGAACAAGGCGTGAAAGAAACCGTCAGCACATGCCACCAATCACCAAGATTCAAGACCAGAAGAAAAATAGCGAGAACAAGATGCAGAACGAGGCGATTACGCGCTTGGTTGGACGGGTGAATGGATGCGAAGGAGCAATGCAAGATTGTGTAGGGCAGGCGGAGGCATTCAATCCAGTTGGGCGCAGGGGACAGGGGGGCATGTTCCACTCACCTACCCCAGGACGAGACGGCGCCTTCCACTGGGCTCCGTCTCTGCGCGAAATTTACTCCTCTCCTCTCCTCTCCTGCTCCTACTCGGCTACCCTTCCCCGCGCTCGTCGCCTCGCCATGTGCGTCTCTGCACGGCTGCGCCTGCAAGCGAAAGTTAAAACTGATCGAACTGCGCGTCTGCAAGACTGCAAATCTGCATGCGACGAGCGTCGAGCGCGCAGACGCAGGCGCAGCACGGCGTAATTGGCCCGGTCGTCGTCACGAACGTCGCAGATCGCGGCAGCGACGGCAACCTTGCACGTGCTCACGGACGGGCGGGCGGGCGGGCGGAAGGACGCGACGCTTATTGCGCTTGCGCTTGCGTGCGTGGCATCATCAGGTACAGAGCAACAGCGAGCAAGGAACATTTCTACTGTGCTTGCAAGTTGCAACAATCTCTGTGATGCACTGAACAGCTCGCCTGGGTCACTTTGATGGATGGATGGATGGATCTTCAGCGTCACGTCGCCGGGCTGGCCATGGCCTCATGGGTGCCCGTGCGTGGATGCGTGCGAGTCAACTTGTTGATGGAGCATCCAGGACCTGGTGAACAAAATGTGTTTTCAGATAGATGGATTAGCGCTGTCAATCAAAACCTGTTCTTGTTATTGCTCTTCTAGGAAAGGACGTCGACATTGTCGAGTGACAATTTTGCATGTTTGAGTGACAGACCAAACAGGTCGGGGTTCAGCGCAAGAAAGGCCCCGCTGTTTTCAGTTCACCAGTCAGTCCTTCATCAAGTCCATCGTTTCAGATTTTCCATCACTGGAATTTGGAGATGATGCTATGCTGATCTTGCCATCAAAGAATACAGGAGTACTACGTAAAGTTTTTTTTTGAAGACTCTACATAAATAAACTACTAGCATTGGCATAATGCAGAGGAACAGAACAATGCAGCGTATGAAACAACTCATTTTAGTCCAACATTACATCTGCATACCAACAACTTCTACTAGCCAGGCTCAAACTAACCGAATGCATGCTCTCTTTGAAGAGCATGCAACGGAGTGCCATTAAACAAGTCGGTCAGTCGGTGACCAGGGAGACCGTTTGAGTTACCAATGGCTGCCTCATTCCAACAAACAAGCCATGGATAGCCATGGCATGGCATGGCATGCCTTGTGTCCCAACATTCACAGATGGGCAGGCCTAGGCCCCTACCATGAGCCAAGGCCACATGGGCAATTCACAAGGAGAACCCTGTAACAATGCATTGGAAAAAGGTCTCCTCCTCCTTGGCTTGGTGACAAGACAGAGAACAAAATGGTTGGGAAAGTTATGAGAGACAGTTGGAAGGATAGGCTGCCATTCCCATTTAAGGACACCGCCACCCTTTTGCAGCCACTCCCCTGACACATCTCAACACAGGCACAGGCATAGACACAGTCACACACACAACAACAAAAGTCTTGGCGTTTCTCCAATAATCCTACCTCCTCTCCCCCTGCATTCCCTCTCCTATGAGAAGGAAGATGGCTGGGTGTCAGAGGCTTCAATGTTTTCCTCAGGTTGTGGGTATTCAAGAAGCACAAACAAGAGCAAGAACAATGGCTTCTTTAATGTTGCATTGATGAAGGGTCCTGAAGAAGCATAAATAAAGAGGAGCTAGCCAGTGCCCAAGTATTCATTCTCTCTCAAACTCAAAGCTCCTCCTATCTAACTTCTTTCTTTACACTTCTAGTTCAACTACTGCGGCTGCTGCTATTCCCTTGGCTAGCTTTGGCCTTTTTTCCTTTCTTGTTTCTCCCCTCCCTTCCATTCCCTCTCCTCCCTGCCATGGAATCCTCCCATATCACCGGGGATGATGGTGAGGGCTGCAACAGCAGCGAGTCTGGGTGGACAATGTACCTTGCGTCCCCCATGCATGGTGACGATGATGACGGTGGCAAGGGAAGTGGCAGTGAAGGGAGCCATGTTGATGATGGCTATGGCTACATCGATGGAAGGGGAAGTGGCAAGGAGTATGAAGACGATGGTGATGGTGATGATGATGATTCCCTTGCTTCTGATGCTTCAACTGGACCAGCTAAGGTGAATGTGCCTTCCATGCCTGACGGCAAACAAGAGGAAGGCCATCAAAAGAACAACGACGGCGGCGGCGGTAAGGAGGAGGAGGAGGAGGAGGAGGAGGAGGAAGATGACAAGCATACCAACTTCTCAACGAGCTCCCGCAAGAAAGCTGGAAAGGCGGAGAAAGGAGAGGAGAAGTCCTCCAGGAGAGGCCATGGCAAGAGAGGCAGTTCCTCAAGAACAAGTTTCTTTTGGTAAATGCATCAGAATTCACTGTACTGGGAATATATCTCTCTTATGAATCTTTTCCATTTCTCGTTAAGATGGAGGAATCCTTGTTAGGAGCATGGAGAAAGGAAGGCTTTTTTGGGGTCCTCATTTTTGCCTTCCATTGTGTTCTCCCATGGTTGACCACCCAGTAGTAGGTTAACTGTTACCACCATGTAAATCTACTGTAACCTTCTGTTATCCTTCAATGCCCTGCTTTTAATGTTGCCTGCAGAACTTGCAATCTTCTCCTATGTTCCTAGATATTAATGAACACTGCTCTAACTCTGAAGCTACACTCTGACCAGATAGATCTCCTCACACGGTATGAGGCATTGAAGCATGAAGATAACAGTAAAGAGAGAAGAAGCTAGGTCAATTTAATTGTCCTCTGCTTCTCAGTGTCTACAAAGTCAGCAATGTGTAATGCATATTTTATTGTAACTTTATTATTAAAGAGAGGGTACATGCGACCCACATGTTATCTTTCTGCCAAAATAATGCATAACATTTCATCAAAGAAAATAACTCCTCTACCTTTTTGTCCAATTCCACAATGATAAAGAAACAGGAACACGTATGACAGGTAAACATTGCCAACACTAGTTACACTACTAGTTTTCTGAAACTTTTGCTTGTTGCCAACTCACATTCATGAGCATTGCGCTAAGCAGATGCTGAGAACAGGTGACCATGGCTTGAACTGATTTTGTCGGATGCCCGTCATGTGGTACTATAACAATCCACCAGAAGAATTATGTGGCCTAAACTCCAGAGGAGGGGAATATTTGTCTAACCATACCACTCATGCAGCAATTGCTGCACATGTTCTAGACAGGGTGGAAACAATGATTTGTCCATCACACAGACGAGCTAATTAATAGCCATAAACAAGCCAACAATGATGTAGGCTGGTTTATGTACTAATACAGCTCTCAACTTTTTTTTTCTAGCTACACCAAACAAAAATAAAAATCGGTCTCATGTTCTAGAAGAATATATGAAGAGAGCAACATGGGTACAGCTAATGCGCCACTTTTGCACCAAACCTAATATATAATGTGGTACTTTATACGAGAATTAAACAATGTACGTTGCATCTTCTAATGTGTGGTGGCAATAACATGCTGCAATTAAGCCTCGCCCCCAATAATTTGTCATTAGAAATCTTCATAATAGAAACGTATAATGTAGGTGTGCGCAATATAATAAAGCATAACAGAAGTGGTACAAGTCAGTCCAGCTATCACCTGCTATGCATGTATGATTCCTTCGAATCCACACAACAAGGGTCTAAAAGCAGCTTTGGCATCGTTAAGATCATCCTTTGCTGGGAAATAATGCAGGGGAAGATATGCAAGCCTCCAAAAATCTGAACTGAACAGCAGTCTCTCTTTCCTGGAAGAGGAGCAATATATAAGAAGCTTGGTAGTCAGCTTGGACACTGTAGAGCTTAACTGAAACAGCATTGTTCAGACTTCAGATAAAAATGGGACACAAAGATCTATATCTTTTAAGAGCAACAACAAAATTGGATGCTTACAGCTTACATGTTATTGTAGAGTCTACTTGCTGGCCATTCCGATGATAGTATATATCTGCCTTGCTGCCGACATGGAGGTAAAATGAAATGTTCAGCATCTTAAGTCACTGAACAGGGACCACCTGAACAACTTCCCAAATCATCCTCATTCACTTAATGGAGTTGGCAACATCGTAACTGTGATTTGAGAAAACGTGCGCAACTTAGGCTAATAAAGAAATCAAACTGGATCGTAGTTGAGCAGAAAATTTCATCTACAAAACAAATTAGTACTCAATAGGCGATGCCCAGTAGTTCTTTAATTAACACTAATGACATGTACTAATCTCAAAGGCCTAGCTTCGAATAACAATATTTACAGATTGTGTTGCACAACATTCTGTGACTATCAACTAGTATCGTTCCCATGGCTGCAAGAGAAAGAATCATCCTGGGATTGCCCGAGGCCGGCGATATCGGGCTTACTCAGATTGACTTTTACTGATGGCTTTTAGCTGTAGTTGATAAATAGTAGTGACTAATAGGAATAACTGATAAATAGTAGTAGCTGATGAATAGTAGTGTATTATGTAAAAAAAACATGCAATAAAAGACACTACAATATTGTAACTGCTATACGCCTTACGGAATTGTGATATAATAAAATATAAAGTATATTACAATATATGAAAATGAAAAGTAGTGACTAATGAATAATAGTAGCCGATAGAAATAATTTATAAAAATTAGCATCACTTAGAGCGGCAAGTCGTTTCCTAATCTCCCTCAACCGAATCACCCGTTACTGATTACCGAACGGTGGACGAAGGCGGCGGGGCAGGGCACGCACCGCCGCGACGGCGACGGAGCGCGCGTGCGGGTCGTGGAACGAGAGGGAGCAACTGCGGCGGCGCGGGGCGCGGCAGCGGGGGGAGGCGGGGCCGGCCACATGGGCGGACGTGGACACAAACCACGCGAGCGGTCGCGGAAGGCGAAGGCGGCGGGTTGGGTTACCCTCCCACGATGCCGAAGTGGTCGTGAAGAATCACGTTCGCTTGCTTCTAATCCAACGGTTGGGATTTACTCGTGCAGCTTAGCATTTACCCTCCCATCCTCTTTTTTATTTTTATCCCCGCTTTCATCGGCCACCGCCAGCCTTCCAAATGCCGTCCTCCCCGCGGCCCAACACCGCCGGCGCTACGCCGCCGGAAGCAGCACCAGCCGTGGTCTACACCTCGCCGTGGGAGCGTCACCCCGCCAAGGTACCGCCTCCCTCTCTCCCTCTTTCGCTCTCGAGTCATAATTTCCGTTCATCTCGCCGCTCAGCTCACTGAACACCTAGGGTTTCCGATCTCTCCCCGCGCAGGAGGTAGGGGCAGTCGCCGCCGTCTCCCAGGAGGCGAGGCCACGGCTTCCGTGGGAGGAACACTCGTAAGTCGTAATGCCCACTCGCCTGCCCCCTCTTCTCCCTTTTACTTGCTGTTTCTGGCTTTCTGCAACGCGTGCTTTGTATTTGTGCAATTGCCGCCAAGAATGATGAGTTTCTGTAATGTATCTCCATTAGTAAGCGGTTCTGAGTGTAAGAAGCAAGCGCACTGTCCTGTGTTGTCTTGACTCTTGAGTTGAAAGTGTTGGCCTTTTGCATGTCTATGACTTGGACAAGGTGCAGTCGTTGGTGGATGTGCTGGAACGATTGCTGGGAAACGATTGCTGGGAAGTTGGAAGTTATTGGCAATAAGCAAGCTCCATCACCAAAATGCTACCTACACGCGCTTGCCTGTGTGCACGCACGCCTGCGTGCTCTCCTGGGCGTGGTACTAAAACAATTGTGTGAACGGACAAGAATAGTTCGTAAGGACAATGAATGATATGAGATGATTTTGTTCTTGCAGCTTTGCATTTGGTTATGTCGAAAATTCAGTGTGAGAAATTAGATTTGCAGAAATGTAGAGCCAATAAGTTCAAAATATTCTTGTGAGACACCTTCTTAGTTCCTATTTCCTAACTAAAATCTTTACCACAGCAAAAACTATTCTTCCTGAGAAACTGGCCCTAGGAGCTTCCAAATGGAGTATTTGCAACTTGGAATGGCCATAATACTCACAGTCGCTGTTAATTGAAGATGTTGCAAGAGGATTTTTTTTAATAAAAATCTTTATGGGTTGACAGTTCAGCTTTAATATCACAGCTATATATGAATTCATATGCCCTACACAATCTTCACAATAATAAGGAATATTGGAGATATCATAATATGGCATAGCATAGATGTAAGGGCACTTTTCTGCTTGATTTTAAAGTCTTCTTTTACTACCATCATGCTGTTTTTATCAAAGGTTATGTTGAATCCATGTGGGTGAAGCTTTTGGCCTTTGGAAGGCAAACTTTATTTGTATTTTCAAGTTAGGTTCTATTTCGTTTTTTAATTTGTGGCCATTTTCTCCACAATAACCAACCGTTATTTGGTGTTGCTAAATGAAAAATGCATCTTTCCAACAATTTTGTTGGATTTTTATGCAGCCTCTTCTTTGATCAAATGATTTGGAGTTGTGAACTTGTATATTGTTCTTGTGGAGTTAAGCTGCTGCTTAGTCACCAGGAGAAATCATGAATTCTGACAGTAGAGTTTCTTGTATTACTCTGCATAGGGAAGCTAAAGCCTTAGAGCATGAAGAGAAAGTCAACAAATATCAGGCTGTGCTTGCAGCTCGTTTGAAGGCCAAATACTTCTCTAGAAAGGCTTTTGATAAAGGTACTAGTGCACTCCAGTCTTACGATAATTGTATGACATGGTAAGTTAATGTCTAGAACAGTTTTGCTTGTTTTGTTTCAGGCAATCTGATATCTGTTTGGTTAACTTATTTGGCTTTTGCTATTGATCTGTAATAGATCATCTTTTGGCATTGTTGCTCTAAAAAAGGTCAGCTGAATGATTCAAACTTAAAGTGGACTCTTCAGGTTATATTCATAATCACTTAGTAAGAACAAAACTCTGCTAAAGCCTATGAATAATTTGTTTCTGAGGCTAATTCTTATTATATATATATATATATATATATATATATATATATATATATATATATATATATATATATATATATATATATATATATATATATATATATATATATATGAATAAAGACATCTGATGCAGGATCCATTGAATCGAAAAACACAATAATATGAATAAAGATTCTGGCCTCAAGATGCAACCATACACGCTAATGATATTTAGACTGAAATCCAATATATTCCAAGTTACCAAGCCTAACAGTCATGTTAGAAGTGCACAATGCAATCCATGATTGCATGTTCTCTGAATGGCACGTTATTACCTGATCAACCATTCATAGCGTTAATGTTATGTATGAACAGGAGATGTGTTTGAAGAAATTACTATCCAGTCTGAGATCATTCGGTTAAGCAGGTGCAATTTTCTCTCTGTTTGTGTATTTTCCAAGTAGTGTTTTGAAATTTCATTTTAGCAACCATTTGTTTTTTTGTTTTCTAGGCGGCCATTTACAAGTCTATTTGCGGATCCAGCAAAATTTTGCCGGGAGAAGAGCTGCACTGAGAAGGACATTTCTCCATCTCTGACAGCTGGCTCCTCTGCCAAGGACAATCCTCCATCTCTGGCTGGTCAAGCTTCGTCGAAGAAGTAATTAGATCATTGGCTGCAGAAAACTTTAACACCTGGCAAGTGGCAAACTGGAAACTATACATGAAGACCTCCTAATGGGATAACGGCCGGGTAGTAACATCACTAACTACTACTTGATATTCTTAAAGCAAGTGACCTGAAGCATGTAATTACCAATGGGCCCAAATGAACTTTAGATGTTTTAAACCAAGGCTAGTTTCGGATTGTAGACCTGTTGAGGAGCATGCTGATAACTATTTAACTTATAATTCTATGGGAAGTATACTGATATTGGTATTATTCCTCCGCGAGGATGTTTTCAACTTTTTACCTGTCATCAGGGTCATATCCTCAATCTTTGCATATTTTTTTATTCCTTCTCTGCTTAATGCTGTCATTTGCAGGGCACTAGTTTCTTGTCGCTCAATATTCTGTTTTCAGTACCAACACCACCGCCTCCAATGCCAATTATTTCAGTGCATCTGTGCAACATCCATGGCAAGCTTCAACTTGCAATCTGTGAGTGCCCCCGGAATCATGATGAGCAGATGGATGAACAAGCACACCTGAACTGCAGCCATTCTTATCTTCATGCAACTGTATCTGCACCGGTAAATTGGCTCCTGGCATGGGCAGTTTGTTGAAGTGCTCCTGTACTTTCCAATTGTTTCCTCCTGTTGTAAGGAAAGCTCCATTGTCACCACCGCGAGACATGGCATGGTGTATTGGTGCTTGCTCCACCGTGCGCAGCACACGCCAGAGCCCCTGCCCTTTTAATCACTGTTGCTTGGGCCCTGTGATGTGAGCATCTCACCCTGGTGGGCGCTTTTCTCCCTTGTGTTCACACGTACCCCTGGACATCCTTGAGCTGATTCCGCACTTGCACTTACACTTGCAGTGCATCACCAGGCTCTGGATTTGTTTTTGCTCTGCTCTGTTCTGCATTTTTTTTTCTAAGTGCTGGTACACTGCTGCCGTTCCTATCTTCAGCCATACAGTTGTGCAATTGAAATGTACCTCTTCCTTTCATTTCTTGGGAAGTGCCCTTGTGTTCACACGTACTTCTGGCATCCTTGAGCTGATTCCGCACTTGCACTTACACTTGCAGTGCATCACCAGGCTCTGGATTTGTTTTTGCTCTGCTCTGTTCTGCATTTTTTTTCTTAGTGCTGGTGCCCTGGTGCCGTTCCTATCTTCAGGCATACACTTATGCTACTGAGATGTACCTCCTCCTTTCATTTCTTGTGAAGCGTAATTTATGTACATTCACGTGCTGTCAAAGAGTTCCAAATGCTTACATTTGGCAGTGAAATCATACAGGTCATGTTGTGGTTACAGACCAATGAGCAGATAATAGAGGCTATGTGGAGACTACAAAGGAGCTGCCCAGAGCCCGAGACTAGCGGTAGGGAGTGGATATAGAAGATGGAAGTGGATGTAGAAGATGTTTATATGTTTGTGCTACCGCTTAACCCTTTCTCTAAAAAAGAATCCTCTCCCCATGGTGCTCTTATGGTCGTATTTATAGCTATATAGAGGTTGTTTGCATAAATACCTCCTTTAGGGGGTTACACTAGTAGGGACAAACATGCTTTTTCCTGGGTGACTACAGTCACATGCATAATTGACATTTGGCGCAGTAAGCTGATTGAGTCAAGATGGGAGTCACTCCCCCTATCAGCTGTAGGAAGGAAGGATACCTCACGAGAATCAAAATAGGAAGAAAGTATGGCATATACTACTACAGTAGCTTTTCATGATTAAGGGTTTCGTTACCGGTAGGCTGAAACCATGCTCCTTGCTCCTTAGCCCCTCTGTTCCTTTGGCCCATTGGTTACCTGCCCATTCAATTTTCTCGCCTTTTTTCGATCGATGTCGTGGGTGCGCGTGACGTGCAAGACCAGGGTCCATTTGCGACCGTGGCATTGTTGGTCGTGTGACGTGGGCACATGCGCCAGTTACGGGGGCGCACATGTCCCCTGAAAAGGCACGCACGTCCTACCGACATTAATTGTGCCTGTCACATTGCTACTTAAGCGCCAGGACGCTTGGGTTTCGATTGCTTGCTTCTTCCTTCTCGCACTCACTTGTCGCCGCTTGCAGTTCCTTTTCTCGCCGTCGCCCTTTCATCGTCGCGCTTTCGCTGTTTAGTATGGGCCATGGAAGTGAGCGTGCCGATCATGGTGGCACGTTGGCCGCCTCCGATAGTCAAGGCGGTGAAGATGAGCAGTCCAAGCCTACCACCAGCAAGTGATGGAAGGCATCAGAGAAGGTGATCGACATGTGTGTGAACACTCTCGGCCAGTTGATTGCGACGAACGAGCTACTTGATGCCCTTGTGCGCGATGAGAAGGTCTTCGACCGCGAGCTTGTGTGCCTTCCAGCGAATGATGAGCTCATCCCACGGCTGCAGGAGGGCGAAACGCTGATCTTTGTGGCCTACTTTGATGCTGGGCTTTTACGATGCACTTTGTGGGTGAGGTTCTCTATGTGTACAAATTGGAGCTCCTGCAACCTATGGTGAATGCCATTACCCACCTTACGGTCTACTCCTGGGTGGCCCATTCGGAGGTTGTCATTCCCAGCGCGTTGGTCTTCGTCTCCCTACATGACACGCGATGCCAGCCAAAGCGACTGGGAAATGGGCAATACTCGAACGTGGGCAGCATCAGTTTCTAGGTTTGGTTCGGCTGTTTGAAGGATTTCTCTACGAATTCAACACGGACAAAGTGGGAGTCGAATTGGCTCTAGAGGTGGTTCTACCACAAGGTCGAACCTGAGAGCAACCTTCGCTGGACCGGCGCATCATGAACTTTGTCTCCTCGATGCGCTTGAAGCTCGAATGAGACAACGAGACGAGAGCAAGGAGGCTTCTCAGGGTCACGCTTTGCATGAATATGTGTGACCTTGTAGAGGAGTTTTGCATGCTCCGCATCTCTCCACTAGCGTGTTGGTGGGACGTGCGGACCAACCTTGCCCAGGACAATGGCATCCGCCCCTACATGATGACCTTGGCGAAGCCTGCCGATCCGGGTAAGTCTATTGTGTTCCATTCTGACATACGTGGTTTGATTGGCCCTCCCTCCTCTTGGTACACTGACCTTTGGCGGGTGTCTCTTCTGTAGTCCTGTCGGAGGCCAAGCGTGCGATGGTGGTGTTCCTCGGGCTGTACATTTCAAAGGAGCATAGCCTTCGTGTAACCACTACGTCGAACGGCTCGCGCATCAAATGTGTGTGCAAAGATCTGGGGATCCCTGTGCATGATCGACCTATTCCTACCGCGAGTGGAGGCCGCGCTCGTGGCTCATGTGGTAGTGAAGATGAAGATGGTGGTGGCTGCAACGACCCCAAAGGACGTGAATGCTCTTGTCCAACCATCACCGTCGTACCCTTGGCCTTGGGCCCCCTGCACCGCTAGATACCAATGCCATCCTGGATGAATTCAGTGGCAGTACAGACACAAAGGCCACGGGGGACAATGGGGGCGACGTAGGGAGTAGCAACGAAGCTTGTTGAGTTAATGAAGTCGAAGGGCAAGGCACACAAGATGACAAAGTCTGGGATTCTGAAGATGATTAAGGGTGCGTTGTAGAGGACAATAAGGGGAGTGAGGTGCACGACCCCAAGGTGTGTGTCTGGCCCTGTGGAAGGCGGTGCGGCAAACGCCGCTCTGCCTCCTACTGTCGGTCCGAAAGCCATCGTGGAGCTTGCTTCGTCCTCGTCACCTGTCCGCCCTACGAAGCGTGTTTGGCTGGAGCCACCTCCTGTGGTGCTCGAGACAGGGTATCGCATTACGATGGGCGTATTGGACGAGGACTTAAGATCCGAGGTTGGGACGCCTCCATCCCATTCGGGTGTTGCCATGGACTCTCCGCCAACATCAACTCCTATGGGAACCCCTGTGTGTGATACAGACGACGCCCCTGTTCGGGCCTCTTGCAGGCCTACCACAGGTTTGTGGGATTTTGCAAGGCTATCTCCAGTATGCTCCCTCATGCTATCGCCATCGCCAGTACCACACCATCTCCGTCAGTGGGAGCACAGCAGTCCAGCAACGGCTTTGCTCGAGGACTTGAAGGCACCGTTGGTGTGGAAGACGCTTGGCGTACTGTCATGATAGAGGCTGTGGGCGCGGAGGCACGGCGACTGTCCATTGGGGACTTCATCCCTTGGCCGGAAGCACTTCGTGCCATGGCGAACTGCGTTGGCGCCACCCTAGATCGTAGGGTCATGCATTCGTGTGCTACAAAGCTCCTCTTTGGCGCTCTTGAAGCAAGCAAGACAAAGGTATGTGGCCCCTTATTTTCTCCTCTTCTATTTTTATTTGTTTATTTGACGCGCGCGTGGTCGTATCGACCGTTGCTGTCCAGACAATGGCCTTAGTGTGGGCGCTGTAGGCGGCGACGCACCGCGAGTTTATGAACCTATAGGAGTAGCATAGTGCTACCCAGGCGAAGATCGTCGCTACCCGCAAGGCCAAGAAGGATGCCTAGGCGGAGCTCGATGCTACTCACAAAGCCAAGGAGAATGCCTCGGCTCTTGCTACTGAGTGTACAGAGCGCATCCACTTCCTTGAAATGGAGGGCGGGAAGGCCATTGCAGACGCTAAGGACATTGCACTGCAGGCCAATGCCCACGCAACCAAAGAGAGGGCCAATGACTGCGACCTCCAGGGCAGTGTTCTCTTTGGTGCCCCCTTCGATGTCGAGTATGTACCTAGCCTGGGGTCCTTTTCTCTACTTGCAGCTCGAGCCTTCCTTTGGAGCCACTGGGGTGGGCTTAGCTTTGGAGGCGGGATCCGTGGCATCAGCCTCACGTCGCATCGCATCCTCCTATGCTCTTGTATACTCCTCCATCTTGTCGAAGAGCTTAGCTATCATTCTTATGGGCTTCCACGCGTTGTATTCCGCGAGCGGCCCCTTCCGGAGGCTGCGAATGGTGGTGTTGATGATGGTCGTCTCATTGACATCTTTTACCTAGCAGCGGACCTTTGCGAAGCACTTGAAATACTCCCACAACTTCTCCCTCGGTGTTTGCCTTATTGCAAAGAGCTAATCAGCGTCGACCCGCTCCATGTAGTTGCCTTGAAAGTTACTATGCATAATGTCACGGACTTTTTCCCATGCGTACATGGAGCTGAGCACGATGGTGAAGAACCAGGATAACATGGGCAAGTGGTAACCCTTTGCCTTTATTGAGTCGTCCTATGTAAGTCCGCTAGCTCCCGCTGCAATGTTCCACAGATCGTCTCCAAGGCGCCTCCTCACATGCCCGATGTATGGACTAGGACGCCCTTCGTTCTCAACGCGGTGATGGTGAGGGTGTCAAGGCCACCAAAGGCAACCACCTGGGTGTTGCCGGCGTTGCCAGGAGGGGCCGCTGTTAGGTTCTCCATTCGTGAGGCCTCCTGCTCCGTCGCTGGCATAGCTGTCGAAGAGCCGCCTTCATTACTTGTCACAGCCCCAGACGTGGCCGCTCTGGTGCGCCGCCACCATGGGGGCAGGGGGCCTTTGACCACTAGCCCCCTTGCTCTCGCCACGGCGGTCTCGGTCACAATACTTCTCTTCCGCTTGGAAGCCGACATCGTTGCCTTCCTTAGTGCCATTGTGTCCAAGCGCTCTTGCTTCAGCTTGTAGCTCCTACGTCGTCTCCCACGGACGGTGCCAAGTTGTTGTGGTTACAGACTAAACATAGATAATGGGGGACATGAGGAGGCCATAAAGGGGCTGCCCGAAGCTTGAGACTAGCGGTAAGGAGTGAATGTAGAAGATGTTTATTATGCTCGTGCTACTATTTAACATTTTCTCTAAAAAATGAATCATCTCTTCCCATGGTGCCCTTATGGATGTATTTATAGCCATGTAGAGGTTATTTATAGAAATATCCCTTAGGAGTTATACTAGTACGAGCAAACATGCCTTTTCTCTGTCATAGCCACTTTAGGCTTACCATAGTCACATACATAATGGGCCTTTTGATGCAGTATGCCGATTGGGGCAATCTTTGTCTGCATTCTTACGCTGAAATCTTCGCAAAGCTAGCCCATATTTTCAAGAGAAATCATCGTGTTTATTTATTCTTTGTTTTTGAACCATCATTTGCCCTTTCTCCATTTGGATAAACAAAACCTTCACGTTTATGCATTTGGCATTGGAATTTATATGTTGGAAAAGTATAGATTTGTTTTGCAGCACATGCTACTTGACTTTTGCTCCAAGATTCTTTGGAATCCTGTCCGATAAGCATCTCAGTGAATAGGATATGTGGTTCTGATCTTGATGCTACATTCATATACCAAAATTGTATGAGACGTATGCCGAACCTTGTCTGATACATGGTAAAATAGCTCCTGCGCGAGTGAGCCAGAGAAAAGCAGAAGCAGGTAGGTAAGTTGACATCAACAAAGTATACCATCCATTAGCAATCGCAAATCATATAATCCATTACATGAAAGTTGAGCTCATGACATCATTAAGTGAAAGGCACCATTTTTTCCTTCATAGTTGCAAAAGCATTATGGCAAGTCTGCTTATACACGCCTCCTCGTTCTTATTGGTTTTTGATCCTTTTCTTGCTCTCTCACTCTCATCCTTTGGTCTTGCTACTGTTCCTACTGTTCTATTGATTAATTGCAAGTTTGCAACTTTGCAAATAGTACATCTGATCCATGCTAATGTGTCCTCAGAAGATAAGTACCAAAACAGTTACAAAAAAACCTCCAAATAGGGAAGATCGCAGGGTGCATGCATGCCCCCATCTCCATTAATTATCCTTGCTTAGTTATACATGTTCTTATTGATATGACATAGTAATTGTATCCTCTCAAGTAAAAATTTGGTTGGATAATATGAATATTCATTCAGTAGCAGAAGTGGTACTGCTGTTCTTGCATGGCTCCGAGGAGCAGCTACTGTGATTGCTCGAGGTCGAGTAGGAGGCCTTCTTCTCCGGCGCCGTCTGCAACAACTGCTCGAGCTTCTTGCTCAGCTCGGCCTTCTCGTCCCTGAGCCGCGCGTTCTCGCCGCGGGCGTCGCCGCACCCCCTCAATGCGCGGTTGAGCTCTTCGAGGAGGCGGCGGTTGGCGCAGCGTAGGTGCTCGGCCTGCGCCCACAGCTCGCTGAGCTGCCGCTGCTTGCGCATGCGCGACCGCCGCGCCGACTCCCGGTTCGAGACCATCCGCCGCCGCCGCCGCTCCTCCTCCGCTGCGGCAGCCGCGCTCGGTTGGCGGTAACCTGCCCCGGCGTCGGACCCCGAGCTGGGAGAGCCATTGCCGCCGGCGAGGTGGGCCGCTTCTTCTAGGATTGGCTCAAACTCAAAGCCAACAGACGCTTCGCGGAAGGCGCCGAGTAGAGCAGGGGTGGCTTCTTGGAACGGCGCCGATGGCTCAAAGGAGGGCGGGAAGTAGGCCTGAGGCGGCAAGGCCATGTTCATGTGGTGGTGAGTGGCGAAGAAGGAAGGGTTTGGAGGTGAGAGGAAGCTAAGGCTGGCCAACTCTCCACGGCTGTTGTGGTACATGTACATCTTGCTCGTCTCCTCTTTGCTAATGCTTGTGGTTTGGTTAAGTGATTGATCTTGTTTGTGGTTTGGTTAAGTGATTGATCTTGTTTGTGGTTTGGCTAAGTGATTGATCTTGTTTGGCTATGGTTGATGAGGAGAGGCAGCCATGGGTTGGTGAGGGCCTTTTATAGTGTGGCTGGCACAATAACCATGCTTGCCTAAGAGAGAGAAACATAGACAACGGATTTGGATCATCTGACGTGTGGAAGGTATAGCCACTAGAGTACAGTGCCGTGCCTTCCCATGATTCTAGGTCGTCCGATCAGAAAAAGAAGTATTCGCTACAGTGATCTCAAATAATGCTCCTCCGCATCAGAGGAGCCGCGGTTCCATAGACGACACACTAGACTAGTACTCGTGTAACTGTGCAATAGTCTGGGTCTATCCTCTTTTACTGTCCTTGTTGGCTCATGGTTGATTTTTATTCTTGGAATGAACATTTATTTGAATAGATTAAATGTTAATAAGTTATTTTAAAAAGACTATCATCATACATCATTTTGAAAAAGTGGTGAAGAAACTTTCTCCTTTATCTGTTTGAAGGAAGCCATAAGCTAAAAAGAATAGAACCAGATAGAAAACTTTACCTTGGTCCATCATGCATATTGAGCTATATTTTTTCTTTTTTAAATTTTGAGAATCTTGTTGAGCTAGAGTTTGGTAGCTAACAAATATGTGCATGGCTAGTGTGATTCTAAGGATTAACATAGCCAAATGTGTCTTGTAGATCCTTCTTCTGGCTATTATATCTCTGTATCATCTAAAATAAAAAAGAAGCTAGAGTTTGGATGATTTTTTTATATCTTTGCCTGAGTCAGTCTCATTGTAGGTGAATTTAATTCTCGATATTTCTCCATGCCAAACCCTGGTTTTTACATATTCTCCTAGAGAAACCTTGCTTTCGGTTACCACTTTTATGTAGTACATTATTGCACGGCCAAAGCAAAAGTCCTTTAGGTAGAGTCGTGTGAAATTCAACGGGGATAGCGGATAGGCACTGTGAGATTAAACAAAAGCATAATTAGTGGAGTAACCGGAGGGAAAACGGCGTCGGATTGTGCCTTTGCAGAAACCAATATTCTGGCACTTTCACTTAACATAGAATTTCCTACGAAATTCCGGAGAATCCTGCGTTTCAAATATGATCACAAACTTCCAAGCTTCTTATAGCAAAATCGCCACATATAGGGGGTGTTTGGGACTACTCCACAAACTCTACCGTGAAGCAGCTCCACAAAAAATCTGGAGTTTGTGGAGTACCCCTTTAGGTGCTCTCACAACTCCACCTTTTTTTCCTCGAACAGAGTGCGTGGAGCTGAACCTGTTTGGCTAAAAAACGTGGAGCGGAGCTGAAAAATGTGGAGTGGAGCAGTTCCAAACACCCCCATAGTACAACTTCGCATGGGAGTGCAAAGTTATACCTGTATATAGTACAACTTCGCATGGGAGTGCAAAGTTATAACTGTTTAATCAACGTGAAAGCGAATCACATTCATCTGGTGCATACGGTACATAAATACTACTGTAACTATTTTTTTAAATTTAGCTTCTGAATATCATTTTTATAAATATAGACCATCTTTGAACCAACTGAGCTAGAGGAACTCAACAGGTGTCTACTGAGCTATAGTAGCTTGGCAGGCACCTGCCAAGCCCCAGCGGTAGCAAGTTAATGCCTCATCATTAGCTCTAATTAAAGCTCATGATTAGCACTAATTAAGCATACACACTAATTCGGCTGATGATTTGCCTCCTCTAACTTAGTAGGTACCTGCCGAGCTTGGTAGATTTAAGAAGAAGGCTAGTTTTGCAAAAATAGGTATTTAGAGCTAAATTCGAAAAAATAATCATTTGTGTGGATATTTTGGTGTCTCTTAACTCATAGAATGACTAAGAGTGTGTTTGGCTGATAGAATAGAAGATGAATATTTTGGTGTCTCTTAACTCATGTGCATTACCACCTGCAATGTGCAAAGCACATGCTGCCTAGGCTTTTGAATCCCAGTTTGCGTTACCTTTCTGGCAACTTGTGCTTGTTGTCAAGGTACAGCTTTTTATTGTTCATCTCTGTGGGATCACTAATGAGCTATTCTTTTATATCTCTTGTATATTTGTTGAGTTGTGTAGTGATTGTAATGAAGATAACACACATTTTATATAAAATTAATAAAAGCATTGTAGGGCGATGTGTTGTGGATTGCAAGCGGTGGCGGGTAATCTCACAAGGGATTATCCCAATCCATCTTATTTATCTTTGTTCATCTAATCAAACACAAAATTGGCCCATCCTATTTAGGGCTGTAAACGAGCCGAGCTCGAGTGAGTTTGGCCTTCCAGGCTTGAGCTCGGTAGAAACTCGAGCCGAGCTCGAGTTGGGGTCCGAGCCTGGACCTGGGCTCGAACTCGGCTCGTTGAAGCTCGGTAACAATCAAAATAATTTATTATGCACTATTTTTCAATAATAAGAAAATTTTAAGCTCAAGCTCGGCTCTAGTAAGCTCGATAACAGTCAAAATAATTCAAATATACACTAATTTTCAATAATAAGAAAAGCTCGAGCTCGAGTTCGACTTGAGTAAGCTCGGTAAGAATTAATATGTATTACTATTTGAGCTCGAATCGGGGCTCGCGAACTATTCGAGGTCGGCTCGGTGAAGCTCGAGATCAAGCTCGAGTTCGGCTCGTTTAAAGTTCGAATCGAAAGCTCGAGTTCAGCTCGTTTAAAGTTCAAATCAAGCTCGAACCGAGCCTAGAACGAGCCGAACTCGAGTAGCTCACGAGCTCCGAGCTTTTTTTACAGCCCTAATCCTATCTACTCTCATCCCATCAACTAAACAATAATTTATACCATCAGGCACTCTATACGCACGTTACCACATCGACGTTCAATGCTCCTAGCCAGAGTCGTACGGGAACGACCATAGTCCACGAATTAAAGTCGCAACTAATGTTGCATTTTCCTTTTGAGACGTAATGCTGCGTTATTTGTGGCCGGGGCTAGCTGCCAATTGGATTTGGATGGGAAGGTGATGCCATCCAAGTGGTCACTTTGTGCGAGGGCACCAGGGCATGAAGCTTTTCGATGATTGAAGTGATTGTCCACTGCAGGGGCCCCACTGCCCAGCTGCATTGTGCAGGCCTCACCGGAAGTGGATAGTTAGGAATGGCAAGATTAAGTTAGGTTTGCTATTTTCATGAAGAAAAATATTTCGAGATGAAGATTATATAAGAGTGAATGTAACTATACTAGCAAAATACTGCTGATACTATACATACTGGTGTGGTCCAAGGAAAATGAGAAATGGAAACATCAAAGTATGTTGACTTACAAAGTCAGCAAGAATGTTCTAGAAGTTATAATAGTAGAGTTTTTGAGAGCTGATGAGGTGCTGCAAGTTGGGTGAAAGTAAACGTTGGCACTAAGTAGATGATTAACTCTTCTTGCCAAGTTATTGGGATGCTACTACTTTATTCCATTTGATGAAGTACTGAGTACTGATGGGATCGTCGTGCTGGCACACAAATTTTCTGGTCCTGTTGTAAGTCGTTAGATCTAGAACTGCCTATAAAATAATGGTAAAGTAGAGTGAATTTTGCGGTAAACTGGAGTAGTTTGTAGAAGTGGCGGAGCTAGGATTTGATTACGTCTCGAGCTCAATGGTAGAACGATGTAGACTATCTAGGCTGAACTATAAATTAAAATGTTATCAAGACTGGACTAAATTTACCCAGACTGTACACTAGATATTTTTCCACACTCCAGGCTGAAACCTACTCTGCCTGAGGTGTGGCTGAGCCCCTGGTTTGTAGCGGAAAGCTTATATTTTTGAGGTGAAATGTTTGATTTTATTTTAGTGTTTGGATGTTACCCTATTATGCATTAACCTTGTTGACATACGTAAAACTTTTTTAACTATTTGGTTTGTACAATATCCAAATTTTGTGAGCAAAACACAATGTACAGTCAATAAACTAACTAAAACGTGATTGTCACAAAAGTTCTTGGACGATTTTTAGCTTCACTTCGATACTATCTCCTTCGATTCTCTTTTACCAGCAAATATTCTTGGGAATTAACTTCAGCTTTGCATCCATTAATTAAAGAAGAACATATGCTCCCTAAAGAGTTCTAATTAGATTAATGTAAAAAAGAAATGATACTTCTGTGGTGATGATCGTATTGTGTGAACATGTGAAAAGTGGGGAGCTAGAAAGATGTTGGGTTGACGAGATATAATTGGTTCGTCTTAGCTCCAACAACTCGATATTTTTTTTGTCAGACGACTGAATTGCTAGATGTACTCATAAACAAATATAGTGCACTAAATTAATCATGAAACTTAAATTTTTTTTCTGGACAAACAAACATGTGGTTGCAACTTTTTGCAGAGAAAACACGTGAAATGTTGGTGATTAATTATGTTTTGCATGAAGACAAGTATGTTCGGTACGTTTAGGTGGTGATCGGTTCGGCTGAAAAGCTCATGGTTTATGGCTGAAAACACTGTAGTGGTGAAAAAAGCATCATGAATGACAGAGGCTTATTTAGCATAATTAAATTTAAAAAAATTTAAAACTATAAAAAATATGTTAGCCCATTACGTATAATACAAATAAATACGGGAAAAAAAGAACCGGCAAAAAAGCTCAACAAAAAGCCAAAAGTTCAGAAAAAGACGAAACTTATGAATAGTGAAAAATAAGCCAAAAATCAGAAGCCGAAGCCGAATTGATCAGGGCCTAACACAGGCGCACTACGGATCAAAAGAGCGTATGTAGAGCCTATTTGTTTCAATTATGGCTTAGAATTTTTAACGTATATATGTTTGGCAAATATCTCGAGACTAAAATACGATGTCGTCAACCTGATATCACCTCAGTTCCAACGAGGGAGCATTAAGGCCAGACCCTTTTTTTAGGTCACCAGTCGAACACCCCTTAATATCTTGTTTGCGGCCTAACCATGTCTTGTTCTTACCAATTCTAGCATCTCTGATGCGAGAGCAATCCTGTCCACAAATAAACATTCGTGGCACTTAGGAGAGGGAGAGTTGCCTCCGTTCAAAAGCTTTTCACATCCATGTGCTTTTGATTTGATCGATACACAATACTATCAAATTTCGGCAGTTGGCTTATTACTAATCTTTGGCTACCAGATCTTAAGAGCAAGTTTAATAGAAGAGGTGGCTGCTACCTCTAAGACTAGCCAAATAAGCAAAAAGAGTACACGTGGCTCATGGTGGAGGTAACTAATACAATAAGTTGAGTATAGATTACCTCTACTAAAGCACTCAAACATTTAATACTTGCATAAATATATCAGGGGTCACCTCTTGCATGAGGGGCAGCTTGCCTCTCTCTCCTCGTATGATGTGCTAGAGGTTATCTGAGCATCTTCAACAGTATGAGCTAGTTACTAGCTCTAAGACAACTTCTCCAATAATACTAACTTTTAGCACATAGCTCATAACATAAATAGCCTCACATGACACTCTCACATAATCTTGGAATGTGTGTATGAGACTAGCTCTCGATCAAGAGCTAGCTTTTCTCTCTCTTCTATTAAAATATAAAATAATATGTTTAGAGCTAGCTCATAAGTCACTGTTGGAGATGCTCTAAGGGGCAGCTTGCCTCTATCTCCTCTTTTCTGTCTCTTCCACATAGGATTGTGTTGACGTGAATTTAGCTAGAGGCGACCTAGTCAGCATTATTGTACTTGCTCTAATTGGACGTCTTTACTAATCTTTGGCTACCAGATCTTAATTGGACGGCCCCAAGAGAAATTAACGGAATTAGGGCACCATGCATCTCTACTGAAAAGCCCCTAAAAATTCAAACCAAAAATTTCTGTGCTTTTTGCTGCATTTTTGAGTGAAATTTCGAAACTTTCCTTTTCGGGAAAGTTCTTCCTTTCCCCGCTTTCCCTCTTTGGCTGGGCGCTGCCCCTTTTTCCCCGGCGCCCCGTTTCTTCCCGCCTTCCCCGCACCCAGGCGCCTCCCTCCGCTTCCTCCCGCTGGCGCCTGCGCCCGCTCCCGCCTTCTCCTCTCTGCGGCGCCGCCCCGCTCCCCTTCTCTCGCTGGCGCCCACTCTCCCGCTTTCTCGCGCCGACGCTGGCTGCGCCGCGCCGCGCCGCCGCCGCCGCCGCGGCGCGCGCTCGGTCTCGGACCGCCTCCGCCGTCCCCGACAGCCTGTCCGGCGCGTGGCCGCCCTCGCGCCACGTCGCCCGCCCTCGCCTCGACCCCACCCGGCAGCGGCAGCTCCTCCCCTCTCCCCGCGCGCGGACGCGCCCTCGGCCGCCCGCAGCTCACCTGCTCCCGTCTCCTCGCCATTAAGTCGCTACAGCGCCGTGCATCACCCCGGTCACCGCCCGTCCTGCGGAGGAGACGCCCTCAACCACTCCCCGTCATTCCCTGTCGGCCCCGGAGCCCGCCCTTGCCTTCTCCTCCACGCCTCGCTCCCCCTCCGCTCGGGTATAAAAACCCCTTTCCCTCTCCCTCCTCCTCCTTTGCCTCCCGAGCCACTCCACCACCTCCACTCACTTCCCACCGCCCCAAGCCACCTTCTAGAGCGGCCGATTGAAGCCCCGCCGCTCCGAGCTCCGCCATTGCCGCCCTGTGAGCCGGCGACACCCCGGAGCCAACCTCCCTCTCCTCTCCCTCATTCCTCGATTGCGTTCGCCAAAAGCTTCTCCTTTCCTCACTGACCACGTTGGTGGGCTTGTTTGGACAGGTGTCTGCCCGAGGAGCTCCAGCCCCGTTGCTCACCGCCGGCCGCAACCACCTCTCCGTGGCCAGCACGCTCTGAAGCTCCTCGACTCACACCGCCGCCGCCAATGTGAGCTCCCAACTCCCCAGATGGTGTAGCCGCGGCCGATTAGACCCTCTCGCTGCCGGTGACCCTCTCCACCGCAAAACACCCGAACCTCCCCCTTCTGTCCCCCGCTCTCTCCGCTGATCCCCTCGCCTCCCAGCTGCCCAAAATGGACTCCCCTCACTCAGACCTACCCGGTGGTACACTCCTTTGCCGTTGGGAGCCTTTGCCGTGGCCGGAGAGCAAAGGCGCCGCCGTCTCCGTCCCTCGGCTGCGCGCGCACGGCTGGAGGTAGAAGACGACGGCGTGGCGCTATCTCAGCCGTTCCTCCTCCCTGGCGCCTTCTAACGGAGACCGCCCGATCTCCCGTACCGCTTCGCCCTCGTCCCCGCTTCACCACCGTCCGATCTCCGCTCGCATCATCCGGCCGCCGATCCGCCCGCATCCTGCGCTCGCGCCGTCCCACGCGGCGCCATCGGACAAGACGGGCGCACGCGCTGGCTGGGCGCCTCCTCGGCCCGCACTGCGCACAAGACGCAATCGGGCGCTGGCTGCCTGGGCGCGCTGGCCGTTCGGCCGGCCGCATCAGTAGTCCGGGCCGCCTTTCATCGTGCACCAATTTCCAGAGACTTTTTCAATTTCTAAAATCCCAGAAAATCCAAATAAATCCTAGAAAATCACAGAAATCCCAAAAATTCCCAAATTTCACCACTTTGCTCCAAATAATATTCTAGACCCATTGTTGGCTTCCATTTCCACAGAATTATTCCCAATAAATTCCTAAAATTCTATTTGAAGGATTTATGCAATTTATTTCTTTTTAATTAGTTTAATTTTTTTCCTCGCTTGATTAGTTGCAAGCTGGATTTAATTATTTCTTGTGTTTGCGCTAGTGTCGGAGATTCCGGAGATTCAAGAGCAGGCTCAGGATCCAGGCGTTTCATCGTTCGAGCTAGCTGAGATCATCTGGATTGACGGCAAGTCCCAAATCCTTTGATCATGTTGCAACCCATGTGATTTAATTATGTTAATATGCTATTTTGCATTATGCTAGTTGTGAAATGTTAGTTTAAAATAAAATAAAATGTTTAGAATGTCATGTGATATAGTTAGAACTACCACCGATAAATGCCATGTTTGATTTGTTGCCATGCCATTGAAACCCTAGAAATAATTATCTGTTAATCTATATAACTGTAGGATATTATTATCATGCAAAGTGTTACACTAATAAGGTTGTGGCTGTGGGCCAATAGAATTTGGAAAACCCGACTCTAAGGTAGGGTGGTATGGGACACCGTACCTTAGAGCGGAGAGTGCCGGTGTGCACAAGGTAGGGTAAGGGTTGGGGAAGAGCCGCGAGAAGGTCTTTGCCCATCTTGTTACCCTAAGGGTTGGAGTAGGGTAAGGGTGAGTGGGAAACCGCGAGACGGTCTACACCCACCGCTTACCTTAGGTTGGGTCGCGGGCTTGGCGAGGTTGCGGACCATGAGAAAATATAAGGACTGAAACCCTTACGCTGAGCAAAGGTCATAGTGATCGCTCAACCACAGGAGTTGACTTGTCAACACTGATCTAGTAGCTGCTCAAATCGATTGAAACTCTACAGGAGGGTAGCAGTGAGGTTAGGCAGGCCGGGCTGCGGGTGCCTAACAACGGTGGAATTCACTCGAAGCGGACGTTGTCCTCTCTTGTGTGTGTGTGTGTGTGGGTGGGTGGGTGGGTGTGAGCCAGACCCGAGTGAATTCTACCGGGTAGAGCCTATATAAAGAGTTGAGCAGTGAAACGACCTGGCTTTCTTAACTCTTTAGCGGGAGTTAAGGGATCGTGTGGGTAAAGCTGAACAAACTCTGCAGAGTTAAATAAATGGTATTCGAATACGCCGTGCTCCCGGTTATTGGAGCTTTGTCACTTGGATGATTCCAGCAGCAAAGCTTAAGTAGTTTTGTACATGCTTTAACTTGGTTAGTTGGTTAATGAACTCTTCGTGAAAACCCCTGAGATCTTAAGAAGTAAGTTTTGGTCCGTTTTATTAAAGTGTTTGCAAACAAAACTGCATCCACCAAATGTAATAAACCAAGTATACTCCCTTCCTTTGACTTTCCGTGCATATAGTAAGTTAGGATCCCTTTGGGATTTCTTGAGCAGTTGTTTGGCTCACGGCTTGCTTAATCCACTCTTTAGAGGATTAAGGCGAAGGAGAAGGTCTCCCGTTGAAGAAGTCCACGAGGATCTTTTTTGACGAGGACCCTTGGTGTAGGTCTCCGCGCGCTCAAGCGATTCTAGAGTCTTTTGTAATGTAATTACACTTTGGGCTTGCACGCCCTGCTGTAAAAACTGGATGTTAATCCTTATGTCAAATATATGCTGGACTTTTGTTGTAAGCATGCAATGGTATACTCTTGCGCGACACTCCATAACTGTTCATGCTTGAATAGTTACGGAATGACGTGTCCGTACGCGCCCCTGGAAACGGGGGCGTTACATCTACCCCTCGAAACAAAGCTGCAAAAGGCTACCGATCGAGTAAAGGGAAGAAAAAGAAACCTCCCCATCAGTGGGAGTATCGCGCCGTTAAGATACGATCATATGAATGCTTAAACTGCAGCATTTGGGTCTTTTTAGCTTCGGTTTTATGGCTTTTAGGAAGTTTGTGAGAGAGTATGGAGTAACAGAAATTCACATATGGTTTTGATCGATATAAATAAAATTTTTACAGTGTGTACTACAATCAATCTATAGATTATATCTTAAAAAGACATTCCATTTAAAAATTAATTACTATAAAAAATCAAACAACAATTTTTAAAACTTAAAAACAAGAGGCCCTGAGTCTCAGTACACCGTGTCCCACTTGCATGCGTGCTCTTCTCAAGTGCTCATGCAATTAATAGATTTGTCCAACTGTTCCAGGTTCCCCACTCGTTGGTTAAAGCTCAAATGTACAGACCCTCTTTAAAACTAGGCCACGGGCGCGGCGCACGCCGCGCTAGCTACTATCAAAGTAAAAGAGGCGATAATTCGCAGGGAGATTCATAAAAACCAGGACAAATCGTAATTTGGAAAAATCGAAGGGTTTTTGCAAAAAGCGAGGACTTGTAAGGGTGCATGCGTAAGTAAATAAGGACCTATCGTAATTCTGAAACCAGCTGGCGCCATTTAAAAATTTTTAAGAAAAACTTGCAGGACCTATTCGCGAGGAAAAAGGACCTTTACGTAATTTTCAAAAAATTGAGGGAAAGCGGCTCGGCCGGCCGTACGCAAATTCGCTGGCCACGCGCCGGCCGGCCGAGCGAGTGAGGGCGACGTGGACACGGCGAGGGAGTCGGAATCCCACCGCTAATACTTCGGTGACGATGCGAAAATTCTATATAATCACATTATTTTGTTTAAAATTCCTGTGTTCCAAACAAAGCTCATGTGTAACACTACTTGTGGTTTAGATAACATCTTGTTTTTGCCGGCTCATTACTCTAATGTCCTATTCTTTTTAGCTTTTAAAAATTATTTTTTTGCCTTTTCTACAGTAACTAACTTTTAAACAGAGTATATTTTCAAGATAGTGTCTACTAGTTAATTGTAATACATACTGTACAGACTTCATTTGTATCGGCAAAAACCGTATGTGAGTTTCTGTTACTCTGTAATCTCTCGTATAAACAGCCCAAAAGTCATAAGCCGCAGCTAAAAGCCATAAGCCGCAGCCAAAAGCCATGAACTTCAGCCAAAAAGAATAGGCCCTAATATTATAGCTCTTGATTGAACCAAGGTCATCATTATCCTCAAAGCTGCCACATTAGGACGAGTTGTTACTCTTGAGATCTCTTAAAGGCTGACACGTAACGCATCCAAACTGTTAAGTTGATGTCGTCCTAAGGGCACTTCTAATGGTTCTATATCAGCAATGTGAATGTCTATAACATGTCAGCTAGAATGGATGATGAGTTGGGCAGGGAATTTAAAGAAGAGAGAGAAAAGGCAGTACTGTCCCATACAAGACATGGCTCAGGCACATAAACATTAAATACTTGCACCCACTTACATTGATTTGTGGTGCCATTAGTGCTGGGAAATTCTTTACCTGTGCGACTTTTATAATAAATTTACCTTTAATTAAAATTAATAAATTTGCCTTTAATTTGTGATCTCTTGTCTCAGTAATTCTGTAGTTAAGTTATTAGAAGCAATGTGTACTTATATATTAACCTCTGATTATGAACAGAATATGACAGACAAAGGGACATCACAGACGGTTCTTGTCAAAAATCGTCTGTGAACATTCACAGACAGTTCTTAAGAAGAACCGTCTGTGATAGTCTACACAACACAGACGGTTTTTAATAAAAAAACCATTTGTGATAATTCCAGATTATCACAGACGATTTTTAATAAAAAACCGTCTGTGATACTAAAGTATCACAGACGGTTCATCGGTAAAGACCGTCTGTGATACTCGACCACTAACACAGACGGTGTCCAAATTAAAATTGTCTGTGTTAGTGTCAATCACAAACGATTTTGTTAAACCATCTGTGATTGGCCGTCTAGTATTAGACTTTCTGTAGTAGTGGTCGAATACCAGGATTAGTGGCTTACACGGTTTGTAACGCAGCACAACAGGAGAGATGATCTGATGACACAACATTTCCGTGATACAAAGTGGCCGAATTATCCAAACGTTGTACTGCGTGCACTTAATTGCCTTTTGTTCCAGCGGCGGAGGACCCGATAGGGCCAGCCCTGGCGTGCACCAAACCTTGATGCGGGCGGCGGGAGGCGGGGCGCGGCGGCGGCGGGGAGGCGGCCGCCGCCGGCCGGCGGGAGGTGGGCGGCGGTGGCGCGACGGATCCGCCCACCTCATTTTTTCCGTCCTCCGTCCTTTGTTTTGTTCGTTCTTTGCCAGAATCAATAGAGAAATAGTTCCGCAGCGGCTAACTATCGAAGGGATTCACAATCAACCTCGTGCAACACCACCTGTTTTGATGAGCACAAAGCCCTTTTAGTTTCCTAATCCGTCCATCTGTCCAAACTACAGTCCTACACTGCTCGTCGTGCAGGTGCAGCGGCGGATCATGATTTCCATATTGGATATTCGGAGTTGATAAATAAAATATAAAAGTTCACAATAGTAAAAAATACAAAATGTTTTGTGCTAGATACAATATCTATAAATAATTTAGAAAAATTAAAAATACTCTAGAGAAATTACAAAATAATTTAAGATAAAACTATGTTGATGCAGGCTTATTTGTATGGTCTGCTTGCACCAGTATACGACAACATGTAGTCGTTGCCTAGTGCCTATTGCTTTGTCGACCTGGCCACCGCCACCGCATGCTCTCTCCCCGGCTCTTGGATGACAACTGTCATCCGTTTGCGTCTTGTAGATGTATCACTGCTTATCATGGCTATACTCCTTGCCACTAAGGCTGAATTAGAAGCTAGAGTTGCTCTCAGCCCCTCACCAAGTCGCTTGGTGGCCAATTGCCCCTCGATCTCGTGCGCTAGTGTCACTAGATTTGACATTTTGATCTGGATTAGTGAAGCTTGAGAGAGACACAAAGAGAGAAGGGGAGGGAGGGGATAGGGTAGAGTTTGAGGGGTCTACGGATGGGCCAATGGGCTAGTTTGATGAGAGGGTGGATGAGTTATTAGGCTGCGCTATTTTAGGTGAATTGGAGAGGGGAGGTATAGGAGTGGGTTGAAATCAACTGTAGGAGAGGAGGTGTAGAAACGGGTTAAAATCAATTGGGGTACATATATGAAATATTTTGTCTAGTTTTCAGTATATATGTGTAATATACCTACTAAATAATGGGAATTACACGAAAAAATTCGGGTATTCAGCTGAATACCCTTGAATTACATTGGGTCCGCCCATGGTGTAGTGCAAAGGAACCTGTTTTTAGCTAAAGAAGCATGGATAGCTCAAGTTCTGACCAGGACTAAATAGTCTATAATTAATAGCTTACCATAAATAGTACTTGTTGGAATAAGCATCGGTTGGAACCTTCCGAATAGACCCCCAACTCGAGTACTTGACTTAGTCTATGAAGTTTACCATAGACACGAATATACCTTGGTTTATAGTCTATTCTAGACAAACAAAATACCACCCAGAAGAGTTTATTGGTTTATCATGGGTCTACTTCTTGACTATTATGTTAGTCTATCACGAATCTACATGTGCTAGAGATCTAAAACAATCAACTTGACCGTGTCACAGACGATAGTCACCTCACAACGTAACCGTACCTAGAGGATGGCCCACTGACAACAAACATCAACAACATGAACCAATTCTAGAACCAACGAGGCGTCTCTCCATCGGCCAAAACTGCCACCTCTTCGACGCTATATAAGACTTAGTTGAATAGCCATACAGGGGATGAGCACATTGTAACTAATTCACCCTTATTGTTCTTCATAATCATTTAGCATCCCCTGTAATACATTCAAAGCAATAAAGACATCATGTCTCCTTCTGTGTAGTCTCGATCTTAGCTTTCCTCCATTTACTTTGTAAGATAGGTTTACTAAATCGTCAACATCAACTTCTATTATACAATGGCGGAGCCAGACACTCGCGCTTGTGCACAGACGTCAGGGGATTTGACAGTGGTCTAATTTGAGCACCACAAATGGGCGCAATCAGCTTGGTCCAAATATGGTGCGATTTGCCTTGCCTTAGAACTAGCCAATCGCATGTTATATATGGACAACGATTTAGTGATTGGTTGCTTTCGTGTTTGCTAACAATGGATCGAAAGACCCGCATGATTATCTAGCGTCCAACTCTCCGGTTTCAACTGGTTGAGTAACACTTACATATGATAGCTCGATAGCTAAGACCGCTCGATCGTTCAGAGCGTGAGTTTTTTTTTAATTTTTTTGAAAGGGCTAGATTTTTGGGGGACTTAGGGCCTGTTTGGTTCATGACCAGAAGTTGCCTAGCCACAAGTTAGGCGTGCCACAGTTTTTAGGTAGCTGTTTGGTTCACTGACGTAACTGTGATATGCCACACTTTCTTAGCACCCGGCCCCACATGTCATAGACTCAGTTTCTTGTCAAACTTTGCCACAAGTGTGGCTTCGATTTTGTTAGCCACATTTTCTGTGGCAGCCACATATTGTTTAAGCTTAGGCATCAACCAAACATGCCCTTAATAAGTAGCGCGAGAAAGTTGGCTCAGCGTAGAACCATACACGCCCAAGATTCTGCATTTTATCCGTCGTGCACGCGCGACGTCTAGGTCATGAGCTCATTATAAGGTGATCACACGTTAAAAAGTCAAGCCGCACGCGAGATCGAGGCAGGCAAGAACGAACAGACGCAGATTTTGTTCCGAGGCGATCGACCGTGCGCTAAGTATATCTCTGCGCCGCTGCGCGCACCTTCCCGCGGTAGCCAATCGCTGGCCGAAACCGCGCGCGGCCGGCGGACCCCCGAGCCGAGCCGCGGCCGTGCTCACGTCCGATCGATGGACGTACGTGCTGCGATGGTGCGGAGCCCATGCGAGGAGCAGCGCGCGTACGGAGCGCTGTGCGGCCCGCGCGCGCGCAACCAGCCGCAAAGGCGCCACGGGACGGTGCCGGCCACGAAGGGGGAACGCGCGGCTCCGCACGTCCGCCCAACCGGGCGGCGACACATCGGTGCGCCGTGCGTGCGCCCCCCATCGGCCACCCGCGCGGCCGGCTGGGCCCAGCACGGTCACTCCTCGCGCCCCCCGGTCTCCCGCTTTTCGCACGCACGCACGTAATTTCTTGTGAGATCCTCGTGTCGTCACGTCAGTCCCAGGGTCGGGCGAGACGATCGGTGCGGCCGAACTGGCGATCGATCGATACGCGCACCGAGACTTTTCCATGCTTCGGTTCAATCCTCGCCCCCTGATGATTCAACTTGGATGTGTCTATATATTATTCAGATATTTTTTTCTAATAATTATCTAGATGTAACATCATTGGATTAGAAATCAAATGACCATTTTTTTAATGAGAGAGAGATTTTTTGAGGGGGTGGAAGCAGAATTTATAGCGTTGGATATCTAATATAATGATCACAAATTTAGATAAATAGTTAGAAAGAAAATATCCAAATAATATTTATCGACATCGTTCGACTGAACGCGGCGTGTCAGATCAAAGATGGCACCTAGCTTGCAAAAGGGGGCCGTCCGTTTGCTGGTTTGCACGCACGGATTACCTGGTTTGTTCCGGGATCGCTGCACACCCCGCTTAAAGGAGTAGCACAGAGATTTAGCATAAACTTTTTCTCGTGTGGCTTCTGCATGAGGCAACTGGGAGGTCGCAAATCGATAGCACGTTTTTGTCTACTGATGCTAGCACATTATCACTAGCACCAGAGACCAAAGACGTGGGGACGCGTCGTGTATTACCATACGCCAAAGCAATACAGAGTTACTTATACGCTATAGCTGATACGCTAGACATACGAAACACTGATCAACCTATATGCATCCCAGGTCATCCATTTTTTTACAGGGAGGAATCCTGGAGCAGGGGACCGTAGAGCCCCTCTGCCTCTGGCACGATGAAAAGGCAGCGGACCACCATCCAAATCCGTATAAACCCCTGCAAACCAAGCGATTTGCTTTCACAGGTACGTCCAATTAACGTAGGCATTAGCCTTTTTACGCACTTGCGCACCAAGAGCCCTAGCTCGGCGAAAAGCAGCCATCGTCTTCACATATACTACTTAAATTATTGCCAGAATAGGCGCACCTGATTGCGTCGCATAGTTGCCTCCAAGAGGACTCGACACCGATTGGATTGCTATGGATAAGGCCTATCTCTCTCCTCTCTTGTACAATGCACCGTACGTATCTCGGACAATTAAGGGGACGCAAAGATGAGCACTTCGATCATACTCGATGTTGTAGGATCGTTCCGAGCTTGTCAAGATCTTTATCTGTATCGTAGTATCTTCCATTTTGCATGATTATTTTGACCCTGATCCTACGAACGCAGAGTCTAGATTCTCGATATATTATGACGCGACAATTAGAGGTTCTGATCAACACCAAAATGATCCTGGCTAGGGATCCCTGGGAGTGCCTGACAACCTCAACTACACTAGCCACATGATGAGGCGAAATCTTCCCTACTAATTGTGCACACCCCGAATCACTTCAAGAAGGCCGGATGCCATGCTGCATCCCCCCCCCCCCCCCACGCACACACACAAAAAAAAGAGTACTGTACACATCACATAACTAATTGACCATATCTAGTGGCAACGCAAAGAAAGGAGTAGATGATTGAGCTTAAGGCGAAAACAGAGGCAAGTTGGGCACACAAAGTCACCAAGGTGATGCAAACGAACTTTGGCACGCGAGCATGTCTAAAGTTGCTCACGTACGAAGGTGCTTTAGCTAATTAAAACTCCACAAGGTCGCCACGCACTAGCCGGGTAAGATTAGGAGCTAGCAAATGTGGATGATACATGGGGGGACAAAGAAGAGAGAGATGACAGGCCATTAGGATTTAAGGACCCTTGTACTGATCAAGAGACGCTCTTAATTGGTGATTAGCAAATTATTCGCCACCATCGTCAAATAATGCCTGCCTCTGCTCTTCTGATGTCCCGTTAGTTTAACTAGAAGCGAAAGCACGGTGCACGCCACACTAGCTACCATGTGGACCGAAGCAAAAGAGACGACAATTCGTGAGAAGGCTTTTCTGAAAAAAATCAAGGACATATACGTAATTCAGCAAAAGCGAATGTTTTTCTGAAAAAACCAGGGACCTGTACATAATTTTGGAAAAATTGTGAGGGATTTATCGCGTAAAAGGAGGGCCTCCCTGGAAAAATCAAGGACCTGTACGTAATTTCAGAAAAATGGTGGCAAAACCATGGATCTATACGTAATTCTGGGAAAACCACGGGGCTTTATCATGTAAAATGAGGGCATCCTTGAAAAACTGAGGACTTGTACGTAATTTCAAAAAAGCGAAGGGGTCTTCGGAGAAAAAGCTGACGTGATAGGGGCATTTCTGCAAAAACTGAGGACCCGCACGCAAATTTGAAAAGGCTAGAGGGCCTATTCGTAAAAAAGGTGACGTGGATAGCCTCCCAAGGGCGAATCCCCAGAGTGTAATATACGAAGTATTTGGATGTTGCCGTCGCGTGTTGCTTTGCGTGTTGTCGCATGACGACCCATGTGCCTGGCCCGATGCCCTCAGGAGGGACAGGTGTTGCGTGGCGAGCAGGCTCCAAGGAGGCATGCCTCTTATTTCAAGAAGGATCCGCTGCAAGTAGGAGAGCACCGAGCGTTGCTCAAATAGTGTGGCTGCCAGGAGTGCAGCCTGTCCGTCTGGGCTCGAACCCAGGGCGTCTCATTTTCACAGGCAGTAGTACTCTTCGGGTACCGTTCATATGAACAGTGCTTGAATAGTACTCTCTGGGTACTGTTTATATGAACAGTGCCTCTCAGAGTACACGCGCACATGCATGTGTTCAATGGTCAAAGTGCATGTCGGCGCTTCATGATACTTTAGGGTCTTTGTTTTGTCTTAGTATGTTCATTGGATGCACTCACGTAAGTGTGTAAGTGTGTTGTCGTTGTTTTTGTTGTACTCATGAATCAAAACAAAAAACAACTACAATAGGAGGCCGAGGCCTACACTATGCATGATTTCAGCCATGGATTACTGTTTCCATGCAACTCTGTAGAACCACATTGAAAATGTTTATGATTTATATGTGTTAAATAATTGATAATCACGTCGAGTTAAAATTTGAATTTGTGAGACTTTATAAGTTTTCGGTCTTGCCAATGCTTGGCGGTCTGATCGACCATATGAGTGGTTTGACTGGCTGGAGTGGTCAGACCGACCTTCTGTACTTTTGAATTTTGAGTGCTTTGATTCTTCTCGATTTAATCCAAAATCTTTGATTGTGGTAGTACCAGTGTTTAGGGTGCGGTATGATCAGGGGTTCAGTCGTACCAACTTCTTGTAGACGATACTTATTTTTTCAGATATGTGAATTTTGGGTGCACAACCGGAGTGATTAGGCCGATCATGGCGACGGTTTGACCAGGGCCAGTGGTCTAACCGGCTGCCCAATGGCGGTAAGATTGGCTTTGACTGAAGGTAACATAGTAATTTGTAGAAAATAATCATGGGTTGAGTTTTGGAGTCTTAAGTCATTGCATTAATGGTGCATGAAGTATGTTTGTATTAATATGGGTCAAATTGTAAAGAATTTGTGCCTAAAAATAATTTTTTGGTCTTTGATGAGTAGGAAACTTGGAGGCAACCATGGTCGATAGCATAGACCGGTACTAAGCTTGGGAATAAGCTGAGGTACGGTGAAGAAAGCCCAGCGGGATGGTTGAGCTCAAGCAAGGCACAGGAAAGAGTATGGATGTTGAAGGAAAGGTTCGAGCAACGGTTTATCGAATGGTACGATTAGTGCGTGTGAGGCATGGTCGGGGAAAACTGATACAGAGAGACTTGCCGATGCGTGAGTCATTAGTGAACTTACATATTACAGGCATAGAGATTGCTTGCAAATAAAGAGATGACCATGGACTAGGCTTGGGGATAAAGGTGAGGTCCATGGTCGAAGCGACGGTGTTTTGGCAGGAAAGCCAAAATACCAAAAATGACGATGGGACCAAAACTGTGACGCTTAGACGAGTTGAGAGAGCGGTTTAGGTCAAAGAGACACTAAGGAGGCTAAGTGGATGGAAAGCTTGCTCCTTAGCGGGTTCGGACATATGAGCTTTGAGAAGCATGCATAAGTTATGTACAAGTATAAACTTTAGGTGAGTGCTCTTGTGAGAGCTATGTCCTCCAGGTTGGAGTGGTTGTAAAACATTTATCTATAAATTACAATAGATCAATTTTGTTAATCCTTCTTGTTATGGTTGGTGTTTTGTCCTCTTTCCTTCCCTTTTGATCTTGCTAGGTTCCAAGGATGTATAAATGATAAAGGTGACTCATGATGATCTTATTCTATCCATCTAGGAATCAGCTATAGTAAGATCTTGAAGGTTACTCCATTTGGTTTGATTTAGAGCTTTTCTAGTGATATCTTATTTCCAAGGTTTTGGTTTCAAATATTTGAGTGCTGTGATATGTGAGTACTTATCTAGAATCATCTTGGCTATCCTTAGCCTACGAGCAAGTAATATATCAAGTTCTTAAGTTTTACTCGATTTTGATGCAATGTCACGTGTCTTGTGAAAAAATTGGAACTAATTCAAGATTCACATGATCATTAGATAGAGTAGGTTCATGAGATTCTCATAAAGGTGTGTTTAAAGTTTCAAATTATTTGGATATATATTTTGAAAAGTGCATCATTTTTGGTATTAGCTCAAGCTAATTTTCAACTCTGTAAACTGGGGTGTGGTCCAACCGCCCCCAGGCCTGTGGTCCAACTGAAGGCTGGTCAAATTAATCGTCTCTGATTGTCGGATCGCCAGGCCGGTCGAACCGCCCTCCCATAGCGGTTCGACCGGTCTAGAGGTGTTAAACTTCGTTTACTTTTGCGCTTTTGTGAGTTCTTTATTGGTGAATAAATATGATCTTTCTAGTTTCAAGTAGTTAGTGAAGTGAAAATTTTGGATACTATTTAAGAGGTTAAAGTTGAAGGCATCATCATCTCTCTTATTACTATATCGGGTCCAATAGAGTCAGCTATGGCCATTAGTCATAAGACGCGGTAATATGTTGCCATCAGTTGATAGAAGTACAACCCATCCAAGTTACTCCTCTTCCGCAAACTGTTTCTTATTTTGCCAATGATTTTCTGTCACTTTTGGGTTGGTTTGGTGTTTACATCCTAAGAAACGCTCTTGACAAGTTGGCAGCGAACTATTCTGCATTCGGCAGCTCGGAAAATTCAATTCCTTAATCCCTATTATGCGCGTCAGAATGCATTCTACAACTACAGTACCAACCACAGCCGGGCATTGCACATTTACTATAAACGAATCCCAAGCGGCAAGGGAATTAAAGAACACATACGAACGTACTTGATCAAAATAGCAATTCCAACGAGTCATGAGCCCAACGCTGCAGATACAAGCCGCAAGAGACGGCTCATGCGGCAGGAACTACCAGTAACGTCTCAGCAATTGAACACTGCATGCATGAGACAGAAACGCCGGTGCTCGCTGATGAGCTCTTCGCAGCTCTTCCCGTCCTCCTCCTCGCCTTCTTCTCAGGAGAAATGACACTGGAAGTGTGGTTCTCTGCTGCAGCTGCAGGCTTGAGCAATGCCCCAGTCTCCTCCTCTGTCTTGGCAGCATTGCCTTGACCCTGAGCTGCTGCTGTCCTCTTCCTCTTCACCGTGGCACTGGCGCTGGCGGCTGCGGCTTTTGGTGGCTTCACGGTGGTAGCCTTTCTTCCTCTTGGGGCCCCTGTTTTTCTTGGTCCCTTCCTACCTTTGTTTCCATTCTGATGCTCTTCTTCTTCTGTTTCCTTGTCTGGAAAGTGATGACTATGATCAGTATAAACGGCTGCAACAATGTGACAACAGACGGGCACTTTTATCCCACAAGCGGCATGTTACATAAGCATTCATTTCCTGTATGATCTGAAGAGGAGTCAATATTGGCAGCAAGGCTAGCAGCATCATCCTCATCTCTATCAGTCCCGATCGCAGCCACCTTTGAAATGGTAAATGAAATTAGCAGTAGTAGGGACTAGGGAATAAATTGGGGTAAGAGTGAAAAGGAATGTAACTCATATGCAATGTTCTCGTCACCATATTTCAAAGCATTGCTAGTTCAAATTATCCAAACCTTCTACCTTCTTAGCTTCTTTTTTCTTTTGAGCTGCAGGTTTCATTTGCACACGTTCGCAATCTCCAGCCTCACCATCATTTGAAGTATCCTTTGAAAATGGGAAAAATCAAACCACCAGTATGAAACAGGTTCTTCATAGTCGTTTGTCAGGGTTGGCGGAAAAATTGATTAAACCTTTCTAGCTGGCTTCTTTCTTTGCCCTGCTGGTTTCTCAACCACCTGTTTGCAAGCGTTGCCTGCGGTGGCATATGGCATACATTAAAACTCTGTAACATTGTATTATGAAAGGCAATTCTTGCTTCAGAACAATGGACACCTGCATCATCACTTGCACTCTTCTTGAACAAGTGATGCTGTATATACTGGATGAGCTTTGGAATACTTCTCCCTACCAGCTCTTGCCATGGCCTCAATCTCAGCATCCTTTGCATCAAGCTTCTGTGTTACGACACACATGAGAAATTCAGAAAAACACTGAAACATTCAACTAATAAAAGAAAGAATAACTCGGAATGGCGTGCTTACATCTAGTTCCATCTCAAGTGCATCAAGATCTTTCATCCAAAGTGATATCGGTTTGGCTTTTCTCAATTCCTCAATTTTGTGCTCTAATTTACACTTCTCGTTACAGAGCTCTTGTACGTTCTCTTGAGTCCTAATTGACGTCAAGAGGAGGTACTCGTAGTCACCTTCTGTAACTGCTTTCCCAGCTTCAAGACTCCCATTTTTCTTCGAGAATGGAGTGAATCCCTTCTGTTGAAGCTCGAGAGCCAAATCTGCTGTCCACGAATAAACCTAACATTGTTAGCGACCTTCCACAAGTCTAGGTCGAGTTTCTCCAATTGTGCTTTCTGCACGGCATATTTAACTGTTTAATTTGGTAGCCTGTGAAATGAAACATAACAGAAGCACACAATGCAGAATACATACTATTGTGGCATTTGCCATAATAGTTGGTTAGTTTCTACCCTTCCTCCACAGGAGACACAGGAAAAGAGAGGGCTGGAGACCACCAACTATGACAGAGAGAGCTAGTGAGAAATAATGAGTTAGTGGCCTTGTCTCATACCCCCTTAGGTGGTTTATATATATATGATTAGAGCATGATGGGAATTTCCTATCTTGCTCCTTAATAATTGTAAAGGGTATGTTATTGGGCTTGCTCTAAAGCCCACTAGCTAATCCTACCTGCCCGAGGGGTTGCCCTCCACAACAGTACTCCCTTAACAGCAAGCTCCAAGGTTCGGGGGATGAAGTGACATGACCATTTGCCCCAGCCCCTCAGGGAACTAGATGCCCTAAGCCTCCAGGAACGAGTCCACTTCCATTGGCGAAGTCGTAGTTGCCCCGACTCCGAAGCCCACGGCACGTAGAGGTGGAGCCGTCAAGGCAAGGCCTCCTTACCGAGACAATGCCTACCAGGTAGGCGGCGAAATTGTGGCCACCTCATCAAGGTTGTGTCTCTGAGACAGGCACACGCGTAGAAGCAAAGTCATTAGGGTAGGGCTGCCCTGCTGAGGCGATGTGTACCAGGCATGCGGCGAAATCCTGGCCACCCCATCAAGGCCGTGCCTCCGACAGATGGCTCGTAGAATTGGAGCCGCCCTATCAAGATGATGCCTACTAGGCAGGCGATGAAGTTGTGGCTGCCCCATCGAGGCCGTGCCTCCGAGACGGGCGGCATGAGAGGAGCCGCTTAGCTGAGGCGATGCCTACTAGGCAGGCGACAAAGTCATGGCTGCCCTGTCGAGGCTGTGCCTCCGAGATGGGTGGTGATCTATGCCTTTACTAGTGGCTTGGCGTTGTGTAAGATTCACCTTGTTCTGCCTTTTCTAATGGCCTAGTAACATTCTCCCTTTCCACCATGGTGGTGTACCTGCTAGAGGCAAAAGCACCCTACAGTGGTGCAAAGGGACGGATACTGCCATACGTGAAACAATGTATGTGACAGCAGTGCTATCCGTCGGACTATTGTTACCCTAATGCATGCAAAGGCCGGACTATCATTCCCCTACCTTCTAAAACAGCACCTGCGGAGGACGAGCAGTGCGGCCTAAGGAGAGCGCAAACACACATGGAGGTAGGGAGGTCAAATCGCCGTTCTCCAACCTTCAAAAGCAACGCCCGCGGAGGGCAAGCGATGTGGCGCAAGGAGGGCACAATGTACGCGAGGCAGGGAGGCCAAACCGTCATTCCCTTGTGTTCAAAAATAGTGCCAGTGGAGGGCCAGTGGCGGGCCCGAGGAGGACGCAAATGCACATGGAGGCAGGGAGGCCGAACCAGACTTTGCTAAAATAGCTGACTCCTTGGTGGGATGTGCGCAGGGGCACAATATGCATCGGTGATATCGCTAGAGCGGGGGATTCCCCAGCGGGACACACGCGAAGGTGCAATATGCATCAGGGGCATCGCTAGAGCGGGGGACTCCCTAGTGGGACACACACGAAGGTGTGACATTTACTAGGGACACCACTAAAGGGCTCACGCGGGCGCCGTGGAAGACAAACCTCGAAGTCTGAAAGAAGCTCCCTACTTCACCAAAACTCACGCTCTCCATTTAGAAGAGTTTGGGAGAAGGAAAAGATGGCAACTATGGCAAGAGATGGCTAGGCATAATAATACGACTAGATTTAGAAGCTCCAAAATATTGAGGTACTAACTGCTCCATTCAGTAGCTACCGATTAGGTGCTAGGGTGGAGTGTGTGCAAATGTGCAATGGGACTAGGTCCGTCCCGAGCAGAGCATGAAAGCCTCCGCACTTGCCTTTGGGCTCTGTAAAGTGGTCCAGGATGCGTGTGGGTCTCGGCACTTATTTTAGATTCCGTCGAGTGTGCCGGGGCACATGGCCTCTGCACAGTTTGTTTAGAGTCCCGTAGGACTTGGTTATACTCCGTCAAGTACGTCAGGACGCGAGGCTGCCGTGCGGTTTGTTTAGAGTCCCGTAGGACTTGGTTATACTCTGTCGAGTACACTGGGGCATGAGGCTCCTATGTGGTTTGTTTAGTCCCGCGTGACTTAGTTATACTTCATCGAGCACGCCGAGGCGCAAGGTCGCCACGAAGTTTAAGTAGAAAACAGACCAAAGTGGTGACATAAAAGAAAAGCTAAACACCAATAAAAGCGTTAGAAACCATGGCTGGGTAGTTTCGGCTCGTGCCTTATGGCTTATGCTACAGTAACTATATTTCAAACGATGTGTTTTTAAGACAGGGTCAGCAGGAAGATTGTAGTACAAAGTGTACTGAGTTCAGCAGTCTGCATGCCACGTAAGCCTAGGCCAGGAAAGCAGGGGCGCCCCGTCGGCCCCAGTGTCCCTACCCCGATGCCACTAAAGCTGAAGCAGATGCCAGCGCCCGCGCCGCCAAAGCCGATGCTGGTCGCCCTGGCGGCGACATTGGGAAAGCCTTGAAAGCCAAAGCAGCCGGTAGGAAAGAAGCTGGAGGTGACAGCGTGTTGAGGCTGGTGATGGGGTTGGGGGAGGAGGGGTCGCCGGGGGGCCAGGGAGGAGGGAGGTGCCCGGGGGGTTGGGGAGGATGGGTTGCTGGAGAGGCGGAGGAGAAAGGGGCAGGCCGTGTTTGGGCCTGGCCAGAGATGAGACGGGCTAGCACGTCATGGCACGACGAGATGACTGGGCCAAGCCGGACGGCATGAAGCGCCCCGAAGCACGGTGGGCCCAGGCCATGCCAGCACGGCACGGCCCAACTCCTAGCTCTAGTGGCAGGTGCGTAGATGGACACATGACCCTAGAGGTCGGCTCCAAGCGACGCATTATGGCTCAACACGAACGATCTTCATCACGGGCGCGGCGGAGGCTAGGTCGCGGGAAGCTGGCATTAACGTGGCAGAGTACCTTGACGACACGGATACGGAGGGCACAGAGGATAGCGTGTTGCCTTGACGGTGGTGAAGCCAGTGTGGAGGCCGATGAAACAGAGGGCACAAAGGCTAGCGTGCCACCTCAGCGGTGGAGAAGCCCATGTGGAGGCTAGTGGAATGGAGGGTGTGGAGGTCGACACATTGCCTCAGCGGTGGCAAAGCTGGCCGGCGAAGCGGAGGCAAGGTCACAGGGCATGGAAACCGGCACGGAAGTGGAGGGCATGAAGGCTGGCGAAGCAGAGGGTGTAGAGGCCGATGAGCTACCTCAGCGGTGGTGAAATTGACGTAGAGGCCGGTGAAGCAGAGTCGATGCCACAGGGCATGGAGGCCAGCGTGTTGGTCCGATGGTGGTGAAACCTACGTGGAGGCCAGTGAAGCAGAGGGAACAGAGGCCATCTTGTTGCCTCAATGGTGGCGAAGCCGGTGTGGAGGTCGGCGCAATGCCTCGGTGGTGGCGAAGCAGGCGTGGAGGCCGGCGAAGTGGAGGGCCTGAAGGTCGACGTGCTGCTCCCGCGGTGGCGAAGCCAGTATGGAGGTCAGCGAAGTGGAGGGCAAGGAGGCCAACACACTGCCTGGTAGTTGTGAAGCCAGCATGAAGGTCGGGGCGGCGAGGGCGAGGAGGTCGACATCGCGCAAAGCAATGGCGAAGCGACATAAGGCGATGAAGTAGAGGGCGTGGAGGCCAGCGTGCTACTTCAGTAGTGGCGAAGTGGGTGTGGAGGCTGGGCGCTGGGGCGTTGCCTCGACAGTGGCAAAATGGGTGTGGAGGCTGATGAAGTGAAGGCGAGGCCACAGGGAGTGGAGGCTGGCATGGACACTGTTGGAATTTGCCATGGTCGAATAGATTTACCCATGGTCGAACACACGCAAATCTTCCATGGTCATGGTCGAGCACGTGGTTGTGGTCGAACACACCACATGTGGTCATGACCTTCAAGTACTCGAATAACTCCTTCGACTGCTACATTATTCCTTCGACTGCTACAATATTCCTTTGACAGCTATAGTACCCTTCAACTAGTACAGTATTCCTTCGACTGCTACAGTCTCTGATGAATAGTACTCGTAGGGGTTTCCGACTGGTACTGAGTACTCAGAACACACAACTGATACTAAGTACTTGTATCTTGAGTTACGACTACTCGATCGCTCACACTGGTTGACGAACTCCGACCACTCAACTCACGCAAGAACACTTTGGAGAAAGAACATACAACTCTCTGTGTTGTGCCAACTTCTCACAGCTTTTCTGGTTTTCTCTTCCTTATATAAGCTACTGAAAACATCAAACCATTACAAGACTTTGATGGTGCGTTACCATCAATAAAACTCAACATTACAACCACTTAATGCAAAATGCTAAATGCAGCTACTAATGCTTCTATTACATGCATGTAGCCACTAACTCCACATCCAAATGATTCTGGTCAAGATTATAGCTAACAAATTCCCTCCTAATCTTAACATGCCGACCGACTGTTGCGCCACAACCTCTTGCCACGCGCAGAAGACTAATTCACGCCATGCATTATTTCTATTATGCATGAAGGAGGACCAACTCATCTCACGTGCATACCTTCTCAACTAACTCGAACACATCTAGAGCTAGTCTCACACTAGGCAACGTGTACATGATCTCATCCTCACAGCTACATGCACCAACCACTAACACATGACTGATCCAATAACACATACATGTGCACACACAACTGCTGGCTTCACTAGACTGCCGATCTGCTCACTTCTTCACTGTCGATCCATCCGCTACGCGCCATGACGCCAGACATGCAACTCTCTTGGACTTAACCCACTACTATGACTCTATACGGAAACAAAACCATGCAACATAAATAAACATGATGAACACATAGATAACAAGATTAATCCCAACTGAGCTTCAGAGTAGTGCTGGTTTGTCATCCACATCCTCCGCAATGAGAAAAACTTTATCCTTCACCACCTTCTCCAGTTTAGGACATTCCCAAGAATAGTGCCCATAGTTCTGGTAGTTGTAGCACCGAACTTTCGCTTTGTCATAGGTACCCTTCATGCCGGAGCCAAAGCCACCTTCCTTGTTCTTGACCCTGGACTCCCATTGGGTGCAGGGTAAGTAGCAGGTGTTTACCTTCCTCCTTACTAACCATGTGGCACTCCTTGAACGCCTTTAGTCGTTCAAACATTTCTTCGACCGACATCACATCCAAGTCCTCGAGGTTCTCGAGAGTGCAAACGATCGGCAAAAACTTCGGTGTTAAGGCCCGAAGCACCTTATCCACCACACAAGAGTCTTCAACCCTCTCTCCCAATGTTCGCATCTTGTTGAGAGTGAGGGTGACCCTCATAGCAAATGCATCGATTGACTCACCTTCGTGCATACGAAAGTTGTCAAATTCTATCTTGGTGGTTTGAAGCTTAGTCCTCGTCACGCGCTCAACTCCAATGTACATGGACTTGAGAGTCGCCCATGCCTCCTTCGTCGTCCTCTTGCTATCGAGAGCAAGAAGGGTCTCCTCGCCCACACCATGGTAGATGGCCGCAAGTGCCTTCTTGTCTTGGTGCTTCTCGACGCCGTCTTCTTCAATAGCATCCCACAGTCCTTGCGCCTCCATATACACTTGCATCTTCATTGATCATGCAGCATAATTGCGACTAGTCAGCATCAGGTACTGGAGCGTGACGCTCTCCTCCTTCACGTCTCGCGCCAACGGCCTACCACGAGCCACCTGCTCGCTGCCGCTAGCCATATACATGTTGCCACTGGCCATCTCCTCTAGGCCACCGGCAACACGCCTCGACAACAACGGAGACAACGACCCCGCCCTCCTTGACATCACAACACCTGCTCTGATACCAATTGTTGAAATTTTCCATGGTTGAATGGATTTACCCGTGGTCAAACGCACGCAAATCTTCCGTGGTCGTGGTCGAGCATGTGGCCATGGTCGAATCTTCCATAGTCAAACACACCTCACGTGGTCGTGACCTTCGAGAACTCGAATAACTCCTTCAACTGCTACAGTATTCCTTTGTCTGCTATAGTATTCCTTCATCTGCTACAGTACTCCTTCGACTGCTACGGTACTTATATAAATAGTACTCTGACTGCTATAGTACTCGGAGTGAACAATACTAGTAGGGGTCTCCGACTGGTACTGAGTACTCAGAACACACAACTTATACTGAGTACACGTATCTTGAGTTACGACTACTCAATCACTCACACTGGTCGATGAACTCTGACCACTCAACTCACATGAGAACACTTTGGAGAAAGAACACACAAAACTCTTTGTGTTGTGCCAACTTCTCATAGCTTTTCTAGTTTTCTCTTTCTTATATAAGCTATTGAAAACATCAAACGGTTACAGGACTTTGATGGTGCGTTACCACCAATAAATTCAACATTATGACCGCTTAATACAAAATGCAAAATGCAGCTGCTAATACTTTCGTTACATACATGCAGCCACTAACTCCACATCCAAAAGTTTATAGTCAAGATTATACCTAATAGACACGAAGGGCACAGAGGCTGACGAAGCGGAGGGCGCGGAGACCGGCGCGCCGCTCCAGCAGTTGCAAAGCCAGCATGGAGGTCGGCAAAATGGAGGGAGTAGATGTCGATGTCGACATGGCGGAGTACCACGATAGCAGAGATACATAGAGCATGGAGGCTAGTGCGCTGCCTCGGTGGTGGTGAACCAGGCGTGGAGGCTGATGAAGTGGAGGCGAGGCCGTAGGGTGCGGAGGCCAGTGCGGACATGAAGGGCACAGAGGTCGACGCGCTGCCTTGGTGGTGGCGAAGTCGATGTGGAGGCCAGCGAAGCAGAGGCGAGGCCTCAGAGCTTGGAGGCCAATGCAGACGCAGAGGGCACGGAGGCTGGCAAAGTGGTGTGTGCGAAGGCTAGGTTTGGATACTTTTTGAGTCTTTGACCACCACCAGCGGGAAGAGGGAGAGGAAAATATCTTTGCTTGTGTTTCTTGGTTGCTAAGATTCTCTTCTTCGGCCCCATGCATGCATGGTGTCATTGTCCAAGTCACTGGATGCAGACTTTCTGGGGCTTGCCAGCTTCATAGGTCCGCCGAGGCACCGACAAAGACTTGATGGCAGAGAGGTGGCCACTATTGGGCGACGAGCCGGTCGGCATAGCCGGCGCCCCTGGCCACGCACACTTCGACACTGCTGTTTTCGTGCTCCCCTTGTTTCATCGCGATTGCTGCCTACCGCTCTTGCAGCAAAGAGCAAACTAAGAGGCAAAGATGAAACTAAGAAAAGCAAACATGTAACGCAGGAGCAGCAAAGATGCAACTAAGAAGCTAGCGGCAACTAGCTCCTGCAGCAACCAGCTGGAAAATGGGTTGGTGATATATTGGCCCGCTCGAAGGCAAGAGATTTGAGTTGGATCTGTCCGGATCGACACTAGAGGCGGCGACAGAGTGCTGGTGCTCTTGGACAGAGAGTGGTGCCAGAGGCATCCATGATTCTATGCAACTACGCAAATGCTCGTCAAACTTTATCTTTAAAAGCCTCATGCATATCATGTAAATCTTGTCTAATTTCAGCATAAAATACACAAGTTATTAGAGTAATATAATAAACTTTCGTTGAAGCATTCATAGAAGCAAGATTTTCTTTATCACATTTGTCTTTCAAAGATTTAGTGAGAGCTTCAATTTCGGTGATTATTTTAGCACAATTTTCACAAGATTCAACTCTAGCACTAAGAAGCATGTCAGTTAATTTTTTGAGTTTTTCCTCCCTAGTCTCACAATGTGCACATGAATATTTAAGACTAGATTGGAGCAACTTTTCAGTTTGAATGACAACTTTATTTTTCAATTCAGCACAACTCAAGCAAGGCAGAGCACTAGCTCTAGAAGGGTCACTAGCTTCTAAGCAAGTTGAACATGGTCTAGACTTAATCAATTCATCTCTAGCATTTTTTAGTTGTTCTAGCAAATATGACTGAGATGATCTCAATTTCTCAATTTTAGCATTCAAAGTGTGATAAGAGCTACAATTATCATCGTCAGGGATTAGAGATTTAAGCCTATCAATTTTCGTGTTCAAGATTTCATGTTCATATTTTTAGCTTGTCATTTCTTTTCATGACACGTTTCATGGCCTTAACTTGCTTCAAGTGATCAGGCACTACTCTATTATATCGAATCATCAATGCATCATAAGAGTACCTCAACATGCTTGACGTAGGGATGATCGTCGTCATGCTTGTCATGCTTGCTATCATGATCATCCTTGCCAAGGCCATGAAGCACATGCCAGTGCAGTCGACGACCTTCTTCTTCTTCCGCTCCATATTCTCTTCCTCATCGCTCCAAGGATCAACATCGCTAAGGTCTTGATTAGTAAGGGATGGAAGCACCACCATATTGGCCCTCCTGAGCTCGGCATCGTGCTTGGTGAGTTGATGAGGTTTCTTGTTGTAGTCCTTGCTGCGATCATCTCTTTCCCTGTTCACAAGCTTAGAACAACTAGTCTGAACATAACCCATCTTACCACATTCAAAGCAAATGATTGGACCACCTCTCCTACGCTCTCTTGCTGTCTTGTAAGCTCGGGTGAATCTACTAGTGATGGGGGCTAAATTATATATGAGAAGGCTCTCAAGTTACTCATCACTCATGGCTTGAAAAGCTGACAAGAAAAAACCCGGAAGAAGCATGTTCACAAAAAGAACCACACTTAGCGGGATCGGCCACAAGAGCCATCGTTTATGGAGTATTGGACTTCTTGGCTATAACACCAATCTAGTGAGTTTTAAGCTGTGAATGCAGCTTATCAAGAGTCACAGTTGTCAAGCCTGCCTAGTCACTGATGGATGTGACTTTTATCTCCCAAACACTCATGTCAAGAGCAATAAGAGCATGAGCCGCATTGTCAGCATCTGAATAAGTGACTCCTACAAACCTTAGATCACTTAAGATCTTCTTAAACCTACCAAAGAAGGAATTGATTGACTCTCCAAGTTCCATGTCCACCTTCTGGTTGTCTTTCTGAACTGGGTTTCTCGCACTTTCTTGATTTTTGACGTACCCTCATGGTAATCTAAGAGCGTCGTCTAGATCTCATATGCGGATGTAAGATGAGCCACCCTATTTGATGTACCCTCAGTTATCATGGTAGCATCAAGGACCATGTTATCAGCAAGCACGACAAAGGGACTTCTCACTTTGTTCCAAATGACTTGGCCTTGAGCGTGGATGTACATCGCCACCCTTATCTTTCAATAGAGATAGTCAATTCCATCAAAGACAAAAGGCTTGTTATAATACCTCTCCAGTGCCATTGCTCAAAAGACTGGTTAGGATCTATGAAGAAAAGCTAATTGGGTTCTGATACAGATTGTAGGATCGGGTATAGCCAGTCAGAGGGGGTGAATGACTTCTTAAAATCTTTTCCTAGTATTAGCAACACAATACAGCAAAAAAAACATAAACTCATAAGCTTCACCGAAGCTAAGAGCCAAAGATCACAACTCAGCCGAGTTTTTCAATCTCATTGGTCCAATTGTTGGCCAGAGGATAGACAACCCACTCGACCTATTAGACTAGATCATAGGGGTGGTTAGACCACTCCACGAACAGAGGCAAAAATAGCATTGCCCACAACCAAGAAAATGGCTAACTCATAAACTACTGATCCAAACAAGATGAAACTTGGTCCAAACCTCTCTAAGATGTCAGGAACCTATTCCAATAATTGATCGTAAAGATCATAAACAAAGTTAGGACCTTTACCCAAAATGAGGAATATTGCACCAAAATCGGGCAAATAAGGAAAAATTTCGATCTACGCTTGCTCGTGAGTTTTTGATGATCTAGATAACCCTGGATGGATTCTCACATGTCATAGCATGCTAGATCGTACCACAAAATAAGGAAGAACTGAGATAAACCAAGAACTCAAAAACACCTCAAGAAGGAAAGGAAATCAAACAAGAACACATACGGGATAAGATAAACAGGTTTGATCTTCTATTACCACGAAAGGATAAAGGATTACAGCCTCTCCACACCTTGGTGGATAGAGCTCCCACAAGGGCATACAACAAAGCTTCCAACACAAGGAAACCTATCCCTTACTCCCTCCCCTCTTCAAGAGATATTTTCTCTCAACACACGCAAGGGCTTACATAGTGGAGATTCCTCACCTAACACCTAGCCCAAACAATCAGCCCACACTTTGCAGATACAACCACTTACTGGGAAAACCCAATAACTCACACACAAACGGGTTTTACACCTACACACTTGTATGCTTTTCAATACACAACTTCCATATGGCTTCAATAATCCGATATGTCGTTCCATCCATCAAGATGTAACCTAATCCATCTTACACCACTGCCGCGGTTTTGCAAACCGCCTCTTCACCTAGTATTGGACAATTTACACAATTGCCACCCACTGGCCTTCACAATTCTTCTTGAAGCAAACTCTAATACAAAGTCTATGATGCCTAATGACTTGCCGCTAAGTCTATACGCCTCCACCCTCCTCCTGGATCGTTTCCAGTTGAAACGGCCTAAGTTCAATGGCACATCACATGCATGCAGTTGCCTCATCACGATCCTTGCCTTTCTTCTGTATTTCTCCGCTTGAGATGTAGCCTCACCCGGACTTATGTGACCCTCTGTGGCATCGGGCTCCTCCCCCTAGCCTCGATTTTGCCGTTAATCACCAATAATCACCAAGCGCCTTGCACATCAAACAACAAGCAATCGTCCCAAGCACAAGTGATGTGCACTTGACTCTCATCAATAAAATCGATGCAAACATGCACCACTTGACACTCCTGTCAAGATTTCCATCTCAACACATGACTCCCTATCATATGTGACACACAAACATACCACAACACATCCTAACAAGAACCCAAAGCCCCTAGAGAAACAGCACAACCAGGACAAAACTCAACTTACTCAATTTAGCAAAGGCCAGTCTGGCCACCGACCAAGGGCCGGTTAGACCGCCAAGAACCGACTCAGACTATTCCCAGTAACAGGGGACCAACCTGACCGTTGGCCCGATGCTGAGCAAACCGCTGACAATCTGCTCGCTTAAGTGCACCAGAAAATACCCTCTCTGGAATTTTGGTTAATCTCTATCTAGTTACAGCTCAGAACTCTAAATTGAGTGACATCTAGTGCAAAGCATTTTCAAACACGCCTACACAAATATTTGGTGTCCTATTTCCAAAAGGCATATGGTCGATGTGACCGCTCCATAGCTGTCAGTTAGATCGCCATTGCTAGGCCAATCAGACCGTCTTTGCTAGGCTGGTTAGACCGGTTACATCCTGATTGTAGATTGCAACTTTGCAAATTCAAACAAAATCAAACTCAAACAACGTAATAACCAGAATTACAATGTTAAATACTCATCACTAATATAGGGTTGTCACCACATGGTCTTACAAGTTCCCTTTCGAGCTATATATCCCATTGCAAATTAGTATAGCAGCTGCTTCAAAAACAAAATAATATAGCAATGGAAATTACCCAGCAAACCTACCTATTTTACTTAGGGGGAAATAGAAGGCACCAATAACCAGATCACTAGGAATCGTTTGTGATATGCGATTGGGATCTTTCACAGATCACTAGGAATCGTTTGTAATCGTTGAAGATCAAGTAAGATACCTTGTACTGCTTAATTGGTAATCTAAGTTACCATTATAGTCATATTATCACCAATATTAGCAATTGGTTTACTGTACATGCAAGCCATGCTTAAATATTCCATATCCATACTCCGAGAATTCGAATTCTGGAATTCCGTAAGATTGTTAACACACTAGTAAAAATGGAGGTACAGAGCTAACGTACAACTCAAATCGATGATCCATACGGACATATGGCAATTTGAAGGTATAATCAACACAGAAGTGTAAATCTGAAAAAAAACAGCGTCAAAGGGAGCAGATGGGACTAGGAGTGGTTAGCGCACCAAGTAGCCGCTTCGTGCCTGGAGTTCGGCTTCCGCACGAGCGCGGCGGGAGGCGGCCGACGACGAGCCCTCGACCCTCACGCGAGACGCAGAGCCTAAACCTGATCGAAATGATGCACCCGCACCGTTTGATTTGCCGAGCAAGAGAGCAAAAGGGGACGTTCCTACAAAGAGTGGGAGCGCATCATTTGGGCCACCTCACGCAGGCGAGTGGTGTAAAACATGGAAAGAGCCACGCAGATACTCCGATTTCAGTCATACAGATGAACAAAGTGAAGTCCCAGACGCGAATACCAAATCTTGAATGAGGATCACACGACAGTACAACACTAGTAAACTGCAAACTTGCACGACAGCTGACAGCTTAAAAATCAAGAAGCAGCAAAATGCATTCTACCCCCCCCCCCCCCGGGGGGGGGGGTGCAAACTGCAGTTTGTGATCACCACCTGGAGTTCTGTTTGGATGTCTATAATGCGATACACAGCGATATAGTGATCAAAATGGGGCAAGAATCAGACAAATAAGGCACTCCCTTGAAGATCTCACAAAGTTTTTATTTTCTTCTGGCAAGATCATTCTTGCATGGTCTAGTCCTTCTGATGTGAACCACAATATGGCAGTTAAGTTCAGTGAATAAGAATTCAGATGTACAACATCAAAAAGTACCCAGGAACCAAGTGATATTATCATCTTTTAAGACAAATAAGGCAGATGCTTTGAATTTGAGGCAACATTAAAAAAAACAGGTATTTAAGATTTTAAGCTAGGTACCAAGGTCAATCAGCCACCAGATGCTTCGAATTTGAGGCACAATCTTTTGCTCATTTGACAAAATGACATGCGATTTTTGTAGACCTTTAGGCTAAACACTAAATATAACTAGAAATATATATGATATATCGAATTTGTTCTAGAAGTATTGACATTTGGCATTGATTGTAAACTGTCTGACAGAAATAAAGGTATCTCTATCGCTATCATTGGAACAAATTTAAAATAAGAAAGCAAATCCTGTATAGCACCTCAGTTGTCTGGTGGCAAAACCTACTCTTTAACTTTGAAGGAGGCATCAAGAGAATGCAATAGTATCACAAATTAATATATTTTACATCAACAACTAATTTTAAGAAAATCCTGGTTCAAGGATGACCACTGACGCTTTGTTTTTCTAATTTTGCAAACTATCATGTTCACAACTAGTAGAATTTTACCATCAGAAAAAAAACCTAAGTGCCTCCCCAAAAAAAAACCATGGCTAGTAACTTGAACTAAATCACAAACAAATCTAGCATCAAATATCAAATGCCACCTCTGGAGTTTTTAGATTCAACTCGAGTCAATGCCGAATCAAGTGAAAATACAGGAAGTTAGTGAGATCTGAAATTATCTTGAAAATTAGTGTTACCTTGAAAAGGATGGAAAGTAGGTATTACCTCAGCTCCTGACTTTGTGGATATGAGAACTCTAAGCCCCTCACGTAGGTGTTACCTAAACAAAATTTGCCTCACCGAACTTTTGCTACTACAATGTGCCCAGATTCAAACTTCATGTTGATACTGAATCCCTCGCTCCAACTCTCTACCATGTAGGCAGGACAGTAAATGCTACTATATCCTTATATTTTATTACATTTCCTGCTCCTCCCCTTTTCACTTCATTACGACCAACTTATGCACTCTCCTAACCTAGAGATATCTTTCGAGCCAACTTAACAATCTGCACTATTTTTCATTCTAAATTCCTTCTCATGGTAATCCTAACTCTAAACAATTTGAAATGTCACTAATTTTTCTCCAACTTACTTGATTTGGATAATAAACAGTTACATTTTTTTTGTAGAAGACTGGTTATACCTATAACCCTAGAGGTGAAATTTGTCATATGGTGATGTATTTCACTTTGTGATTGTCGCAACAATTTTGTGGGGATAAATGTTAATTAATTGAGAATCGATATTCTTGGGAAAATAGAAAAGAAAAGCATTGGTGATCATCCTAAAACCAAATTAACTTGATGTTTGTGGTTAATGCTAAATATATGTATCCAGCATACATAAAAACTCTAGAATAAGATCTAGCATTCAATACATAATCGCCCAAAGCTCAACTAAATGGGTTAGCCCTTCTTGGCCAAGCAAGTATGTAAGCCCAAGCACTATTTGGGAATCAAGCCTTAGCTCATACAATCTTCTACGACCCAAAGCCCAACCATTGACTTGGGGATGAGCCTTGGATCATCACACCCCGAGCTTAGTGAGTGGTGAGGTCAACGTTGGTTCTAAACTTCTAGTAACTCTGGATTCTTCTTCAGCAACGACAAATATTGGTTTGATTTACAAAAAGCAAACAACAAAAGGGAAAAAGGAATTAAGAGAACGCCAACTGAGTAAAGTTTTATAATCTCAGTGTTGCTTCTTTGTTTCTTTATGTGCAGAAAAATAAGATTGTCTAGAACTGATGTGGGTCAATTTTCTCAATGAATTTCCATGCAGGATCATAACACATATATTTTTTAGTGTAAGTAATATAATATGGTAGGTTATATAGCTCTTTCTGTTGGATATTTAATTTATTTCCTTGAGAGAAGAAAGTTACTAATGATGAGATGAATGCATACATTAGGACATATCAACATATATCCCGATTGGAAGACATATGGTTTGTGTAGCACTGCAGCCGTTGTCCACAATCTAAGTATTTTTTTCATCTTGTGCAATTTGGCAAGAACAAACTGCCCCTTCTGAATTATCCTCTCCTTTTGAGAAATTTGCCTGATTGTTATCTCGGAATCTATAATATTTAGCAATATGATCTTGCCTTTTGCTTTTATTGCAAGTCATCTTCTTTCAGCACCTATTTGTAGTGTGATTAGACTTTTTATAAATATCACACCAAAATTTAGAATTAGACATACCTTTTTCTTTTTTATCTTAGGTCAGCTTCTTCTGCATATCTTTCCTTGGATAATCTCTTCTTTGATAATTTCCATTGTTTCTTGAATTGTGAGATTTCAAACTCAGCTTTGACTAGAAGACACTTTTCAACTGAGTTCCCTGCACGCATTAGCTTCCTCTCTTCATGTGATTCCAACGAACTCATTAGTTGTTGCACAGTAAGAGTCGCTAAGTCCTTCGACTCATCAATTGCAGCAACAATATAATCAAACTTTTCTAGTAAACTAATTAAAATGTTTTCAACAATCTTTTAAGCAGTAATCTCTTCACCGTAGGTGTGTATCTGATTCATCACCTCGATGACCCTCGAGAAGTAATCCTTTATCTTCTCGGACTCCTTCATCTACAAATTTTGAAACTGCCTTCGCAAAGTTTGTAACTTTACAGCTAAAACTTTTGCGGAACCTTGAAACTCCGATTTTAGCTTGTCCCAAGTTTCTTTTGACGTCTTGGCGCCGATAATCCGCGGAAACAAACTTTCTGCAACGCCTTGTTCTATTAGAAACAAGGCATTGGTGTCTATCATCTTGTTCTCCGCCAGAGTTTTCTTTTACTCCAGTGTAAGAACATCTTCGGCGGCATACTCTTTATAGCCATTCTCACAATACCCCACAACCCTTGTGATAGTAGCAGCGTTCGCATCTTGTTGTTCCACATATCATAATTCTCTCCTAAGAATACAGGAATCATCGACTGCGCCATCCCGACGCCCGAACTTGAAGCCATGACCTCGGCTCTGAAAAACAACTCGAACATGCTGCACTACTCAGCTATACCCGACTTAAACCTGGGGCTCTGATATCAGTTATTAGGAATTTGGATCACTCAAAAGAAGCAAGGAAAGGAACAGAGGATAACTAACTCAAAGCATCACAATATTTCTATTGAACTCTGATTACATAGGGGATTACAAGCCCTTTTAGGGCAAACGAACCGACATGGAGTATTTAGTCATTTGCACTAATACAACTAACTAGTACAAATACAAGTTGGTCACGACACACACAGCTAACCTAAGCATCTAGATAGTTCATGCACCAGATAACACATGTTGTCCTTCCTTAACGACATAAGCTTGGCATATACGGCCGCGAGTGTTTATACTAATTAGTTGGATGACATGAAACACAATTATAACAACAAATGCCTATGCTAGCCAGTTTCCATCTTCTCTTCTCTACTAGCAAAAGAAATCTCTAAGAGCTGGTCGACATGTCCTAATGCATACATTTATCTCATCATTAGTAACTTTCTTCTCTGAAGGAAATAATTAGAGATTTCTTCTACTAGTAGAGAAGAGAACATGGAAACTGACTAGCATAGAAACTTGTTGTAATTGTGTTACATGTCATCTAGCTAACTAGTATGAACAATTGCAGCCATATATGCCAAGCTTATTTGGAGAACAGCATGCGTTATTTGGTGCATGAACTATCTGGATACAAAGGTTAGCTGTGTGTATATCGTGACCAACTTGTATTTGTACTAGTTAGCTGTATTAGTGCAGGTGACTAGATACTCCATATCGGTTCCTTTGCCCTATAAAAGGGTTTGTAATCCCCTATATAATCAGAACTAAAGAGCTCAATAGAAATATTGTGATACTTTCAGTGAGTTATCCTCTGTCCCTTTCTTTCAAATTGAGTAACCATTACACATACTAGCCTTTCTTTGCTTCTTTTGAGTGATCCAAATTCCCAACACTTTCTACACACAAATGAAAATCGGCTATGGATGCGGACATAGGCTTCGAGCATAAATGCATGCTAAAACTCCTACTTGTATAGTCATTAGTCACCTCTCAAGAAATTAACCAAAATAGTCCCAGCTCCTAACAAACGTATATCTCCCATCTCATAGCAAATAAATAAGAAATCAATCATCTTGACTGATATATTTCACTTAATAACAAAAGTAATCCATTATCCCTAAAACTACACACAATAGCAGCAAATCGCAACCCCAATATCCATCCACAAAATTTTCCAGTGCAACAAGTTATACAGCTATTCTATCTGGATTTGCAATAAATACAACAGTGTGTAGCATTAACATATGTAGAATCCTCGCGACATTAACACAACGCAAATCCCTCTTGAGAAAAAAGATAACAAGCAAAAAGGCGCAAAACCATCTCTGCAGCTACCTCTGTGCTTTCTTCCATAAAACTGGGCAAAAGTTTTCTAACTACAGCGACCAATTCAAAACCAAGCCATACAACTGTGTAAGACCATACAAAGTAAAGCTTGCCGTTACCGCGCAATTCATTCAGGCGGCCGCGGCTGGTCCCGCCTTCCAGGTCTCGTACTCGGGATCGTCGGTCGGCAGCTCGAAGCGGCAGAGCGGGCACGAGTTGCGCACCTCGAGCCACGGCACGATGCACTCCTCGTGGTACTGGTGCGAGCAAGGCAGCCTCTTCACGCGCTCCCCGGCCGCAACCCCGTCCCTGCACACGGCGCACTCCGCCCCCTCCCCTTCCTCGCCGGCGGCGACAACGGCGGACGGAAGCGCCTCGACGGCCGACCTGGCCGCCGGCGGGTTGTTCTTGAGGAACAGCCCCTCCCCGCCGGCGACGAGCACCTCGTACGCCTCCCGGTCGGAGGTGTACACGAAGCCCTCCTCGGAGTCGGCGGGGGCGGGGGCCGGCACGTCGCCGAGCACCTCCCACTCGGGCTCCGGCGGCTCCACCCCAGCGCCGGAGGCGGAAGCGACCTCCTCCCAGTCGAATTCGTCGGCTGCGGTGGAGGCCTCGAGCGGCAGATCCGGCTCGTCGTCATCCAATTGGAGGCAGTCCCACCGGATCGAGCCCTCGTCGTCGTCGTTCTCGGGGAAGCCGAGGTGGTCAGGCCTGGGCGCGACGAGCGCGTCGTGGAAGAGATCGGGCTCCACGGAGAGGAACTGGCTGCGGACGCGGTCGGAGGCCACCACCGCCGCCGACGCGGAGGCGGCCGTCGGATCTGGCCGGAAAACGGGGACGAAGGCGTCGTAGGAGGAGGATGCCTCTACGGTTTGGAGGATCTCGTCGGCGGCGAGACGCAGGAGAAGAGATGAGGATGCCATGGATGCGAATATGCGATGCGATGCGAGATGGGACTAAAAAATCGCGCCCTGGAGGAGCAATTCGGCGACTTGTCGTGGTAGATGGTAATGACGATCTTGTCTCATGACAGCTGGGGCCAAATAGTTGTGGAGCCCAGTTGCCATTGAGGTGGAGGCGAAATTCGCGTGTGGCGCGGTCGAGATGACAGGTGGGGTACACACTTACGGGGCCCACCTGTCAGTGATGTGATGGCTACGGGTGTGTTATGAGTGATTAGATGGCTGTGTCGTGCGGACGGAGAAAAGGCTCAGCCTGTGGTCGGATCGACTACCTGTGACAGGCGCGGCCCTCGTGTTTCGGTCCCACTGTGTCATTGAGAGAATGGATGGACTTGTGAGAGCAAGTATATAATAAGAGGCTGCTGAGGTGGAGGAGAGAAAAGAGAGGTAGGTTGTAAGTTCTGATCACCAAGATCTGAACTAAAAACTTTGTGAGAGAAAGGGGTGGGTCATACAGCCTTCAGCTGGCTGTAAACTACTATATGAATAGGCTGATAAGTGGGCTGTAAGTGTCCATACAGCCAGCTGAAGGCTGTATTATTAGCCTTGCTCTGAGGTGACAGCGAGCTAATACCTTTGAGTCATAGGCAGTAGGGGTGAAAACAGATTAAATATAGATAAATAATGGTCATGTCATATTTGTTTTTGTATTTTTTCGTAGATGCGGCTATAAATATAAATATCCTGGATATAATATCAAATACAAATACAGAGCGAATATGAATTGAATCGAATACGGTCACGAATACTTCTTCGAACATGAAAACCCTTTAAATTGTATGCACAAAATGAACAAAAAAATATAACTAGTTTATTTGATATAAACATTCGTGAAGAACATTTATGAATTCTTCATATAGGCTAAGATTTTTCTCTAAGTCTATGTATGAATGTATATGTTAATGTATAATGGGCTATTAAAATATCTTGTAAATGGACTGGGTAGAAAATAGAGGATGTAGAATGCGAATATTTGACCCCCTAAATATCCGAATAATCTGGATCTGTATTCGTATTCGTATTCAACGGATAGTGAGCTATCGAATCCATATTTGTATCCGACAGAGAAAAGCTGTATTCGTTTTCGATCTGATACTATTCGACAAATATCTAAGCCAACATAATCCATATTCAAAAATTATCCAGATTGATCAGGAACTATCCGATCCATTTTCATCCCTAGTGGACAGTGGTGCAGTGTAGTGTTAGCGGAGGGAAGGTTGGTTGCTTTCTTGCTTGTCTCGTACTCTCGTGAGCAGACAACAGGCTGGACAACAGATGCCAGGATTCTGGGAAGAAGCCACTGATTGCAACAACAATCGTGGCCAAAAAGGCGGCATGACATGGTCCGGCACGAGCCCGATTCAATACGAGTCCGTTAGGCATAACCTGTTTAGCCTGTCAACTTTAAACGGGTTGTGTTGTGTCGACCTGTGGGCTGAGGCGGCTGCCTAGGCACGGCCTAGAGGGGGTTTGTGCCATGCCGGACCAGCACACGCTCGTTTGGCCTGACGGGTCAATTGGCTCGGCTAGCCCATTTAGCCGAAAATTAAAAAAAAACGTAATAGTTCAAAAAATATGTAGAATTCAAAAAGGGCACAATGAATTGTAGAAAAACACACAATAAATTGTAGAAATTGTCAAAAAGGTATAATACATTATAGAAATATAATAATGAGCTTTATTCATGTTAAAATGTCTGCCTCGTTAAAACTTTGTCAAGTAAAAACACAACTTGGGAAAATTTTGGCAAAGAAAAAAGAGTACATCATATAGCTTAGCATTGCAGGTAAAAAATCATAAAAAGTACGGTTTATATATGGATGCTCTAAGAATCTTTGGTGTCGTCGGCGTCTTGACTGCCTTCGTCGCCATCTAGATAGAGATTGTTGAACGCGTGTTCCAAACCTGTATCCACCATGTAGTGATGAGCCCGCGTATCAACTTGTTCCCAGTCTTGCATTATAAGAAATACTTCTACCATCTCACTTGTGAGTCTTGTTCTTCTCTCCTCCAATATTCTTCCAGAAAGACTGAATGCAGACTCGAAAGGAATCATCGAGACAAAAATGGTTAACACATCCCGTGCTAATATGGATGACACAAGATATGTTAGCTTGTATTTGTACCACCAATCCAAAATATTGAAGTTCTCTATATAGTGAGGCACGGGATCATTGCCCAGAAAAGACTAATAGTTCTCTACAAGTCCTGGTATAGATTGCTACATCACTTAACAATGTAGAGTTTGATCTTTTGAAGGATTCTGGTGTACCAAAGATTTTGCCCCACATATTTATCTTCTTACCTGTGATGGGTGCTGGTGGAGGTCGTTGCAAGCGAACTCCCTGAAACTTATGCTCATACTTCTAATAAACTTCAGACAATTGTGAATGAGCAGCTATAAAATAGTTATAATAATCTATCCCCATAGCTTCTCCTATAATTGAAAGAACATTAGTGAATCCTGCAATTTTAGCTCTTGGATCTAGAATAAATGCAAATATGTATGGGCACATAATCTCATTCCGATATTTTAAATATTTAGTTTTCATAGCGCACATAGCCCCTTATAACACTGGGTCATTTTCATTAGCTTTCAAGTGACCGAAAATCACAAGAATATGATACACAATTATAGGAGATGTCGGATAGTACATTCCAGATAAAGTAATATTGGATTTGTAAAAGAGTTCTAGAAATGCTAGTAACTTCTCAGCAACAAACGAGTGCTACTCAGTCAGTATTGTGTTGCCGGTATGGCTGTGATAATGCATGCAGATAAAACACAGAAAATGTGGGCTTATAAGGTAAAAGATTTTGTACCATGAGATAAACTGTGTTTCACCTTACTAGTATGTCCACAATGAACTTTCGTGGATTTACACCTATCGCAATGCAGTGGTCATATATGCTGTAATTTTTTAGTTAGAATAATTTATAAAAGAAATTACATTGCGAAAAAGCTTGAAGATATGGATCAAACATACGGCAAATGCGTACTTAGCGCGTATGATAACCGGTCATTTCAATTCTTAATTAGTTACTGAGATGAGCGCCGTGCGGGCGCCCTCAAAATAGCAAATTCGATTAGTTAATAAGCTCCCAATCAACTGCATCACTGCATGTTCTTTTTTCTGAAAGAAAACTGCATAACTCATGAAGCAGCCGAGGAACATAAGTGTTGATTTTAACTTACACATCACCTGCTTTACAATCTGCATGTTTTACTCTAAAAAAAACTGCATAATTTTTCGCGCTCTTCGCTTCTCGATGTGCCAACTTCGCACAGGCTTTTGAGGTCGTGCAAATTATGACAGGCACCGTGGTTTTTTGGTTCTTCAGACAAGTTCACTCTGCTTATCCTTTTGCTGTTAACGAGCTCAACTGAACTGTACCACTCCAAGCTTAACATGTCCTGCAGTCTCGATCTGCTAGTGTTGTGTCCTGTACCGCTGCCTGAATAATTTGACTAATCATTTCTTCTCGGTAATGATCCCATTAGCCGCTCTCTGTTCTTTGCTTCTCGGGGCGCCTTTCCAAGGATGGACTGCTTCCTGGGCATTACTACTTGCACAAACTTTCTTAGCGATGGCTTGCACAGATCATGATTTGGTTACTCTCTTCACTGATTCTTTCTCTGAAGAATCTGACAGCGAAAAACCTTATCTTCACCTGTGCACACAGTCACACAGATGCCTTTTCCTACTGAATTAGAATTCCCCAAAGCATACAAGTGCCAGCTAATGTCGCACAGAGATGCAGCCATGCAGGTATTGCTTCATTTGCTCAGTGTTCTTTTACCTTTAGCATTGTTCAGTTCTGATCCACACGCACTGGATGCATACGCTAATGATCGGAGAAAGAACACATGATGTCGTCATGCCAAGGCAAGCGCTTCTAGTGAGAATCTTGCTAGACTTATTAATGCCCGTTTGGAGTGATTATAGTCAGTCTGGCGTTAAAGACTTAAGAAACCTATCTTGAGTGGGCATTGCAGAAACTTTCTTAGTGTAATGAAGACATTGTCCCCCTATTTTCGAGATAAATTTTAAAGTTGGCCATGAATACATGAAAGCGTAGACTCCGTTTGGAACGCTGGATTTTTTTTTCTGATAACTGCAGGAGTCAAACTATTCAGAGATTCCTGCAAAATTCGTGTGTTCCAAACAAGGCCTTAACCTTGCTATCTAGTAAGTAGCTTGCATAGATCATGGACCATGTTCATGTTGGGGGAGTTTGAAGTCACATCCTTTTCTTCTTTAGCTCGCATGCATCTTCGCAAAGCTTCCACCGGCCGGTTCCGTTTCTGTCCTTAATTCCCGTTCCTTCTCGGGTCCGGCAGTTTTTAGTAGGATGCCACTAAGGGAAGGCAAGCAACAAAGGAAGAAATGGAAAAGGGAAGAACAGCACAACCGGGGGTGGATCCAGCCCTATGGCAGCTTATGCTCCAGTCTGTAGCATGGAATTTTACCAGTGTAAAGCCCAGATAAGTCTAGGACATAACCTCCCGAACTAAGGTAGCAGTGGTCTCTAATACTCTACAAGCCAGGGTATGATGAAATCTTATATCCTCCAATGAGCACAGCCGAAAGGGAAGATGCTTCAAGCAAAGAAGAAAAGGCGATGATTTGCAGTAATAGTGACTTGCAGGTCACTTCTTGCAATGCATTACTAGTACTGTTCGTTACTGTGCGAGTTAGAGTGCGAATTTTACATCGAAAGGTGCTACGTGTTGCAGCAGAAAATTACTGGGTTGTCAAGATTACTACAGTGGGCAAAAGCGTGTTTGGAGAGAATAAAACAATTGCATGGTTGGATTTGTTGGTTTGCTTTGCTTTACTAATCAAAAGATTAGATTCGGGGCGTCGCGAACCCCAATGCTAATGATAGTTTAGTTTAGTGTAGAGTGAGGTTAGGGGATCGGAAAAGCATCTCAGCTCAAGTGGTAACCTTAACTAGTGAGCAAATCTTACTACTACTACTACACTATTATTATTGCATTGGATAGAATTGATGTTTCAGTAATTTACTCTCCACTCTCTCTCTCTCTCAGAACTGACGCTTCAGTAATTTACTCTCTTTTTCTCTCTGATAGAACTGATGCTTCAGTAACTTACAATTTCTCTCTCTCTGATAGACCTGATGCTTTAGAAGTTTTGGCTACGTAAAATTGCCTTCAACCCAAATGCATGCCTCGATCACAACCCCCAGAAATGTTGACCACCGATTCCTTGAACAAAACTACGAGTGATCATGCTGATCACGAAGAACGTGTAGATAATTGCTCGTGTCTGATAACTGTATTAAAGTAGTACTAACAGTCAAATGATGATGAGGAAGGGACACGATTTACAGCAAGGCTTCAGAAAGGCAGCATATTAAACAATGCCTGCAAAAGAGTTGGCACTGTCAGAAACTCAGGATGCTATGAGCTTTACTGGTATTTCCAGATGCATGCCAGATGAGATGGTAGGGTGGTAGTAATTAGTAAGGAGTAAGCAAACAAAAGCAAAGGTTAAACAGCATGATTAAAGGGTTGTTAGGAAGGAAAGTAAAGGCAGGGCTCACTCAAAAATAACCTCCCTAGGCGGTAAATACTGAATTGTCCTACAAATTCAAGAATAGCCATTTGATTTGCCTCCCCCCCCCCCTCTCTCTCTCTCTCCTTGAGGGAGCAAGATGATGGATAGTGACAATGACAACGGTGTTTGAATAGAGAGCAACGCTTCATCTGGTCATGGCATGCTAATGGCCTGGCAAAGCCAGCAGCTGAGCAGCTCATGCACTGCACCGATGCAACCCATCATGGATCCTTCTTTTTCATGGGAGTCGTTCTCTCACAGCACGGCGCTCTCCGCCGCGAGAGGCGGGGGTCTCTTGCCGCTGACAACGCCCGGGTTCCAGCTCCCACCGCCGGCGGCCGGTTTCGAGCATTTCCCAGTAGACTCCGGCCTCGTCGAGCGGGCGGTGCGGTCGTCATCGTGCTTCGGCGGTGGAAACGGAACGGTGAGCGCTGGCGCCTTCACCGCAGCTGAACCCATCAGCCCTGTCAGTGCCCATGACGACGACGCATCGGCGCTCGGCGACTGCTCGTCGGACTCCAGGAAGAGAAGGAGATCAAATGAGGTAGGTCCTTTCTGCCTTGGCATTGCATCGATCTCTAGATATTCTCAAGGTTCTTGGAGTGGTAGCTACCACACTAGCTAGGATTATGCATTGTTGCGTTGGGATATGAAGGTCATTGGAACGGATCAAGCGAAGGCGTCAAGTGCGTCTGCCGATTCTGCAAATGAGACCGAGCGTAGCAAGGGTGCCAAAGGCGAAGAGACCGGCCTGACCGCAGCGGCGACGGCGACCGGCAGGTCGAAAGGGAAGGGGGCCAAGGAGGCCGACGAGCCACAGAAGGAAGGGTACATCCATGTCAGGGCTCGGAAGGGGCAGGCGACCAACAGCCACAGCCTTGCAGAGAGGGTACGTATGCAGAATGCGATTGATCACCGGAGTTCAGTTCAAAACCTGAAGATTGAAATGTTTTTTCCCCTCTGTGCGCAGTTGAGAAGGGAGAAGATTAGCGAGAGGATGAAGCTTCTGCAAGACCTTGTTCCTGGTTGCAGCAAAGTGAGTCTCCTAAAAGAAAAGCTATAGTATATAGCTTTCTGATCTGTGAATTTTGTGGGGGAGAGTGATGAACTTCTGTTTCTTGAATTGGATTTGATTAGGTCACCGGAAAGACGGCAATGCTCGATGAGATCATCAACTATGTTCAGTCCCTGCAAAGGCAAGTAGAGGTACGATACGATCGGTTGATCACTCACAGCGAATAATGCCTGCAAATTTCACCTGATAAAAACACATCGTATTGATCTTCCATTTTATCTTGCAGTTTCTATCGATGGAGCTCGCGACAGTCAACCCAAGGCTCGAGCTCAACACAGCATCCCTTCTCTCAAAGGATGTACGTACGCAATCATCTACCGTTCTTCACTTCCTTCCTTTTCCTTTTCAGCTTGTCTTGGCAAGAAATGCGTGCGACCATGCTCCTCATGCTTCTTGATGGCAGGTTCTTCACTTCCCCAGGGCTCCTTCATCGACTCCCATAGGATTCTCATTCTCCCAGGATATGATGCCCAAACTAGAGCTATCGCAATCAGGCATGCTCCAGGGAGGTGTCCATGGCATGGCCAGTCCAGATGTGCTCAGAACAGTCATGCAGGCGCAACTAAACGAGGGCGCGTTCAGAGAGCCTGCATCTCAGGTTTGCATCTCCGTATTCCCATACTATAACTTTGCTTCGGTTGTGTAGTTGAAGAAGGTTAAGCTATTTGAGAAAACATCATATGCTGTTCATCTTGTAATGTCCTACAGGCACATACCATTCATCTTTCAGTAGCCCTTCAAACATTCTGATTGTGTTTTTTTTTTCCAATTCTTGAACAGATGCCTCACACAATGGATGGACCATTCCATGGTGCGGCGCAAATGGCGTATCCGTTAGTCATCGGTTCGCAAGACATGAGCATAAGGCCAGATCAGGATGGATTTCGTATCTGAAGTCTAGCTTGCATGGATGGTCAGCCTCTTCTCAGCAGTCCGCAGACAGAGAGACAGGCCCTTTATTAGCACATGCGCTGGATGGAGCCGCTACTGCAGTGAGTAGTACTACTAGTTTGATTGCCAAAGGAAAGACCCTGGTTTCCATTGCTTCAGGGCAGTACATGGGGTGTTTATTGGGTTCAGAACTGAAACTTCAGCAACTGAGACGTCGAAATCATCTGAAATCACGACGGTTGGAAATTCTGGCTGGATGGAAATATGGTGCGAGCTACAATACTCATGGAAAGAAAATGTTTTAACTCTATTGAGCAGAACCGTAATCAACTGAATTGATGCAGTATTTTTGTTTCTATGCTTACTTGCTTAGGCAATAGGCACGCAAGTTATTGCGAAGCAAGAGGGTTGGGGTATGTTGAGATCAGGCATTCGCCTTACTTCTGTACCAAAAAAGGAACACAACAGATATGTCATGCATGTTTATGCAACAATTTCTCATTATCTCCCTTCCCTAATCTTGCACGGGTCGTATTTGGCATAATCTAAGCTTCAAAAAACCTTTAAACTCTTATAAATAGGTCGGTTAGGCTGGTTTAACCAAATAATGTAAGCAAATTTGAATCATTCCTCAAGTGTACGGTGTACCCTGTTGAACACTAGGACAAATCTGTGAAATGACTAGAATACAACCATGAAAGAACAAAAATATTGGGTCCCTTACACGGCTCAGGCAATTGTGACATCATACCAGACAATTGCTTATTGAGTCCCTTATACGGCTCAGGCAATTGCGACATCATACCAGACAATTGCTTCCTCGTGTTCATCATGCATTTTGATGTTTGTTGCTACTATATAACATAATGCTGTCCTTGGATGTTAAAGCCAAGATCCAAGCTGTAGCGTTGATTCTCCAATAGGCAATCTATCAGGGACAACCCTATAAAGAAAGAGAATGCTGCAAGTCTGCAATGACACCACAACACACCAAATGCAGCACAGGAAATTGTATGACTTACTTGTAATCTTTCCTCATGTTATATTGATAAAGACCACCCCCTCCAATAAATGGAAGTGGCCAGTGAGCCTACACCTACAAAAATGACGGGCAGCAACCCGTGTAAAGATTTATGACCAAACCGTGTTCTCTAACCCATGATTTTTTTTCTCCCATAACAAGAATGTAAAATTCTAACAAAGGATGCCCGAGATAGAATTAACTCACTAATCCTTCCATGGGTCGCTCTCGGGCCTCACTTCAGAAGGTTCAATCACATCCATCACCATGCCTTCAGATGGGTCTGCCTCTGCGCTGGCCTCGCTACTGGTTGCTTCAGCATCGGTGTCTGACCTCCCCCATCTCCGGCCAAGGGCAATCGCCATCATCTCATAGATCTTGCCACCCAACTCAGCCGGACTGTCAGGCTGGATATACCCAGTAAACAAACAGTCAAACACTAGGGTAAAGTCATTTTGGCGAAGACTCTTTAAACTTAGGAATGTATTTGTTGCACTTACAGTATATCCACTAGAGATCAGAGCAGTCTCGTACAACAGCTCGACGGCCCTCTTGGCTTCTGTACTACCAGGCTCGTTTTTGCAAGCAGCCTGCCAATAATTGTTTCTCATTCATGTTAGTTGTTGGTAATGTAGCATGAGGTACATGGATTATTGATGACTGGCCAGGAGGAATGAATCTTACATTCAAGTCCTTGATAATAGGGTGGTCAGGGTTAATTTCAAAAATCCTTCTCCCCCTCATGAACTCCAAGCTTGATGTGTCACCAAGTGTTTGTGCCTTCATGAGCCTGTCAATTTTGAGAAATATGCATCAGGAAGCGAGTATAGGATTCTACAACACAATGATCTGTTCATAAAGGAATTGATCCGTAAACCTACCTTTCCATGTTGGCAGACCAACCAAACTTGCCAGACACAAGAACACATGGTGAAGAGCTAAGGCGTTTTGATATTTGAACCTTTGCCACCTTTTCACCAAGCTGTTGTTTTATCCAGTCGCACAGAAGTGTGCATTCCTGCTTGCTTTCTTTATTGTCCTCATCTTCATCGCCTGTGAAAACAAATATATATTAATATGATGCAAATAATCATCACGCTGTACAAACAATCAGAGCAAATTTCAACATTTCCTCACCCAATTCCAGGTCCTCTTTGCTGATATCAACAAACTTCTTCTCTTTATAGGTCTGTAAGTTCTGGATGGCAACTTCATCAATTGGCTCAATAAGGTAGAGAACCTACAGAGAAACAAACAGCAACCTGTGTCAAAGCAATGGAAGAAACAAACAGCAGTTCTTGTCTCATCAAAACTATGTAATGTTCATACTTCAATGTCCTTCTGGACCAGCTTCTCCAAGAAAGGAGCAGTCTTTGCACTCTGGAGACTATCTGTAGCAATGTAATAGATTGCCTTTTGGTTCTCAGGCATGTCCTCTACATATTGATCAAGACTTATCATATCTCCCTCATTTTTTGAAGTGTGGAAGCGCAGCAGAGGGGCAAGCCGCTTGTGATTTCCTGTGTCCTCAATGCAACCAAGCTTGATGAACTTTCCAAAGCTCTCCCAGAACTTCTTGTAGTCCTGCAGTACAAATGACAGAGTAATACCAAAGTAAACAGAAAATTTGGGGAAAAGGAAAAGCCAAGAGGTTTACCTCCTTGTCATCTTTTTCAGCAATTTCCTCAATCATATCGAATGTCTTCCTGACAAGTCTCTTGCGCATAATTCTTACCTGCATAAACAACATGAATTACCTCCAAATGTCCCAAAAAATCACAAATAACGAAAACCTTCAGAATCTGCAATTATTATAATATATGAGTTGACAGGCATTTTCCATAACTTACAATTCGACTTTCTTGAAGAATCTCACGAGAAACATTAAGGGGAAGGTCATTTGAATCAACTACACCTTTTACAAAGCTCAAGTATCGGGGGAACTGCAAAATACATGTCGAACTAAGAAATCTGTTCCACCTTAATCAAGGAATAGTAGAAAAATAATGCAAGACACTGTAAATGCATATACAGAATAATTATCTTGTGCGCTGCAAGATAACGTACCAGTTCACCATCGAAGTCATCAGAGATGAATACTCTTAACATATAACCGGATATTTTTGGTTTTGGGATTCATTATCTCCTCATTACTAAGTGGTGCCATTCCTGGAATGTAAAGCACACTCCTAAATTCCACCTCTCCCTGTTAACAGAAAAGATCATGTTATACACAATATTCAACGTACGAAGTTCAATAATGTGATGTTTGACGAATTCATTTCACACCTCTGTCATGAAGTGAGTGTAGGCAAGAGGATCCAAGAACTCATTGAATGTCTTCTTATAAAACTCATTGTATTCGGTCTTCTCAGTTTCCTTTGGATTTCTCATCTGCATGGAGGAAATAAAATTCAACTATCTGCTTTGTTTATTAGCAAAAAAAATCTCACTTCTCACATGCATTTGTTATTGTGGAGAGAGAACACAAGTACCAAATAGGTACAGCTCAAAAGCATGCATGACACAAGTTGCAATGACCAAGCAAAAGTAATTGCAAATTACCCATATAGGCTTTGTTTCATTGGCCAGCTCCCAGTCCCAGTATTTCTCAGTAATGGTCTTCTTTTTCCTTTTTTCACCCTGTACGCTAAAAGTTGTATCAGTTGCAATCGAAGCAAAGTCACTAAAAACATAAGGAAAACTAGTGGCAGGCCATTCAGAATAACTAACCTCCGTTGCCTCTTCACCTTCTTTTGGCTCTCCATCCTCTTCGACCTGTCAAGCAAGGAGGCCACATCAGTGGAAGAAATGAGAAAGCAATACATAATAGTAAAAAAACTCGACCTGCGGGGGGGAAGAGCCACCCCCGGGCATTTCGTGTAGAAGATCTTCTCACGCAGATCGAGAAAATCCCCGAACCCCTGCCCCCACCCTGACACGGAGACCCGATCCCCGCGTGAGAACGGGCCGGGTCTTTATCCGTGCTTTGGCTTGTGGGGCAGGCGAGGGGATTTTTTTACCCCGCGGCAACCACATAATTCTCTCACCCGAGGGGAGTCGAACCCGGGGTGGCGGGGGTGCTACTCAGTGCCTTTACCGCTAGGCTGAAGGACCTTTCGCAGCAATACATAATAGTAGCTCTATTGAACTTGTATCATTAAGAAAACCACCATCAAAACCCTACCTCAACAGTTCTTGATTTCTCCTGCCATGTATATATGGGAAATGACACAAACTGAGAGTAGTTCTTAACTAAGCCTTGAATCCTTGCAGGGTCAGCAAACTCATACTTGTCATCAGGCTGCATAACTACAAAAAAAAAGAGATTTGTTACAAAATGTTATCTATTACAGGACACATCAGGTGAACTTACTCTTAAAACGAGAGTAATCTGAGTTCCACGTGTAAGCATTTTCTCAGCATCAGTCTCTTCCTTGATGACATAAGAGCTACTGTCAGCCATGGCTTCCCAAACATACTGTTTATCTGATTTCGGGCTCTTAGTGGACACCACAACCTGCGACACATTTGAAAACAATTGAGTTCATGTGCAAAAAGAAACATATTCCATGCAACATTTTTTTTTACAAAGACAGCGTCAAAGAAACATTTCATACCTTCTCCGCTACGAGAAAGGCTGAGTAAAATCCAACACCAAACTGACCAATTAGACCATTGTCGGACCCAAGGTCTTTGTTCTCCTGAACGGTAAATCATTTGGCATTAGCAAAGAAACAACGAAATAATCACACAAACAGTACCATATTGCATACACATAGATGCATCCAGAATGGAAAAAGGAAGAAACAACGCTCCACCTTGAGAGCCTTCAAAAATTTTGAGGTGCCACTCTGAGCAATAGTACCAAGGCAGTCCTTTAGCTCATCTTTGGTCATCCCAATGCCAGTATCACTAAACCATCAGCAAACACTGCTATTAAAATATCTGCAGAAAACAAGAAGTACGTCTACCAGAAATACAAACTTACGTGATAGTAATTGTTCCAGCATCTGGGTTTGGTTTAATCCTTATTTCCAACTCACCACTGTCGGTGAGTAAAGATGAATCAGTAACACCAAGAAACCGCAGCTTATCCAATGCGTCACTCGCATTGCTGAGAGGAACATCAGGTAAATGCCATAGCAGTCATGACATCAGATCAAAAAAATTCTAAATAACAATGATGGTATCATTCAACTGTGCATTTCGGTAAGGATTGCTAACCTTACAAGCTAAGCTCCCGAAGAAATACTTCCTTGTGACTGTACAGGCTACGGACGATCAAATCCAGTAAGCGGCTCACCTACATGGCACAAACAGAAACATGCAAAGCATGTATTAACGGCCAACCCACGCATTACCAAAAAAAAGAAAAGCCGTGCTGCCATACACAATCCCATGCAAATCTTCATGAAAGCTACACAATTAAACTCAAACTTACAGATGTAGCAATTATTCTACCAGAACTCCAAATGAAGATCCTAAATGAAGATTTCCCGGGAGTGGCAAGTTTAGGAAAAAGGCTATCCAAAATGAAGATTTGCTTAGGGATATGTTTAGAAACATTACAAATGAGGAAGCAGATCATTGGAATCCTATGAGTGATAATCTCATTATTCCTAATTCTCAAGACCAACCTTTTGACGTAGACAATGAAAATGGAGGTGGAGATGATGATTTCCGTCAAGTACCTTTTGATGCACACAACACTAGAGAGGAGGAGGTCCAGGAGGTGAATCCTTCCATTGTGCATGGAAATAAAAGACCTTGTGTTGCAGTAGACAAGAAAAAGAAGTCAAGTACTGCACTTGTTATTTAAGAAGCAATCACAAAGATGTCTGAATCTGCCACATCTTTTACATCAAAGAAGCAAGAGTTTCTTTGTCACCCGACGATCAAGTGAGATATATTGGGAAGTCAGGGATACCTACTCAAAATGTTCTAGCAATTTGTGACTTTGACATGAGGTTCACATATGTGTCGACGGGGCAACTGGGAGCTATGCATGACACTAGTGTGTTGTACACTGCGATAAGATTGGATGAAAAATTCTTTCCACATCCCCCACAATGTAACATGGTTATCTACATATGGTCATGTAGTTTATTGTTTGTTTAATTGTTGACAAATTCTAACTTATGTCATTTTTCACATTTATAGGCAAATACTACGTTGTTGATGCGGTATATCCTAATCGTCCTGGATACCTTTGCCCTTATAAGGGTGAGAGGTATCATATGCCGGAGTGGCATAGAGGTATGGAACCGAAGACTCCTAAGGAAAGGTTCAATCGCATTCACTCTTCTATTCGCAATGTTATTGAGAGATCGTTTGGAGTGCTTAAAATGAAGTGGCAAATTCTCTACAAGATGCCATCCTACCATATGTTCAAGCAAAAGATAATTGTTGTGGCTACTATGGTTCTTCACAATTTCATTCGTGAGCATGGGGGTGAAGACTTGGACTTTGCTCGCTTCGATCGTGATCCAAACTTTGTCCCGACAATACCCGAAAGGTATAACAAATATGTAGCTCCATCAAATGGGTCTAATATGGAACCCAATGCTTCTACTATGGATGCATTCCGTGATGAGTTGGCAACCGCTATTTCTCTAGCTTGGAGCTAAAATTATATATCGGAACACTTGCATTCGTAGTTATTTTGGTTTAAACTACTCTCTAGTTATCTATAGACAATTATTTGTATTCGAATGATTGACTTTGTTAATTATCTATCATGCACGGTGCAATTTATGGGACAAAAGGATGGAATTATTTGACCAAAATATTTGTTTTTCGGTTTTCTCGAATAAATTAATTGCGATTATAATATTTTATATCATATTTCAATTGGTAACAAAAAAAATTCAGTTACATATGCTCCGCAGTCATCAAAACATACACCAAACATCATTCAGGGGCACATTGGACCTTTCTCAGGGAAACCTCACATTCCTGGAGCTAGCTGCATGCCAAACAGGATCACCTGCTCCATGATGGAGTTGGTGGAGCAGAACTGGAAAAACTGGAGCAGCGCAGTACCAAACAGGCCCTAAGTCATTAACCAATAAAATTCCCAACTTCAACAGCAAAATTTGACTAAATCCTCTTAAACAAAACTAATAATAAATGTGCCAACGCTCCAACCATATCTAAAACCTAGAAAATTTCTATATCATCACCGAAACTCTACTCAAATGTTACACTCTAGCAATTACAAAACTACAAAAAAAATCCATACAAAGTTCCACCAAAACCAATAACTCACCTCCGCCTGGTACTCGAACTTCTCCTCCGCCGCCTCCTCCCCGGCGGGCTTCTCCGCGACGGCCGCGTCGCAACTCACCCGCGGCAGCCTGCCCCTACTCCTCCCCGCCTCCCACCTCACCCCTCTCGCGCACCTCACTGCCCCGCTCCCTCGCGGCGCGACCGAGCTCGCGGCGGGCGTCCTCCCCGCGCACGGCCGCAGCGCCGCCACCGACGACGCGCCCAGGCTCCTGTTCAGCGCCGGCGCCATGGGAGACACACGCAGGCCAAGAGCTGGTGCTTCGCCTCCACTCGCAGTGTTCTTAGCGCGACGCTTTCGCGGAGTGTGAGAGAGTCAGAGAGGTGACTACGTGAGGATAACGGGGGTTAGGGTTTTTGTGAGCAATGGAGTTGGGCGGGTTCTACTAGGAGGATGGAAGGAGGTGACGCGCCGGGGAAGCTTCTAGAAGCTCTCGAGACCGCACGCGATGGTTGTGGTGCGATGGCCGTCCGATGGTGGGTTGGACGGTGGATAAGGGACGAGGAGTCGATTCGGGCCCACTTGTCTGTCTAGTTCGGGTTTCCTACCGTACATGGGCTATGTGGGACGATATAGTCGCAGTCCGGACCTGAACTGATCTGTATCTCGGCCTTTCGGATGTAGCGTACGGCCTCTTGCTCTTCCAAAATGTATGGCAAGTTATGGGGTTAAATGGGCCTTTTCTACGGTCGAATGCTTGAGATCGTGCGGTAGTGTAGTCTCATGGATATTGCCCTGGTTATTTTTTGACTGCGATTGGTAATTTTTGTCAATATTTTTTGAAACGGTAATAAACGATGGAGATATTGACGTAGATGACGTATATGGTTTTGAGTTTGGAAACTCATTTGGAGAATCCACTTCGAAAAGCCTCCATTTATTTCGACTTTCAGAGAAGCCGAAAGTTAAATGCATTGCTCTTTTGGGTTATAGTTGATGGGTTTTTTGTACTTTTTGATACGACAGCGGACGATGAAAACACAAATGCAGACAGTACACAATGTTTTAGGTTTGGAAAACCGTTTGAAGAATCCGCTTCAATAAGTCATCCATTTATTTCGATTTTTAAAGAAGCCAAAATCCAAAAGGCACAAAAATATATATATCAAAAACTAAAAGCCCAATTGCACGTCCACATTCTCCCGTTTCATGGTTAAACCACATGGTTAAACGACATGTTATCGGGAATTTCACGAGATTTATACGGGAATTATACTATTTCTAGCAAAATTTCTACGGAATTTAATGAAATTCCTAGTTCCAAACAAGTCCACGGGTTGCCAGGATCTGGTTGGTTCGCGCAAAAGTTGCCAGGATCAGGTTGGCTCGCGCAATAGTGATTAGGCCCACAATTGTCTCTGTAAGCACAGCACAAATGATATCTCTGTACGCATGAATTGTACGATCATGGATCCATGGTTGAACTGGACCGCCGGCGTCATTGTGCCGAACTCTGTTGCTGATGGCAGATTGAGCTGTCCTCTGTACTGCAGCAGATAATTATGCTGCCGTTTTCATATACACCGATGCCATCCAAGAGACGTACCTATGCTCACTTGATCTTTGCAGTAAGACTAAACGGTACAGGCGTACAGCTTGAGCATAGGAGAAAGAAGTGGTATACTCTGTTTCAAAAAAGAAAGAAGTAGTACTGTACAAGAACGAAGGAATAAAGCTCGAATTGAGGAGCTGCATTTTCAAAATCGTGCTATATTTGTCTTTGCTGTTCATGAACATTTTATGATTTCCATCACCCAGACCACACAAAGCGCTGTCGATATCTAACGTGGAAAAAAAGTACTATAACTACACCCAGAAAACCACTCACTGACCTCGGCAAGGCTCAGTGCTTCGAGGAGGCTCTTTGAAGCAATCAACATTGCAGAACCCCATAGATCTAATCATCTCGCCAAGCCTGTCCAAGATTAACACCGATGGAAATATCAAGCAATGCATATCATCTTTTTAATCATAAATTTGTAGCAAGATAGTTTATCATGTAAATTTTCTTGACCTCAGAAATGAATAGATATATACTTTCTTCAGATCGGGTGAATGCGACTAGTGTAATGATGGTGCAACATAAGAAGTCGAGAGAGAGAGAGAGAGAGAGAGAGAGAGAGAGAGAGAGAGAACCAACCTATCAATGCTCTTTCTTGGTTTGTCGGGCTGCTCATTTTCATCCCTCATCATGTCAAACGTGTCAACACTTCTCCTTGATTTCTCTTTCTTGTCTGTGCTGGATCTTGCTTTTTCTCTGCGGCCTGTGCTTCGCCTACGTTTATCTACATGTTCAGTGCTCAATCTAGGAGGCTGCTCATGCCTTGTGCTCTTCCTCGACGGCTCTAACCTATGTGAGGTCATCCAAGGAGCCTCAGAAAGAGCGACACTATCAGCTGGTGTCTCGTTTTCGGCTGGCAACTTCTCACCCTCAGCTGGTGCTTCTTTTTCAGCAGGCAACTTTTCTATAGCCGATAAGAACTTCTTTAGATGCCTTATGTACACTGGAAAGGTCTCCAAGTTACAGTGGTCACCTCCCTCGATCCATAGAGGTTCGTACTTCTGTTGGCTCAGCTCCCATAGTCGCTTTCCATGGGAACAATCGACAACATCATCATTTGTGCCCTGAAATGCAAGCGAAAAAGGTCTTCAGTTTAATGATATGAAGCTATGAAAGGATTATGCAAAGGGCATCACTGTAACACAAGGATGGATATATATTCCAAACTTACATGAACTACCATAACCGGACATTTAACAAGGGGAATTTTCTCAATGTTCTGCAAGCAAAACAAGTGTTTGGTTATCATAGACAAAGCATGGGAAGTATTTCAGTGTTTTTCTCGATAGTTCAGTCAGTGAAGCAAACCTTATATATGTCAAACCAGTATGTTTTCTTCACAGAATACATGACACGCAGGCCAGACAGTATGGGGCTATGCAGAACAACTGCTCTTATATGACGCAAATGAGCAGCTAAATCGACAGTGGGGCCACTACCGACAGACTGACCATACAGAACAATGTCTTCTTCCCTTGTCCCATAAACCTCCACGAGGCATTTGTATGCGGCTTCTATGTCAGCGAAGGTATTAGCTTCACTTGCCTGAACACGAACATGGAAGGAAACAGAAAGATTGTCTCAAGAAAGTTTCCTTTCTTATAACCTTGAGCTAAACAATTGCAACTAACTATTAGAAAAACAATTGGAACTAGCCCACTGCAAACAAGAATCCCTGAACCAAACCACTCAAGTGGGAATCAGATTTGTGGCCTCTCCCATAACAAGGAAAGGTCTTAAACACAACGCTATTAAAATTTTCCTATATGCTCATCTAAATTTTTTTTTCCTAGAATAATGTTAGGTATTGCTCCTCTAGTGGAGGCAACATGATAGAGCACTGGTTTGAAGAGAGTATTGTTAACCTTGCCTGATGACCGTCCATAACCAGAATAATCATACCTGCGAATATTGAGGAAATTATTCCGAAGTCAAGAAAATGAGATTTGAAGTACATAAATGTTACCATAAGTGTTAAAAATTGGGAATAAGTATAACACAAGACTTTCTAAGGCATCAAGGAGAATGTAGACTAGTAGAATTTTCAATTGTGTAGATGGTTTATCTAGCATGATCGAAATATTCACATTGGCGAAGATGTCCGTCATAAAATGATAAACCATCCGCACAAAGGCCACAAATTCACTAGTCAACAAGACAGGATCACAGGATATAAAGAAAATGGGAAACAGAATCTTTAAAGGTCTGTTCGAAATTTATGTACCAGCAATAGTTCGTTCTAAAGCTGTAACCAATGAAAATGAAACGCAGAACGATTTTTGTGATCATTAATCCGACAAAAATCATGAATAGTTGTTGCAGGCATACGTACATCAACTCCATGGTACCGTTTGTCTTACATGAGGCATCCCAACACTATTATCAATTAATTAAGGGTAGGCAGCCTGGAAAGATGAAATGAAGTACTTGGCTTTTCTTGTTGAGTGCGAGATCAGGAAAACCGCAATTACATGCATTTTAAGTCAATTATCACGTACAATTTCAGCTCAAATGCCATCGGAATAAACCGCGGAGGTAGAAGACTGTCCAAACCCAAACCCAATTTGGCGAGCAGGAGCAAGAGTGCACACTTGCTATAAACCAAAATTTTATTTTCTCATAATTTTTTTGACAGAGTACAAGAAAGACGTATACACTTAACACATGCTACACTTAGACCATCCACGCACACAGATGCATACGCATCCTCTACACACATTTAGAATTTATCGAAGGCACTCAAAGCCTCATGGAGCAGAAGCACACGCTTTCCCACTGAATGCCCATGTATGTGTGTACTCCTAAATACGGTGGACACCGGTGCAAGTTTGGAACTTGAACACCGGTAAACTAGGTGCACACCACACACCAAGCCATCTGGCCATAAGCCAGCTTTCATTTTCTCATAAAGTTTAGTATTAATGTAATCTGATCCCTAATTTGGGATTAACCATAGGATGGCTTGCTACTCTTAAATGTCGACTTGACATTTTTGCCTTTAGCTATTGTTAAACTAGCACGGTGGCTCACGCACCTGCGCGAACATCACTCTTAGAGTATATTTAATTGGTTTAGTGGTACATATGTGATGGATAATAAAGGAATTACATATGAAAAATAGAAGGTGCATATCACACGAAAGAATTCAAATATTAGAATTTTAGAGTATCATCACTTCGATTTAATTTCCATGCTTGTAGAATCGGTTTCATTTGTGATATTAATGTATAGCAACATATGTTAAACACAAAGAATATAGATTATATCTTTGAGAGGAAATACTTGTTCTTTATAATTTTTAATCAACATTTCTAATAATGAAGACAATAGTTGTATCTATATTAATACAAGTAAAAGAATGCAAAATATAATGGATATTGTAGGCAAGTTCGTATATGTGCGTGGATTGCTTGAGTTCAATTCTATCTTTAGCATCTCACGACTTAATTTCATACAAAAGTTTCCTAACTATATGTACATGCATATTACGGTACACATAAACTTCATACGTACTTCCATAAATCAAGAAAAATCATTGGTTATGATTTATTAATCATAAGGAGTGTTCACCTAATTAAGAGATAGATGCTTTTCTTTTTGTGAAATTTTTTAGCAATTATTCTCATTTATCACATAACACCATTGGTTATGGATTGTTAAACATAATTTGAGTCCACCAAATTAATAGATAGATATTTGTGGGAGAATTTCTATAATATTTCTCTTTTTTCTTAGCTGATGTAATTAACCATCCAAAGCATTTATTGTATTATAGATAACACCCAATGTTTAATATAGTTCAACTTTAATTAGAATCCACCACATCGATGGCACTTCTAGCAAAAAAAAATTCAATGTTGTAAAACACACATTGTTAGGAAGCGTGTAGGTAGAACAGGTCTGATCTTTTTTTATTTCGCCTTTATTTCTTGCCAAGTGCCACTTTTTTCTTTTTTTTCTTATGCATGGATTTTTCTCATTTATTTTGCATGTCCACATTCTTCTTTTACTCTCGTATGTGGCTTTTACTGCAGGTCATCTAGGATTTTTTTATTTATTTATTGGGTTCATTGAGAATCTATAATGGGTAGTCTTGCCTTATAAAATTCCTTATTTTATCTAAGGCATCCACCGGTAATCATTAACTGACTAAAATAAGAGTCCGTTGAATCGAGAGATGAATGTTTTTCTTTTTGTTTTAAGAGAATTTCTACCATATTTCTTTTTTCTTAGAAATCATAAAACTAATGTCATCGACTTTTAGTATATAATAGATAGATTTTGTTTTTCAGGGATTTACTTTGGAATCTAACGGAAATTAAATTGCTAATTTTCATTTTCCCCCAAATTTAATTAATTTTGATTGCACTTAGCATGGGTTCTTCTTCTTAAATTTGATAATTTTTGTTTAATTATTATTCCAAATTTTAGTTATTTATGGACGTCACTTTAGATGTCGTATGGAAACCAAATTACTAATTTTTTTATTTTTATTCTGAATTTTAGTTAATTGGTTTATACTTGACATACGATTCTTTCTTTTAATCTGAGCTATTCTAACTTTGGTCCACAAGATAGATGGCTAGTTCTTTCTGGTTAATACAGAAGCTTCCTCGAAGTACCCAATTAGTGTAGGTTTACAAAATTTAATATTTTATAATTTAGGATTCAAATTTGTTTATAAATTAAATATCTAATCATCCTTTAATTTTATTCCAAATTTGCATGTTTTTGGATTATACTTGTCGTGGATTTCTTTTTAGTTTTATGTTAGAATTCATGTAAAAACAAAATTTTCTTTTCTTTTAATTATTATTCTAAATTTTGTTTTCTTAGGGGTTTACTTTGAAATTCATATAGAAATCAAATTGCTAATTTTATATTATTTTTATTCTGAATTTTAATTAATGTGGATTGTACTTAACATGAATTCTTTCTTTTAATGGCTAGTTTTCATTTAATTATTATTGCGAATTTGAGTTATTTATAGATGTTACTTTGGAAGTCATATGTAAATCATAATGTTATTTTTTTCTTTATTTTTAATTCTGAATTTCTCTTAATTTAGATTGTACTTGACATGGACTCTTTCTTTTGATCTAAGGCGTTATAAGTTGAGTCCATCAGATTGCTGACTAGATCTTTCTCTAAGTGTATAATTTGTATAGATATAGATAGATTCTTATATCTCTACGTCAACTATCAAATTTAAGTCTTTAACATTAGGATTCACTAAAGAGTTAGATACTATAAGAATTTCTACTATATTTCTTTTTTTCTTAGTAACTCAAAATCCTATCATCCACTTCCAGTATATAAAATAGATATATTCCCTCGCCAAAATCTTTCTCGCTCAGTTCTTTCCAGTATCCCCCCCCCAAAAAAACACCAAACGACTATGTTCATCTATTTCTCTCCCTTGCTAGACAAACCCCTGGACCACTTCAATGTTCCCGGCCACCTTTTCTCCGCACACCTGCCTCCATCCCCACCCACCTTCCTGTATGAAATTCCCTCTCTTGTACCTGCAACTAGTTATTACCAGGTGCATGCGTATCCAGCCAATTACTTCGATATATTGGGGTCAGTAGAAAAAATTATCTGTAAAGCTTCCTTTTTGGAGTAATTCTACTTTGAAACTTACAGCTCATGGTAAAGAATAAAGCTCCTAAAGCAAGACATGGGAAAGAGTTCCTTGAACATAATAGAAGCTAACAAACTATGTAAGCCTACATTCGTCTAATAGTTTGTGCTTTAGGGGGAAAAACAGCATATGAATCCAAATGCGACTGAAGTGAACATTCTTTCACTTTTGATGCCATTATTTAGTCCAGTCATGCAACATGTTAGCATCATCGCTGTAACATCAATTTAGCTGTTCAACTACGTGTAAGTGTAACGATAGAGCAAAACTAAAAGAGCACATAGACTACGAACATGAGGTAGAATAGAATATATGTAAATATAATATACTGCTCAGAATAAGCTCTAGGAACTGAAACTGATGCAAATTCAAAAACTGTTGACACCAACCATTAATCAATGCTCGATCCCTACGACCGAGTGGAAAATCCAGCGTTTGCAGGGCACAACTAACAAGTGATGCAAGCAGTGGCATTGGGCAAACCATTCTAGTTAGATTCTTAATTAGAATATTAGTTGATAGCAAAAACTGCTTTAGATTCTTAATTAGAATATTAGTTGATAGCAAAAACTGCTCTCCTACGAACAGTTTTGTATGTATTACAAGCAATGCAAAATATCCTCAATATTAGATTTAAAAATATTTGAACATGACATTTTCAAGAAAATCTGTACGTAGGACTGAATTAACTATGAATACGTGGTGGTCTATTCCAAATAGACAATTGATGAAGAATCAGGTTCAATCGAGCAAAGAGTACCTTTTTCAGGTAGCAACCTTTTATAACTTCACCTCAAATAAGAACAAAAAATAGAGCTTCTGATAAAAATCGAATAACTCCCTTATTAAGGTTTAATAAACTACTTCTACAGTGTTTTTAAATGACACTTTCTGCCAGAACAGTAACATTTGATATCAATGTCACCAATAGCCACCACCATATTTACTTCATCAATCAAATATAAAACCTTTAACAAAAGAAAACATGAACCAACCAAAGAATCTTTTTTGATAGATGAACAATTCCAGGCGTGACCTCTAGCAATTTCAACAATGAAAGGCACGCCCATTCTCACGGATCAAACAAAAATCCGATCATATTCTCACAAGATCATCATCCATTCACCAAAGCAACAATCTTGCTCGACCAACCAAATCAAAATGAGTTAAATGGGCTAAGTAATCACACGAACAAGAACGAACACTTACCCCATGAGGTTGACGTGGAGGCGGGCGCTGAACTCGACGAAGAGCTCGTACATCTTCCCGAGGTCGGCAGCGTTGCCGTGCGAATACAGCACGGTGAGCCTCGCCTTGGAGCACCGCACGTACATGGCGATGATCTCCGTGCCCCGCCGCGTCCGGACCCGCCTCGCCTCCACCCCCTCCCTCCACGGCACCCCAGTCATCGCCACCCTCCTCGATTTCGCCGCAGACGGACCCCCCGCCGCCACCGTCGCCGGAGCCCCCCCCCCCCGGCGGCGGTGGCTCCTCCTCGTCGACCACATCGTAGGACGGCGGGTCGGGCGGGAAGAACGCGAACTTGGCAGCCACCGAGGACGTTACGCCTCCCATCTCCGGCGATCTCAGGCCTCCAGTGGCAGCGGCATTAGGGTTTCTCCCTTCTCCGGCCTGCAGGAGAGGTGGTGGAGGCGAGAGGAGCAGCGAAGGGCTACTCCACGAAGGGGCTGTATAGAATTACTAATTTATATTAGTGGAAAGCTCGGGGGTTTATCGGAAGGGAGGGGATAAAGAACGGGCGGGGAATTAGGCGAGTTGCCGGGAGAATTAAAAGGAATGGTTGTCACGTGATCGCCGGCCACAGCGGCACGTGAGCGCTTTGGGACAATTATTGTTGTGGTTACAAATGAAACAATAAATAATAGGACTATGAGAAGATCTCAAAGGGGCTGCCTGGAGCCTTACAAACCATGGAGACAGAGCATAGAAGTATGTTGCCTAGATTTATCTGAATAAGAGAGTCTGCCTCTCACAGCGCCCTAAGCCGTATATTTATAACCATGAGGAGACTTTATTACATAAATGTCTTTATCTGGATCTATAATTGTACGGCAATATCGTTTTTTCCCTTGCAATAGTCCTCACGGACCAATCATGTGCCCTCACGATTATTGGGCTTCCTGGTGCAATGGGTCGACTGGACCAAGGTGGGGCCACTCCCCAACAGTACCCTCTCTCATGGTTGAAGGTTCCTAATTTCTGTGGGCCGAGACCATATCCAATATTACTTGGTCCTCTTTGTCCCTTTGGCTCATTGAATCGTAATACCGTAGGACTTCTCACCAAAACTACGTTGAGCCCGTTCATGCGCGCGGCTGTCCAAGGAAGGCTACACGTGGTGGCGATTGGTCTTCTTTGTCGTGGGACATGAGCTGGCACGCTAGTTACGATGTAGTGTGTGCCCCCTCGAGTCTCGCACCCACTACACGGGCATTGAATTCCACTGTTGCGCCTTGTACTTATACCCCGAGGCGACGCCCTTTTCGTGGCTGGTCGCTTGCTCTCTCATTGCGTTCATCTTCTACTTCCTCTACCATTGCTTTTGTTCATCATCAAGCTTTCCCCATTCTTCTTCGTGCTGCCGATCTTCTTGCACTTGTCATAGTGCGTGGGACTGATTGTCATGGCCGCAGCAGCGCCTCTGCCCTATCGAGCAGCCATGGCGCTCAAAACGATCGCTGTGAGGTCGCCACCGGCAAGCGTTGGAAGATATCCAAGTTCAATGGTGTGTTTGTGAACACACTTGGCCCATCCATTGCAACGGAGGAGTTGGTGCAGTCATTCGTGTGTGACAACAAGATCTCATCTCATGAGCTCGTCCACATCCCCGCCGATGATGAGGTCACGCCATGGCTGCAGGAGGGCAAGACGCTTGTCTTCGCGGTGTACTTCGATGTCGAGCTCCGGATCCCCACCGATCGCTTCGTGGGCGATCTTCTCCAACTATATGAGCTGGAGCTTCAATAGCTTACTCTGAACACCATCGCTCGTCTCCTGGTGTTTTCATGGGCAGCGTATTCGAAGGCCACCATCCCAAGCGCTGTTGTCTTTGCTTCCCTACATGACACACAATGCCAGCCAAAGTGGCTTAGGGAGGGTCAGTACTTGAACCTGTGGAGCTTCAACCTTCCGCTTCGCACTGGTGCTTCGAAGGATTTACTCGTGAACTCAACGCGGATGAAGTGGGAGTCCCACTAGCTGTAGTGGTGGTTCTACCACAGGATCAAGCACGACAGCAGCTTGCACTTCACCAGGTATATTATAGACTTCATTCCATCGCATCTAGTGGAGCAGGATCGGGACGATGAGGTTCGCGCCCAGAGGCTCCTAGCGGTCGCACTTTGGCTCAACATTCGTGACTGCACGGAGGAGTTTTACATGCTTTGTGTGGCTCTGCTAGCCCGATGATGGGACCTTCAGCCTGGCTCCTCTCGGAATGTCGGGGTCCGACCTTCACTCACATTGCTAGCGAGGCCGATGGGCCTAGGTAAGTTTGGACCCTTTGCCATATGTTTTGGTGGTGGTTTTTTTGTGCCATCTGCTAAGTCCGCGGTTTTGCAGTTGTTCCATTGGCAAAGGTGGAGCATGCATTAGCTGTGTTCTTGGGACCGTACATCCTAAAGGAGCATAGCCTTCACGCGTCGGCCACGTCCGGTGGTTCGCACATCAACCGCGTTTGTGAAGACCTGGGCCTCGTCGTGCCTGAGCGTCCCGTCCTTGTTGTGAGTGGAGGTCGTTCCTGTGGAGCTAGTAGAAAGGATGATGAAGACGGGGGAGGCCGTGAAGACGCATATGCTCATGGGGCTTTATCGTCGACCATTGCAGCCGTGCCCCTCTTGTCAGCCGCTCTGGCCCCCGTGGAGGCTGACTCCAGTGCTGAGGATACATTGACAAACCTTGCTGTCAAAGTCCCCCTGTACTCCCATGGGCCGAAAGGTCTTTCATCGCTATTTTTGGTTACTATGTTTTGTCTAGATAAGTACTTGGCAGAGACCATCCCTCCATTGTGGTGTGTCTTCTTCACCGCGGTCTTCGCTGTTGGAGTCGGGTGGAGTTCATTTGGTTTTGGGTGGACTTTCGGCCTCGGGCATGTGTTCGTCTGGATGATTATGTAAAGATAGGAAACTCTAATGAGGACGATTGATGGGTTGCCTCCGCATGATGTAGAGATGTTTGGCTCCGTGCGTAGAATATATACATAAATGTATTATTTTACTCTGACACCATCAATGAGGTCAATGGTAATATGAAGTTAGTCATAGAAGCTCCATCCCCATCCTTCGGACGTGCGTCAACAAAGTCAGCGGTAGGATGAATTTGGTTCATGCGCGCTCTATCCCTACCCTTCAGATGAGCATTGACAAAATTGGCGGTAGGACGAGTTAGGTTCGTGCGCACTCCGTTCCCCACCTTTCAAATGAGCATTGATGAAGTCAGCTGTAGGACAAGTTAGGTTCACGCGTGCTCGATCCCAAGCCTTTGAACAAGCATCAAAGAAGTCAGCAGTAGGATGTGTTAGGTTCGCGTACTCCGTCCTCCACCCTTCGTACGAGCGTCGACGAAGTCAACGGGGACAAATTTGGTTCACGTGTTCTCTGTCCCCTACCCTTTGGACGAGCGTCAACGAAGTCGGTGGTATAGAGGCCAGTGCAGCTGTTTTGACTACATTGTGTACCCTACAGCGTGGGCCCGTATGCCGAGTTCAATCTGGCGTGCAAGGTCTTGTTTGTTGAACATGGTGATGATTCCTATAGGTCCTGAGAGCTTCATGTATAATTAATTGTCATGCGGGATTGCGCCAGAGGCATTGAGGGTTGCTCTCCCCAACATGGTGTTGTAAGGATATTGAACATCCACCACGTCGAAGTTGATGACTTCGCACCTGCACTACGCTCCTCGCTCGAAGGCTACCTCGAGTGCTATCTACCCCAACGTGTGGACTGGCTACCCGCCGATGCCACAGATAGCCACATTGATGATGGTCATGTCGTTGGCGTCCCTTACTTGACAGCGGACCTTCACGAAGCATTTTAAGTAGGCCTACAACTTCTCCCCTGATGCTTGTCTTACCACGAAGAGCTGGTCAGCGTCGACCCGCTCTATGTAGTTACCTTGAAAATTATTATGTATGAGGTCTCGGATCTGCTCCCATGGATACACCAAACCGGGGGAGATAGTGAAGAACTACGAGAGTGCAACCCCTCAGAAAGCGAGCGGCAACCCCTTTGCCTTCGTCGAGTCGTCTGCTCTACTGCCTTGATGGCCGTCTCATAGACACGTAGGAATTTACGAGGATCCGTGTCACCTTGGTAGGGCTCCACCGTAGGCATCTTGAAGTCTTCCAGCTAGGCGCTTAGTTGCAAGCTTGTGCAGAGGAGGGACTCAGGGTCCACCATCCGAGAGGCATTGCAGGCCCCGGTGTTGGCCTCCCGGCTTTCTGTCCCTTCTCCTGCCCCTTCGCTAGTATCGTGGTGGGCGTCAGCTGACTCTGACTTTCCTGCATCTCATGCATAGTTTTGCGTAGGTCCGCTAGTTGTCACTGTAGCGTTCCAAGGATTGCTTCAAGGGGGCTTTCGCCCGTGCTTGGCATTGGAGGGAGGACAACCCCTGCTCCCTACATGGTGACGGTGATGGTGTTGATAGTGGCGGAGACCATTGTTTGAGCGGTGCGAACCTCGAGTTGTGGTTGCTCGCCATGGTTGGGGTCCTCCGTTGGCATGCTTCTCGAGCCGTCCTTGGCGTAGCTGCTGAGAAGCCACCCTCATTACCTATCATGGGTCAACGCACCACCTCGCTAGTGTGTTGCTGCCATGGGGGTTGGGACCTTTGAGGGCTAGCTCCCTTACCCTCACTGCAGTGGTCTCGATGAAGGTGCTCCTCTTCCACTTAGGAGTTGATGTAGTCACCTTTTTTAGTGCCATTGCGCCTGAATACTACTTCCTTGGCTCGTAGCTTCTATGCTGTCCCCCACGGATGGTACTAACTATTGTGCTTATAAACCAAACAGTAAACAAGGGGCTACGAGGATACCACAAAGGGGTTGCCTGGAGCCTTACAAACCGTGAAGATAGGGGATAGAAGTCTGCTACCTAGATTTGTCTGAAAAAGAGAATATGCCTCTCATGGCACCCTGAGCCGTATATTTATAGCCATAACGAGACTTTATTACATAAATGCTCCTATCTAGGTCTACAATTGTAGGGGTAATATCGTCTTTTTTCTTACAACAGTCCTCACAGGCCAATCATGTGGCTTCACAATTATGGGCCTCCTGGTGCAATGGGTAGACTTGTCCAAGATTGATACCACTTCCACAACAATTATAAAAATGCTTATTGCTAAATATGAAGAAAAATCAAGCCATTATGACACAAAATAGGATTTTTCTCTCAAATCACATCACTCTCTAAATTCAAAATGATGTGAGTAAAGTCACATAACAGTAGCCCTACTATGGTTTCCTTATTTTTGGATGACAAGTATCTATAATTCTAAAAGTTTTTCGGCGATGCATACTACAAGAACTATAGAGATCATGCAAGTTGAAATCTAATATAATTTTCTTGATTAGATGTTATGTTCCAATTTACATATATTTGTAGTGCTATTGGGTTAATTTTTCAAAAAAAATGTCACATTTCTAGATGAAATGGAACATAGACATTAATATTTTTTTAGGGAACATAGGCATCAATATAAACATAGAAAAAGAGCATGCATGGTCCATAAAACCTAGCCTTTCATGATTTCTCTTGTTTCTACTGATGAGGACCAAACCCAATGTAAGCTGTGAAGGTGATATGAATTGGAATTGGTTGGCAAGAGTTCTAGCCGTGCACCCAGCTCAATCTAACAACCCCATACCTCCATGCTTCCATCAAAAGAAATGTATAGATTTGCATCATGAAATATCATCCATTTATCGAATTTTTTATCTGGCCCATTTGCGGCACCAAAATTGCAAAAATAGCCCCGTGGGCTGGAAATTGCAGTTTTGACCCCCTAGCTCACCACGGATGCACGGAGGCCGACACGTGGCACGTACTGCACCTGGGGAGCGTGGCATGCTTTGGCACCGCGGCACCCCAGCGCAGCGTGACAATTGGTGACTCGGCGTGGAAGGCAGTGGGGCCCAGCCTGCTTCCACTCTCCCTGGGCGAAGAATGTTGCCGTCGCGTTCCCTAGCTGTGGAAGGAAAGTCCTGCGCCCCCGGCCGCAGAAGTAGTGTGCCACGCGCATGTCCCGCGTGCCATGTGTTGCCCGCCTCGGTGCTTGCCCCCACCCCATGCTGCCTGGCCACGGCTACAGTGTGGCCCCGCACACGTGTCACCACCCAACCAGAGGTCCCCCTCGCGCACGTCGCACTGTGTGGGCGCGGGCACGCGTCGGCTCATTGGTACTGCCCCTCATGGCTTGTCCTTTGCATGCAATAAAAATGATGTGGGAGTTGCGTCTCTCCTCATTTCTTCTGAATCAACGAGAGTCCGAGAGAGGGAGAGAAGGGAGAAAGGAAGCAAGGGCGTGGCGAAGCCATTTTTTGAGTGAGTTTGATTCGAAATTTGAAGTCTGTGCAGTTACAAAAGTTGTATATCATTTTGTGAGCACGAAGAAAAGATAATTTTCATCCACATGCGACTATATTTTTAGCAATGTGATTAGCATGTAATTAGGTTAATAGTAACTTCTTACTCCGAGAAAGTAGTAGTTAGTCTACGGCCATAGTTCACTTAGAAGACGTAGTGTTGATATTATCATTAATTAGTTATTAGTCATGATAATTACATGTGTGACATTGCTTATGATACGGGGTCGCCCAATTTTCTCGACGTAGAATCAAGATACTCACGTGTAGCCTCTCGAATCGTAGTGATCCTCCATTGCCAGACTTCATGACCACCAAGCGAAGCTGTATTACGCTCCCAATTCCTAACGGAATGGTTGAACGATCTTGATTATCAACATACTCATAATTTTCCCACAAGATGGTTCATCCACATGGAAGAATAAAGCAATCTGCTGTTTCAATCTATTTATCAAAATATCTAATTTTATATCTGGTCCTCTTGTTACAATGGAGGTGCAAGAGTATTTATAACCTTCCCCACGTCTTCATCATGGCCTAAGGCCAACTCCTGAAGTTGTTCGACCAAAGCAGGCTGAACTAACTTGGCTTCGGCCAGGAAACTGAACCAAACTCAAGTACAGTTAACATGGACTCAACAATTCCTAAACTAGTTCAAACTCAATAGCTATATGGTTTACAAGATTCTTGGTCTTTCTATTTCATACATACGCCTCACACGTTTTGCCTTTTATCCATTCGCTTGCAAGCAATGTTGTAGCGCTCGACATGTAGCGATGCACACCATCCAATTCTTCTTCCATGCACCATGTATTAGTAATATTCCTCCTTTGTAGCTTCCTTCCTCCCATATCTCCCGCTAGAAATCAACTTTACTCATTGACCTGAACATAATTAAAGTACTAATATTAAGTAGTAGTCAATTCGCATGTAAATCAAAATTTATTTTACGTAGGAACACGCTCACATGATAATATTTAATGCGGCTCAATAATTCTTTCTAGTCAAATAATATATTTAACCAAAAAGCGTAAGATATGTGCGTATCCGTATCATCCTCCACTTCTTCAAGAAAAGCCATCGTCGGCTTTTGATAACCTGAAAATTTAATAAACAAAGAATACAATGTGTATGCATGGTATATATATTTATTATTTACACTCCTTCCATTTAGAACATTATAATTACCTGAAGGCGTAGTAAACAAAAAGAACAACACATGTAGGGTATATGTATGAATCAATTATTATGTCATTCTCATTATTTTGCACAAATCGATTAGTATAACAGCAGCCATAAGATGTATACATTGCAATATTATCATCCACATCATTCTCCCTTCCATAAAAAAAAGTTATCCTCGACTTTTCTATGTACATGGATAAGTCATTAATAAGTAAAACCAGATTAAGTTGTTCAAATATAGGGGAGAAAATTTTTAGTGCTTTCCATGCTTCAACTGCGCTACTCTGATTACTTGTACATGATTGCACATCAAATGGTAAATAAGCAGGCTTAAAAAATCTTTTAAAACAACAAGCACTATTATTGAAACTCATCTCATTGTGATAATGACATGGCGCAACAGATTGTTTATCCAAAATATGCAATTTTAATTCAGTAAGCTTATTACATGTAATGCATATTCGATTAATATAGAACTTGTCATCTACATCATAATCTCCAATCAAATTGAATCTATATGTGTAGGCATAAGTATCAACTAGTGATTTTAAACATGAAATTTCAGTAAGGTTTTCAATCACACTAGATAGCTCTTTAGGATCATCAAATATAATTAGTATAAAGAATCATCAGGAGATATTCTAGTAAGAACTTACTTATGAGTAATCAATTTCACATTATATAAATTAAGCTTAGAAAATTTAGAACATGGAATTTTCATTTGATTCAAAGAGTTCTCACAATTACTAACCTTTCTTGATGAACTATCAAATCAGCACCTATGTTGTTACCTTTAACGTCCTCCTCAGATGATGTAGATGTTGTAGGTATGAAATCATCATAATGTATCTACGGGGTAGCAAGTACTTCATCCCACCTATGGTTATTTCCTCATATTTTGGCTCCAATGGTACCGGTTGTTGAACGTTCAACTTCTTGTCTTCAATGTTAACCTATACATATGAGAAACAACACTAGAAGTAGATATTAATGTGTTAGTTTCAAAATCAATCTCACTTTGTCTATCTTCTACTTCTCTCTTTTGTTTTGGTGTATCTCTCGCACTCTCAATTTGGATGCTCTCAACCTCACTTATGGTCGCACTCTCAATTTGGATGCTCTCAACCTCACTTATGGTGGAATCACACAGCTCACTCTTTTTAACACTCTCACCCAATTTAGCTATGTGGTTCTCGTCCTTACAAGGGTTGTGATGAATGTCCTTCAGCTTCTTTGAAAGCAAATACCCCTTTGTTCTTTGATTTCTCATCTGTTGTTCGTCAAGGTACAATTGTGTTGACATGGGACAAAGTTTCACCGTCCTTCCCCTTTGTAATAAAGAGTAATAGTTGGTACTGGGATGATGGTTAACATTACGACCCTTCATCCATTGCCTTCCCCACAGTAGGTGACATGAGTACATAGGCACCGATACCACATCACACTTGACAGTATCAGTAAATCCTTCCAAAGAAATTGGCACCTTGACTCTTTTAGTAATCTTGACATTGTGATACGTCCACTCTTTTAAATATGGATCAGAGTGTGGATATGTGTATAGGCTCAACTTCTCCACTAGCTCAATGCTTGCCAAGTTGGTTATGCTCCAATTATCAATGGTCAAGGCACAACACACACCATTAACAACACAACGGGAGTGAAATAACTTGGTGAGTTGACCATCTTCTTCGTTCAAAAAGTCACAACTAGCATGTAGCTCCAATTTCATTTCTCATGTCATGGTTAGTTGTACAAAAGAAAACACAAACAACGATAATGTATATAGGTGATCAATAGAATTCACTCAATTTCTCTCTTTTCTCTCCCAAGTAAAGTTCTTACCTTTTTGAAGTGAATTAAGGCCAATAAAAACTTACACTTGGTACAAGCTACAATTGCAAAGTGATGATCAAGCGAATTTAAGAGAGTTCACAATTGCACACAACGGTTATTTAGTGGAACTTGGTATGGAGGTGTATAACCTAAGCAATATGAAATTCTTTATGTTGTAAAGTTAAGTAATAATCTAAGTTAGAATATTTACGTAAGTGCTGATCCAAAAGATTTAAGTGAAGTGTATGAACGCATACGCAAAGATCAATGTGAATCAATGCAAACAAAGGAATGAGCTAAATAGATGCAATCCGAAATTGTGGATTAAATAGCTTGTTTTGCATCAAGTATTAGGAGAGACGCTAGCCAATTGCAATAGTATGAATTTAAGGGCACAAGATTGCTCAAAGAAATTAAATACACAATCTGAAAACATGGATTATGGTTTTCTCACTTAAGCTCGGCCTCAATTGCTTTTCTTATCTTTCTTTCTTTCTTTGGCTCTCAACCACAAAGAAATTAAGTACTTCCTCCTCTTCAGTTTTAGGGTGACCGCAGGAGGATTATATCACTTGGTTATATGTGTTTCTTCTTCTTCTTTTTTAAATATTGGTCGTGGCTTTTACCGGTCGGCTGCCTCTTGTTTTTTTTTGTTTGGATGACTAACTAGAGTGTTGCCCCTACAATCCAAATTCTCACAAGGTACAATGTAATTCAATGAACAGTTCTCAAGCAATTATCAAGACTAGTCTTAAAGATAAAAGGAAAAATATAAGTGAAGCTCAACAATAGCAATGCTCTCGGCTGGTGCAAAGATGCAAGCTTCTTGAAAATTCCTAGCAAAGCCGCAGCACTAGTATTTTGGACAGAAGTGTTGTACTTGGTCTCTACTCCTCTCAAGGAAACAAAATCAGTATACTATCAATGCAATTTGGGACAGCACAACTAGTTTGTTCGGATGGAAACAAGACTTGTGTACTTTGGATGACACTTCTAGTACATTGATTCGGCTAGTAGGCAGTTACACATATTCTGGATAGCAGACCGAATAGAACTTGCTAGGAAATGTGGCCAGACAGCAGAATCATAAGAGGTTCTGGATTGATATCAAGTCGGCGCAACCAAAATAGACCGGATAGCAAAGCGATTTTTTTGTTTTATGTGGACACAATGAATAAGCGATGCAAAGGAACACGACGATCAGCACCTACATAAAAATTTTAATGGATCAAAATTTAATAAAACCCACAGAAATAACAGATGTAAAACTAGGGTTCGGATTTTTTTGTGTTGTAATTTTCGGTTTATAGACTCTAGGTATAAAGAACAACAAATAAAAACCAATCTAATCTAGGGATAGGTAATCCTACCAAGTCAAGTGCGCTCTGATACCAAGATGATATGGGGTTGCCCGATCTTGTCAACATAGGATCAAGATACTCACGTGCAGTCTCTCGAATCGTAGTGATCCTCCGTTGCCAATGCAAGAACGGACACTCTTTAAATCACAAGAACACACGCGTCATACTTCACGACCACGAAGCGAAGCCCTATCGCGCTCTCAATTCCCAGCGGAAAGGTTAAACTATCTTGATTATTGACATACTCACAATTTTTTCACAAGATGGTTCATCCATTATGGAAGATCAAAGCAATCTACTGTTTCAGTCTATTATCAAAATATCTAGTATCATATCTAATCCTCTCATTACAACGGGGTGCAAGAGTATTTATAACCTTCCCCACATCTTCATCATGGCCTAAGGCCAACTCCTGAAGTTGTTCGGCCAGAGTGGGCCGAACCAACTTGGCTTCGCCAGGAAACCAAACCAAACTCAAGTACTGTTAACATGGACTCAATAATTCCTAAACTAGTTCAGACTCAAGAGCTATATGGTTTACAAGATTCTTGGTCTTTCTGCTTCATATGTACGCCTCACGTGTTTTGCCTTTTATCCATCCGCTTGCAAGCAACATCGTAACGCTCGGTATGTAGCGACACACACCATCTGATTCTTCTTCCGTGCACCATGTATTAGTAGTATTCTCGTTTGTAGCGCCCTTGCTCTCATATCTCCCGCTAGATACCAATTTCACTCATAATAATTAAAGTACTAATACTAAGCAGTAATCAATTCACATGTAAATCAAAATTTATTTTACTTAGAAATACGTTCACTGATAATATTTAATATAGCTCAATAATTCTTTGCAGTCAAATAATATATTTAACCGAAAAACGTAAGACATGTGCGTATCCGCATCAACTTATGTACATGTAAATGAGTTTGCATACAAAGAAAATTGTTGGAATTAGTGCGGTACAAAATAATTAGTATGCAATGTATAGGTTTCTAATTTGTCCATGTTTGTACGTTCATTTTTTTTCCATTGACAGCATCGGATCATACTATTAGGTCATTCATTGCATTCGAATGTATCAACTTACGTATTACTCGCAAAGATTTTTATATGGATATTTCCTAATAAATCTATAAAAAATTAAATAGTACTACTACCATTTGCTGCAATTTCAATGAGCAACGTACCGGGAGGGAGGGTGGTGCACTGCTGCCGCGCCTGGGGCGCAGGACCTTCCTTCCGAGGCTGGGGAGCGCTGCGGCTACATTCCGCGTCCGAGGAGAGGGGAAGCAGGCTAGGCCCCACCGCCTTCCGTGCGAGTTGCTGGTTGCCACGCTGCGCTGGGTGCCACGGTGGTCGGAGCATGCCGCACTCTCCGGGCACAGTACGTGCCACATGTCAGTCTTCAGTGTATCTGTGATAGACTAGAGGATCAAAACTGTAATTTTCAGCACACAAAGATTATTTTTATAATTTTGATGATGCAATAGGCCAGACGAAAAAAATTCCCATTTATCATGTCAACCATTTTACAATCTCAAGAAAAATCCCTCTTTACAGCAACAACATGACATAAGGTTGTAGTGGCACGCTATAACCTAACACAGATACTTTCCACTTGCTGTGTATGTATCAACTGAATCCAGTGAATGGAATTATTAGTGCCTGAAAAGGCTGTCTCGAATGGAGCACAGCAATCGTGGGCTCGTGGCTGAATAAACAAACTGGCATTGATATCGATCATTGGCCCTTTTTTAGGAGAAAAACTAACAGCGTTAGCCTTTTTAGCTCTGCTTTGGATGCAACTAAACTCTGCAGGCCATGAAACGAGGAAAGTTGGAATCGCTTTTGTTGCCGTATACTCGAGTGTTTTCTCTTTCATGCTGTCTTACAGACTCTCAAGTTCATGCGAATGTGTTAAATGAACACACTTCAGAAAAAGAAAAATATGAATTCTTTTTTTTTACGTGAAGCAGTAGACAGGAATTATACTGTTTGCTATATAAATTCCCAAGTTCTAAGCAGGTCCTAAACTTGGCTTACTCATGGACAGATCCACAATTCCACATGGAGCGTCAGTCGTGCATAACACACCGATTCCAATATCTTTCTCTCTAACAACACACGTATACATAGATGTGCACCCCGCAGCTTAAGTTAATGACTTCATACACATGTAGTAATATGTACGGTAATCCAAGGTCGATTTTACTCTGGATCCGCCATTGGGCTTACTCCCATATTGACCGAACAGCCCGCACTGTGTAGCATGAAAAGGTATTTCCCAACAAATACACTTTCTGTAATGCATCTCCATCTTTTTCACCTGTAGGTCCTGGTAATGATGAGAAATTCATGCTTCCAATTGGGCGATGAAAAGTTGGAGAGTGAAAAGAAAAGTTGGGAGAGTGAAAAGAGGATCAAATCAAATGCGCATGCTTACTGTTGTTATCTTTTGATTCAGCTGTCAGAATGCAAAGTCGCATGGTTGGGAAGTCAATCATTAACTGGCCTGTTCTTCTTCCTACCTTTTCTTGTTGGGTCACTTGTGACACTCTGGCCTATTGTTTGGTGACTATGAAATCTGAAGAGCTCAACAAATGAAAACTGGCACCAAAATGCAGCCCATGGCCCCTCTAAAAAAATTGCAGCCCATGGCCCGGCATTTTCGCATGACATCTTGCAATGTGACCACTCAAGTCACTAGCATTGCTTCCAAGAATTTACACCCCGTTTAGCTCCTAAATATTAGGTAAGGAATTGTGGAATTAGAATTAGATTCCAAGAGTATGATTATTTGGCTACCACTTAGAATTGGAATCAACAATTCCACTAATTCCAAAGAGGTAAGCTACATCTAAACCCAGTTGATAGCACTCCAACCACATCAATTGTCTGGAATTAAACTTGTGGTCTACTTCATCTCTTTACTCGATCCTTCTCGACGCCATGGCTGTTTGGTCTTCCTCTTCCTCCGGCTGCCACCCTGCTTCTCCTCCTCCTCCTCGCTCGGGCCTCACTGTCCCCTCCTCCAGCCGCGATCTCACTGCCATCTCGTAGATCCATGGCGACGCAGAGGAGAAGCACGGTTGGAAGGGGATCCATGGCGAGCGTGGGCCTGCATCCACCACCAACGCCGATGAGGGTGCAAATGCGTTAGTAGCGACACACAAGAGGGCCGGCGGGCTCAGGTGGCCTCTCCGTCGACCTCGAGGGCGGGGGCAGTCCACGATGGAGGCTGGGATGTTGTGGTCGGCATCAATGGCGGTGGACTAGGTATCGGCGAGGCCTAGGACGGGGAGGGCACAGAGCATGGCAGCGAGGGCATGGAGCTTGGCGGCCATCTGCATCTGGACAAGGGAGAGGGAGAGAGAGAGGAGAGAGAATCGCTGGGTGCAGTGTACATGCGTTAATTTGTGACGTTCTTGTTTTCGTAAAAAGAAAAATTCCAATTCCAAACGAAGCCCAAATAAAAAATTTTGAATTTGAGTTGACTTGAATCAAATTATAATTCTATTAGAATAGAATTTTGAATTCAATTGAATGAATCAAATTCAATTCTATGGAGCCAAATGGGTGTCAGAATTTTCCTGTCAGATTTTGACATTCCTTTTTCTTTTGGTTTCGGAAGCTATTGGCTATGGAGCGTGTATTCTCAATGACGCCTTGTTTTCAACACGGGAATCTTTCCTAATTCCTACAGGAGCTGAATCATTTCTTGTGAAATTCCTGCACTTCAAATTATTTGCATCCTGACCCATTCAAATCACTTAGTTGTACTGCAATATGAACGTGTGTGATTTGCATCCTGACCCATGCAAATCACTTAGGTGTACTGCAATATGAACCTGTCTGAAACTGCACACACGAAATGTATTCCAGGCTCTAGCATTCTACGTCATTCTGATCAATTCCACAGCTCCCCTTCGTAAGAAAATGGAAAGCCTATTGAGCATCCCTTGTCTGTATTTTGCTCGGTCAACGATGCGTAGGTGATAGGTCATATTTTTGTCAAGGATTTCCTTAAGCCGCTCCCTGCCGGGTAGCCTTGATGTGTGCCTTGTTTTTTCCCACTTTGTGCACTAGCAGACAATAGATGTAAAGTGGGCAAAACAAAAAGCATCATGTCATCACCATCTTCCCTCCTTTGAATTCGAAGCACCCTTCTCGAACCCATTTTGCCACTGAAATTATATCAAGTCACAATTTAAGAACTACACTATTTATAACAGGGCATAATGTAATAAAAATTTTCTTAGTGAATACAAAAGTTGATCTGGGAAATAGAAGTATTGCACATCATTTCACATGCATCCAGAGAAGCAATCCAGATTCAAAAATCAAACAGGAGGTGAAGGATAGAGATTGTAGACAAGACTAAAGGAACAGACATGATCAAGAAGGGGAGATATGTCGACAGCGTTAACAGGTCGCTTGGTAACGTATGTCTTGATCAGAGTCAGTGTTCTTGTATCCCACAACTAGCCAAATAAGATTGACATTATGTCAGAGAAGTCAAGATTATGGTACACATTATTATAATGGTCGCCTGAAATAAACTACAACCTTAGCAGTTTTATCCAAGGAATCTGTAGATTTTGCTAGTGAAGTAAGTTTTTCTGATGTCCAACTTCCTTATCTGACTCCTTCAGAAGTTTTACAGTCTGCAGATCAACATAAAAAACAGGGAATGGAAAAGCACCCCAATATCAAGCTAAAGTTAAGCAATTGAATTGAATGAAGCTAGTCACATAGTCTGCACTTGTGTAGCTGAACAATTCATACAACAATACACTCTATTGGTGCTATTGGTGGTAAGGGGTAACTAAAGGTAAAGAATGGCAGCAAGGAATGTAAGGCTATTTCAGATTATTGGTTTGGCTCCCCCAGTATTATATCCTGCGTTAATAAATTCAAGAACATCAAGCTCAGCAACAGAATCAACCGGGGATATCTTCAGATGAAATGGCAAATGCATGTACAGTGATTTAGGTACTAAATCACATAACCAAATATTGAACCAAGTACCTAAATTTTAGTTATTCAAGGCAGACTTTAAGGACAGGCCTGTTCAAAATTGAAAATTCCATCGATTAACTCCCAAGATCAGCCTAATACAACCGTTCATCCATTCTTGCTAAAAATTTCACAGAACAGCATGAATAATGTTAGAACTATCAGCTATACAGCTTGTGGTTGTTGTTGTATTTGCGAGGGCATAACGGGAATTTCCCAATTGCTAAAAGGGGAAATGAAGGCGGGCCCACCTGTCGGTGAGCCACGCAAAGAGGTAAGGAGAGGAGACTCTGTCTCCTCCCCGAGGAACCCACTCATGCGATGGAGGCGGGCTGGCGGTTGGGCTTTTCGGCCAGATCCGGCGATTCCGTCGGCGTGGAGAGGCGGCGCGTGGAGAGGCGAGCGGGGATGGTGCGGGCTGGCCCGGGTTCTTCGGAGCCGGCCGCTTGCGCCGCCCTCTCGCAGACCCCACCCCTTTCCTTCAAAAGCCGAGCTCTCTCTCCATGGTGGGGAGACTTCTTCCGATCTGGTTCTTGCTCTTTGAGTCTTCTTCCTCCTTTTGTTTCGGGTGTACTAAAGTTGGTGGCTTCGGCCATCACCGATTGAGGCTTGGGCTTTTGTTTCCTGCGCAAACCCTAATTTGGGTGTGGGGAATTTGAGACCGAGGTGTTCTACCCGAGGGAGAGGGAGACGACGCTGATTCCCTGCTGTGATTGATTGCTCACGACCAGAGTAGTCAAGTGGTCTTGTGCGGCATCTCTGAACCTCGGCTTCACTTTTGGTTTTTTTTGTAAAGTGAAGAACGGCATTGTATCTCCGTGAATCATCTACCTGCGCGTAGTAGCGGGTTGATAGATTTTCTGGGTGAGCGATTCATCGTGCCTTGCCGTGTTGATTGATCTATTCTTCAGCGTGATTACTTCAGGACAGTTTTGAGTACTGTCAGTTTGTGAGTATATTCGGTTCTTTCCCTTTTACAGCAGTATATCTTGATTTGCATTTCTAATCAAGTGATTGAAGGCTGCTGTGTATGTTTGTGGGCTTAATTGTTAGCTCTGTGATGATAATATCTAAATCTGAAATTAATCTGATTATTTGAACTAGGACTGAGCTCATTTGATTGATCTACTGTTTAGTCTGTTGATTGATTCATTTCGGCTGGTAAGATTAGTTTACACATTGTTGATGTTTCTGTGGTGCAGTAGGAGAATCTAGTCTTGTTTAGAGCAGATTACTTTTATGTTCTGTTGATCTGTGATACTTGATAGATTTTCTAATTGTCCTTTGGACACTGTATGTTATATCTTCAATCGTAAACTTATAAACCGAAATTCAGATATTGTTGCTTTCTGTTTTATCACAGTCTGATACAGTAGATATCTATTATGAGCTCAATTTCTAGTCTTCAATAGTCAGATTAGTCATGATGATTGTAGATATTAGCATGAGAAGGCCAAAATCTCTGATTTTGCGCAACTCTGTTCTGAGAGCAATAATGAAACAATTATTTTGTCATATGCTAGATTTAATTGTGTCATGGTTCTTAGGACTGCTATACACATTGTTATTTTCAGCATTGATGATGATATATTCCTTGAATATATATGTGAATTTGAATGACAATATAGAATTACATTTTTACATGCAATTTATGTCATTCTTATCATGCTGGAAATATATCCTTTATGTTATTGTTTTGGCTGGAATTAAATATAAAAATATGCTCATACCGCAATATTTACAACAATCCAGAAAATCTATATTGAAAGGAATGGCTTCCTCATCTGATGTCGTGAAACCTGAAGTGTTTGACGGAGCCAATTTCAAGCTTTGCAAAGGCCAAACTTTGGTGATCGACCTTAAGCTCTTCAGGTCATCTCAAATCCACCGGCGTTTCATTGGAGATCCTGAGACGATGAAATGGGAAGATGCTAATAATGCGATCTTAGCCCGTTCTTTGGCCATCTGTCTAACCGCTTGTTTGACGTCTATGTCAACTTCACTAATGCCAAGCAACTTTGGGATGAGCTCGAGGAGAAATACTCGAGGAGATAATGGAAATGAGTCCTTCATTACACCAATTACTTGAACTACAAGATGGTTGAGGGCGGTCGGTGATGGAGCAGCTCCACGAGCTTCAGCTCCATGTACGTGACTTATGTCAGTACGACCGCGCTCTACCTGAGAAGTTTCAAGTCAATGTCATTTTGGCTAAGTTACCGCCTTCATGGCGTGACTTTGTGACCGCTCGGAGGCATATAAAGGAGCGCTTGACGCTTAATGAGCTGTCAGCTACTATTAATGTCGAGGAGCGTGCTAGAGCCAGTGACGGCTCGGGAAAGGCTCAAGTTCAGGCTCATCAAGTTCAACTTAAGAATGGTGGAGGACCTGGGAAACCCAAGTTCAAGAGTCAGCCCCAAGTCAAGCTACAGCCTAAGAAAATGAAGAAGAAGAAGGAGGACATCGTCTGCTTTAGTTAATAATCTTCCTAAGTGGTCGAAAGTCCCTATTTCTTTTAAGAAGAGTGACTGTCTGATCCCTTCAACTCGACCAGATCAATTTTCGATTGTGCTTGGGCCCACCATCAATAACTATCGAGTGAATCACATGTTGGTTGATGGTGACAGTTCTTTGAATATTTTATTTGTGAGTGCTCTGGGCGAGATACAAGTTCCTCGTACTAGAATAAAGCCTGCACGGTATTCATTTCATAGAATCGTACCAGGATCTTTGGCCAAGCCCATTGGCCAAGTTTCTCTGCCTGTCACGTTCGGGTCTCCGGGCATCTTCAGGACTGAGAATGTCTCCTTCGATGTGGTCAACTTCGACATGGCATATAATGCCATACTCAGACAATCGACCCTAGCACATTTTCTGATTGTCGCTCACTATGCATATCAATGTCTTAAGATGCCAAGTCCCAAGGGAGTGATCACAGTTTGCTGTCATAAGAAAATAGAGCTGACATGTGACCGCATGTCCCTCGAGATGGTCAGCTAGCTACCAACTCGGGAAGCTACCAAGACGCAGCCTTCGATTTAGCACTCGAAGCCGAACGAGGAAGTCAAGGAGGTTCCTCTGGACCCAGCGGAGCCTTCAAAGATCATTTGCATTGGGGTCGTCACTTTCGACCCTGCATAGGAAGATGCCCTCTTCACTTTGCTCTGGGGAAATGTAGATGTGTTCACATGGCAGCCATTTGACATGCCCAAAATCCCTAGGGAGGTGATCAAGCACAGGCTAGCTCTACGTCCTGATAAAAAGCCCGTAAAGCAAAAATTACGAAGATTTGCACTAGATCAACGAGAAGTTATCAGATCAAAATTGGGCAAGCTACTCAAAGCAGGCTTTATAAGAGAGGTCGATCACTTCGAGTGGTTGGTGTAAATAAGTCTAACAATAAGTGGTGTATGTGTATAAACTATACTGATTTAAATAAAACTTGTCCAAAAGATGATTTCCCGCTTCCTCGTATTGATCATTGGTTGACTCTTCTACTGATTATGAAATATTAAGTTTTTTAGATGCATACTCTAGTTATCAGCAGATTAGTATGACTTCAGAAGATAAAGAGAAGACTGCATTTATTACGCTATTTGGAGTATTTTGCTATGTCAAAATGCCGTTTGGCTTGAAAAATGATGGTCCAACTTTTCAGCGTTTAATGCGATTGCCTTTTATACATAAAATGGGCCAAAATTTGGAAGCCTACATTGATGATCTAGTAGTCAAAAGCATCAAATGACTTAATCATATTTCATACCTGTAGGAGACATTCGACAACCTCAGAAATCACCACTTGAAACTCAATCCTGAGAAGTATATGTTTGGAGTCTCTTCATGAAAGTTGCTCAGGGTCCTTGTTTCGGTAGGAGGTATCAAGGGAAATCCTGAGAAGATCAAGGCCATCGAGCATATGCGCCCTCTGACCACAACGAAAGAAGTTCAAAAACTCATTGAGTGCATGACGGTTTTAAGTCATTTCATCGCATGACTAAGGAGAAATGACTTCCTTTCTTCAAGCTTCTAAGGAAAGACGAGGGTTTCGAGTGGTCAAAAGAGGCTAACGATGCCTTTGAGGATGTCAAGAGATATCTTATGAGTGCTCCTGTTCTGGTTTCTCTGAAACCAAGTGAGACACTCATAGTATATCTATCTACCTGCTACAGACAGTAAGTGCAGTACTGGTCACAGAACACGAAGGTGTCCAACGACCTATCTACTATGTAACCAAAGTCTTCCATGGGCCTAAGGAGCACTACCCTCAGATCCAAAAACTCTTATATGCCCTTCTTTTGTCTTCGAAGAAGTTGAGGCATTATTTTCAAGCACACAAAATTATTGTGCCATCTGAGTTTCCCTTAGGAGAGATCCTCCAGAACAGGAAAGCAGCGGGGCACATGGCAAAATGGTCGATAGAACTTGGGGAGTTCGACCTCCATTTCATATCCCGAATGATTATTAAATCTTAGATCTTGGCAAACTTTATCGCTAAATGGATAAATCCTGAACCTATTCAGGATCCCCAGTATAACTCCCACGACCAATGGACGGTGTACTTTCATGGGTCGCTTACACTAAGTGGCTCAGGGGTTGGGGTGGTCTTGAAATCTCTCTCGGTAGAGGCCTTAAAGTATGTCACTCAACTACACTTTCCACCACTAATAATGTGGCTGAATACGAAGGTTTGTTGGCTGGCATATGAGCCGCAAAAGCATTCGAGATTCATTGACTACTCATAGGAGGAGACACTCAACTAGTCGTGAACCAGGTCAAAAAGGAGTATCTATGCTCTAATTCGACCATGTCTCAGTACTTATCGGATGTCAGAAAGCTTGAGAAGCACTTTTTTTAGTTTTGAGTTAGAGTATATCCCTCGGACGGATAACTTTCTCATTGACTAGTCAACTCGAATAACTTCTTGATCATAAGTACCACCAGGAGTCTTCCTGTAGCAACTCCAGAAGCCATCTCTGGTCGAAGTACCATAGACAACTACTAATGAGGAAGCCTCCTTAGAATACGAGGATACCTTTATGTCTCCCATCTACAAGTATATTTAGAAGGGTTCAGTACCCGAGGATGATCTCGAAGCAGATTGTCTATCCCACATGGCCAAAATGTATACTTTGGTCAATGGGGTACTCTATAAATAGGGTACTCAAGGGGTTCTCATGCGATGCATATCAATGAAAGAAGGATTACAAATCCTTAACGACATACATGGGGGCGTCTGTGGGGCATATGCCTCTCACAGAACATTAGTTGGAAAGGCCTTTCGACAAGGTTTGTACTGGTCAACAGCCCTCAATGATGCGAAAGAGCTGGTTAAAAAGTGTGTACAATGCCAGTTTCATAACAGGCAATACACCAACCGGTCAGGCTCTTCAGACAATTCATCTATCTTGGACTTTTGTGACCTGGGGTCTAGACATCATAGGATCGTTCCCGAGAGCACCAGGGGGCTTTGAGTTCCTATTCATAGCTATTGACATGTTCACAAATTGGATTGAGGCTGAACTTGTGACTGGGATAACAACGAAAGCTGCAAACAAAAATTCATGATGAGAAGCATGATTACTCGATTTGGAGTCCTAAGTCGAGTAATTACTAACAATGGTAAGCAATTTTCGAGTACAAAATTCTAAGAATTTTGTGATGAAGTAGATACTAAACTTTGCTATGCCTAGGTCACCCATCCCCAAAGCAATGGGGCAGTCGAGCGAATGAATGGCCAGATAATGCAAGGAATTAAAACTCGAGTCCTCGACTAGCTTGTAAAGCACTCGGGGGGGCTTGGGTACATGAATTACTATAACAACCAAGCTGTTTATTTCAATTTCTGAGTAAAATATTATTAAATTAAATTAATTCGGTTTAAAATAAAAATAAGTGTTTTGGTTGCTTGAGTTTTAATTTTGTTTTGTCTTGATTTTCTACTTTTGAAAAGACTTGATTTTGAAAAGTAATTTAAGTAAAAACCTAAAAATATTATTAAATAAAATGATATTTTTATTTTATATAAAATCCTATTTCAAATTAATTATTTGGTTTTTATCTGGGTTTTTCGTGTTTTTTGGAGTTTAGAATCTATTTTTAAATTAAAAAGTATTCTAAGTACAAAAATATTATTCCAAATTAAGTTGGAAATATTTTATCTAAGTCCAAAACATCTCTAAGAACTTCTATGAATTTTTCTGGAATTTTTGGAATTTATTTGGTATTCTTTGAGCCTTATTTGCTTTTCTCGGGTTTTCTGAAAATCCAAAATCGAAAATTAAAATTTAAATCTCTCGCCCTCTCTCCGGCCAATGTATGGACGGTCTAGATCCACCCACATCACCTCCTGGCCCATCTGTCCTGTCCGCACCTCTTTTCTCCCTCTCTCCTTCCCAGCCGCTCGATCTCCTTCCTTGCCACGTGGCGTCATCTCCACCGTCCGCTCCCTTCCCACCTGTCACTGCCGACCAGGCCCCACCTGTCAGGCCTCCTCCCTCCTTCCCCCGTGTCTTCTTCTTCCTCCCTCCTTCCCTCCGTGAGCGCCACCATTTCGGCCAACGCCCCGCCTCCGCAACGCCCGCCCCTTTCCCGTTCTTCTCCCCTACTCTGCGCTTTCCCAATTCCTCCGCAATCACCACTGCTACCCATAGTCTCTGATGAGCGATCCATGCTGGCTCCACCCTCCACCCCCTATAAAACCCCCACCCCCTGCATCGCCATCCCTCACTCCACCCCACTCCCCCTTCCTTTCCCTTTGTCAGCCACTGGAGCGTCGTCCTCGCCGGAGCCCCGAACGATGCCGCCGCCTTCCCCGTCACTAACCCACCTCCGGCCATCTTCGGTAAAGCCCGTGCCTAACCCCGAGTTCCCCACACTCTCCTCTCCCTGTTGCACTACTCGCGTGCCGCCGCCGCCCGCTAGAACGCTGGCGACATTGGTCCCCGTGCGTCTCCCCGCCGGCGAGGCCACGTCAGTGGCCAAGCTAACATGGCAGGCAACGTGGCACCACATGGCGCCCATACCAGCGCCGAGCTGCCACGCAAGCATCACCTCACGCCCGACGTGCCTCGTCAGACCAAGTGCACACGTGGCCGCCATGTCAGCGCCACTTGGCTGCCACATCAGCAAAATCAGCCCAGTCACCTGCCACATCAGTGCCATGTCACCCTCCCTGCCACCTCAGCCTTTCCCTTGGTCCATGGACCTAGTCCATGTAGACCGGACCCACATGTCAGTCTCTGTCCGAAAACCAAATCAGGGCTGACGTCATAAACTTGATTTTCCTTTATAAAAACAAATCAGCCAAAATTCTAAATCCAGTGCTGACATCATAAATCCCTTTTTCAATAGAAAAATAATTCCAGAAATTCTAGTTTATTCTTTTTCTTTTATTTCAAACTTTCGAGAGCCCGCTCTCCTTCGTCCTATCTCCGATTGAACCCATTCAAATTCTTAAATTCATAAAAAATTCCAATCTATCCATTTCTGCCCTTATTTTTATTATTTGGAATTTATTTAAATTTATTTGGATTTTATTTAAGTTTGCTTGGGTATTTCCACGTGTAGACTGCGATGATTCGGAAGAATTCTTTGATGACGATTCACATCAATTCGTGGAGCAAGGCAAGTCACGCTCCTTGATCATGTTGATCCCAGTTTGCAAAATAAAAATATGTTGTTTTAAATTATTCTGCATGTATATTTTTATTCAATGTATTTCAATTCAGTTTTAAATTTAGTTAATACATGTTTGTTATTGCCTCCTTTGACATTGCAAATCCTTATAACTTGTCACTCTAGAATAAAACTCTAGTTAGTACTAGTATGGACTAGAGAATTTTATATCAAATGCTTAGACCTGCTTAGACATAATCTTTATTTTGGGATAACCTTTTCACATAAAATGATGAGCTTTTCAAATATATTCTTGACTTTGGTGAGTCAAGAAGGATTATAAAATATTTCAACATAAAATATAAAATCTGGTTTAGATTTATGCTAATGGTTAGGTGGTGGGTGCAGGCATGCACTGTTGTTCGGAGACACAGTGTTGATTGTCGGGCACAAGGGGTATGTGGTTTGAGTCTAAGTCAAATTAAGGACCGATCTGTGAGCTACTATTGCAAAGCCCTATCGTACTACCACAAGATTGGTATGGGACAATCCTGGCTAATTAATTTGCGGGTCCCAGCCTGAGTCTCGTCGTAGGTTGAAAGTGAGAGTGGCGTAGGCCATGAGAAGTCTCATTCGGCTCAAGAGGGGGTCCCGGTCTGGTGGATTCCTTACTAGGGTAAAACCTTAGTGTTGGCTTAGCCAGGTTGAAGGTTTTGCATTGTTGTATAATCTATCCTGGATAGTCGTGCCCACGGTCATGAGCATGCTGAGTAAAGTTTTTCATGGATTAGACTTTGTTTTTCAAAATGGTTTATGAAAAGCTTGTGGATGGATGGAATCTATGAGATATTGAAAGCGTATAGATGGACGGAATCAGACACTATTAAGGCTGCCATAAAATCGGGCACTTGTTTGATTACTAAAGTAGTGTCACCAAGTTAAGTTCTCTTTGCTTCGCACATCAAACTTAACTCGGCGGGGGCATTTGTTTGATGAGTTTTTGTGCAAATATTTTAAGTTAAAGAAAATACAAAGGTGTATGTTTGGAAAGGAACTTTGATACGTATACGTGCTATCCAAGATTCAAATTATCTAAGTCTGGATCATGAAACAACGCGCGACCTGGTCCCCAAGCTGTCGGTGCATGGTCGATGCGTTGTGCCTCATATGACTACAAGTCCCTGGCTGACCATGAAGCATATGCGCCAAGATCATCCTGAGTTCATGGGTCCTCGACTATGTTATGTCAACCACGCTGTGTTGATCATGCTGATACAACCACATTTTGCGACTACGTGTTTGATCACGTGGGGTATCTAGCACATTCTTCGATCATGTTGTGTTGACCACGCTATGTTGACTGAATGTTACAACCACGTGGTGTCGACCATGTTGCTTTGACCACAACACCTCAATCAAGGCTTTTCGACCATGGTGCTATAAGTTCATGAGTACTAACTGGTTCACTATAGCTACGAATGGTTCACTGTACCTACGACAGATTCGCTACGTAGCTTGAATCATGACTACGACTGAGTCTCCAGAGTCTTCAACTACTCTCCAACTCTAAGGCCTTCGACTCCTACTCAGTACTTGAACACACTGAATACTTGACATGCGACTACCATCAACAACAAGTTTACTTCCAACACAATCTACAGTCTAGTTCAACCATTTGTTGCACCGTGCCTTATACGGCCACATATTCTCAGCCAATCACATGGTGCATGGCCAATTTATGGCAGTTTATGCATCAAGATAGAAGGAAAGATCCATTCTAGGTATATCATCTTCGTAATGGAAAGATGATGCACCGTATCTCCATTTGATGGAAGTAATTCTCAATAAATCTTTTCGATATGGAAAGTAGAGGTCTAGAAGGTAAGAAATTGGTAATCGATCAGAAATTTTATTTCAAAATTAATGGTGCAATTGGCACCACATGGAAGCCATGTACATTGCCTGTGACCTTGCTCGTGCCTATAAAAGGAGAGACCCCGCTGATGAGAAGAGGCGGAAACACACAGATAGACAGACGGGGGAAGAGACAAAGGCACCCGATTGCACCTGTACACCCTAGACAGAGGGACAAATGGAGAGAGAGCTTACAGGTTGATAAATGGCGACAGTAGAGAGACGACTGCCAAAGCTTGCGGTCACTGCTGGTGATGCCATCGAGGAAGCGCTCTGGAGCTCACCGTTGGGCAACCTGTGGCCATAACAATGGGGCTGGCAAGATCACCATCATCTCATTTGGCTTGAAGCATGAAGTCCTCCCACTCTTGCATGTGGCGCGCGCCATGGCCAAGCTGTGCGGCCATGATGATCTGCCATGTACCATGTTTGTCCCACACGTACCTCTGATCTGATGATAGCTCCACATGACAAGTTGGATGGCACTACTCGCAAGTCATTCTCATCGTCTAGGACGTGATGTCGCCAACCACCACTCCAATCTAATGAGGATAGTCTGCCCTTGTGATCTTGGTGTCCTTCCTACTATGTGCCCTCACTGCATTGAAGTTGTCTCAGCCGCTCGCTGAGCTTGGTCTTCTATGACCGCTTGCTATAATTGGTCACTCACGACCACCTACTGTACTCGGTCACTTATGACCGCCAGTGATGCTTGGTCACTTACAATTGCCAGCTATACTCGAACATCATCGACCGCCCATGGTACCTGATCGCCATTAACCACCCGCCGTACTCGAGCATCACCAACCACAGTTAATACTCTGTCACTACCGATTGCATGCTATACTCGGATGTCATCGACCACCGTTGACATTCGATCACTCACGATTACACGACAATACCCGATCGTTATTGACTACCTTTGGTACTCGATGGTATGTTAGTGCCTCTGACCACTTGTCAATGACGGACATCTCTAATGGCTTCTTGAGCTCTAATGCCTTCGACTGCTTGCCATACGTGAGTGCCTCTGACTACTTGTCGGACATGGATGCTTCCGCTCGCCTTCAATACTTGGCAATTACAACCGATCGGTGTACTCGAGCCTCGTCAATTGTCCTTCATACTTAGACATTTACGATAACCTTTGGCACTCGTACGCCTCTGACTGCTCATTGTACTCGAGTGTTGTTGACCACCTTTAGTACTCGGTCACCTCCAATGGCCTGTTGTATTTTTACACTTTTAACTGCCGGTTGTACTCAATCACCATTAATACTCGAACGAGGCATGCTATAGCAATTGGTCCTACTATAGTAACTGGCTTACGACTGATCGTTGATGGCTTCCAATTGCTGGCCACGACTAATGGTCGATGGCTTCCGACTACCAACCACGGCCGATGGTCGATAGATTCCGACTACCGTCTTACAATCGATAGTCATTGGCTTCCGACTAGGGATTACAACTGATGGTCAATGACTTCCGACTACCAGGTACGATCGATGGTCAATAGCTTCTGACTACCGGCTACGACTGATGGTCGATGGCTTCCGACTACTGGCTACGACTGACGGTTGATGGATTTCATCTTTTGACTATTGACCATGAGCGACCATGGATAACTTCCGTTGGATTTCGACCACGGTGGCTTTCGACCAAGGATGGCTTCTGATGGATTTTGACCACGGTAGATTTTGACCATGATGGATTTCGACCACAGACGCCTTCTGATGGAGTTCGACCACGATGGATTTCGAACACAGACACCTTCTGATGGATTTTGACCATGATGACTTTCGACCACGGGCCTGTTCCACTGGATTTTGATGACAATGGCTTTCGACCATGAACGCTTTCTGATGGTTTTTGACCATAATGGATTTCGACCACGGACGTCTTCCGATGGATTTTGACCACGATGGCTTTCGACCATGGACCGCTTCCGTTGGATTTTGACTATGATGGCTTTCGACCATGGATGCCTTCCAGTAGTTTTTACCACGGACCGCTTTCGATGGATCTCAACCACGATGACTTTTGACCATGGGCCTGTTCCGTTGGATTTCGACTATGATGGCTTTCAACCACAGATGACTTCTGATGGTTTGGACCACCAATTATGTTCGATTACTTCCTCTCACTTGTGATTCTAGGATGCTGTTTATCTGTTGCTTATCTTCTCACTAGGTTAAGTTCACTCACTTCTTATAGGTCTAGCAAGGGTTGGGCCATCCTTGGGTAGACAGGGAACGTGTTTACTCTTTAGTGTGTTAGAAGTTCAGCCGATAGTCCTAGTGTCATATGGAGTAGATAAGAGTCAGTCTGAGCCATAATATCCTCTATATCTTATCTATGCTTTAAGGACTGCTTTTTCTGATTTTCTTACCAGCTTCTCGTTTTTACTGTTTTGGTTCAGGAGGAGTTCATTTGGGATTTGCTAGATCTTATATTGACATGACTCAAGTTGAACTAAAAGTGCATCTTTTACTGAGGGGGATTTGGATTTTCTTGCATTTCTGTCATTCTGCATTGTATGGAGCCTTGATTATTATCCTTTTATAACATAAAACAACTGCTTTACATCTTACCATAATTTGTGCTAAATTGCTAGATTTATCATGACTTTATATGTGTAGTCTAGTCTTTGCCATGATAAGTTGGTTAAATATGCACAACTTGAATTAAATCATGTCATGATAGCTCTTAAGACTAGTTTGTCTTTAGTTATCCTTTTATGATTCATGCCATGTCAAATAGGCTGAGTTGAGTCATGAATCTTTATTGAGCTTTAGATTGAGCTATGCTAGTTCCTTTATGAGGCATGAGTTCTTATTAGCTCCTTGTTCTTGAACTAAATTAAGCAAAAGCAAAAAAGATCTCTTTTGTGCGAAAAAACTGATCTCACTGATTCTTTCTCATGAGACTGCTTGCCATTGCATTCGGCATGAACTCAGGGGGAGTTTTGGTTGACCAAGATCACTTTCTTAAGCTTCTAGCTTGAAGTGGTTTCATAAGGCTTGAGATCTAGCACATGACTAAACAAAAATTTTGGTTGGAAACAACCATGAGCTTCTAGAAGGAAAACATGTCAATTGTGCTAAATTTGCTTAATTAGAAAAACGAAGAAGTACTTGAACAAATGATTCATTCTTGAACTTGTAGCACTGTAAATTAACTCAATACTAGTTTCTTGGTTCCACTTAAAATATTGACATGGCTTGCATCATCTTTGGATGCCTTTAGCTGGACTATAATCTTGAATAACTAGACATGCTACAAAATTCATCTAATTTTCAGATTATGACTTATTTGGCTTAGCTTGTCTATACATAAATTGTCATGATCTTGATAGCATTCTTATGGGTTATGGTTTGATGTAATACTCAAAAGGTCATTTTGGATAATCCTCATGGCTTCGAATGCTTCAAATAAATAATCTTCAGTCATTTCATCCAAATCATGATCTATTTTCCTCCTTGCATCTTGATGATTTTATTGCCAAAAGGGGGAGAAATGGAGAAAAGCCATTTCAAGGGAATTTTCTGGAGCTTTTGAAGAAAACTTGCTCTTTTTGTTTTTTGCTCTGTTTGTCAACATGGTCATAAGCTTCTTTGCTTTTCTTCTGTACCATGTGTGACTCTCAAACAAACTCAACGTTATGCTTTTTCTTTGTTTGTCAGTATACTCATCAAGGAGGAGATTGAGAGATAATGTGGTGGAGACCCCATGTGTGTGATGAGTAATTGACATATGTTCTGGAAAGTTTAAGTTTGATTGGGTGTGTCGTGCTTAAGTTCCTTCTTCTGATGCTAATGTATGATTATATTGTTTCGAGCGGTGCTATATGATGTTTTCTTGTCTGTGATGGATGCAAGACTTTAAAGCTAAGTCGTGGCGAGGCATGGGATGGCCGGACTAGGCACAGGTGGTGCTAAGGTTGAATCGATCGGGAGATGCCGAAGACGGCGAGGATTCAAGGTTGTTGCAAATCTTGGATAGCAAGAATAGAGAAAGCTTCCAGGAAGGTGCAGGAGTGGCATTTCGGTAAAATACGCAAGGCTGCAAAGTGAAAGCGGATTCGGTTGGAGATAACGGGTAAAGAGCTGAGTTGTAATGGGTAAAGCAAATTGAACCCGATAGTGGAAGACTATAAATAGGAGGGGTGTCTCCTGGCGGTGAAAAAGGGTTTTTGCTTTTGTCCTTTGTCTGTGTGAGGAGTTGTTGGGCAGAGTTGGTTTCTTGTCTCCATGGCTACATGAGTGGAGTATAGTTGTGGGTGTTTCATAGCCTGAGTTCTTGATTTTCCCTTTTGCGTGTGTTGCCCAGAATGTGAAATCATGTATGAGATATCTGTAAAACTCTTTGTTAATGCAATCATTCATCTCTTGGCATCTATTTTGAGTTCTGTTGTTATGTGTTGTCTTGATTGATTCGCTTGTGGCCTCTCTATTCTTTGTTCTTCTATGTTCTTTTCTTTCTGAATTGGATTCTTGGTAGAGCAGATGCAGAATCTTTTTGTTTTAATCTGAGAATCTCCTCAAAGCCTTTTGGCTAATCCATTCCCGAGAGCAAAAGGTTGAATCGAAGTATATTTTCTTCTCTCAGTTATGCTCTCGAGTTCCTCTGTTTGCACTCCTTCTAGGGTTTACTGTTTCTGGAGCCAGAGGATTCGAGTCTTCTTTGTGTCTCAGAGAAAAGATTGTTTTGAGCTTGTTTTCTTCAGTTGTGAGTTCACTTCCTGTTGAGAACTAAAGATTCTTGTTCATAAGATTGAGATTCTCAAGCCTTATGTATTTTGGCCTCATTTTGTTCTTTGCCAGGTCTGAACTTCTTGATTCTCAAGCTCTGATATGCAGTCAGATGTCTTCTTTGCTTCCTGTCTATATTTTCTTCCTCCAGAGTTCGATTTATGTTTAGAGTGAAGCCCTGATCTTTTGGCCGGAGAAGAGCAGCAATCATTTGGCAATTTTCTTGTTTTCGGTTGACTTCAGTTCTTTCTGTTCAAATCTTGCTACGCTTCTCTCTTGGTTCTGTTTTCCTCTTCCTTGGATTAGGTCTGCTCTTTTGTGTGTAGTCCTGACTAATTGTTCTGAGAAGCACAATTGTTATGCAAGCATTTCTTTGTTTTGGTTAGTCATTGACAATAGTTACTGTGCAACTTCTTTTCGGCCATTGCTTTCTTGATCGTGTTTTGGTCTACGAAGCGAGAGCAGCACTGTTCGGTCGGGCCAGAAGAAGCTATGGTATCGATCGCTCCTCATTTGGCGATCGATCGCTAGGGTTCGGCGGTCAGACCGATCACTTGTTGACAGTCAGACCGGCTCGGGCACAGCGATCAGACCGCCTTCACAATTGCGGTCAGACCGGCCTCTCTTCCTGTTCTTGGCTGCTGCTCTCTGATCTTCTTTGGTTTCCTTGTCTCGTTTTCTCTTCTGGTTGAGATCTTTTTAGGTTTCCAGTAAGCATGTATTTTCTTGCTTCATAGCTTCTATAGCTATCGGAGAAGAAAATTGTGTGAATACTTGGGGGCGGTTTAAAGGCACCATTCACCCCCTCTGTTGCCATTTCGATCCTACAACTACTGACTATTTCTAATTGTCAATGGCATTTGGCTTTCAACTACTGACTACATTCTATAGCTGATGGTTTCTGCCGATGGTTTTCAGCTTTCAACTATCAATCAGTCCCAAGTGCTGATGGCTTTCCAGCTTTCTAGGAATCTTGTCCAACGATCACTTTTGACCACATCAATATTGAACCCTAACGTTCTGCTTTGTTAAAAGTAAGGATGGTTTGTCCTTACGATGCCTGAGTTTGGCTAAGTGCGTATGCAGTGCAGTTGGGTCCTTCCTGTTGGTCACTTTTGACTACTTCAATATCTGACCCAGGCGTTCTGCTCTGCTAGTCTCTCCGCTCGAATTAAGTACGTCTACTACACCTATTCTACTGCTTTTATCGTTAGATCAGTCTTGCTTGACGTAAATCATGCACACTTTTGACCATCTTAATTTTATGTGTCATTCAATACCGATGAGGTCGAGTAGCACGGGCGAGCATGGCCAATGCAAAGGCTACACTGGCTCCATAAATCAATGACGCTATGGATTATGCCAACGCCTACATCTGTATTAGCCATTCATCACATGCAATGGAGAACGTCTAGCGAAGACTGAAGGCAACAACCAATGCAGCTTAATCAGAGGTATTCTGTGGGTTTACCCCATGGATGTAATTAATCGGGAGCCTTCCGAGGCCCCGTGAACTGGGAGACAGCAACATATATGTCAGATCTGCTATGTAAGGCAGGCTATGGAGCGCATACACACAAAGGAAATCTGTAGTTTTTGTTCTTCTCTAATGAATGAATAAAATACATGTTTTTCTATATTTCTTGTGTTTATTTATTTTTGTGTACTTTAGTACATTGGCATGCTCGCACCTTATACCCTGAGGTAAGAAATCCCGAGAGCAATTTCGTGTGTCAAACACAAACATCTCAATGGGTTTCAATTTGCTCATAAAGTTCAGCAAGACTTCGATAAATAGATGTTTTGCTCAACGGGGTCTCTACTTCTTGTTCGGCTTCAGGCGAAGGTAAGTAATCCTCTAGATCCACCTATGGGTTGGTCGATGCACTTGACATTATATTGGTGTAACCGGTTCTTGAAGATGAAAGTGATCTATTTCAGCATTATTCTCTCCTTCGACTGAGAAGGAGATTCACTTCTGCAAACTGATTTCTTCTGTTGGCTTTGCCTCTCACTCTCACGCTTTATCTTCATAATAGATCACATCACGACTCACTACAATTTTATCATCATGGGGATTGTACAACCAGCTAACTTTGGTTCCTGGATCAACTCCCAAGTAAATCATCTCCTTTGATATGTCATCTAATTTCTTCAGATGAGTGGGCACCTTTGCATATGCCAAGCAACCGAACACCCTCAAGTGTTCTAGATTTGGTTTTCTTCCGCTTAATGCTTCATACAAAGACTGCCCTTCTAGAGCTTTTGTGGGTACCTGATTTAGTATGTATACAACATATCTTTCAGCCTCAACCCAAAATCTTCTTGGTAGCTGTCTGGTCTTGAGTAAACTCCTTGCCATATTCATTACCATTCGGTTTCTACACTCAACTTGTCTGTTCTGCTACGGACTGTAAGGAGCTGTGAAGTACCTTCTAATTCCTTTCATCTCACAGATTGATTTGAGTTCTTGTGCCAATAATTCACCCCCACAGTCAGATCTCGATGCCATGAGTTTGTGATCAGTCTCCTTTTCAACTAGTGTCACAAATTACTAAAACATGTCTTTTGAGCATGTATACCCACATTACTCTAGAACAATCATCAATAAGAAGTAGAAAATATTTATTACCACCATTTGAGTCAAGGGTAATATGACCACAAATATCCATATGAAGCAGTTCCAGGGGTTGTGTTGCCCTATATTATGCTTGCTGAGGGAGCAGGAGTCTTGTTTGTTTTGCAATAATGCATCCTTCACACACTTGAGATGATTGATGGGTGGCAACCCATGAACCATCCCTTTCTTTGTCATCAACTTCAAAGAATGAAAATTCACATGAGCTAGATGATCATGCCACAACCATGCCGTATTATCCACCCGGGCATCGGAGCAAGTTGGTTTGGCTGACTCTAGTTCTATCTTATACAACCAGTTTAGTGTTCGCATCACCTTCATTAGCAGCTGTCCATCATGATCATGCAGCAACAAGTATGGTCCTCTTAGTGACACATCGCATCCTTCCTCAGTCAGCTGACCTAAACTTATGATATTATTTCACAATCGTGGTATATAGTAAACATCCATCAACAGTCTTTTCTCTCCATTCTTACCTGGCAACAAAATAGTGTATTTTCCTTCTATATGAACAACTGACCCATTTCAAAATATCACCTTGCCTCAAAAGCCCCCATTTAATTCACTAAATTTTCTCCTCTATCCAGTCATGTGATTTGAAGCACCATTGTCAAGATACCAAATATTGGATTCCACCATCCCTTCTCCAACTTTCAGCAGTTGTGGCTAAACATGCTCTTCATTTAGCATCATGAGTTGTGTGCTCTTCTCTTCACAGATGGATAGCAGAAGGGCTAGCTCCTGCTTAGCCTAGGCATGAACCAAATTTGCCTTCTCCTTCTTCTTGTACCGGCAATCAGCAACATAGTGCCTAAACTTTTGGCACTCAAAATATTCTAATGTACCTCCAAGAGATTGAATCTCATTGACCACATCAGTTAATTTACCTGCAAACTCATCTACTGGGCGGGTTTCACCCATATTCAGCGCCTCATAATCCCTTTGGAGAGTTTGTAGCCGAACGTTCTTCACTCGATCCACACCTTTGTGCATAGTCCGAAGGGTGGTCCAAGCTTCTCGTGTTGTATCTTTTTTGACAAGTTGACTGAGCATCGAGTCGAGTATGGCAGTGTAGATGAGCTCCAAAGTAGTTTGATTGGTCTTCACGTCAACTTCAAGAGCCGTTTCCTTTGGATTGACTGGTTCCACAACAGCGTCCCAGACCCCCCTTGGCACGCATATTCACCTTCATCTTCATAGCCCAAACCGTGCAGTTCTCTAAATTGAGAATCGGGTATGGAAGTGAATTTGGGCCTTCTTTTGTTATCGATGCAGAACTGGTCACTGCCATCTTCTTCTTCTTTACCAAGCTCTGATACTAGATGTAAGTTCAGGCTCCTCTTTTCTTCCTCTGCTTATGTCTCTGCTTCTCTAATAGCGATTCACACCTTTTCTGTTTTGGACAATGAACAGTACAACAAAGAAACGAAACACTGAAGTCTGAAAACAACCAAAAGACAGGAAGTGAGATCAAAATTTGTTGGTGCTTAAACTGCTGCACCTTTTCTTGGGTTTTCTCCTCTATTCATACTCAAATTTACATGTTAAATATAGACAATACTTCTACTAATCCAAACATGACTATGAGGCAGAAACCGACTCTGAAATCTATTTTCGAAGTAGACTCTGAATACAAACTCTGAAACTAAACTATGAGCAAATCAACAATAGAATCCAAACAACAGGATTATCTCCAACATGCATAAATGAAAAATAGAAAAAGGGCTGGTATGTGAGCAAAAAAAGTTTAAGAGGAACAAAAAAGCAATACGTTGCTGACCTGTCGAGCTAGATAACTTCTGTGTCGGTTGATCATCACATGGTCCTAATGTTGTTTCTGACCCAGAATTATGTAGCTTCTTTCCTCTTGATCACAAGCTCCCTCTTGAATTGACTATGTATTAGAAGATAACTTGTGAGTTACTTCCTCATCACACACACCCGCTGGATAGGGCCCTAGCAGACCAGAACTATAGTTATCTATTGAACATTGCTCAACACAAAGCCCTTTCAGATTAAGTCCGCCAGGAAGGATGTGTATGTCATTAGCTCCTTGTGCATCTACCCCTTCCATATGAATAGCCACAAGGCCCACATATGGTGTTGTCCTATTGCCCTCATTCATTGTATCATGAACACCTCCGTAGTAGTTCCTTGTGTCACTAGGCAGAAGTGTGGCTATACCCATAGCAAAACATTCTAACCCATGTTGTAAACTTATGGTTTGTTCATGCTCAAATTGATCAAGCATTGACGATAAGGCTTCCTTAACCTACAAAACAATGAATATCAAGTGCACATAAGTTAAAACAAAAATAACAAATCTGACAATGATGTCTACAAAAAATCTATTTGAGATAGCATTATTAACTACAAAAAAGAAAACTATCACTGGAAATGCTAGGTTTTTCATGTATCCACTTCTTCTCATTGCAAAACCAGTGATTATTGCGCTTCAAGCGATAGAAAAACCTATTAAATAATTACCTCATCAAATAACGGGTTATGGATATGGTGATCAAGAACTGATTTGAACATTGACTTCCTTTGAGCAGACATTTGATGAGGGTTCAAAAACACCTAGAAAAAAGCATAACAAAAATGACTTGAAAAACAAATTTGATAAAAACACTATTGAAAGAAATATGATAAACAACACATTAAGGAATTTCTATAGACAGGAAAACATAAAACCAAGATATTGTTGCTGGTTTTGAAAGCATAACAAAATAACCGACTCCTTAGATGAATGATGCATAACAAATTAGTAATGCAAAAAAAAAAAGGTGTAGACATTGTCATCTCTTACTACTATTGGGCATATAATAATTAAAATGTCTTCCATTGTTCAGATAGTACCAGGATGTAAGACACACAAAAAACTAGTAGTACTAGTAAAAACAAATTGTTTTCCAATAATATAAACAAATTGTTCAAATAGTTGTAGTAGGGGGTAAACCAGCTACTAGTTTATAGTAAGCTACTCAAGTACTATCAGTTACTAGTTTATCTTAGGACCAACATGCATAATGCAAGACAAATATGGTAAAACAGAGCTCACGTCAAAAAACTGTGACAATGCTACTCGGAAGAACAGCTAGTACTAAACATTCCATCAAAGCAGTAACACTGTCTTAATGCCATTCATAATTACATCCATACATCAAAACTACTCTAAACAAACAAAAAGGAGAAAGGAACCATGATTAAAGAATACTGTAATCATCGAGATGTGAGATGTCGGGCTTAACACAATAATACACATTCACCAATGGCTTATCCATCTAATGTGGAGGTACGTGTCCTTCAAAACATAGTACACGGTCCACTTAGCTTTTCTGATTATGCATTATGCCACTAGTTTGTGACACAGTGGACATTGGCACAAGCCAAACATAAGATCTTGACGTATTCATGAATTTTCTATTGTTGGCAACTTGACCGGTAAAGGAAATGAACAACGTAACCAAAACTAGCTGATAAACCTCCAGATAAGAACCGCAGAGACCCCACACAAACAATAGAAATTATTTTGCTCTGAAAAATGGAAATTATTATGAAAAATAAGACAATGTCAAATATTGCAATCTAAAGCGAATAGTCCTCCATATTTGTTATCTGTTTGCTCTTTCCCTCCTCCCAAGTGTTCAAACCATTAAGGCACCAAACAGTCCGAGCTATCCATAGACTATTATACAATTCAATAGAATAGAGGTATGATATCTGTATGCTAATGAGACAAGCTACTAAAAAAACTATCAGCTTATCAACTTTATCAAATACAGCTAGAAGGCAATGTCTGACGTTCTTACATATTGCATGTTGCATATGAATAGTCAGATGACTGAATATATTTCAGTGCTGACAGATACCAACCAAATTTTAGACTACCAACTTGTAACGAAAACAAAAATACTACAACAGCGAAGGGTAGTCCTTTCTCCCTGTTCTTACTTTCATTTGATCATGGGAAGACCAATCGTGCCAAATGATTTTTTTAGACTAACGAGTAATCGACTACCACCGATACTTAGCACAGGGGAATCTCCGCACCATTCACACACACATATATATCAATCAACCAACCAACTTAAAAAATTCTCATGGACACCACTCAAATATAATATAGTAGTACTAGTATAGACCAGCTAAGCTAGTATAGTAGTACTAGACACTTTGACAGCGCATCTAATGTGCCCATAAACCTTAAGCCAGTATTTAAAATGAGGCCAAAAGGCCCAAAAGGTGTCTGAAAGATCAAAGAATGGTGTGAAAATCGAGAAAAAATTTTAAAAAATTAAGGCCGAAAGGCCAGAAGCCTCTACCGGGTGAGTTACGGACAATTTTGGCCCATATGGTGCGCAATTCCCGAAAGTGGCTCTTTGCAAGGGTATTCTTCTGAATGGGATGTGCGTCCTTCACGTACCCTAGAAAGATGTTCAACATGCGTAATTCAACGTAGCTTAATATTCTTTCTAGCTAGCTATTTAACGAGTCTAGCTAAATAGTGCTAATATAGCGTACTCATGTGCACATAACACTTTCAAGATTAGGTGTTGGGCTGTCTCAGTTTCGAATGCACCTAGTATTAATTGTCCTGTAAACCATAGACACTCAAATAAAAATATGTTTTAATTGAAATATGTTTTTGACGTGCTTGTACAAAAATACGTTAGGATAGGTCCTAACACGAATGCTTATGCGAACAAATCAAATATTCATAAACCAATAAGCCACTCCAAAAAGGTTATCCCAATAAACCGTTTCGAAAAGACGACGAAGAATGGGGGCATAACTTAGTAGTCGAAGGTGAATTCGAAACTCCTAGGACTTGTGGGGGGCTTTGTATCACATTTCCCTGTAAAGAAGATTAGGCTAAGGTGGTGCTCAACTAGTTTTTGGGTTAAGTTTCTGGTTATGGCTTTTGAATTTTGGGCTGAAATTGCATTTTAGTGGTTGTTAGCTTTTTCTAAGAAAAAATTGAGTACAATAGGACAAAAATTGTTATATCGTCATGGACCATGCAGAGAAATAAGAGGGAAAAGAAAAGATAAAAAGCCAAACAATAATAAAAAAAAGTTAAAATAAACCAAAATTAGAAGCCAATACATTCTAAGTGATTTCTGATTTAAATAAGTCAGAAGCCAAAAAAATAGAAGTTGAAGCCGTATAGAGCGGGGCACCTGAAGCATGCCCTGAAATGCTCTGTCCGGCTAAACTCCCATATAAAAAGCATGCAGATGGCCATCTAAAATTGCGCATAATTTGCCTACCTTTGCCTGCAGCTACGTAATTAAATAGGCCAATCGGGTGGGCAGGGAGGTCGCGCGGGACAGCATTTCAGCTTAATGGACGGTCCAGAATTTGACTGATTTCAGCTTAAAAAACAGTGGAGCCAGCTCTAGCACTTCCGAAGAATAATCGCTAAGACACCATGTTTGGAAAATATTCTACTCCGAAGTTGTCCTTTTGAGATCAAACGGTTGATATTAGAAAGCCTTGATTCACATGACTTAGAGCAACTCCAGCAGTAGCCCTCAAAACAGGGCCCCTACTTTTTATTTGAGGGCTCCCTCTACTTTTGAGAGCCCTGTTTTCTGGGCTACACTCCAGCAGGAGCCCTCAAAACAGAGCCCCTACTTCTCAATTCCCTCTATTTCCTCACACACTATATGCATATGTATGGGACAAAAGCACAATACACAATAAAATATTTATGATTTCACAGTGAGGGACAGTATTTAAATATATGAATTCAAATATGAATATTCAAATTTAAATTCAAATTTGTTCCGAATTCAAATATGAATTCAAATACGAATATTCAAATTTAAATTCAAATTTATTCCGAATTTAAATTGAAAGCACAAATATGAATTCAAATACGAATATTCAAATTTAAATTCAAATTTGTTTCGGATTTAAATTGAAAGCACAAAGTTCATCACATAACATTCAAATTTAAATTCAAATTTGTTCCGAATTCAAATACGAATATTCAAATTTAAATTCAAATTTGTTCCGAATTTAAATTGAAAGCACAAAGTTCATCACATAACATTCAAATTCAAATTTGTTCCGAATTCAAATACGAATATTCAAATACGAAATATTCAAATTCAAATTCGAATTTGTTCCGAATTTAAATTGAAAGCACAAAGTTCATCACATAACATTCAAATTTAAATTCAAATTTGTTCCGAATTCAAATATGAATTCAAATACGAATATTCAAATTTAAATTCAAATTTATTCCGAATTTAAATATGAATTCAAATACGAATATTCAAATTTGTTCCGAATTTAAATTGAAAGCACAAATGTTCCACAAAAAACGAGGAAAGCTGAAAAATGAGAGCCGGAGTAGGGGCCCCTAGGAATGAGGGGTGGAAGGGTGATTTGAGGGCCTCCTCAAATTTGAGGGCTCTAGTAGGGGCTCTACTGGAGCTCGTTTTTTGGCTCAAACCCTCAAATTTGAGTTTTGAGGGCTCAAATAGGGGCACTACTGGAGTTGCTCTTACCGAAGACTCCGGCCAATGGCATCCTGTTGTCGGTCGTCTGTCTATTTAACCTGCACTGCCCATTTTGCCATCGTCCATGGACAAACTACCAAAGGCGCGCGCAAGCAACGCCCGCGGCGGTGGCGATGACAAGCCGCACGTGCTTGTCGTCCCGTACCCAGCGCAGGGCCACATGCTCCCGCTCCTCGACCTCGCGGCGCTGCTCGCCGCGCGGGGGCTCGCTCTCACCGTCGCCGTCACGACCGGGAACGTCCCGCTCCTCGCGCCGCTCCTCGCGGCGTGCCCGTCCGTCGCCACGGTCACGCTTCCTTTCCCTTCCTCGCCCTTCCTCCCGGCAGGGTGCGGCGAGAACACCAAGGACCTGCCGGCCCACCTCTTTCGGCCGTTCATGGCCTCCCTCGCCGCCCTCCGCGCGCCGCTCCTCTCTTGGTGCAAGGCCCAGCGCCAGAGCGTCACGGCTATCGTCTCCGAGTTATTTATGGGGTGGACGCAGCCCCTCGCCGTGGAGCTCGGCGTGCCTCACATAACGTTCTCGTCTTCTGGTGTTCTCTACCTCGCCGCGTCGCAATTCCTCTGGCGCCACCTACCAAGAAGGCGATGCCTCGAAGACGACGACGAGATGGTCACCTTTCCGGAGGTACCCGGCTCGCCTAGCTTCCCGTGGAGCCACCTGTCCTGGCTGTTCCGGCAGCACGTTCCCGGCGACGAGTTGTCGGAGACGATCCGGCAGATCTTCCTGTGGAACCTGGAAAGCTCTTGCTTCGTCGTGAACTCGTTCGCGGCGCTCGAGGCCGCCTACGTGGAGCGTCCGCTCCCCGACCTGATGGCGAAGCGGGTGTTCGCGGTGGGCGCGTTGTCCGACGCCTTGGGCCCCTGCAACAACCGTGGCGGGAAACCCGCGGTGCCTCCGGCGAACGTGGCCGCGTGGCTGGACGCTTTCGACGACGGCTCCGTCGTGTATGTCAGCTTCGGGACGCAGCACGCGATGTCGCCAGCACAGGCGGCGTGCGTGGCCGACGCGCTGGCGCTGAGCTCGGCGGCGTTCGTGTGGGCGGTGAGGAGCGGCACCGCCTTGCCAGATGGGTTCGAGGCTGCGACGGCCTCGCGGGGCATGGTGATCCGCGGGTGGGCGCCGCAGGTGGAGATCCTGCGCCACCGCGCCGTGGGGTGGTTCCTCACTCACTGCGGTTGGAACTCGGTGATCGAGGCGGCAGCCGCCGGCGTGGCGATGCTCACGTGGCCGATGGGCGCCGACCAGTTCACGAATGCGTGGCTGCTCAAGGAGGCCGGCGTGGCCATACCGGTGGCAGAGGGCGCCGATACCGTGCCCGACGCTGGACAGATGGCGAACGCTATCGCCGCAGCGCTGCGGAAGTCCGTGAGGGAGCGTGTGGTGGAGCTCGGCCGGAAGGCGGCCGCTGCGGTGGCGGAGGGCGGGAGTTCGTACAGGGACTTGGAAGGGTTGGTGCACATGCTAAACTAAGCTTGACTAGTGCATATTTGAGTTCTTCCAACCCGTGGTTTGCTTGGATCTAGTTCTTCCAACTCGTAGTTGCTTGGATCCGGGAGGTTGAGCTAGAATTTTATAACTACGCGTCTAGATTCAATAATATATTGTTGTATCTTGTAATACAACTATAGTACTTATCCTTGAAACTACCATTGTGTTTCTTATAAAACCGGCAACCTGCACAATTCGATCTAAGGATATGCATTATGCAGCATCATGCCCACCATTGAGCGTTATGTTTAAAGTTTTAACACAGAGATTACAGGTCAATTAGACTTTGAAGTAGTGGAGAAAGCTCGAGCGATCACACCAACCTCCGGCTTTAGTTTCGTGGTTTGAGGAACCAGATCGTTGGGTTAAAAACCTGGCCTGCCCTGCAGCTGCAGGACACTTGTGATTTGATTTGTCGTTCAAAAAAGAGGTTCACGCGCAATTGTTTACCTTAGATTCGCCTCTGTGTCCACCAGACTGTCTCCTCGGGCTTCGTGCTCTCAGGGTTCACCTCTGTGGAGTTTGGGCGCTCGATGGTCTCGTGATCTCGTCTCCCGTGCAGTGAAACTATGCCCCGCTCGTTTCAGGGTAGCTTCTGCCTTCTGTTTTTGATTTAGGGCCTGTTTTTGTTTTTGGGTTTTTTATCTTTTTTTCCGTGTTCCTTCGTATTGTCCATAATAGATTAACATATCTTTTCTATTTTTAAATTTTTTAAATTTAATTATACCAAATAAGACATCTCAACTAAAATGAAAAATACGTTAGCTATAATGAAAAAGTCATAATTTATCGCCAATATGAGCAGGGCCGTACAACTCATCGGAGAAAGGACTGAGAAGTGAAGACCTGATAAGTGACAGTACCGCCGGGCCATAGATCCAAATCCCAGTTCAAGTATATGGCTGTAAGGATCGCCGATGACATTCAAAAAAGATGAAAAATTGTAATCTATAGTGGAAACTTTTTTCTTTCAAAATCTAGTGTCTTCTAATTTATTCACAGAAATAGGAAAACAAAAACAAAAAGAGACATAAGAAGGGAGGGAAAATTTTCTCTCTATTACTGTAGCAAAACTATGTTCAGTAGTCAGTACTGTAGCAAAAGTAAGATTTAATATACATTACCGTAGCAAATAAAAAAACAGACCGCTTTCAGATGGCACTGCATAGTACTGTAGCATATTCGAAAAAATAACGAGACGTCCCTTTCAGAGTCTTCTCTCTCCTGCGTGATGCCTCTCGGTTCACAAAGTTTATAAAATTGAATCAAGGCAACCGAATCACGCCGAGGTGAAGAAATTTCTCGCGCAATCGGGCAATGAGAGCAACTTGCTGCAGTTTTGTTAGATCTTGTAACTAGTCTGATTTTAATTATTTTTTTATGATTTATGTCATATCTGCTTGATCGTGCGAAATAGCACACCCGCAAGTGCACGGGTTGCCACTGAAATAGCGGCGAGTGTCGTGTTCTCCACAGGGACTACACTGAGACTACCGATGCTCAGCTAAAGCTAAGTCAAACGAAACGGAGGAGAAAACTAAACTAAACGACTAAAACGACCAGACGATCTAAACGACGAACGACTAAACAAACGAACGAACAAAGGGCGATGGGACAAACGACCGTACGAATGAAAGTCGTACGACCGAACGAACTACTCGACGACCAACTACACAAACGACACGACGACAACACGAACGAAATCGACTACCGACCTACGACCTAGCTAACTATCGACCGCTATAGAGAAAGAGCCGAGAAGCACTGGGGGAGTCGAGAGAGAACGGGGGGAAGACAGTTGATGACTAACTAGACGATGGCGGCAGGACAACACAAAACAACGATCGCATGCATGACTTAACTACTGACTGACCGCGGAGAGGAGAAAAGAGGGAGTCGAGATAGCAAGGGGAAGGTTGAGACAGCACAAGGAGGGGAACGGTTGCCGGTTCGCTAATCCACGCAAGACAACACAAAGACAAACTCAACTAACACTGACATCTAACACAGAGAACCATTAACACAGCTAAACAAAATCACATGAGCTGAACCAATATCCATATCCACTGTCATCCACAAATCAAAATCACAGTGAACAATACTACCATTGCTAAACAACTTCCAACAGCATTAACAGATTACATAAACATCACAAAACATTGCACAGATCAAATATCACCATCACATATCACAAGTTAACATTCACAGTGCACAATTAACAGAAATTAGTAATCAACAATAAGCAATAACTGAGTAGTAACTAAGATCAACAAAGAGACTAAGAGAAAAGAGTTGGAGATAAACCGCAGAAGGAGAAGCTGCAGAGGGCACAGAGGAGAAGAGGCAGAGCAGAGGAGACCGTCGGTGAAGTGGTGGCGGTGACGATGGGGTCGACGATGTGGATCAAGATGGGGTCACGGTCAGTGAAGAAGAAGCCGTCGGTGTAGAGGCGGCGGAGATCGGTGCTGAAGCCGGTGGAGTCGCCGGCGGTACAGAGGAAGATGTTGGAGGCGGCGGCGCTCGGTGAAGGACGCGATGACGCTCGACGGCGCCGGTGGTGATGGAGGAGGAGGCGGAGAGGAGTGGTGGCAGGAGCAGGTGAAGGGGAGTGGCGGCGGGCCGGAGTAAGAAGAGGCGAGGTGATGGTGGCGCGGTGGCGCGGTAGAACGAGAGAGCAAGGCGGCGACGCGGCGAGCTGCGGGTGGATTTGGGCGGCGCGGATGGAGAAGCGGCTGTCGGCGTCGATCTGGACCGGGAAGGAAGAGGCGGCGGAGGGCGTGGCGGAGAAGAGAGGCAGCCCGGCGGTGGCCGAGGTGAAGGTGGCACGGAGAAGGGAGGCGCAGAGGTGAAGGGGCTGCGGCGGTGGAGCAGTGGTGGAAGGGAAGGAGGCGCGATAGAGGGGGCGGCCGAGGTAGGAGAGGAAAGGCGGCGCGAGAGTAAGAGAAGAAGGGGAAGGGAAGGCGGCGCGCGGTGGGGAATGGCGAGAGGAGGAGGAAGGGTGAGGTAGGGAGGCGAAAGAGGGCGGCGGGCGCACCAGATGGAGGGATGTGCGGAGATGTAGGGGCGGCGGTAGAGATAGGCGGAGAAGATGAGGGAGAGGCGGCGGGGTGTACCGGAGTGGAGGTGATGGTGGCGACGAGGTGGCCGCTGGACGAGGTAAGGCCCGGCCTCGCCGGCGCCGTGGCTGGAGAAGAGGGGGGAGGAAGCAGAAGGGGGCTAAGGACAGACAGAAAACCGGGCTCAAAAAAATCACAGGCGGCGGCGGCTGATGTTTTGAGGAGATTGGGGTTTTGGAATTTTTGCAGTTTGGTCCTCATAGTATCTAGGGTTTACACATAGGTCCTTCTCCCTTTTAATTTCATCTGATTTAGACCTCCGGAACTCCATTTTCTTCGCGGATAGATCCTATGGATTCGTGTCGATGCGCACATTTGTACGGAGCAGTCTAGTTTTGTGGTTTATGCGCCTAGATCGCGCCGGCCTGCGGAAAATTGCAAAAAATGTAAAATGATCCAAATTGAGCGATTAAATATAGAAAAGCGTGTAAATGATGATAAATGATCTCAAAATGTGAAAAATGTGAGGGCAAAATGATGAGAAAATATATGTAAATATGACGCATGTCAATATCAAATAGACTGAGCTGAGTCTCGAATCTATATTGAGCTTTAGATTAAACTATACTAGTTCTTTAGTGAAGCATGGGTTAGCTAGTTCCTGCACTAAATCCAGAAAATACAAAAAAAATCTCTTCTGTGCGAAAAAACTAATCTCATCAATTCTTTCTTATGAGACGGCTTACCACTGCAGTAGGCATGAACTCAAGGGGAGTTTTGGATGACCAAGATCATCTCCTTAAGCTTCTTGTTTGGAGTGGTCGCATAAGACTTGAGATTTAGCATATGGCTAAGCATCAAGAAAAATGGTTGAAAACAACCATGAATTTATGAAAAATGTCAAATGTGTTAAAATGCTCAATTACAAGAAATGTCAAGTACTTGAACAAATGTCTCAATCTTGAACTTATAGCACTCTAAACTGACTCAATGATAGCTTCTTGGTTCCACTCAGAATATTAACATGGCTTGACTTATGTTTGGATACCTTTTTCTAGACTATGATCTTGAGTGACCTGACATGTTAAACAATCTATTTAATTTCAGATTCTGGCTTATTTAGCTTTAGCGTGTTTCTATATGGTTTGTCATGATCTAGATAGCACTTTTTCTATCATGGCTTGGTGTAATACTTAGAAAATCATCTTGGATAATCTTCATGGTTCCTAATGCTTGAAATGAATAAATTCCAGTCACTTCTTTTCACTCAAGCTCTATTTTCTTCCTTGCATCTTGATGACTCTATTGCCAAAAGGTGAGACTAATAGAGAAAAGGCATAAAAGGGGGATATTTTGGAGCCTTTGAAGAAAATTTGCTCTTTTTGGTTGATTGCTCCAAGCTCACTCTTTGTCAACATGGACATGAGTTTCTTTTTCACTTCTTTTAGACCATGTGTGGCTTTTACAACTTCTTAATTTTCTTTCCAAAAACGAAACTCATCTTCATACCTTTTCTGTGTTTGTCAATATACTCATCAAGAGAGAGATTGTGAGACCATGTGGTGGTCACCTCATGGTTGTGATGAGTAATTGACTTATGTTCTAGAGTTTGTGTAAAGGCTGAGTTTGGTTTTTGATGTCTGTGCAGAAGTTTGCTGGTTTTACGACCTCTGTGTTCGTCTCTGTGATCGGCAGTCACCCTTACAACTTGGTGGTCATAGGTGCTGTTACGACTAGGTGATCGTAAGTGCCTTTATGACTTGCTCTTTACAACCATGTTGTGTGACTTTGTGATCGGCAGTAGCGTTTACAACTTTGAGATCGGCAGCCGATGTTACAACTTTGTGATTGGCAGTCGATTCTGCGACTTATGGTTGGCAGCCGATTCTACGACTTTGTGGTCGTTTGTCAATTTTACGACTTTGTGGTAGTTAGTCGATTTTACGACTTTGTGGTCGTCAGTCGATTTTACGACTTTGTGGTCATCAATCGATTTTGCAACTTTATGGTCGGCAGTCGTTTTTACGACTTGGTGGTCGGTAGTTGATTTTACGACTTGGTGGTCGGCAATCGTTTTACGACTTGGTAGCCGGCAGTCGGTTTTATGACTTGGTAGTCGACAGGTGCTCCTACGACTTGATAGTCGTAGCCTTTGCTGGCCATGGTCGATAGTTGTAGATCTGACTGGCCATGGTCAATAGTCATAGATCTGACTAGCCATGGTCGATGGTCGTAGATTCTACTGGTCGTGCTCGATGGTCGTAGACTCTACTAGCTGTGAGCAATGGTCGAAGTGCTCTGTCTGTATAATCGTAAGTCGTAGCGACCAAGTGCGTTAAAATCGTAGCTGCTATGAGCGATGGTCATAGCGTCTACTACGTGGTCGTAGCGACCAGTGTGATGGTCGTAACGACTTGCTAAGTGGTCATATTACCTCTGGTAGGAAGTCATGGGCTACGAGTACTTCAGTATTGTACTTCAGAGTACTCATAAGTTGTTTTAGACCAGTGCTTGCTGAGATTGTTCACGTGGATACATTCTAATTATGCAAGTTGATGATTCTTGTGTATTGTGTGGTACTATATGATGGCTTGCTTGTTTGTGTTGGTTGCAGGACTTCGGAGCTAGGTCATGGTGAGGCGAGGAGGACCGGGACTAGACACAGTGAGGTGTTGAGGTCCAGAATGGTCAGGGAGACGCCGAAGATGATCGAGACTGGTGAGGTGGTTGCAAGCTGGAACGACGAGAAACCAAAGCAGGAGCTATTGAAGATGGATATGACGGGCAACGGCGATGTGGACCGGGACTAGACTCAGGAAGGAGTCGAGGTCCAGACGGTCAAGGATGCTAGGTGCTGTCATGTGCAAGGAGAAGCGTGTGGTGCGTCAAGTGACTTGGGTCGTTTGCAAGCGAGGACGATTTGGTGGGATCCGAATGCATGAGAGGCTTGACGACAAGTATTGGGGCCACATGGAAGCTACTTTGAAAAGTGTGCATGAGTAAAACCCAGTGTTAGATGGGGTTAACGAGTTATCCCCGGTTTGGGCTAATGGTTGGATCCATTGGGTCTAGGGTTCGTTTGTGAGTCTATCAAAAGGGGAGAGGAGGCAAGAGTTAGTTGAGACTTAAGGCACACCGTGAATAGGTCTGGTGGTAGGTAGCTCTTCCTTCCTCCATGGTTGTCAGGAGATAGTGTGTGGTGGCTCTAGGGTTAGAGCTTGGTCCTCCGAAGGAGAGTGGCTGTGAGACCAATCATCAGAGCAATACATCAATCATTGATCATCTTCTTGAGTATTGTTGTCTGTTTGGTGTTGAGTTGGCTTGGATCGTTGTGCCTTTTATCTCTCTGTTCTTCTTGTTTCTTTTCTGTTCTTTGGTCGTTTCTTTCCCTATTTGTTCTGAGAGAATGTTCTTGTTCGATTTATTCATGATCTGACTTACTACGTGTTTGTGAATCATACTCAAAGCCATCTTGGCAGTTCTATTCCCATGAGCAAGGTCTGGTTATCTTTTCATCCTCTCAGTTTCAGTTCTTGTGTGCGCTCGGTGAAATCTTGTAAAGCTCTCAAATCTGATTGCTAAGTCTTCAATTAAAGATTAGAGCAACCTCTTGAGACCTTAATCTTGTTGTGTACAAAGTTTTATGGCCAGTTGATCTTTGAATCAAAATTTCTGTTAAGTTGGATCTAGCGGTCATACGCTTTTTGCTTTTCTCTGTTCTTCCATTATAGTTACGACCACAGCCAGTTTTTTGACCACGGTCAAGTTTCTGACTGCATTGCTTTGCTGTTCGACCTCGTTCAAGCTTTCAGTTGCTGCAAGATCTTCGGTTTTCTTTTAGATCTGAAACAGTCACGATGGTTACTATCTGAAGTCTCAATCGCCTTTACGATCACGTTGGTTTCAACCACAGTCGAGTCTCAGATAATATCGCTCTCTCTTTGATCCCATTTGGTCTTTCAATTGCTTCATGAGTTTTCGATCACGTCGATTGTTCGACCACCTGTTGGCTTACGACCACGTTGATCTTTTCGGTTGCAGTCTGGTTTCGACCACGTTGGTTGTTCGACCATCTCATTGGCTTACGACTGGTTTCGACCACTTGGTTGTTTGACCACTCGTTGGTTTACGACCACGTTGTCTACGACGTCATGTCTTGGCTGCACTCACATTTTCGGTCGTGTTGGTCTTGGTCTCGGTGGTTATCGACTACAGTGACTTTTGTTCGGTAGTCGATTTCCGACCTTGTTGAACTTTCGACTGGGCTGATTTCCAACAAGCGGTCAGTTTTCGACTACGGTAATGTTCTTTTGGTAGTCGATTTCTGACCACGTTGTACTTCCATCTAGTAGTCGGATTCACGACCACTCTGTCAGCTCACAACCACGTTGTTGAGACTTTTGATCACATAGTAAATTTTTGACCACGTCGTTGGTTTCTGACCACAATCAGGATTCTGTTGTGTCTTCCCTGTTGCTTCGGTTTTTGTTGTGAGCTTTTAACCCTAGTCTTCATAGCTCAATAGCTATTGGAGAAAAAGGGTTGTGTGAATATTTGGGAAGAATTTGAAGGCACCATTCACCCCCCCTGTTGCCTGTCGGGTCCTACATTTTGTCAATCAATGCCTCTTGGCCGGAGGAGCTTTAGCTTTCTCCGCCTCTTCTTTGATAACCATGAGTTTGACCCCTTGGTCGTCCTGACGGTAATTCATGCCTACATTTTGCGAGAAAGAGGAATGATATTCAGTCGTTCTCTATGACTATATAGTCCTAAAGACGAAGTCAATTTTTCAATTACCTTCAGCCATTGTTCTCTTTCTTCAGTGGATACATCCACTAGAATATGAGTAGCCTCCACTTTGAGTGGCGGAGCCTTCTCGCAAGCAAGCTTGACCTGGGAGTCAATTTCCTCTAAATGAAGATATGTTCATGTATATAACGTGGTCAGTGCATAGTGTTCAAAATCTAACCACGAGAATGAGTACCATGATTACTTACCATCCTCGTAGTCTCTAGTCATATCTTTGGCTCTCGAGTACGTCCACATGGGATGTGCTCATCACTTCAAGGGGTTGATACGACGCGTGATGAAATCCTTCACCACATGCCAGCTAAGAGACCATGTGGAGGTATCCCCATGTTGGTGATGAGTAATTGACGGTTGGTTTAGAGAGTTTGAGTTTGTTTTGGGTATTCTAGGTTTGAGTACCTTTCATTTATGTTATTGTTGATATGCTGTTTTGTGCGGTGCTATGTGACGGTTTGCTTGTTTGTGTGACTGTAGGACTTCGGAGCTAGGTCATGGTGAGGTGAGGAGGACCGGGACTAGGCACAGGAGGTGTTGAGGTCCAGACAGTCGGTAATGCCGAAGATGATCGAGATTGGTGAAGTGGTTGCGAGTCGGGAGACAAGGAAACAGAGCTGGAGCTACCGGTGACGGACATGATGGGCAACGACGAGAGAACCGGGACTAGGCTCAGGGAGGAGTCGGAGGTCCAGAATGGTTGGATATTGGTTGCGGTCGTGTGCGACGAAACAGACCAGAACTAGACTCAGGTGGAGTTGGAGGTCTTGGTCGGAGTCAGGTGGACGCGATGGGCAGCGGCGAGTGGACTGGGACTAGGCTCAGGGAGGAGTCGGAGGTCCAGACGGTCAGGATGCCGGGTGCGGTCGTGTGCAGTGGAGCAGACCGGGACTAGACTCAGAGAGGAGTCGAGGTCCAGGCGGTCAAGATACCGGACGCGAGAAGCTTCCGGGAAGGCGCTTGAGGGGCAAATTGAAGATTTGACTCAAGTGGCTGGTTTGCCCTCCATTTCTTGTGTTGACTATGACCATTGCCTCATTTGGATGTGGAGTTTGGAGTGGGGAGTGGCCTGCACTTCTTGAACTTCTAATTGAGGTTTGGTGTTGGGTGATAAGAGGAGGTAGAGGTGCTGCCTTCCAGGTCATCCATAGCAAGAAATAAGGGGAGCTTGAGCATGGAGTGAGTTCTGGAGAGTAGAGACAGTGTGTGTCTTGCGTGTGGTGTGTGTTCATCTCTCAAGTCAAGCATGTAGTGAGATGTGAGCAAAACTCTTTGTAATCATTCATCTCTCTTCATCAATTTCATTATGAGAAAGTCTGTTATGAGTTGAAATGGTTGCCTGTTCCCTTTTTAGTGTTTTGCTCTTTTCTGTTGAAAATGTGAATGAGTTGAATCTTTTAGCTTAGACTTTTGAATCCTTTTTGCTCTAAGCTGGGAAATCCTCAAGACCCTTTGGGCATGCTATCTCCAAGAGCAAAAGGGTGATTCAATCTCTCATTTCATTTTTCTTCTCAGCGCTCAACTTCCTCTGTTTACTAGAATCTAGGGTTTGATGTCAGGGGACCCTTGCTCCCTTGGTTTTTCAGTTGGAATTTTGTCTGTGGAGTGTGGTTTGTGCTTCTGAGATCATGTCCTGGTGAATTGCTAAAACTCATGAGCAAAGGATTCAAGATTGATGAGCAAATTGAAAATCTGTTCATTCTCAATTCACTTTTCAAATTTTTGCTCAATTCTTGATTACTTGCTTTCTTTTTGAGTTCTTTTGTTTCCTGAGTCTTGCAGCTATTTAATTCAAGTTCTTGCTCTGTTGGCTTGAGGAGATCAGAAGAAAATCTCAAATTTACTTGATTTGAGCAAGTGTCTGCATTTTCAAGGTTTTCAGTCTGCTCTGTCCCCGTGAGACCGGTCTGACCGGGCCCTAGTTGGCGGTCAGACCGGCCTGGTACCGACGGTCAGACCGCCCCATGCACAGCAGTCTGACCGGCCTGTTAAGTTTGAATGATGATTTTCTTTGGTTTGCTCCCTGCTGTCTTGCTTACTTTATCATGATATTTGCCGATGTTTCTCTGAGTTTCCAATGAACCTTTTCCCTGTTTCTTCATAGCTTCTATAGCTATCGGAGATTTTAGTGGATACTTGGGGGCAAGTTTTTAAAGGCACCATTCACCCCCCCTCTGTTGTCATTTCCGATCCTACACTAGCCAGTGAGTCTCTTGTCCCTTGGCTCTTTGATGGCTGAGATGTAGGGGCCTATCTAAGTAAGATCCTTCGGGACCGAGTTTCAAGAAGCATTCTTCTCCACGGTCTTTCCCACAAAAGAAAGACTGTCCTCGCTGGTTGTTTCCAAGTAGAACCACCTCTTCTTCCATGTCGACCATGAAGACCGAGTGAACATCTGGATGTACTGCTCTGTCTTGCTATCATGGTGCTTCAAATCACAGCTCCCAGCAATTTTGGTCTGCTGGATCATTTCGTAATAATACCAAAAGAGCTCAAGATCTAGAAGGATTCCTAGATAAGCTTCACACAGGTACATGAATATGCTGAGCATGGTAATCAAATTGGAAACCAAGTTCACCAACTCAACCCTGAAGTATTTGAGCACGGCTATGAGGAAGGGATGAGCTGAAAGGCGAAGGTTGCACTCACAGTACGCCTGGAATATTGGGATTTGTCCGATCTCCCTTGATGACCAATTTTGTTCGTTAGCTTCAATCCATTTCATGAATTTTCATGGAGGAATGTTTTTAGCATCTTTGACACCGCCCAATTGTATGAAGGCTTAGTCATTTTCCCGAGTGGTTGGCTTGGATTTGGAAGAGATTGGCTTGGATTTGGAAGAGATTGAAGGAAGAAGACGACTTGATCGGCGACGGAAAGTTCGAAGTAGATTGACGTGCAAGGGGAAGTAAGGAGACTCAAAAATTACCCCGAGGTAAGCTTTTATAACCGTGTGAATCAATTACCCATTTTGAGAACCGAATGATTACCATGGGAACCAATCCAGCGAATAGATCAGCGTGAATCAATTGGAATTCTTTCATTTTGAAGTCCGTCTATCTTTACAACTCAAACGAAATTACCTTATTGACTAAGATCGATTCTGGTCGAAGAGAATCAAAAGGCTTTTGACCATCTCTTCTTCTATGACTACATAGTCGTGAATTCTCCTATAACCACCCTATGGTCGTAGACCTTTCTACGACTTTACTTTCTCAAGTAAATTATTTTCACTTAAAGTTAGGGGGCTAGATGATGAGGATATAATAATCCTCAAATTATTACATTATTATATTCTCCGAGTATACCCCTTATCGATAAGAGAGAAGTTTTATAGGGTAGTCGTAAGTTCTTCTGCGACCACATAGTCGTAAGTCATTCTACGACTACTCTTTAGTCGTAAGTTTTTTTATGACCACATAGTCGAAGTCATTCTACGACCACCTTGTCGTGAGTTGTCTTGCGACCACCTCATAGTCATGGACCTTTCTGCGACCAATTTATCTCCAACTGGCTTGTCTACGATGACTTACTACATCGTGGGTCCATCTGATAAGGCGGATAGAACGTGCACTTATTCCTAATAACTGCACATGATCTCTCTGTGACAACAACCATCGCACGATGAACGGACCATCACGTCTTTCTGACAATAACTTCCGTCAAACAGTTATCTCCTGAAGTGTTGAGGCGTCTTTTAGCGCAGGACAACAGCCGTCGCTTCGTCAACTATATAAAAGTTGATGTCGGAGAAGAGAGGAGGGATCGAACACATCAGATCAAAGGATAATGTAAGGCATTTCACATTACATTCTCAATTGTAAACAGTTCTCTGAGCAATAGTCACACAGGAAGTAGGGTTATTATTATTCTAGGAGAAGGTTAGAACCTGAAAAAAAAAATTCTATGTCTCTGCTCTGCATGATCATAGTCCGAGTCTTTAAGAATTTTCTCTGAATCCAAATAAACTATAGGTAAGGTTGATAAACACCGACACCTACCTTTTTCCCCATGTGGAACATGGTAGCGTTAGCTGTGACCTCATTCTGTGTTCTTTTCCACGGTTAGTCCACGGATTCTGGTCACATCTGGTGCGCGCTCCACGACCAGCCGCGCGTTTTGACGGCGTGCTAGCTAAAGAATGCTTCGAGGAAGTTTGGTCCAAACCGAACCGAACCGTGTCTCTTTCTTTCTTAAGAAAAGAAGAACGAACCAACAGATCTAGGGGCGATTCACCGTCTAGAATTGATCTAGGTGCTTAGACAGTTCGCGTCAACCCCAGAAGGAATGCAATGCACGCAGACCAAACACCACTACGCTGTAGCCTGTAGGAAGCATGTCCGCATGTGCCATTCTGCGTCATGCGCCACCTGAATAATTCAGATCCATGGACGATAAGTGAAATGACCTACTCCCTGTCTCCCTCTGAACAGACTACTCGAGCATACTTCAAAGAATACTTGTGCCAGTGACGACCGAGCGGAGATTTTTTTAACTATTACAAACAGGCCAGGCTTGCCTGGACTCGTATAGTCGTATGTGAATTTAGAAATAGTTATTGCTGAACTTAGAAATAGTTCCAAAGGGGTCTTTAATGTATTGTGCCTATATTATCCTTTCAAACCAATCAGTGGCGGAGGGAAAGTATATGCATGAGGTACAATTGCACCCTTAAAATTTTTACCAAAAAATTTAGTATATACCCCTATATACAAAGTATATACTACACATACTCCTATACACTATACATACTCCTAGCAACCCATTACTCTATTAGGCTCAACAGGCAACATACATCAGCATGGCTCATGTTTATTCTCAAATGTAGCTCTGTGTAGTGTAGCTCTATTCTCAAATGAGTCAAATCTGAAATACAAAGGACGTGGTTGTCAGTGACACAATGACTCAGTGCATTAGTATAGCTTTATTCTCAGTTCTCAAATCTAAAGATTGAAATAAGATCTCAAATAAGATTACTGAGTTAATGGAGCTTAGAAGTTAGTCTTTGCTTTATCTAATTATCTTGTATTTGGTTCTATGCTACTCATAGCTAGGAAGGCATAGGAGTGAATGCGATTCATTAGGTGCTAACTCCTTTTTGAAAGACATGTGTTGTTTTTACTCTGTACCATATAAATCATGTATAGGTGCCTGATTACCATAATACCAATGTATCTGTGGTACATTAGTACTTGATTGCTGTTCTTGATAGAGAACAGAGCAAACATTTATCATTTGAGGTTTCTGAAAGCTAACCACAAAAGAATCTAGCAATACTATATTGTTTCTTGCTTTAGTTCAGTACTTCAGTGTTATGTAGGTAGCTTCACTTTCTGATGTGAGTCTTCCTATGACTAGTAGTAGTTCTTGTATTACTTTAAATTCATACTTCGTTAGGCTAAAGAATCTTTGTTATGTTTGTAATTACTCTTCTTTGCTTATAATTACCAATATGTTTTAAGTTCACACTTCTATCATCAAAATTCCGGCTCCGTCACTGAAATCAACGGTAGCCGAAATACAATCGACTTAGGCCCTCCAAATTTCAGTGAGTTACGCTGGGCTGGGCTCGAGCCTGTGCTAGTTTGGATAAAACTCTTTTTGAGTAAATTGTGCTACGCGACTCGAAGTTAAACCATCTCGGCATCTCCCATGCATGGGCCTAGCCTGACCAGCCCAACACAAGTGGGCTTTTCATAGCCCGAGCGGACAGTACTTAATCCACACGAGTACACCACCACACCAAAACAGGCTGCTTAAGCTCATTCCAAAATCCAACCAGGCTTACAGGCGCTGCCCCGCGCGCCCGGCGTTCTCGTCACCAGCATCCATACTCCCCAGGCCTCGATTCCGCCGTCATCTCTCCCTCGGGCCGCATGCCGCTGACTATGCTTCTCGCCCGATTGCCCAATTGGCCTACGATCAGGGTTATAAGAATCAGTCAAAAATCATCAAAAAAATTGGTGAAAATCGGTTCTACTGAATACCTCCGGTTAGAGTACAAACCGATCTTAAATATTTTATTTTACTTTAATTTACCTAAGCTCATCCAATTTGTAACCGATTTGTATCTATTTAGACCGATTTTTATTTGAAATTTTTTACCCAAAAACTACCTAATTTTTTCAAAAATCGGTGCACCACTCCTACCAGACCTTAAAAATTCAAAACTGGTGTTAATAACCTTGCTACAACTGTTGCGTCCACCACGCCATCAAGCTCGTGGGAAGCCGATCCGGCCCCGACGTCCACCGCCTCCCGTCAGCGACCATTCCGTCCCGGCGGCCACTTACCCTACTTCCTAGCGGTCTGGTCTCTTTTTCTAGGTCCCCCTCGTCTCTCACCCCTGCGTCTTTTCTCCTACCCCTGCATGGATCGTGGCAAGTCGAAACTGCGCTCGGTGGCTGTCCCTGCCGAAGGGCCGTCAAGGTTGACTGCTAAGGAGCGCCGGCCGTTGGCGTGATGCTAGCCCGGCGTCATCTGCAGATGGAGCATAGGATTGTGTTAGATTTAATCTTAACTTAAGAGTCCTAGCGTAATTGAGTTCGATTTCATCTGTAATTCGAGTTGAAGTAGTGTCCAATTCGAAATCCTAGTCGTGTGCTATTAGGAGTTATTAGCATATAAATTGAAAGGCTTGTAACCAGTTTATGCATTGCAAGATTTGCGAGAAATAAAGATTAGAATTCAAGGGATAGATTTGTAACAATTGGCATCAGAGCCTAAATCTAAGTTCTTCCGCTGCTGCCTCCAGGGGGTGATCTTTGCTCCGGGGGTGGCCACCGTTGCGTGCCGCCACCGAGCGCGAGGAGAAGGTGACAAAGACAAGGAGCGCTGCGTGCGGGAAAAGCCAAGTCGCCTGGTCTGCGTGAACCAAACACACGTGAAGAAGCCAGGCATCGGAGCTGTTTGTACTGTCAAGAGAAGGAACGGCAACCGAGGCAAGCTTTTGCCATTCACTTTTGCCGAGAAAAGCTAGCAGAAGCAGCTGTGCGCAGGAAAAGTAAAAAGTCAAGAAATCATGTCACGCATCAAGCAGAGGAAGCAAAGATGCATGTTGCATGCATGGCCGGCCGGAGGTGATTAAGGGCTAATTAACTTCTTGCTAAGCATTAAGGAGCCGAAGTGTTTTTCTTTTCGAGTTTGTCTCCAAGTTGTTTTTTTCTACCGAACTGTCTCCGAGACAGAGTCCAAGCCACCGGACGTGTCCGACTCGATTTTCGTCGCTCAGGAATAAAAAGCGCATAGAGCAAGCAACAATCAAGAAAGACAGAGCAACAAGAACAAGAGCAAAAATTCAAGAAAAAAAGAAAAAGGAAAATAACAATTTTTCTTTCCGTTTCTCTCCATCCAAGAGACTTCAAAGTAGCCGGAGTTTTTTGATCCGCGCCCAAGATCATGTCACGTAATTCGGGAAGCGATCTCGACGGCAACAACGTATCATCCGGTGCGATGGCGAGGGAGACTTCCGCTATCTCGCTGCATTATCCGATGCTCACGGAGAGCAATTATGCAGCATGGGCAATCAAGATGAAGGTGTACATGAAGGCTCAAGGAGTGTGGGATGCGATCGAGAACGGCAAACGTCGATATGTGCCGAAGCGCTCAGCGAAGATGAAGTGCTCTGAAGATGAGTTGAGTCAGGGACGTTTGAGATGTGTCGCCGTCCAAACTCAAACAAGATGGAAAGAAGTTAGAAAGTCAAGATTAAAGGGGAGATTGTTAGATTTAATCTTGACTTAAGAGTCCTAGCGTAATTGAGTTCGATTTCATCTGTAATTCGAGTTGAAGTAGTGTCCAATTCGAAGTTCTAGTCGTGTGCTATTAGGAGTTATTAGCATATAAATTGAGAGGCTTGTAACCAGTTTATGCATTGCAAGATTTGCGAGAAATAAAGATTAGAATTCAAGGGCTATTTGTAACAGATTGGAAATCCGGTGGTTACTCCAGAGTTCTGCCCTAAAGGGCGTTGAGGTTCAACGCATGGAGGATGGTGATGGTTGGCGGACGGTGTGTGGCCACCGCTGGAGGCGCCGTGATCCAGAAAGAGTGGCGGCGGCGCCGATGGAAAAGAAGAAGCTCCTGGTGGATTTCAAGGGGCGTTGCCTCGATAATTTGTCTGAGGGGCATCGGGTGATTGACTGCAGTCTTCCAACCAGAGGCTTTCGCTGCAAGGGCTTCCATCACCATGCCAAAGACTGCAAACACCCTCGTAGCCCGGAAGGGAGCTCATATTCCTCGGCGTCGGTGCCCAGGACGGCGGAAATTCGTTAAAGTTGCAGCGGGTTCTCGCACTCCGCCAGCTCCTGCACTGCCGGTGTTGAACCTCCTCCACGGGTGCCTGAGCAGCGGTTGTCGGCCGTGCCGACGTTGAATGGAGGAAAGGCCGTGACTTTGCTTAAGCAAACCCTGCCAGCGATTGACGTACGTCCGAGTGATCCTTCCATTTGTCCTCGTCAAGAAATATGCATAATCACCCATACTGAAAACATGCAAAACTCGGAGCTTCGTCTGAGGCAGGCGGTCTTGGCCATGGTGCTAGGCACCCGGCCGTTGGTTTCTATTGAGGATGCCGCCCAAGTGATCAAGGGTTGCTTCCACATCTCGGATAGGGACTTCTTCATTCATAAGTGTTGGATAGTAAGGGTGTTCTGATCCTCAAATGCTAGCTTATGAGGTAAGGGAATCCTCACTTTTAAGTTAGCTTCATTGCCCTTTCGTAATTAATGCGGGAATATTTCAACAATCTTCCTCTTCACACATTGATGTCCCTCAGCTGTTCACCGCCTCCTTCACTGACGGTCCCTCAGGGTTACGGTCAATCTGGCATTCATACATAAGTGTCCATTGTGTCAGAGATGTTAGAACTAGGTTTTGATGCCAATCGTAAGGGTATTCTCATCCCCAAAAGCTAACTTATGAAATAAAGGACTATCCCGCTTTTAAGTTAGGTCCCTTCATCTTCCGCAACTAATGTGGGACTATTCCAACAAATAGGGACATGGGAACTTAGATATGTAGCCATACATCTTTACATCTTTTTGTTCTGCACCTTTACTTATATGAAAGGTAAGTACATTTATACATGGATTCCATGCCTAACATATAGTGGCGGAGCTAGAAAATTTCATTGGGTATGCACACTATGTGTGCCGTACCTCTTTGGATGCACCCCCAACTGTAGTGCTGCACTTCCTTGGATACACGCCCTCATCACAGCCACTGGGCACCTCCTAATGCTCGCCCTTGCAGTCGTCGACTAGTCACACCACCCAAAAAAAATTTTAACTAACGTCTGAAGAATCTAGACCTGTCATTATGAGTTAATAATATATTTTAGTAATTAACAACAATCAATTTGTGGGACTAATATTTTCATTAAGATGGTTGAATAGGATATTTCTCACGGTGTTGGATGACATGAGAAGGTTTTACGCGATTGATCATCTTCAAGTCAAGCAAAGGCATTATGTGTTGATGAGTAAAGTCAAAGACCCGAATTTAATGTTGAGATGTATATTATCAAGCTTCAAGAGGATGAGCAAGGTAAAGGTATGACTAGCTAGAGCTAAGGATACGTTCTTAGTCTTTTACCAATCTCAGTGTTTGGTTGGAAGATCGGGTTACTAGTATAGAGTATCATACTATTAAGAGGGGTTGTGATTAGTAGCTTGCATGTATCATATGTTGATAGCTCAATTACATGCTCTAACTCTCTCTGTTGTATGATGCTAATATTTTTGAATATGTTTTAAAAATGGTTGTAGCTCATACATAAGTCCTTTATGACATGTGATTTGAAATTTGCAAATACATTTTGCAAATTATTGAAGTCCATATTTTCCCCTCCTTGAGGCATGATGCTAACATTTGGGAATGTGTATGTCAAGTGATTGAAGCTCATGCAAACAAACCGTTGTTACATGCTACTTCAGTTTGGAATGGTGATTTGCAATCGATTCAAGTCCACGATATTTATTCTTGTGGTGTGGCTATAAAAGTTTGTAGATTTGTTCCACAACTTAGTGTGAGTCATGTTCTAACCTTGGAAGCATGGTTTTGTAATTACAAATTTGTCTTTGTGAATTGCTCAAGATTTATGCATTTGTTGACCTTGCCTTTTTCTTGCCATGGAAAACTAGTATGACCGACATCTCTTATGCGGTTAGACCGGCTGGAGGTTAAACCGACTGCCAAAAGGGGGTCAGGCTGGTGCTTGCGGTCAGACCAACCATAAGGTGGTGGTCTAACCAGTTGTATGATCGTCGATGGCAATTAGAGGAAGTGAATGATTGCACATGTTTTTTTTTGAATCTCTTAGTGCCTGACGAAGGTTTTGACCGCTCACTCAACTGCTCTGCACATGCTCGATGAAGGTTCCGACCGCTAACTTAATATCCTTTGCACGTAGTTGTAATCTTCCTCTGCTCGAATGCTTCGACACCATTGCTATTGTCAATGATTGAGCGGTCATACCAACATGCGATTGAGGACAATGAAGTCGATGAAAAACTCTATCTCGCCACGAACTACTTTGCTCATAACGAGAACGTGTCAAAATTGACACCCAGAAAACAACGCCACCGACACTGACTAACTTCTCTGGAATAGATCTGATCTTTTATTTCTAGATCATGTTCAGTGGCTATAAAGTGCCCTTACTGCACCCCTTAAACCCTAGCACAAAATCTTTCTCCCCAAAGCCTTGCGAAAGCCGTAGGTTAACTCCTAACCTTTCCTTTTATATGCTAGGGCCCTAAAATGTGTCCTCGTCAACCTAGACATGAATCCTATCTGATTCCGCAAATCAAGAGACCCGAAACCCTTCCAAACATGGGTTTTCTAATATCTCTAAACCTTCTAAGTTACGGACTCCTTCCATAACTTCTCCCAACTCACCACATGACGAAGCCCCCAGGACCGCATCTTCCGTAGCTTCTCCATGCACCATCCTCTCATGTTGAAGCCTCTAGGACTGCAACTCCCATAGCTTCTCCATGCATCATCCACCTTTGACCTCTACATGCTCTAACGTGAGCCCGATCACCTCGTAACATCTTCAACTGCCTGGACCTCATATTCCCCCATCCTAGTCCAGTCCTCCTTGTCACCAACCATGGCTGTCTCCATGCCCAACCTGCACATGCAAAGACTAAAGAACATATTTTCCAGCACAAGTTCTTTCCAACTTGACCAACATTAGTCCACACACGCAAACCACACCTTTGATCATCCATCAACACGAACCAAGTCATACACAACCACAATTTCCACGCTTTTTAGAAATCAACCTCAGACCACTTAGAACGACCGGTATGACTAGCATGCACAGGTCGGTCATATCGCTAGCCTAATGAGTACTCGAAAACCAGAAGTACTCGGGAATTACAACTACTCAGAACACTCGGGGATTATAAGCATCGTAGCACTCCCAGTCTATGACTACCGACCATCAACTAGTCACTGCACCATTGAACACTAACCAACAAGTATCGACCAGGTACTGAATGCAGAGCATCAACTCCCATCATCGAGTACCAACCAGGTACTGTAGCATCGCCTACCAAGTACCGAGTACCAACAGGGTACTATAGCAATGACCACTTAGAAATACCAGCATGACCGCCATGCATAGGCCGGTCAGACCACTGGCCCATCAGACATGAATACTCGAGGTACTCGAAGATCACAAGAATTGAAGTACTCAAATCCTACGAGTACTGACCGTGAAGTCTATGTCTACGAGTACCCACTAGGTCACAGCCGCTACCAGAAGCTCATGCTAATTCCTAGAGGAGTAGTGGTGGCCAGGGCCATGGAAAGGGACCCAAACATAAGGGTGGAAAGTGGAAGAAAATAAATGTACAGAAGAAGAATGGTAAACCAGGTTGGATAGGAAAAAGGAGAGAAAAGCAGTAGAAGTCAGACTTGTGCAACAAGATGGTCTACCCCCTGCGTCTTGCTATAGGTGTGGTTGTATGGATCATTGGTCCCGTACTTGCCGCACCCCAAAGCATCTGGTAGACCTCTACTAGGAGTCCATTGGCAAGAGCAAGAATGCACTAGGGAAGAGGGCGGAGTCACACTTTTCATAATTAGCCCGATGTTGATAAGAGTGATGCACTAAATGTAGAAATAGAGCTCAACACTATAGCAAGGGGTGATCACATGGAGCTTGACCTATATGGTGACTTGCAGTAGTCTATAGGCAGCTCCCCCAAGCAACTCCAGATGTCATGTTTTTTGTTAAGTTTGCTTTATCGGTTTAGGTTATTCTAGGAGAATAATGGATTCTTTATGATCTTATGGAGCATTAATTGTTTAGGATTTAAATATTATTCTAGATGAATAAATTGGGTTGCATATTCTTTTGAGCTTTATTCCTGTTGAATTATTGTTTGATTATATTATGCTTTATATAGAACAACTCCTTAATTTCTATAGTGGGGGAGGGGATTTGTTTGGTATATAGTGGAACTACCAACTCGATTCTAAGGGATACCAAGTATTTCCGAACGTTAACCAGGAAAACAAGAAATATCATGACCATCGCTGGAAGTGATGCTCTAATTGTTGGCACTGAAAGGGCCACACTCATTCTCCCTATGGGTACCCGAATAATGATAGAGGATCCTCTCCTGTATCCTAAATCAAGGTATACCTTATTAAGTTTCAAGGATATTCCTTGAAGGATCTCCATGTAGAGACTGATAATGAAGGGGGTACAGAATATCTCCTCCCGACTAAGTCTGACGGTAATCAGAAACGAGTGGATGAAAAAAAAATCCCTTCTTTCTCATCTGGATTATACTATACCTATATAAAACCTAAAGAATATGTTGTAATGAAAATAGAATATAAAACCTCGGAGTCCTTTAAGATCAGGCACGATCGATTAGGGTATCTTGGGGTAGGAATGATGAGAAAAACTATAAATAATTCTACTGGTCTAGCTTAAAAACTCTATCTTTTTTCAAACCTGAAGATTTATTGTGCCTAGCCTATGCCAAAGGGAAACTCATAACTAGACCCTCTTATCTGAAAATTAAGGAGGAATCACCTATTTCCTAAAGAGAATATAGGGTGATATCTATGGATCTATTCAGCCCCTGTCGGGCCCCTTTAGATATTTTATGATGGTGTTGAATGTTTCTACTAGGTGGTCCCGTGTATGCCTTCTGTCTACTAGGAACCATGCCTTTGCTGAACTAATAGCACAAATTATCATGTTACGAGCAAACTTTCTAGATGAAAGGATTAAGTCCATTAGAATGGACAACACTAGTGAGTTGACCTCTAAGGTATTTAATAACTACTGTTTAGCTTTAAGCATTGAAGTAGAGTACTCAGTACCACACGTCCACACTCAGAATGGCCTTGCAGAGTCATTCATTAAAAGAATTAAGCTTATTGCCAGGCCACTATTGCAAAATTGTAGGCTTCCCACCAGCTGCTGGGGTCATGCAGTGTTGCACGATGTCGCACTAATAAACTTAAGATCGACTACACTCCACCAGGTTTCCCCCTTACAACTAGTGCGTGGAAAAGAACCAAGTATTTTCCATCTGTGAAAATTTGGTTGTGCTATATACATGCTAATTTCACCACCACAATGTATGACCATGGGCCCCCACTGGAGGTTAGGAGTCTATGTAGGATTTGAATCCCTATCGATTATCAAATACCTTGAGCCTACTACTGGAGACATGTTTACGGCTCATCACATCGATTGCATTTTTTATGAAGATAATTTCCCGACATTAGGGGGAGAAAAGTACCTTACTAAAAAAATGTCGAGAAATGGATTAGAATGTCTCGGACATTCAAGCCCTAGATCCATGCACTAAAGAAACTGAACTAGAAGTTCAGCGAATTATAAACCTACAACAAATAGCAAATAATTTGCAAGATGCCTTCATTGATCAAAAGTGAGTAACAAAATATTATATACCAGCAGTGAATGCTCTGGAGAGAGTGGAAGTACCCCAAATGGATACTCGAACAACTCCAACCCCTCATATGAATAAGAAGGGGAGAGCATCAAAGAAGGAGGCCTCAATTCCTCGAAGACATCCATAGAAAAAGAAACTCGAAGAAAATAAGTTACCTCCTGAATTAGTAGAAAAAACTCAACCTGACATTGAAAAAAATCCCTGAAGCGAATGATGCTAAAGATAGTAACCCCAGTAAAATCGCGCACACGCAGTCTAATACTGGCAAATCGGAACCAGACTCCATTTTTGTGGGAAATCACAAGTAGCTGAATGAACCAAATGAAGAGATATCCACCAATTTGGTTGAGTCAGAGGAATTATATAAAAGAAAGACTACAATTGTCAACAGTTATTTTGCCTCAAAAATTGCTAAGAACCTTGAATTGGATCCAGAACCAAAGTCCTTAGCTGAATGCCAAAAGCGCTTAGGCATGGGTAAATGGAAGGAAGCAACTGAGGCAAAATTACTCTCATTGAATAAAAGGAAAGTGTTTGGTTTAGTAGCTCGAACATCGCCTAAAGTGTTCCCTGTAAGATCCAAATGAGTTTTCATCCGAAAGAGAAATGAAAATAACCAGGTGGTGAGATATAAAGTGAGACTTGTAGCACAAGGGTTCACGCAGAGACCTGGCATCGATTATGATTAAACTTGTTCTCCCGTCATGAGTGGAATAATGTTCTGATATTTAATATCAATGGCAGCAGGTATGAATTTAAGTATGCAGTTAATGGATCTAGTGAACACATATTTATATGGGTCACTGGACTCAAATATTTATATGAAAGTCCCAGAATGAGTAAAAATTCTGGATCCAAATAAATTAAATCACAACATATATAGCGTTAAATTGGAAAGGTCGTTGTACGGATTAAAATAGTCCGGAAGAATATACCGGCTTAGTGAATTCCTCCTGAAGAGAGGGTACACTAATAATGAGGATTATCCCTGCGTATTCATAAATAAATCCCAGAGTGAGTTTTGCATTATCTCGGTGTACGTCAATGATCTGAATATCATCAGAACAATAGAGAACATATATGAAGCAAGTTTCTATCTTGTTAAGAAGTTTGAAATGAAGGATTTGGGTTGAACCAAATTTTGCTTAGGCTTGCAGCTGGAGCACCTCTTTAGTGGGATTTTAGTACACCAATCCTCTTATACCAAGAAGGTGTTACAGAAATTTAATATGGATAAGTCACATCCATTATGAACCCTGATGGTAGTCCGATCCTTAGAAGTGGGTAAAGATCCTTTTAGACCAAAGATGGAAAATGAGGAAGTTTTTGAACCTGAGGTCCCATATTTAAGTGCCATTGGGGCACTAATATATCTTGTTAATTGTACAAGACCAGGTATTGGTTTTGTAGTCAACTTGCTAGCCAGATATAGCACAGCTCCAACATGAAGACATTGGGCTGGCGTTAATACTCTCCTCAGGTGTCTTCAGGGTACACAAGATCTTGAATTGTTTTTCTCGAAGAATCAAGACTTGACTATGGTTGGATATATAGACACAGGGTATCTGTCTGATCCCCATCATGTGAAATCCTAGATAGGATTTGTATTTCTTTGTGGTGGTACAGTCATTCCTTGGTGGTCATTTAAGCAGACATGATAGCTACGTCTACTAACAACTAAGAAATAATAGCGCTGTATAAATGTGTTTTGGCTCAGGCAAATGATTAGCCATATCAAAAAGTCATGTGGCATGAACACCGTTGATGACCCCACTATTATCTATAAAGATAATACAGCTTGTGTGGCACAGATGCAAATGGGCTATGTTAAAAATAATATCACAAAGCATATTGCTCCTAAATTCTTTTATCCTCACAAACTCCAAAATAACAGAGAGATAAAGACATTGAAAATTAAGTCTTGTGATAATCTGACAGATATATTTACAAAATCTCTCCCAACCTTTAGCTTCCAAAAGTGCATGCGAGGCATAGGGATGATGCGACTTAGAGAGAGTTACAAGGTTCAGGAGAGTAAATCCCTTAATCATAGCCCTTATTTAAGACTGAAAGACTTATATGATCCTAAAAAATCTAATGTTGTACTCTTTTTCTCTTTGTAAGTTTTCTTGAAGTTTTCTCACGTGAAGGTTTTTTAATTAGACAACAAGTGCAACATGAGAAATGAATGCGATGTACTCATTTTTCTATCCCTTTTTTCACTAGATTTTTGGGAGAAGTTTTTAACGAAATACATGCGTGTCATGGAATTCGTTTAAGGGGAGTATTACGAAACCTATTAGGTTACGTTGGTGGGCAAATACCAAAACTATTTCTGAGGGGTTTTTTACTATAAATAGACAAAAATATGTGCAAGAAAGATTAGATTTTGAGATTAATAAATATTTTATTTTTTTAGTGTTTGCTTTCAGTTATTCTTTATTAATTGGTTGTGTAGATTGTATTAGTGATTATTATTTCTCAACAGTTCGCAGCGTTTTGGGAGGAGAGCTGTGAAGGCCTCGGTGGGCAGCGTGTTTGCGGGGATGCGTCCGGTGGGTCTGGATAGGCCCAACGCCGGAAAAAATCAGGAAAAGAGTACGTCAAGAAAACGAATATCTAGAGTGTTGCGAAGTGAACATCCAACTTTGGAGCGAGAAAGAGCTGCCTCGCGGATCTCCAGTCGAGGGGGACGAAATCCAACCGAGTCCCCACGGCCGTCGCCGTCCAGGAAGATGGGGTGGTGTACTTCGATTTGGGTGCCGGAACCTAACTGGGATGGAGACTTCGACCTCGATTGATGATGCCAAGAATTGTAACACGGCATTTTGTACACATACACCTCAATGGCTGGATCACTGTGAGGACGCAATCATATATACATGTATTGTCTGCAATCGTGACGTGTAGATCTGCAATTGGGTTGGAAGATCGACTATCTAGTATGCATTGGCAGCACAGCCCTTCCGTTTCGATCTGCAGTTGGGTCGAGCCCTGGCTTCCGTTTCGGCCGTGCAAATGCGGAGTGCAATGTGACAATGTAAGGAGCTCGCGTGCAGTGCGAGAGCAGGGCGGATCCATACCTCGGGCAGGGTAGACTTCAGTCCGAGATATAGAAAACTATCTAGTATATAGTCTATGTAAATTTAGTTCAGCCTGAGTGATATTTTTATAGTCCAGCTCAGATAACTTAGATTATTCCATCATTGAGCCTGGAACGTAACTAAATTTTGGTTCTGCTAATGTAGGAGAGCACACGAGGTACACGTACAACGCATGCATGCGCGCGCGGTATTGCCTGAACGCGTACGTCACTGAAAGTACATGGATTTTAGTTATGCCTAGCGTGTCGGCGAAATGTATAGCACAAGTCATGCAAGTGGCAGCCAGTTTTCGATCGATCTAGTCAGAGGCTTGCCGTGTACGGTGGTTCGGTGCATGGTCTCAAGTTCTCATAAATCTTGGCTATCAATGTTGTCTCTCATGAGTAGCTTGCAAGTAGGTGAGCAGGCAAATTGAACTCAGCTTGATAAACAATCCATATATGCGTTGTGCACCTTCTCATAAAGAAAGGTGGTCGATCGAACTCCATAGAGTGAACATGCCTGCCTATTCAAATTGTAGTGACTGGTGACTCAGTGCTGCTCTCCTAAAAACTAAACAAACTGTTAAAAGTGTAGCCTCTAGTAAGGTGGTTACGGACAGAGCTCTGAATTTGTAGGACAGATGCCGGTAATAAAAGGGGTGAATGATTCTCAAAAGTATTTATTTAATGGTTTTTAAAATCTTTATTCAAGTGACTATGATAGTCACTAAATTCAGATTACGCCAACTATACTTTATAAAATAAGATTAGAAACTTAAACCAACAAAATCAGCAATCGCCAGCATAAAGCCAATCTGACCATGGGGACAAGAGGGTCTGATCTGTCCCCTGTTCCGTCCTAGACCTAAAAAACCATCTTGGATCAAAACCTCAAATCTCAATAACTTTTTTAATTTTCATGCAAACACTTTTAAATTTTACATGAGATATGTTCAAGGCACTTGAAACCTAAACTAATCAAAAATCACATGGTTCTTGCGCTTGAGATCGCTAAATTGAAGAGAACCAAATCTAGGTCATAAGAACACCAAAAATTTTAAAACTCAAATTACTTTCTACTTGTGAGGGTCTAAGACATAATGTCTTCTAGTTCTATTCTCACATATCCTAGCAAGATAATTTAAGGAATAATTCATATTAGAACTCCCACGATCACAAAATCATAAATTTTGCACAAGAATACTCACGAACTGGGCATAATCTTATTTCTTACTATAGAGGTGATATAAATGGGCAACGATTGATCCACTAAAATTTTCTAGTACCTCTTACTCATCATAGATCATAGCATGAGCAAACGAAAACTTGGAAGAAAAGAAATCGCATCAAAAACACAAAATATAAGCAAAGTTCAAGATATAAACAAATAGCAATTTGAGAGGTAAGGTTTGATCTTCATTACCACATAGATAGAAAGGATTTCAGCAGTATGGAGATTACAAGGTGCTTCTAAAACATCACTCCTACTCTTTCTCTCTCTCTCAAACCATGAAAAGAGGCAAGGTAGAAGAACAAACATCTCAAGCCTAGAATTCTTGGATCTAATACCTCCTCGCCTCCCCTCTAGTAACTAGCACACCCTAATAGATCTAACCTATTAAGTCAATAAAGGAAACATTATTCTCTCACGCATGCTTCTTAAGCATTTACATGATTCAACCCACTAAATATTTAGCGGTTGATCCACTCAACAATTTAGACTCTTCTTAACCTAAATCACTTCTTCTTTGCGTCACCACGCATCGTGGTTTTGATCGAGACACCAACCCGGTATTTGGCCAACTACCAAAATACCCTTGACAAACCTTATGGGCACCTTTCGTTGACTCCGTCTTCACCTTCACCTTAAAACATCCCCGCATATTTTGACATGTAGTCCATAGTGCCCAATGACTAACCATTACATCTTCAAGCATTCGGTCTCCCCTGAACCATCTCTAGGTGCATCGGCCTCGTCATTCGGTACACCAAATGCACCAACTCATCTCTTCATGATCCTTGTCTTCTCTGTGTTTCCCGCTTAAGCCACGTAGTCTCAACTGAACTTACTTGGCAACATAGACCTAAGTTCTTCCATCTAGTTCTGGTCTCTTGCCGTCGACCGCTAACGTTCTCCAAGCCACTGCACATCTAAAGACTAAGCAACCATCTCGAGCAAAAGTTTTATGCACTTGATTCGCGTTTGTCAAATAATGCATCATGCAACTCAACACAACCAAACACCGATATTCATGCCATGCTTACACTCAAACCAACTCAATATCCATTTTTATCAACACCCTAGATATGTCTGGGTACCCCAGACACTCAAACCAACTCAATATCCATTTTCACCAACACCCCAGATATGTCTGGCCTCTCCAGAACTTCTCTGGACACCCAGATATGTCTAGGGTCTCGAGGGCAGATATGTCTAGGGTACCCTAGACATATCTGCCCTCGAGACACCGATTTGATCGCTGTGCCATGGTTGGTTAAACCTCCTAGCACCAGTCTAACCGTTTGCCCCCATGTCTGTCTAACTGACTGCCGATCACCGACTAGTCAGACCACCTTCGCTATGGCGGTTAGACCTCTTGACAGCATAATCTGGAATCTAAATTTTGCCAACTTTTATAAAATCAAAATCCAACTCCTTAAAGTACCAATTGCTCATCATATATGATATATGGACCTTCTCACATGGTCTCTCAGAATTTGTTTCCAATTTTGTGATTTTTTGTACTTTTTTGAGAGAGTACTGAAAGTGTCTGAAACACAACCCCTTCATAGCAGTATATTACAGATCATTTTTTCTTCTGGAGGCAAGCTAGTCCAAATGCCCATACTCTTATCATGGTACGTAGTAGATGACAGAAGTGTTATAGCTGCCTCAGAGTGCAACTTGGGCTTGCATGCCATTGCAAGCTTAGCTTCCAATCTTGCTTGTTGCTGGAAAGGCCTCTTCGATCTACCGGAAAATATGGGACGTACAGGCGTATAGCACACATGAGCATATTTGGACTCTAGGCTCACAAAAGGAAAGATGGCACTCCCTTGTCCTCTTGGACAAGTGGTCGCTTGTAACCCTACTGACTTCGCAACTAAATGGGAAAGAGAGTTCATGGTGCATGATGATGATGCAAGTTCATGCATAGTTCCTTTCATGAGGCGACCTGTATGTCTAAATAATTTATGCCACTCAACATATATATGAATACATGGCAAATTACTGAATGTCCTTTCTTTAACAAAGTCATTTATGCTATTTCCTTCCCTTCTTTGCATGTTATCTTTTATTTTTCTTCTTCTTTGAAACGACTTCTTTTGCATGCATGGTATTATCTCTCATATCTGTCACTTTCTACTTGACCCTTAACCAGAGCCATTAATTCTTCAGCTACATTCAATAATTTCAAAGGATTGATCTCGAAGCCGGCCGGGTTAGATAAGTGCTAACGAACAAGAAGCAAACAAGTATATTAAATGTATGTACAAAAAAGGCCACAGGTGATAAAGAAAAGCCGGGCAAAATTAGCCATGCGTGTTAGCCGGGGAAGCGTCCTATATAAATCTCAAACCACCGCTATTTCTTTCTTCAGTAAAATATCAAAGCAAAATGTCCTTTTGTGTTGTCGAAATACCGGAAAGGCTAATGACAGAGATAGGAGAGATGAAATTAGCCATGCAAATCAAGGAAGAACAGACTAGAAACATTACTGACGTCCAGAACAACAGGCGTACCATAAGTCGTACGTAAGTTTCAACTACCAGCAGTTAGGACTGTTTTTCCAGTCACTAAAACAACATATATTTGTTGAAATGGTTCCTGAACTCATCAGAAATTGTTAATTTGAAGCCAACTACCAAACCAAAGGAGAAAGGGCTACTCCAGTCAAAGAACAGAGGGATGCAGCTAGATATGAAATGTCGATAGTACTGGTTCCTGTTAATGCTTTTGTTCATGAGATGATCCTATTGCTTCAGAAGAAACTGAAATGCTTAGTACTATATCAAAGAAAAGTTGTGGAACTATGGAAGAGCGATGTACTCCAATTCTGTAAATGATATAGATGCAATGTTCAAGTCCAAGACAATATATGCATCGCCTATGATGCTTAAATGTAGGATTCTATGGCACAATCAAAGGGAGTGAATAATTGCCTCTGTTTTTTTGTGCTTGAAATCAAATCTCAAACCACAAGAAAAAAAACAATCTAACTTACAGACATGAAATTCGACCACAAGATGCTCAACCGTGTGCACGAGCTCAATAGAGGTTCTGACCGCTCGGCGTTCGACCGCTCCTCGACCACTCGACTACTTCGAAAGCTCTAGCGCTCCAACCCCTAGAACACTTCGATTGCTCACTTCGACCGCTCGCTTCGACCTCCTTTACATGTAATCAAAATCTCCCTCCGCTCGAAAGCTTCAGGTGCTCGAACGAGAACACGCCAAAGACAACACCGTACTCATTTCTCGCAAGATCAAGATGCTCAAGATGTGTTAGCACACCACCACTGAAGACACAAGAAAATAATGCTCAGATTACATATCACCGACGCTGACTAATTTTTCTTCGAATAGATCTGATCTATTATTTCTATATTATGTTTTTTGGCTACACAGCGCCCACATGACACCCCTAAAAACCCTAGCACCAAAAGCCTCCTCCAAGCCTCGGCTAAACATTTAGCCTCTCCCCTGCTTTTATATACTAGAACCCTAAACCGTGTCCTTATCAAACTAGACATGTAATCCTATCTCTTCTGAAAATCAAGGGATCTGAAACCGTTTCAAACACGTGTTTTATCCAATCTCTAACTCTTCCTTGTTGTGGACTCCCTCCACAACTCCTAACTCACCACATGATAAAGCCTCTAGGACAGCACCTCCTATATCTCCATCACACCTCATCAACTCCCGTGTCGAAGCCTCTAGGACCGCACCTCCTGTAGCTCCTCCACGTATCATCACCACTCGTGTCGAAGCCTCCTGGACCGCACCGCCTGTAGTTTCTCCACAAATCACCACTTTTGATCTCCACGTGCTCCAGCGTGAACCCAACCACCTCGCGTAACATCCTCGACCGCCTGGACCATAGACTTCCCCATCTTAGTCCCAGTTGTCCTCGTCACGACCATACTTGTCCCCACACCAGTTGTACATTAAAGACCAAAGAATGTTTTTCCAACACAAATTCTTCACAACTTAACCGTCATCAGTCCACACACACAAACCACATAGTTAGCCATCTGCAAACACCAACCAGGTCGTCCACGACCGCAAATCTCATCGCTATCTAGTAATTAGCCTCAGACCACTCATTACGACTGCTAGCTCAATGAGTACTCGAAAACAACAAGTACTCGGGAATTACCATCGCTCCACTCAAAACACTCAGGAATAACAAGCATCACTATCAATCACAGAATCACCGACAACCGCTACCGAGTACCCACCTGGTACTGTAGCACCAACCAAGTTGCGAAACCCATGACTGCAAAGCCTTTGACTACCAACTAGCAAAGTCTACAACTACTTACCGAGTCCTTCCGATTACCGAGTACCACGACCATCTCTTCCAAGTATCGAGTCCTTCGAGTACTATTCCTTCGAGCACTATTCACTGATCACTGACTTCCATGCACAAGCCAGTCATACCACTGGCCTAATACGAGTACTCGAAGTACTCGAAGATAGTAAGAATTGGAGCACTCATATCGACCATGAAGTCTACGAGTATCGACCGTGAAACCTACAGCAACCGATTGCAAAGCCTTCGACTATTGATCGTGAGGTCTACGACAATCGATCGAAAAATCTAAGACACAGATAGCAAACCGTAAAATCTATGAATATCGATCACAAAGTCGTCGAATATCGAGTACCGACCAGTAAAGTCCATGACCTTCGAGTACCGACTAGTAAAGCCCACAACTATCGAGTACCGACCAGTAAAGCCCATGACTATCGGGTACCGACTAGTAAAGTCCACAACTATCAAGTACCGACCAATAAAGCCCACGACTGTTGAGTACCAACCAATAAAGTCCATGACTATCGAGTGTCAACCAAGTAATGTAGCTATGACAATGGAAGGTACTATAGCTACGATTATCGACCAGTTACTATAGCAGATGATCGACAACCTCCTACCGGTTCACTGTAGCTAAGACTGGTTCACTATCGCTTATGACCGATTAAATGTTGCTTACAACCGGTTCACTGTCGCTGACGACCGATTAAATGTTGCTTATGACTGGTTCACTATTCAACATCGAAATCTACGATTACCTACCGTGGTCATTCTGTTGGGGTCGAAGCCGGACGTAGTCGATGTCGGACGTGGTCAAAGTCTGTCGTGATCAAAACCAGATGCGGTCAAAGTCGAATGTGGTTGAAGTTTGACGTGGTCGAAGTCTGCCACGATCGAAATCGAACGCAGTCGAAGTCGGACATGGTCAAAGTCGGACGTGGTTGAAATCTGACGTGATCGAAGTCTGCTGTGATCGAAACCGGACACGGTCGAAGTCGGATGTGGTCGAAGTCGGACGTGGTTGAAGTCTGACGTGGTCGAAGTCTGCTGATCGAACAAAGCCGTTTGGACCACCCAGCACAGAGCTGTTCAGACCAACGATACAATGTCGTTCAAACCACCGATTACCAAACGTGATCGAAGATAGTCGTGGTCAAAAAGCCATGGTCGACACACATTGAACGACTACCATGGTTGATCTGTCTTGAGCAACTACCATAGTTGTAATGCTGCCCTGAAAACTCTAACAACACGAGCTCATCAACTAGAATTTTTACAAATGCAAATTCCAATGAAACCTGAATGTCAATTATTCATCATCACTAAATACTCGACCACCACATGGTCTAACATTAAACTATCAGCATTTTTCGGCATTAAACTATTAAGATGCCATTATTGATGCGTTGAAACATACAGCCAATTGATTGTTCATCAGGCCAGTGAAACACCTCAAGGTTGATGAAGTACAGAGAGGGGCGTGAAAAAATTATCAATGTATAGCCCAGGTCAGCCCGGGGTATTTTTGCTATTATTCAGCCCAGGTAGCCATGCGGCCCGTCTCCGTCCGGCCCACTCACGCGCCCATCTCCGCGCTGCCGCCGCAACCCGCAAACCCTAGCCAGCAGCAGCCGCAGACTCGCGACGGCGACGCGCGGCGGCGACGCCGCGCGCCGCTCGCTCGTCGCCGGCTCGCCTCATCCGCCGCCTCGTCGCCTCGCGGCTCCGCCCTCGCCTCGTCGCCGCGCGCCTCGCCTCGTCCGCCGCCGCTGCCTGCGTCGCCTCGTCTCGGATCTCCGCCGACTCGTCGCCTCGCCTCGGATCTCCGTCAACCGTCGCCTCGCCTCGGATCTCGCCGCCGCCGCCTCGCCTCGGATCTCCACCGTCGCCGCCTGCGTCGCGTCCCCTCGCCTCGGATCTCCACCGCCGCCGCCTCGTCGCGTCGCCCTCGCCTCGGCCTCGGATCTCGCCGCCGCCGCCTCGTCGCGTCGCCCTCGCCTCGTCGCCTCGCGGCTCGCCTCGTCTCGAGACTCAAATCCGGCGACGCCCCTCCTCGCTCCTCACGGCTGCGCGCGCCGCCGCCACCTCTCGGCCAGCGCGGCGACCAGCATCGCCCGCTCGCCCCCGCCTCTCGGCGGCCTCGCCTCGGCCTCCTGCGACTCGCCGCGCGCTCGCACGTGGAGTGTGGAGTGTGGAAAACTCTCGGTGAGACATTGTGCAAAACTGAAATTCGATTGCCATTGCCATGGAATGTGATGAATGAATAAGCGATGATTGATTGATTGATTCTAGATTTCTAGGCTTCTAGCTAATATGTTGAAATGTGATATTTTCCATGGAATGTGACAATGTGTGATATTTTCCATGCAAAACTAAAAATTCGATTGCCAATTTGCCATGGAATGTGTGATAATTGATATCATTCTTGTCTCAAAACTGAAAAATATTAGTGTTTTATGCTTTAAAAATATCTGAATTTTATTGTAGGAAACTAGGATTTATTAGTCAATACAAAATGAAGCGGACGAAGATATTGTCATCTTATTTTTCAATGAAGCACAATCGAGCGAAACACCGAAGCAGGAGCTAGTAATACGTATCAAAATAATCCTTGTGTTGAAGGGATGAGATCACGTAAGAAATAATTATCTCGTGCTAGTGGTAAGTTAGCTTCTTATAAATGTAAACTTCGTGTTGTTCGTATTTATTCATACACTGTTTGATTTACTCTCATGTTGTCTTTACAGGTTCTGGTTCATGTCCAACTATCAATGAAGAAATGACAGGATAGAATAGAGAGCAAATCTTCGTAATTTAGGTACTCAAATTGTATCTCTATTATGTTACATTTTTTATATTTTGTTATGATGCCATATTTTTTTATTATGTTTATTTGTTTAGTATTGAACTCAAATTTTATATCAGTAATGCAATTAGCCAATTATGATATACTTTTGTTATATCGTGGCATGGGTATAAATTGGCGTTAGTTTTAGGTTGTTAGAGTTCAGCCCGGGGCGTAACCAAATCCTGGTTCCGCCACTGGTTGCCGTCAAGAAAATGCAGAGAAAATCGAGCGCGTGAAACAGCCAACGTAATTTCCAGGTTGATTCAGCTAGTGCAATAAGATGATACAATATATTATATATGCAACTATAGAATGCCTACAAATTCAAAATAATCCATTATGACGACCTTATTCACCTGCAGTTTTCTCAGTCTATGATAAATTAAACTCACAATTAATTGGACATTTTTCTGTGTCTATGCCGTGCCATGCAGTGTGACAACGAGTCACGCGTGCGCTGAAGAACGCCGTGTTGGGCGAATGCACACGCCATATATGGATGGAAGGGGATACATGAGAAACATGAGCCTAGTGCACGAATTGTGTAGGACAAGTCATGCAAATACCAAACTTGTTTAAATTTCCAAGAGGCGAGATCATACACTCCATGCCAGTATATATGCTATAGTCTACGGTGGTTTGGTAGTCTCAAGCTCTCACAAAGTGGAATATGATGAGTTGCGTTAGGTGAGCTGGCAAGTTAAACTCAGCTTCACTGAGACTAAACAATACACAGCATGACATGACTCGTCAGCCTTCAACTTATCACAAAAAGGAAGTGAGCTCGACACAGCTGAATTGCTACTGGAGTGCAAGTTAACAACTTAATTTCTTGTGGCTTGTGGTATGGAAATGCTTTCTCTTATGTTGTTTGGTTGCCTAGGTAGATAAACTCGTCCTACAGTATATGGTGTTCTCTGAACAATTTATTTGGGCAAAGCCAATTTGAATGTCTTCAGCAGTCAGAACTGATACAGCTGCCTACCAATGCAACTAAACTAGGACTTCAAATATTCAATGCCATTGCAAGCTTAGCTTCCAATTTTACAATTCGATGGAAAGGCCTATTCCACCAGAAGATACGAGAAATATGCACACACTGAGTAGTGAGTATCTTTGGACCTTTGGGTTTATGAAATATGAACTGAAAGATGACACTTCCTTGTCCGTTTGGACATGGGGTCACTGGTAACCTAGTGACCTAGCAACTAACGAAAAAGAACAACTTCGCGGTATATGAATATGATGATGTGAGTCAATGCATATACTTCGCCCTTTATCGAACCTTCATATTTAAGTCATATCGTTCCCTAAAGCATATGTGCAAGTTTGCAATTGTTCAGAGTTGTTTACATGCACATGTAGATTCAGATGAACACAACATCATGTAGTGTTTTTTCCTAGAAAGCAATATCTTCCTTTCCTTCTCTGCTATTTCTGTTGCTTCATGATTCAACGGTGTATGTATATCTATCGTTAGTACTGCACCACAAACATCCTTTAGGTACATATGCTCTTCTCCATTCTGTTTCAGGAAAAAAAAATTCCTCCAAGTACACATGATAATTTATTGATGCAACATATTCTACTAGTATTGCCTGTACTGCTAATAAGAAACCAAGAAAAAGCAAAAGAGAAGGTGTTTAAATGGGCCATTAATATAAATGCAAGGAACATTCTAATTTGTTAGCCCTGGAAGGCAAATTTGCTACAAATGTACAAAAAGGCCTCAGTGATAAAGAAAAGCAGGATAAAATTAGCCATGAAACCAATGCGTCCAACGTAATATACCAACCAGTGATAAAGAAAAGCAGGATAAAATTAGCCATGAAACCAATTTGTCCAACGTAATATACCAACCCCAAGTCTCAAATTAACAACAGGTGCTTTTTGGTGAATAAAATACCAATGCCGAATGGTTTTATGCTCTACTGAAACAGTGAAATTAACCATAGGAAAGGCTACGGCGACAGGGATAAGGGAGATGAGATTAGCCAAGTAATTTAGGAAGTGACTAGAAACATTGATGACACCCAAACAACAGATGTACTATGAAGTCAGGTTTAAGAAACAGGTACTGTTCTTCCCCCTTTTTGTCATTAAAACATGTAGTACTTTTTCAAAGCCAATGGAACTTTTTAATGATCAGAAAACGTTTGTTCCTCCAAAGAAAAAAATCAAAGTGTTTGGAATGAGCCAATGAAAATACCAAACTAAAGGGGTACTACTAAGTCGTTCAAACAACCGGCAGTTACCAGCCGATAACTGTTGGTAATCGGAAAAAACCGGCATGTTCCAGTAGCAGAAATACTGGCCAAAATTGCTCAATTGAAATTTGAATTTGGAACTGCATAATACACTTCCTAAGTTAGTTTAGAAAAAGTTTATGGTAGACTAGCTATTGTATGAAGTAAAAATGTAATAACTATTGTCCTACTATATCCCCACAATTTGTAGGCTATGTATGCTAGGTAGTACGTGCTACTTTGAATATTGGGAAAGAGGTTAGGCTTCACTGCATGGTCAAGGTAGCAACGAGCAATTTTTATGTACAACTTGAGACCTTGTTACTTCATTAAACACTTTCTATTTAATATTTGCATTATTCGAATACCTAATTACCCACAATTGGTTTTTCCTAGTTTTTCCACTGGTTTTTCTGATTTCTGACCGGTTACCACCCACCTAATCGCCCCAAATTCAAAATTTAATTCTTGAAATTCAACTGGTTTTTCACCAGATTTTTTGGTAACCGACCAGTTACCGGTACCACCCCTCAGCAGGATTGGATCCAGTTTCGATATTTCTAACCTTGCTACCGACAGAGAACAGAGTTACAGAGGGATGGAACAAGACATGCATGCAATGAAGATATCACTGGGTGCAACACAGTGTATGTACTGTGTGTAAAGTTTAAACCACCATTAATGATTTAAATATGATGAAACTAGCAATCTTTTTGAAAACTGACAAAAGGATGAGTGATCTATATCAAAGATAAGTGGGATAAAACTGACCATGTAACTGAGAAAATGTCGTAGATGCAATTTTGAGGTCCAAGGAAGCAAATGTATCTTGCAATTGATATTCAAACCGTCAATATTTTCTAGTGGTTAAACAATCAAGAGGCTATTTGTTTTACATGATCCATTAAACTAGGCAAGTGTTTGTTTATCAGGTCAATGAAATTAACCACCTAAAAGCTGATCGATGACAAAGAAAACCAAGATGATATTAGCCATATAATCTAAAAAAAGCAAATGTACAATATGTCCTATGCTTAAACTACCTGCAATTTTTGGTGACTAAATTAACGAGTTACCATCTGTTGGAAAAGGTGTTGTAGTTAGCTCAGAATTTCTCAGCCAAGTACAACTACCGGAAAGGCGATCACTGAAAAAGAAAAGCAGAATGAAGTTAGCCACATGTATTCTTTGAATCGTCTAGATGATTTACCAAACCAGAGAAAAAATAAATCATTAATGTATCCAGTGGTTTTTCAAAGACATCAATGTAGCTAGTTATAAATTAACAAAGTTACCATATATATTATGGCCTGGGTGAAAAAAAAGATTGTTGTGACAACAAAATTAACCATATAGTCCAAGAGCAAGAAACGAAACAAATATTATGAATATTATTGTGGTTACAAACCAAACAGAGAGAGAGAAACGTGTGGTAGTGGAGAGTTAGGTGAGCAATACTTAGGGTTTCCCCCATGGCTTGTATCATATATATATCCACATGGGGAATGTTTTTACAATCTTGCCTTTATACCTGAGTAACCCCCTCAAGGGTATTTATGTCATTACATATGTCCTATATTGAGCTTTACAACTCTCTAACAGGTCGGCTATGCTTAGGTGGGGGCCACCCCTACAACAAATATCATATACTTAAAAGTATCGACAATTTTGCAGTAACATGTAAAATTACCATCCAATTACTATTTCATCTGAGACACTCCAAAAGACAGTATCCATGAGATGATAGGGAGAAGCAGGATGAATTAACCATGTAAATCAGGCGCTGTGGAAGCCTGACTAAGCTAGCAAATATCATGTGAGCATGCCAAACCTACGTTTGAACCACCAATGTTTTCTAGCCTATAAAATACCAAATTATCCCCTGTGAATTACCGAAAAGGCAATCAGTGACAAGGAGCAGTAGGAGAAAATCAGCCATGTAATCCCAGAAACCATGTAGCATGTATCCCCAAGCTCAAACCACCAACAGTTTCCGCTCACTAAAATATCACTTCCATCACATTTTTAATAAGATATAGTGGAAGCTTTCACGCAGCTACCATGAAGCCCATATGCTACCAAACAAGCCCAGGACACAGCACCTTAACCTTCAACCCCTATAATACCCACAACCACACACACCAAACCACACACATTTCAAAGCAAAACTCTTACCTCTTGATTGGCACAATGCTCACCACCACAACACATAACAGGCACCATGCATTTGAGAAGAGCCCTAGCCACATGAAGAACATAGACAGGAAGCTGCAGGCCATGAGCCATGCAAGCAAGTACCTGCAGAGGATCTACCCTCTGGGCATTCAGAGGACCAGCTCCAACCTCACATTGTCATCCCTTTCCCTGTCGCAGAACTCCAATGACTCATCACTTAGCAGCTCAAACTCTAGCTGGGAGCCAAAGGTGCCTCTGTTGTATGGTGGCACATTTAGCCCTTGGGGTGATGTGCTTGTGTCCTTGGAGAGGAGGCGAGAAGATGACAAGGTGAGTGATCATGATGTTGAGGGGGACGAAGAGGAGTTTGATTGCAGTGAGCCAGGGAGCTTGCATAGGTGCAGTTGGATCACCAAAAACAGTGGTAAGAAATGCTTACTTGGTAATCTTTTTTCTTAATTATCATGCATATATAATTTTCCCTTGATATTTCGTCTGGTGGACAGATTCTAAGAAACCATAATCTCAGCCAGTTTAACAAAATAAGCAGTAAAAAATTATATTCTTGCCGCCTACAAACATCGGTTTCTTGTACAGGAGAAGCACAGGCTATCGGATATGTGAACGATGCAAAGAAAGATTAATTAATTAGTGCACCAACATAAGAGTACAATAACTTTGGACTGAAAATTCTCCTCAACAAAAAGGAAGTTTGGATAGCAAATGGGACAACCTTATTCTTTAAGAAATGGTTAAGTCGACATCACTGACTGATGAATAACTCTGATTTGACTAAGTTTCAGTCGTCACTTGTGTCAGGCTTGAAGAAAATTATTCAGTTGACAAATTCATCAGAAAGGGACTTCTCTCCAGTTCTCTGTAGTTTGTTGAGCAAATATAAATCAATCAGCGAAAAAAAAGGAGAAGAATTACATAATAAAACTCATCACTCACTGAAACCCATTTGTGCAGATGAGGCATACGTCCAGTTCCACGACGAGTGCTGGGGCGTCCCTGTGTACAACGATAAGTATGATATTGCCACATTTCTCGTTTTCACTTGCTGCATGTATCATTTCTGCACTAGTTCTTAAAAAAAATCTGCACTGTTAATAGTGCATCTTGGTTTTATATATATCCCTTGTAATTTGCAGCCGTCTGTTCGAGCTACTAGCGCTCTCAGGGATGCTCATAGACCACAACTGGACAGAGATACTCAAGAGAAGAGACATGTACAGGTATCTCTCTGAACATTTGTGTTCTCAGTATATATGCAGTAATGATTTCTTCAGGGTTAAATTTGTCCGAATTGGTGACATATGGTTGCGAACGATCGATTCAGGGAAGCGTTTGCGGACTTCGATCACAACGCGGTGGCGAAAATGGACGAGAACGACGTCGCCGAAATAAGCGCCAACAAGGAGCTCAAGCTGGCGGAGTGCAGAGTGCGGTGCATCGTCGAGAACGCCAAGACCATACAGAAGGCGAGTGCATGGACTCGACGAACTGTTTATTTTACTCCTCCCAAAATTGAATCACTAGAGAAAATCAGCAAAAACTATTTCTCAAAGATCGGAGATTCAATACCAAATTAATGAAACATGAACAGTGAGGCACGATGAATCTACTGCGCAAACAAAACTAATTTGCCCTGTGAAGTCCCGCACTTCCTGGACTGTCAGTGCTTTCGATTGAACTGATCGCTGCATGAAACTTGACGAACTCGTGCGCGCCCACAGGTGGTGAAGGAGTTTGGGTCGTTCAGCGGGTACATCTGGGGGCACGTGAACCACCGGCCGATGGTGGGCAAGTACAAGCACCACAAGTACATCCCGTTCCGGACGCCCAAGTCGGAGGCGGTGAGCAAGGACCTCGTCCGGCGGGGCTTCCGGCTCGTCGGCCCCGTCATCGTCTACTCCTTCATGCAGGCCTCCGGCATGGTCATCGACCACCTCGTCGACTGCTTCCGCTTCCCGGAGTGCGTCCGCCTCGCCGAGCGCTCGTGGGGCATCACTAACGTCGCCACGTAGCCGCCACTTGCATGCCGGTCACTAGCTCCGCGCTCCAATGTTTTCTTTACAACTTCTGTTTTTCAAGAATACGCAGGATGTATCCTTGATTTTTCACACCCTTTTCTGTTTGGATTTGGCAATGCTTGGGTTGTGCATTGCGTGCTGTAGAGTAGTACTCTATCTGGCCTAAAATATAGGTTGTTATGGGTTTGGTCAAGCTTTTAAAGTTTTAACCATGAATATATTTAAAGTATATAGATTGACTACATAAAAATAATATTATTGGATTTATCTTGTAAAATTCTTCATAATATATTTTTATTATTATTTTTACTAGTATATTATGATAATAAATTATAGTCAAAATTTTGCATTAGAGACCTTAAAAAAACAATCTACATTTTAGGACGGAGGAAGTACTAAATTATGGTGTTTCCTTTTTCTTCTTTTTTTTAATATAACAAGGACACACTCACGCATACACGCGCGCACACACGACACCACACACATGCCCACTTGGAAAGTGGTCGTGTAACTATTTGTAAGAATAAGTTAAGAATATCTCCTTTGTTTGGGCCTAACTAAGGCCTTTTGTGTGAGAATGAAGCCCACAATTCAGAGACCCACACAATTCACAGACCCAATAGAACAGACTGTCCATATGTGGTATTTCTTTGAAGATCCTTCCAATCGAGTCCATTTTTTGTATCTTCGACACATCAACAAGAGGTGATTGTTGGGAAACCTGGATCTGGGCTTGAAGTTTTGGCCCATGATGGGCACCTCACTACTAGGTTATATATACGGAGTCTCATTGGCTATTTTGTACATGCATGAAAGAGAAAGAAATAAAGAAAAGAACAGGAGTTCTCTCGCCTATCTCTATGTTTTCAATCTACTATTTGCATTACTCTGTGATTAATCCGTCTTTTTGCATAAGAGACGAATCGATCGGACTTAACTCGCCAGTGACGGTTCCTCAATACGGTATCAGCACGAATCGCTCTGTGGATCAAAGAACATGTGTAGTGCCCTATAAAGGAAGTATGCTTAGCTGACAGCGGCACAACGGACGCCATCTTGAGAGAGACAAAATTCTTTCAATCGATTAATAAGAATGTTGGCAGCCTTACAACAATCGCTGGTAACAATGCTTGTATAATAAGTTCAGGAAGAGCCACAATCATACTCTCAATGGGCACAACTTTGGTCATCCAAGAAACCTTATTGTACCCAAAATCGACTAGAGCTCTCCTAAGTTTCAAGGATATTCGCGCCAACGGTTTTCATATTGAGTCTGAAGAAGAGTATAGTAAGAAACACCTGCTCATTATGAAGCGTGAAGCAAATGGAAAAAGGGTATTAGAAAATTTTTCTTCATTAGAAACCGGGCTATACTACACTAATATCAAGGCACCCGCAGCCTACACTGTCCTGAAAGCAATATTTATAAGCTCTGAACTCTTCTATCTCTGGCATAACAGATTAGGTCACTCAGATCTTAAGATAATGAAAAATATAATTAACAATTCATAGGGACATAATATTAATATAAAGAATTTCTCAAATCACGAAGATTTTGTGTGCCCGCATGTGCCACCGAGAAATTAATTACTAGGCCTTCTAATCTGAAAGTAAATGATGAAGTCCCTACATTCCTGCAGTGCATCCAATGAGACATTTACAGTCCCATACAACCACTATCAGGGCCATTTAAATATTTCATGGTACTCATCGATGCTTCCTTAAAATGGTCGCATATATGTTTATCTACGAGAAACCATGCAATATTTTCCCTGATCATCATATAAAGTCCATCAGAATGGACAATGCCAGATAATTTACTCAAAGGCATTTGATGATTATTGCGTGACAATAGGAATTACAGTTAGCATTCTGTACTGCATGTCCACACCCAGAATGGACTAGCAGAGGCATTAATCAAGAGAATTAAATGTATTGCCTGACCGCTTTTGCAGAATTATAATTTACCAACTACATGTTGGGACACGCAGTCCTGCATGAGCAACTCTCATCAATTTTAAACCATCGGCATATAACATCCATTTACCTATGAAACTAGCGCAAAGGGTCAGTGTCAAAAATTTCTCATCTTCGGAGGTTTGGATGCAAGGCTTATGTACTGCAATGGGTCCTCTCCGAAAGACTAGGATATACATTGGTTATGAGACAACATCCATAATCAAGTATTTAGACCCTATGACAGGAGATTTACATACAACCCAGTTCGCTAATTGTATATTTGATGAGAATAGTTTCCCGACATTAGGGGAAGGAAATCAACCCCTTGATAAAAAATATCGGGAAATTACATAGCAAGCCATGGAAATCCATGCACATGACCCGCGCACTAGTGAAACAAATAGAGAAGTCCAGAAGATTATTGATTTACAAGCATTAGTAAACCAACTGCCTGACCACTTCAGTGATTTAAAGAGCGTGACCAAGTCGCATGTGCCTGCACGCAATGCACTGGAGAGGGTTAAAATACCAAAGAAAGTTGAAGGTATCTCTAATCCCGTCCATAGACCTTAGAATAAAAGGAGAGAACTCTGGACCCTCGAACCCTAAGTAACTCGGGATGCCTAGTGAAAAAGGATAAGAATGACTTGACACAACCAATCACTAAAGTTCCCCAGAACCAGAAGGAGAGCTAGTTGAGACCTGGCATCAGTATGACACCTTCAGAAAAGGGCATACCAGATCTGAACATTCTCATGGAGGGAGAAATCAGCATAGATACATGCGCACACATCAGAGTTGAAAAACTAAAGGGACTTTGATAGCACTAGCAGTCCCGATCTTTCGATGAAAGTGGTAGATTCGATTGGGGAAGGAGATGACATTGACGACCCGACTACAACCATCCAAGGATGTTGCGCCTTAGCGATCGATACACCAACTCCAGAGGTTGTTCGTGACCTTGTCGGCGCACAATCAACCTAACCATGAGGGTACTTGTTCCTGCAAGTAATCGAAGAACATGCAAGAACAAGATGAACAGCAATTCAATTGCAAATAAAAGATGTAGGTTTCAATCGAAACAGAATCACGATGGGGTTCCGAAGATAAGTATTCGGACGGTCTTGCCGACACGCGCGAATACAAGGCGAAGTAGCAAAAGCTAACTTAGTCTATCAAAACACAAACCCTAGAAGAGGGTGCGGCTGCCTATTTAAGAGAATACGGGAGGTGGAGGGTCGGCCAAAACACATGGAAGCCGAATAGGACTCGATTACAAGGCCCAAGGCCCACTTTGACTCGGACTAGAAAAGTGGCATGAATTGTTTGGTAGTTTTCGACCGGCTCGAATGGAATTTGGAGGTGAGGTCAGATCCTTCTGAAATTTGACTTCAAGAGCTTTCCAACGAGTACTCACGGGCCCCGAGAAACCTTCTAAATCAAAAGTTATGGCTGTTTGAAGTAGACGCTGTTAGGAAGGCCGAATCCGAGTCAAACTCGCAAATAGGACTTGGGTTGCCCTTGACGGTTCCACTTCTATACTTGAGCTCATGTGGTTCTTCCCCATGGTTCCTAAGGACAATTAAATTATCACAAGAATTAAGTAGTATTCCATTCTTTGAAACATTTGTATGCAAACTTAGGAACGCATTCACCTGATGGTTAAGTTGACGTGCTCGTGCTCGAGTCATTGGTCCTTGTATTTCAGTTTGTTGAGCTTGTTTTGGAGTTGGCACGGTTGTATCCATGGAAAGGATGTCCTCATCAGACTTGCCGCCCTAACTGGAAGGAGCGGTGAGCAGGTAGAAGCACAAAAGAATCAACTCATGATGAAATAGCTATAAACTATGTACACACAGGAGAATCCATGAATAAGACAATATTGATATCTATTTTTGCAAAGAAAATTGCCACAATCATCTATCTTGATCTAGAGCCCGCATCACTCGCTGAATGTAAGAAAAGATCAGATTGAGAAGATTGAAAAAAGGTAATAGAAACTGAATTATTATCTCTAAACAAATGAGATGTGTTTGGACCTGTAAACCGCACACCTCCCCATGTGCACCCTGTATGGCATAAGTTGGTATTTGTTCGAAAGAGAAATGAAAGAAATGAAGTTGTAAGATATAAAGCAAGGCTTGTTGCACAGGGTTTCATTCAACGTTCAGGAGTTGATTATGAAGAAATCTATTCATCGGTCATGAGTGAAATTACCTTTAGATACTTAATCTCAATGGCTGTAAACCTGAACTCAGAAATGAAATTGATGGATGTGGTAACTGTATACCTTTATGAAAACTTGGATTCGGATATTTATATGAAGGTTCTTGAAGGTATCCCTATTCCAAATCAAGACAGAGAAAATAGAAATCTGTACAGTATGAAACTCAGGAAATCATTATATGGACTTAAGCAATCAGGTAGGACGTGGTATAATCGCTTAAGTGATTTTCTATGCAAGAAAGGCTACACGAATAATGAAGATTATCCCTATGTATTTATACGATGATCCCGGAATGGATTTTATATAATCTCAGTATATGTAGATGATTTGAATATCATCGGGACCATGGAAGACATAAAGGAAGCAAGTTCTTACTTGAAGTTAGAATTTGAAATGAAAGATTTGGGTAAAACCAAATATTGCTTAGGCTTGCAGCTCGAGCATGTCCTTGAAGGAATATTAGTACATCAGTCAGCCTACGCTCAGAAGGTGTTAGAAAGGTTCGGTTTTGAGAAGGTATACCCATCGAAAGTACTGATGATCGGGGAGATCTTTACAGCAAGACAAGGATCCATACCGACCTAGGGAAGAGGGGGAGAAAGTCCTGGGACCGGAATTCCCATACTTAAGTACAGTAGGAGCACTTATGTATTTAGCGAACTGCACTAGACTGGGCATTGCATTTGCCGTAAACCTGTTAGCAAGGCATAGTGCAGAACCTATCAAAATGCATTGGCAGGGAATAAAGGACATCTTCTGATACCTCTAAGGAAGTAAGGAACTTGGGATATTCTTCAGAAAGAACCAAGACTTGAATATAACTGGCTATGCAGATGCAGGGTACCTGTCAGACCCGCATACTGTAAGGTCACAAACAAGCTATGTATTTCTGTGTAGTGGAACTACAATTTCATGAAAATCGTCTAAGCAAAGTTTTGTAGCGACTTCGACAAACTACTCAAAAATTATAGCAATGTACGAAGCCGCACGAGAATGTGTTTGGCTCTGACAAATGATTCACCACATTCAGCAGTCATGTGGGTTGAATACCATGCAATCTTCCATAATTATCTATAAAAATAATGCAGCTTGTATTGTACAAGTGCAGACGGGCTACGTGAAGAGTCATCTCACAAAGCATATCAACCCCAAGTTCTTCTATGCGCATGAATTGCAAATGATGGACGAAATTAAGGTAATGTATACTAAGTCATGTGAAAATCTTACAGATTTATTCACTAAGTCACTCCCAGCATCTAATTTTCAAAGATGCGTACGAGAAATTGGAATGATGAGACTTAAAGAAGTGCAGAATTCAGTGGGAGATTTTTCTCAAGCTCGTTATTAAAACTTGATCACGAAGATCAAGTACCCAAATAACAAATCCTATATATTAAATGAAATTGGATGGATTGTACTCTTTTTCCCTTGACGAGTTTTCCTGAAAGTTTCTCGACCAAAGTTTTTAATTAGGCAATTCGTGCAACACGGCATAATATGTATCATGTTCTCTTGCTCCAAATTTTTCCCACTAAGTTTTTATGGAGTTTTGATTAGGCATGAACATGTCGGATAAGTGCCCAAGGAAGAGTATTGGGAAATCTAGGCCTGGGCTTGAAGCCTTCGCCCATGGTAGACACCTCACCACTAAGCTATATAAGAGAGTCCCATTAACTATTTAGTGCATGCATGAAAGAGAAAGCAATAAGAAAAGAATAGAAGTTTTCCCACCTATCTCTGTGTTTCCAATCTACTATTTGCATTACTATGTGATTAATTTGTTTCTTTGCATAGGAGAGAAATCGATCAGACTGGACTCGCCAGCGACGGTTCCTCTACAGTGATGATCTATTTATGTAGCTACTTAGTAACAAAAAGAAGGAAAGGAACTTAATGGGAGCAGCTTGTTACTAGATTTGACAGCAAAATACACACAAAAGCAGCCAAAAGAACAGAAAGAGATATCAGATCGGAACAAAATGGTAAGTAGCATTGCCGGACTTCTCAAAGATTCCAACCATAAGCAAAGAAGGAAACAGCATTGCCGGACAAGGTAGGACATGCAATTACAGAGTTTTTATGGTACACCCAAACTATTTTGGTCCGTCCATCCTGTTTGATACAAGGGCTTAGATAGAACATGCGTATTAATACCTTTTTATTTGGAAATTTAGCATAAAATGAAACAATATATTTGGAAAGCACCAATGGTTAATATGGAAGCATAAAATGTTATTGCAGGACCTTTGTAAGGACAACACATGCATAATACATTTCCATAGGTCATTCATGCGCCTTAAAAGAGCTCATGCAATTTCATCACAGCAACAATGCAACCTGACAAAATGAGATCTTTCTGAGATCATGTAGCAAAAGCACAAGGAGAAATATCGTTGGATTTTCTTCAATGTTTTCTGAAGCAAATTCTAAATCATTCTTCGGTCAATGGGCTTGATCCACCCAGATATTATGGAATAAAGCAACATAAATAGACAAGATATATCTATGTACACAGTAATATCTAAATGCTTTCTTATCATGACTGTTTACACAATGTTTGCAATGACAATAGCCAAACACTCCCCCATAAATAGCCCATACCGAGCCCGATGTTCCAGGGCATATATACAGAAAGAACAACTCACCACCCATATGTCAAAATTATGCACACAAGCAACAGTATCGTGCTGCAAACACTGAACCACATGCATCAGACACAAAGACGGTCTTATTCTCCTTATAGCTACCAGTTGAGGGCTACCGCAGCTGGTAGCATGGCAGAACACAACTGCTGATGCATATGGCATACCCCTTGTTTGACCTACATTACCTTACCTTGATACCTTCTCCTCTATTGCTTTTAAAACTGGAAAGAAGTGCCCAGCCTCTGCGCCAGCCATGGGCCGCCGGCTGTAGTTTGCCTCCGATCATGGAACATGCTTGGGAGCAGCTCCTGGAACTTCTCAAGGAATGCACTCCACTCATTGGCGCTCAAGTCTGACAGCTTCACAAAACTGGAGCTGGGAGGGAGCATCTCGTTGGCGCTCCAACCTCCAGACTGATGATCACGACGGTTGTCACTGTAACTATAGTTAGTTTTAGAAGTCACCCTGTTCTTCCAAACACCACTGTGGCATTTGCTCTTTCCACTGAAGGTGGAAGGAGTCCACTTTAGGAACTGGACTGATGCAGGTGTCCACATCCTCTTTGCTCACGTCATTGTTGTCATCCTCATCCTCATTGCCCTCAGCTAATTTTGACAGTGGGTTCCTGCAACTTCCCCTCATAGGCCCAAACTTGCTAAAAAAATGACGCTTCAAATGCAGCCGAATCATCCTCAGAGTCGAGATCAAACTGGGTGGACTCGTCATCATCTTCATTTTCTTCGAAGTCAGCTTCTGGAAGGAGCAACTCTCTTTCTTCAACCCACTTCCTTGCCTCCATGCAAAGAACCTCGAGCTCACTTGGCTCCTCTTCTTTCCCAGTGAATTGCCTGCCCATCATCTCTCCTATCTCAGACAAGCAGAGGTCGTAAGCAACAGCTTCCTTCAGAAATGTTGTCGAGAGGACCAGCACCCTGAGACTTGCCTCATGGATCATGGACAGCTCCATGCGAAGCATTTCTCCATCTTTTATGGGGTCTACATTTGCAATGTATTCAAGCTCTTCCTCAGAGAAAGGAATAGATGCTTGTGGCTAGTGGATCCACTCAAAATAAGGGTCCTCCAGGCATTCTGGCAGACAAAGGCCGTGATCAATAGGAATGAGTTACATGCGTGCTTCAAATCGCCACTCGATATCAAGCTTCCGACGGAAGATTTCCTGCATGCCTGTCTATGTTGAAAATTCTGATATTGTTAGACTATGTCATGATCATAGATGTATTGATGATGAATAATTGAATTTTAAATTGCATTGAAATTTGCGTTTGAAAAAGTTTCGGTTAATGCTCTTTTACAGAACTGGAATCGACAAACTACGACCACAGCAGTACGAGCACCGCTACTACGAAAGAACGACCATGTCTGGTTCTGACCACGACAGACTTCGACTACATCCGACTTCGACCACGGCAGATTTGGACCACGACATTTCGACTATGGTATTTTGACCACATCAAGTTTCAACCACGGTAAGTTAAGCACTGTAGATTTCAATCATGTTAAGCTTCAACCACGACAATCCGGCCATAGTATTTCAACATAGTCATTCTTCGATCACAACATTTTGACCATGGCAACCTTCGACTACGGCCTTTTTGATCACGGTAGAACGACCATGGAAGGTAATCGTAGATTTCGATCTCGAACAGTGAGCCGGTCGTACGCAACATTTAACCAGTCGTAAGCGACAATAAATCGGTGTTAACTACAGTGAATTGGTCAGAGGTTGTAGTTACAGTACTTGGTCGATACTTAATAGTCGAAGACTTTGTGATCGGTAGCCGTAGACTTTGCAGTCCATTGTTGTTTTAGTCTTTTTCGATTGGTTATCATAGACCTCGTGATCAATAGTCTAGGCTTTTGTGATTAGTTGTCGTAGGCTTCACGATCGGTACTTGTAAACTTCATGATTGGTTTAAGTGCTTCAATTCTTGCTATTTTTTTAGTACTTTGAGTACTCGTGTTAGGCCAGCGGTATGATTGTCTAGTGCATTATGGTCAGTGATCGGTGAACAATACTTGAAGGATTCGATACTGGGAAGATAGAAGTACTCGGTGGTCAAATGGTCGTGGTACTTAGTAGTCAAAAGGACTCAATACTCGGTAGTCGAAAGGATTTTGTACTCGATAGTCGTGGTTTTCACGATCGTGGTCAGTGATCGGTTGTCGGAGACTTGTGGTATGTGATCGGTACTCATAGATGGTAGTATGTGCGGTACTCAGTGATCAAAAGTGTAGCAAATGGTTGGAGATCGGTAGTCATAGACTTAGTGATTTGATGCTTTAGTCATAGCGATCGGTACTCGGTAGTTAGTACTCAATGGTTCTGTAATCGATGGCGATGCTTACTATTTCCAAGTGTTCTGTTCGATGGTATTTTCCGAGTACTTGTGTTCAAGTACTTGATGAGCAAGTGACTGGTCTTGCATAGTGGTTGTAACCGGTCATAATGAGTGATCTGAAGTTGATGATTTCAGAAGAGCGTGGAAATTGTGATCGTAGACGACCTGGTTGATGGTCGTGAATGGGTTTGTTCTTGTCTATGGATAGATGAGGGTGTCTCCTAGTCCTGTTCCAAACAGTTTTTAATTTATGCCTTCTAGTTTTCAAAAGCTACAAACTATCTTGAACACGTTGGTTTCTTAACTTTGTTTTTTCTTTTTTTTTCTTTTGTATTGTCTATAAAGATATAACAGTTTTCTCTCTCTTTCTATTTTTTAATTAAATATCTTAGTCAAAAGATAACAACTGCTACTACGGTACTACTTCACCCAAAAAGACAAAATTCGTCGGCCGAACTGAACGGACCTGTTCTGTTCAGAGGTCTTCTCACCGTTAATTTCCCCCAAGCCGTACCTGATGTTTGCTCACTGGCTGCTGAAAACATCCGAGAACCATGATCACCTCTTAATGACTTTTGTTAAATGAAACGATGGTCCGTTAACAAACATTTTCTTCGTCGGATGGTACAATTAATTAACCTTTGATATGTAAAACCGCAAAGCAAATACTAGATCATAAGACTATCTGATCTTCACTGTTCACTACAGTGCTCGGTACCAAAAGGGTCTGAAAAGACATGAAACGGATCCAAACAACAGCAGTATGCAAACACACGAGCGAAAACAGGCGACAGATTCAAAGCAGAACAGTAGCACCAGGCCAGGCACTAGACATGGATCGGCTCTCCACGATGTTTTTTTGGTACTCATATAAATATTTATTCCGATATATCACTTGAAAGATATATCAAAAAGTCATAAAATTTGTTTGTTTGAGAAGATCATAAACCATAGGTCATATTTCAAAGTGCTATCATTTTTTGTTTTTGTTTTTTCCTATGATTTTTTTGCGGAAATAATACTGTAGCAGCTGTTAGTTTTTCCTGATGTATTCAATTAAATAAAAATAAAAATAGATAAATAAAAATACTATTATATCTCTATGATAATATAAAGACATTGAGGAAAAGGAAAAGACAAACAACTATGTCATCACTTATAGCAGGCATAAGCCATAACCTGATACGAAGAGGCACGTGTACTTCGTCACAGCAGGCCAGGAACAGTAGCTTCCTGCAGTGGCCCTAGAAAAGTAGCTACCTGGAGCGCCAGGTTAGGCTTGTAAGGGAGGAGGCAGCGCAGCAGCGGTGTCAGTACCGGCTGGGCCCAGGCTCGGGCTCACGTGAGGTGCTGGGCCAGTACGAACGGGCCGGGACAGGTCGCCGTCGTCCGGCTCGGCTCGCCCAAGATGCAGCCCCGACCAGGCAGCCGAGCCGGGGAGACACTTCGGAATAGAGAAAAGCGTTTTTGGGCCGTGCGGGGGTGGGTGGAGCCCACCACCGCCCGCTTGACACGTCCCAATGCGTGGGCCAGCCTCTGCTTCGTGGCACGTGCTACGTCTCTCCGGCCCGGCCTGACCCAACCTCCAACTCCTTTTTCCTTTCATTATTTTCCTTGTGTTTTTCCTTCGTCCTAATCCATGGCTATTGGCAAAGGCCAATGGAAATAACTTGACGAAACAACTCGACGTCAAGCACCCGGAAATGGAATCACAGCACCATGGCCAGGCCCAGCTGGCAAGTGCGAAACGTGAGATTAAACAGAAGGTTAAACAAATTTAAAACCAGACAAGCATGGTAGGAAACGAAAACGACAGTGCTGCCTGCGACAATCCGAAAGCCACGTGCGCCCATCGATCCAAACGCCGCGCCGTCCTAGCTCCGTGACGCTCGGCGATCAGAACTGTTATACATATCCATCACTGTAGACATTTTTTTAAAAAAAATAGTCTTTCAATGCCTATTTTTACGAATCTAACATTCTCATTATGTTTGATAGGTACATATCGAGTTAAAGAAACTCGGCAGACGCTGACTGCCGCTAATCATGAAATATATTAATTAATTAATACTAACTGTGAATAATTAACGCTATTTAATTAGCAACTCAGCAACTGGTGCTCGGCAACTCGCTTGACAAGCTGCCCTTCCTCGGCAAGTGCTGTCGAGTTCTGGTAACTCGATAGGATCTGCAGAGTTACTGTAGCATGACAGACGACACTATCGAGATCAAGGAGGTAAGATTTGCAAAAATAAATGTTCAAGTCAATTTGAAAGAAAAATGATTAGAGTGCCATATTTTTGAACAGTACGACGACGGCACAAGATAAGGTGCTGCTTCAAACAACTTCAAAGCATGGCTTCTAACTTTTCGGCTACAAGTGTATTGTAGTAGTTGTTAGCTTTTTAAGTCAAAAATGAGAAAAAATAGTAAAAAAAGAAAATTGAAAAATATCGCTATATCTTTTAGAACAATACAAAATAATAAAGAAAGACAAAAGTAAAAAAACTAAAATTAAGAAACTATCATATTTTAAATGTCTACTATTTTCTAAAAGTTAGAAGCTGAAGACTTAGGGCCTGTTCTTTTCGACCGAATCTAACGACTTTTGCTACAGTATCTAACTTTCAAACGGGGTATTTTCTCAAGACAGGGTCTACAAGTTAATTGTAGTACACGTTAAAAGACTAACATCTGCATTAACTAAAATCGCAAGCGAGTATCTATCTCTCCGTAATATCTGTCGTAAACAGCTAAAATTCAAAAATTTTAGCCAAAAGTCATAAACCGCAGCCGAACCAAACATGCCCTTAAAAAAGCTGTTTGAGTCAGCTAAGGGGTGCTCAAAATGGCTTTTTAGAGTGGCTTATGGCTGAAAATCACTGTAGCTGGCGAAATTGCACTGTAACTGATGGTGACTTATTTGGCGTAATTAAATTTAAAAAATTAAAAATAAAAACAAATTAGTCCATCACGGACAGTACAAACGAATAAAGAAAAAAAAGAACCAACAAAAAAGCTTTTAAAAAGCTAAAAATAGAAGAAAAAAAGATATTATTAAATAGTTAAAAAATAAATCAGAAGTCTAAGCTGTTTTACGCGGAGCCTAGGGCCTGTTTGGTTGGCGGATGGTGATGCAGATGCATGGCGTGGCTGATCGAGGAGGAAGCTCTCGGCGACTCGATTGTTTTTGCATCCGCTCGTGCAGGCTCTCTCCTCTCCGCAGCCAACCAAACACAATCTCCCTGCATGCACGGGTGCGAGCTACCCCGCATGCAGGCAACCAAACAGGCCCTAAAGCGGCCGATCAAGACGGACGCACCGCACACGGGAGGAGAGGGGACCCCACGGCCACCTGTCACGAGCCGAGCTGAAGTGAGAGAAAAGGAAACGGACATTGAGCTGGGCGCACGTGAGCGGAGCCGCTCCTGAACCGCTCGCGTGCTCTCCCTCCCTCCTTCGCGTCCCGACTCCTGCTAGCGACGGCACAGGGCCCAACGGATCGACGTGCCTGCCCACTTCAAATTCGAGTGTTTTGATTTTTTTTTCTCTCTCTCTCAGAGCTGTTCGTTTATCTTGATCTTTTCTTGGCGTGCTTGTGCGCATCTCACGAAACGTGGAGGGATAGATGGAACCTCGAGCTGGCCCGAGGCCCTGACTTCACTTTACTACGAAAAAAATCCTGTGCACGTTGATCACCGAACGAATTGAGCGAATCGGGCATTTGGGCAAGCGAGACCGTACACGTCGGTGTCGCAAAATCGACCGGATATACGATCACAAACCGAGCGAGGCAAGCGAGCCAACGACACGGCGCAAAAAACCAACAAGGTGTACAAGAAAGCGCCAGGAAAAGAGACCCTGGAGAAGTCCCTTGCTTCCCTTTACCTTTTCTGTTATTTCTCCGTGGGCCCATCGGGTCCCCACACCCGGTGAGTTGGCCACGTGATGCGTCGGGCGGCTGGGCTCGACTTCCATCGATGGGCTCCTCTGCCTCTTCCTCGCCTCACGTGATCCGGCCGCGCGTGGCCATGGCAGCGGGGAAATACCCATCGGGTATTGCCATTCCATACCCATACCCGCTAGGTATAAATTTACCAGTTGGGTTACCTGTATCCGCACGCGGGTAGAAAAATTTACCCATACCCGTACCCGCGCGGGTATTACTACCCGACAGGTAACCCGTACCCGCAAGTATATCCGGTTCAACATATAAGAATATCATCAATTTAGACATTCATTAATCATACATGCCAAGCACAAAAGCGTCTAATGATCAAAATTAGTACATCACATAAACATACTTGACATGACCATATCAACATATGACAAACAAATAAACAATCAACAACAAGTAGATAATAAAATTAACATTTGAGTGGGATGTCTAGTTGTCTAATGCGGTATTCATTACGCGGGTAGGCGGTATGGGTAGTATATACACCACCCCGCCTACCCGGCGGGTAGATGATTTCGCCCAATAACGTACCCATAGGTACATAAAATTTTTCATACCCGTCTCTTTATCGGGTAAAACCCGTCGGGTATTCGGGTATCAGGTACCCATTGACATCTCTAACCACCACCATACCCTCCCACGTGTCGCTCACTGAGCGCCCCCTGCTTAACTTAAGCAGTCACATGCAAGCATGGATTAGTGGAGCATCATCACTAGTTAATCCTCGACTCCTGGTGCCCAAGCAACAGTAGGCCAGGCTTGCGACTTTGCTCCGACTTATTTACAGATCCCTAAGATGATTCTTTAAACAAAGAAACAAGAGAGTTTGAGACGAACCTCTGCAGGCGAATGTCTATTAAGTGGTAACCCCACCTTAATCCACTATGAAAACATTTTGTTTATATCCTTCGGAATCTTCCTCGCTGTCATCGTGTCGGTCAATTACTTTAATCAAATCCTTCTTTAGTTCTTTTTGCTGTCATCGTGTCGGTTCAATTACATCTGCCCCTAAAAGGAGATGGCAACGAAAAGACGATGCTATCATGTGCTGGGCCGAGTTTTTCTTTGGCTCACAGTTTATGATCAATGGTTTATAAAATTTCTCAAATAAATAAATATGATAGCTTTTATTGTTATTTTAAAGCGATTTATCGAAATATCATATTTGAAGCGGTTTATCGGTATCGATTTATTTACACAAATATTCATAATAACATAAAAAAAACCATAAAACGTGATTGAGGGGGTTCTACTATGCTCTTTTTCGCTAAGCTTGGCTGCCTTCGGCGCATGAGATGTGGCGATGAGTGTTTCTCTCTCCTTTTGTTTCTTTTAGTTGCGAAGCTAAACAAGTAGGAGGTGTTGTAGGGGTCATGTGACTATCTATGATTGTTGTTAGCGTGACTTATAATTAACATGCTCTTTAATTTTCTGCTTTGATAAATATTATAAATCTACGTCTACGTAATTTGTTGAGGATTCGTGACTTAGAGCCTGTTCTTTTCCTCCGAAATTGGTAGCTTTTGACTTTTACTATAGTACCTAACTTTCAAACGGAGTATTTTCTTAAGACGGGGTCTACAAGTTAAACGATGTACACATTAAAAGCCCAATATCTGTACCAGCCAAAATCGCAAGTGAATATCTTTCTTTCCATAATATGTACCGTAAACAGCCAAAATTCAAAAATTTCAGCCAAAAATTATAAGCCGCAGTCACAGCCAAACAGGCCCTCAAACATGGTGCAAGTTATAAGAATGGATTTACCATATTTTCCGCTAGAAAAAGTGTATGACTATATTTTGTTTGGATTTACGTGGGATTCATAGACTTTACCTCTGCATATGTACTTAAGGTTGTGGTGGATGATAACCGGATGCGATAGAACAGTACTAGTGATAAAAAAACATTTGATAATTAATGCCTTTAATAATTGAATTGATAAAGAAATGGGAGAGGCCGGCTCACACATGGGGGAATGCTGCAAGCATGATGAGGAGATGGATCCAAAGGGAGGAAGCATGACAATATACAAATAGGAAAGGTTTAACATAACATGCATGGCAACGCAAGCAAGCTCACAGGCTGTTTTGTTTGTGACACACCATACGGATGCGGACTATTTTTTTTAATTACAACGGAGGATATAACGTCATGCACACCACGCTTATACTACAAACCATACGTGCATACGTGTGTATCATACCAAAATATAGAGCATGTTCTTTTTGGCTAAGGCTTATGGTTTTTGACTGCGAATTATGGTTTTTAGGCTATTTATACGAGAGATTACAGAGTAACAGAAACTCACGTGCAGTTTCTGCCAATATAAATGAAGTCGATACAATATGTACTACAATTAATTAGTAGATCCTATTTTAAAAAATACTTTATTTAAAAGTTAGTTACTGTAGAAAAATTAAAAACTAAAAAAGAATAAGATCATATGCTAGAACTTAAGTGAAGATTTATGGATTTATTTAGCACCTCGCGAAATACATATGTTCTTCACTAAACTGACGTGTGTATGGCGGGCGAGTAGCTCCGCCCGAAGTTTGCGTTTGCTCGGTCCTCCGGATGTGGACTAGCTGTGAAGCTTAGAGCTTTGCAGAAATGATCAGCACCAAGCGCTTTCTCTGACAAGGGGATACAGTTGTCAGAAGAGTTGTTCTTAATTAAAGGTGAAAAGGTGATTGTAGAGTATGATTGTTTTTGTTACTTAGGGCTAGTTTAATTATTACTACCAGCTACTGGCAAGGTACGATGCATTGTTCACCTTTTATCCAAATGGTACATTTCAACTCCTGGATCCCTGATCTTGAGCCCATTCTCTTTCTAACCCGATAGACCATGAACTTTTAATTGGTTGATTTATGTGTTAAGCAACGGATGCACTAGTAATGATTAGAACATAGGATAGTATTAGAGTACTGTAAAGTTTCTCTAATCTTAACACCATGGCTTGCGACATTTAAAAATAGTCGTGGTAGAGAAATTTAGGACAGGTCACGAAAACATGGGCCGGCAGTAGTTTACGTTTTCTAGCTAGGAAGGTTCCTCCGATGCTCCAGCATGCGTGGATAGCTAAAATAGCTTGCAATAAACAAATCACCGTCCGATCCATTTGTTTGCCTCGATCTCCATGGCCACGAGACCGTCTTTCCTGCGTACACCCAAACAAATACTGTACGTATATGCGTGCATACTGTATTGCTATCGTACATGTGCGGAGCTTGCTCTCTCACTCACATACACATGGTATACTGATACGGACAGCTACAGAAAGCCTAGCTTGCCTCCTACCACAGGGCATGGTGTCGGCCACAACCGCAGAGGTGAGGAGGAAAGCTGCTGCACGCCATATGCATCTCTTGATTTATATAGTAGCATGCAAGCATGCATGGCAAAAATACCTTTTCTTGTGTGAAAGAACCGATTGTTTCTGTGTTTTTTAAAGGAAAAAAGTGACGATGAGTTGGTGCGGCATATGTAATTTGATGCGCACAGCTAGAAAGAAATTTTGAATGGCTAGCTTGTTCATACGGGGAGCTGGAGCTCGGTCTCAATCCTAGCAGTGGCCTTCTCTTTTAGGCCCTGCTCGATTGAGCTGAAAAGCTATGGTTTATACTGAAAACACATGATAGCTGGTTAAAATTTCACTTTAACTGAAGGTGATTTATTTGATATAATTAAATTTAAAAATTAAAAATAGAAAAAATATGTTAGCTCATCTCAAATAACGCCTATAAATACAAAAAAGAATCGGTAAAAAGTTTAAAAATCAAAAAAAGATGAAATTTTTGAATAGTGAAAAATAAATTAGAAATTGAAGCTGAAATGAGCGGCCTTACGCCGACACACTGCAAAAATCCTTAGCGCAAGAGGGTAGAAGAAATACTTGGCATGCAGAGTCTCGTCTCTCGTTTTACCGCGCGCGCGCCGCGCTGGGTTGTCCCGTCCGCCCGGTGGTCTCCGCCACCGAACCTCGAGAGCGCACGCGTCTTCTTCCCCTCTCCGGGCTCCGGCCGGCCGGGCATCAGTTACGATCAGCTCGCTTGGGACCTTTTTTTCTGACCGGTTTTACCGATCGCGCCCACTGTTCTCACGTGCGCGGGCGTCAGAGCGTCAGTGCCGGGCCGGCCGGGCACACGTGATCGAGTCGCCTGCAAAAGGCTGCAGCGCTTCCGGAGACGGGCCAGGCGAGGGGCACGCTGCGCCTGCGCCTGCGCCCGCGGTACGTGTGCGTGCGCGCGCGCGCGGCCAGTGGCGTCGTCGTGTCTGGGGAGGGGGGCCACCCTGCACGCCCGCACGGGGCCTTGTCCCCCTCCACGCGCGGCTGAGGCAGCAGTAATTCGCGGCCTGACCATTCGTACATGGCCATGCGTGCATGTTTGAGAGCAATTCAATGTTTCTGCGGCAAAAGTAGTACTCGGTTCGAAGACGGCACTCGCCTGAGCTGCACATAAATCAGTAGCTGATACGTGATAGATCTAGTTTCTTTAGGATCTCTAGGCTAGATCTAGCGGGGTCTGTTTGGGTTCGTGTTCTTGAGGTTCTACCGAGAGGAGGAGAAGGGGTACCGACCTTCGGATGTAGAGGAAGCAGAAGCGGCCATCGCGGGTTGGGTGATGAAGATCTGCGCACGGGCAGCGACGGTCGGGGAAGAGGTGCGGTGATCCTCGACGGCGGCGTGTCCCGGGCGGCGGCGACGACGCGGTGGGGCTTCCGTCATTGGAGCGCCACCTCTAGATCGGCTAGGGTTTGTCGGTGGGGTGACGGCGACGGCCAACCTTGGGATGTGTGCCGCCCGCCCCACCTCTGTATTATGGCGCCGCGACGAGGGCCCACCACCAAGCGGTGGCGCCCCGATCGTAGCGGTCATGGTCGGGCTTTGGCCGTTGGGCCAAAGCCCTGAGATCACTCTAACATTCTCCCCCTTGATCTCAGTCTATACTTTATCTTTTAATTACTTTTGACTTTACACATTCCATCACAGATTAGTGCATAGAACATGTCTCATCGTCACGGTCAATCGCCGATAGATTCAACAGTTACAATACACCTCTACGTTCAAAGCAGATTACTTTAATCTTTGGGCCATCTTTTAGTCCAGGAATCATAGGCTTTCCCTTAAACCCATGCCGGCTACATGTTCTCTGAACACGTTGGGTGGTAAGCCTTTGGTAAGCGGATCCGCTAACATCTTTGCGGTACTTATGTGCTCAAGACTTATAATTTGATCCCGAACTTTATCTTTCACAACATAGTACTTTATGTCAATGTGTTTGGCAGCACCACTTGACTTATTGTTGTGGGCATACGTTCTGCGGGTTCGTTATCGCAGCATACAACTTAAGTGGTCTATTGATGTCGTCAACCACTTTTAAACCGGGTATGAACTTCTTTAGCAGTTCACCGCCCCGTAGCCTCATAACATGCTACAAACTCGGCGTACATTGTGGGCGATGTAGTGACGGTTTGTTTTGAGCTTTTCCGAGATATAGCTCCTTTAGAGAGTGAATACATATCCGGATGTAGACTTTCTATCATCTCCGCAAAATCGAATCTGTATACCCCACTATATGGAGTGAATCGATCTTACGTATGTCATCATGAGGCCTTTTGTTCCTTGCAAATAACGCAAGACTTTCTTTATCAATTTCAATGTTCTATTCGAGATTGCTCTGGAATCGCCAAGTAACCCGGTAACAAATGCTAAGTCGGGCGTGTGCACACTTGAGCATCTTGTAAGCTTCCGATTTGAAGCATATGGAACCGCTTTCATTTGATCGATCTCATATCGTTCTGGGGCATTGAAAATCCCCATATCATCGCCCTTGACTATAGGTGCAGGTGATGGACTACTTTTATGCATACCAAATTTCTTTAAGACTTTCTCTATGTATGCCTTTTGTGACAGTCCCAATACCCTTTGTTTCTATCTCGGTGAATTTGATCCTAGAACGAATGAAGCTTCACTAAGGTCTTTCATATCGAAGTTTGAGGACAAAAACTTCTTTGTTTCGATAGTAGATTAACATCACTACTAGCTAGTAGGATATCATCCACATACGAGGATTAGGAAGATAAACTTCCCATCTTTAAACTTTGCATAAACACGCTTGTCCTCAACATTCTCTTTAAACCCAAATTTTCTTATTGTCTTGTCAAACTTCAAGTACCACTGTCTTGAAGCTTGCTTTAACCCATAAATCGATTTCTTTAGGCGCATCCCATTCTTTCATTTCCTTCCATGACAAAACCTTTCGGTTGTGCCATGTAAACTTTTCCTCCAAATCCCCATTAAGAAATGCCGTCTTTACATCCATCGATGTAACTCTAAATCATAATGTGCTACTAATGCCATTATGATTCTGAAGGAATCTTTACATGAGACTGGAGAAAATGTCTCATTGTAATCAATCCCTTCTCTTTGCGTAAAGCCTTTTGCCACAAGTCGCGCTTTATGTCTTTCTACATTCCCTTGGGAGTCATGTTTAGTCTTGTAGACCCATTTACTGACCTCTTGTTTTGGCTCCTTTAGGAATAATTTCCAAGTCCCGGACTTTATTAGTCTTCATGGACCTCATTTCCTCTTCCATGGCCTCAAGCCATTTTGAGAATTTTCGCTTCTCATGGCTTCTTCAAATGAGGTGGGATCATCCTCCATTTGAAATTCCTCAGTATGATAAATCGATAATCATCGAAATAGCTGATCTTCTTACTCTTTGAGACCTCCTCGGGGCCTCCTCATTTGGTACATCTCTTGCTTGAGGCTGCTGTTTCTCCCCTCATCCGTGGCAATAGGTTCTATATGATCTGAAGAACAGTTCTTCATTCTCATTCATTGTTGCCACGGGAGGAGCAATAACAGTCTTTGGCACTGATGTCTTGCACCGTCGGTGCGGCGACAGCAGTAGTGTGAAGAATGGCTCTTGAATCATCGAGTGGGCGCAAACACCGCTTCTCTTCAAGATCAATCTCTCGAGCTACCATGCTCCCCTCATCATTTCATCTTCTAAGAAGACAAGCATGTCTCGTTTCTACAAACTTTGTATATCTATCCGGACGGATAGAAACGATAACCTTTTGACTTTTCGGGGTAGCCAATGAAATGGCAACTTCATCGCTTTGGGATCAAGTTTCCCAAGGTTTGGGTTAAATACTTTAGCCTCAGCAGACTCCCCACACACGTAAGTGGTTTAGTGAGGAACTCTTCACGTCCACAACTAAATGCGGTGTTTTGGGCACCGACTTACTAGGCACTCTGTTGAGAATATGAATAGCGGTTTTCAACGCTCCATCCACAAACTCAATGGGAGTGTGGAGTAGCTCATCATACTTGCACCATATCCATCGAGTGTAGTTGCGTCTTTCAGCTACTCCATTTCTTTGAGGTTCGCCCCGCATCGAATCTTTGGGCCACTATTCCATTTTCTGTAAAAACCTCGCAAAAGGTCCAGGAACTTGTCCATATGGGGTATGTCGACCGTAGTACTCCCCACGATCGATCGGACTATCTTAATCTTTAAATCGTGTTGGTTTTCAATTTCACCTTAAATATCTTGAATTTATCCAAGGCTTCATTTCTTTCTTTAATTGGATAAATATATCCATAACGGAGTAATCATCTGTGAATGTTATGAGCGAGTCATATCCATCCACACTTTTCACGGGAAAAGGACCACAAATATCTGTGTGAATAATTTGTAGAACTCCTGTGCTTCTTTTAGCGTCTTTTTAATTTTCTTTACATATTTTCCTTTAATGCATTCTCTGCATTGTTCTAAGTCCGAGAACTCTAATGGAGGAAGAATATCATTCTTTACTAGTCTTTCTATTCTCCCCTCGAAATATGGCCTAAACGACGATGCCATAATTTCGACGACTCATCTAGAGTTCTCTTTCGTTTCATTTACATTCGTGAGACGAGGATTCAATCACTTTCTCGCATAACGTTCTCATTATCGCATACGACATTCACATCATCACATAATGATAACAAATAAAGCTCATTTCGTAATATGGCAATACCAACACATTCTTTATTAAACATTATTTCGCACTTGCCATTTCCAAAATTGCAATCATAACCATCTTTGTCCAAATTTGACACACTAATCAAATTCCTCTGTAAAGAGGGTACAAAAGGACATCTCTAAGTAGAAGAGTGGAGCCATTAGCTAATTCTAATGAAAGATCGCCAACGGCTTCAACTTCACTTCGACTCCATTTGCGACTTTAACGCATCTTTCTTTTCTTTGCGTAGTCCTCGTCGAACGGAATCCCTGTAAAGAATTAGCAACATGAACAGTTGCTCCTGAGTCAATCCACCAAGTGGATTTCGAATATTTTACATACAGGCATTCATTAATAAAGGTAATGATGTTCTCACCTTTCTTAGCCATTATCATCTTTAAATAGTCAGGACAATCTTTCTTGTAGTGTCCGTCTTCTTGCGATGAAGGCACTTGGTCTTTGTCTCTGACAAATTTGTTCTGTTGAGGCTGATGTACAGAGGCTTTGCCCTTGTTCTTTGAGAAGGGGTTACTGTTATAATTCTTTTTCTTGTTTTCCCTCACAAAGTTGATAGCACCACCATGTGAGGATTTGATTCTTTCCTCCTCTTGCACGCACATGGCTATGCACTTTTCCATGTCCCATTTTTGGTGCATATTATAGTTGACAACAAAGTGTCAAACTCTTTTGGCAAAGAAGCAAAACAGATGAATAAGGAACTCATCCTTGAGAGCCAAATCCATCGGTTTCGATTTAGATGCCAAGTTGCTCATTCTAAGAATGTGCTCTCTTATGCCATTGCCACCGCTGAATACCTCTGCTTGCAGTGCTTAATCATTTTGTGTAGCATAAGTCTTTGAAGAGCCATGAAGCGACTCTTTATTTTATCAAGGTATTCGATGACAGTGTCACACTCTCGCAATTGAGCCCGAATAGCGAGGCTCAATTGTGTTCTTTATCATGACCATACATTTCTTGTTGGTGTGGTCCATTCTTATGATCAAGATCATAAGACATCCGCAAGGAGCATGATCCTCTGTCTTTTCTCGCCATGCGATGTCATCCTCATTCTTTCCTCACTTGGCGCCAAAGGCTCGGTGGGGCGTCTTGTAGTGAGGACCCAGTCCACCTCACCAAGATAAAAGCTAAATCTAACTTTTCTTCCACTCTCCATAATTATCACCTTTGAGAGTGGGATTTCTCTAATACAACTCATCAAGTTGTATCCTCCTGAAAAAAATATTTCAAATACAGTGAGAACGTAACATCAAAAATTATATGCCTTATTTCCAACGTTGGTCAAAAATACGACATACAATTTAAATCAATTTTATCATGCATTAAATCTACATCACCGTTGGGCAGAAATAGAAATAATGCATAAAATATCAATTAAAAAATTTATAATACTGTTATCATCAACGTTGGTCAGAAAATAACAATATCATAAATTCTGAAATTATCTCTATTTTTCAAAATTAAATTCTCCTGTTGGTTCGAATTTAATAATGAAAATCAATTTAACATTAACTTTTGCAGCGGAAACTATAATTATTCTAAAAATAATTCAATATTCAGAAGCATTAAACTGTTCACATTTAATCTCTGGAAAAATTAGCACGTTGGTGCAAAAATTTACAGAGATTTGGATCAAATTTCAATCAAATTCATCAAGGAAATGCTTCAAAAACAATAAACATTCTTTTCGGTTTTCTCATGCAAAATGGCCATTCGGCTGTTCCACGCGGCCATGCCCAGCCCGCCGCTCGGCTGCGCTCTCTCCAGCGACGCGACGCGATCGTGGCCACGGCGGCTGCTCGGCCGTCTCTCGACGCGCCGCGCCTCGGCCTCACGCGCGCGCGCTGCTGCCGCTCGCCGCCTCGGAGGCTGCTCGCGCTGGCGCTCGGCGCTCGGCCGCCGGCCCGCGCGACCTGCCGCGCGACGCGCTTCTTACGCCACGCGTGGCTCGCTATCTCGCGCGCGCGCGACGGCGCGCCGCGCGCCGGCCGCAACTGGGCTCGGCGGAAATCACTCGCCGCTGGGCGAATCCCGCGCGGCTCAGCGCGATCTCACCGCCGATGCGATCCGACGGCTCGGCGGGGTTTGCGCCGATCAAAACTGCGCGGCGGACGCTCCCGAACCCTAAACACTTCTCTCTCTCTCTCTCGCGCCGAGCGATCATGAAGCGGCGGGCGGCGACTACTACGCGCACACCGCCGAGAAGAAGAAGAAGAGTCGGCGCCGCCATGAGCCTCGCCGGCGGCGCGCGCTCCGAGGGAGCGCGCCGCCGTCAGCGGCTCCGTGTCGGCGCCCATCCCGCTGCGTCGACAGCGGCGGCCGCACGTGGAGCGCCGGCGAGCCCACGGCTCGGCCGGTCTCCCGCACGCCAGCGACGACGACGGTGGTCCGGTAAGTCCGGTCTGTTCTTTTCTAGGGTTAGGGTTAGGGTTTAGCCCCAGTTCCCCTCTCTTTTCTTTTCTGTTTTCTAGGGTTCGGGGGGTTTCTTTCTTCGCTTTTCTTCACCGCACGCCGGTCAACCGACGGCGATCTCATTCCCCTTCTAGATCTACACCTAGATCTGCTCTGATACCATTGATAGATCTAGTTTCTTTAGGATCTCTAGGCTAGATCTAGCGGGGTCTGTTTGGGTTCGTGTTCTTGAGGTTCTACCAGAGAGGAGGAGAGGGCACCACCTTCGGATGTAGAGAAGCGAAGCGGCCATCGCGGGTTGGGTGATGAAGATCTGCGCACGCGCGCGGCGGCGGTCGGGGAAGAGGTGCGGTGATCCTCGACGGCGGCGTGTCGGGCGCGAATCGACGCAGACGCTGGGGCTTCCGTCATTGGGCGCTCACCTCTAGATCGGCTAGGGTTTGTCGGTGGGGTGACGGCGCACGGCCAACCTTGGGATGTGTGCCGCCGGCCCCACCTCAGTATTTATGGCGCTGGCGACAGGCCCACCACCAACGGGTGGCGCCCCGATCGTATGATCAAAGTGGGCTTTGGCCGTTGGGCCAAAGCCCTGAGATCACTCTAACAATACGCTCTAGCTGGTAATCTTTTTTTCCTTCGAAGTTTGCATCACGAGTCGGTCCATACTGAAATAGCATGCATTGTATTTCATGTACACAACCCCCAACTTTTTTTTTACAGGGAGCGGCCGTGCTTCAGCAGGTGTAGCATCGCAAAAGCTTAGTTAATTTGCGCTAAGGGAGCTCCGATTCCGCACGGCATCCCTACAGAAGTCAGGTGAGCGACAAAAAAACGCACACATTTTTCTTTAGGTCCATTTTAATCTCTTCGCTTTTCAAAAGGAGCTAGTTTGGGCATGCGGGATCGCCGTGGTCGCTATCGCGCGAAATTAATGGCGATATGGTCCATCCCCACGACTCAAGGATGTGGAAACGTTGAAGGCGTATACATGTGTATGACTCTGAACTACACGTTTTAAACAGGAACCAAGATCTAAGAGTAAAGGTCCTAAAGGAGGGCATCGAGTTAGTGGGTCTATTCTTTTTTACTGGATCTTATAATTTTTTGTTGTGGTTTTTAGCTTTTGGGCTGTTCGTATGAGAGATTACAGAGTAACAAAAACTTACGTGTGGTTTTTACTGATATAAATAAAGTTGGTATAATATATACTACAATTAACTCACGGTATGGTCTATCTATTCCTGTGATGGACTTGTAACACGAGACCCTTGTCTTATTGTGGCTCGTGAGTAGCAAGAAGCAAGATCGGAGAAAATTGTAAATTGGAAAAGTGCAATTAAGTGGTACTGTACTGCATGCATGCATCTGGCATGCACGCGACACATGACGCCTGATCCGAACAGATCTGCTTGTCTCAGACGCGTGCGCGCATGGACGCAGGCAGCTCAATAACACTGCAAGCGAAACACATGTATCGGTTGGCCTTTCTGCGTATGCAAGGGCTGTCGCTTAGCCAAGTTGGACTACTACTCCCATCCAAATCCTGGCTCACTAATTCACTCCAAAAAAAAAATATTCTGCTCATTGATTGGCCGGACATGCATGCATGACCGCATGTACTAATACGAGCAACGTGTTTGCCTAATTGCAAGTATTGGAGCGTAGCGGCACAACGACTGATGGATTGCTTGCGCATCTGAGACTCCTGACGCATGCATGGCTCCGGAACAGGTGAAAGCAGAGGGCCCTTCGTCCCTCACGTGAAATTGTTCCCCTCGATTCTTCGGGACCAAAAAAAAAAAACGAAACTGTTTCCCTCCATCGAAACACGGTGTCTCCGCTCGTTCTTTTCAACCTATGTTTATTGGTATAGATGGACGGAGCGGTTTCGAAGCAAATCATAAAAACATTTTTTTTTCAAAATAACTTATCAGCAAAAAGGCATCAGTCTTGACAAAAAAAACGCATCCACAGTATTTGCTCGCTCTACTGATCCATTCCACGAACAGATTTCACCGTAGCTAAACAGTAAAGCTGCCTGTGACATCGGGGTTTCAATTTTTCGCGAAAAGGCCCGTGACATCAAGCAGTTGAGCATTATTGAGGTCGCTATTAGAAAAAGTAAAGGGAGGGTGAGAGGAGAGGATGGGAGAGGAGTGGCCCTGTGGAATCTGGGGCACATGAGTGAGCGACCCCTCCCTCCAGCCCTCCTCTCTCTATCCACGGGATGCCCGCAATTTTCGGCTTGATGTGCCGCCGCGGGGCCCGCTCGCCATCACGTGACCCCCTCCCTCCCTCCCTCCGGCGGCAGGCCGCCCCCCCCTCCCTCTGATTCCCATCATCTGGCAACCCCGGCGGCGGCCGCGGCATATCGATCCACTGCTCTGCGCTTTGGATTCTTTTTTATCTGGATGATTCAGGATTAGCGCACTGTAGTCTAACCAGTAGTTAGGGCGGTGCATGTGTTCTCCATCGATTTATCGTGCAATCAATGATCCAGGATTAGCGCAATCCGTTGGAAAAGCTTCTCTGCATCGTCGTATGTAGGTTGCCGATGCAGGCTGTCGATTTTGGTGTACATCGATAGCTATAGCTCCCTCTTCGTTTTAGCTTTTCAGCTGTTTTGCCTTTTGATTTCTCTCGTCTACCACTATTTATTAAATTAATAGTCTATAAATAAAAACCATAAAACCGATATCCAAGATAAGAAATGTTTTGTAGCTTGAGGAACTCCCAGCCTGCCATTAATCACCGCCAAACACTCCCTAATTACTGTTATCTCCACACGTCAACGCCACTGGGCAACCGCGGTCAACTCACGCCCGGCATGCACGTGCTCGCTCCCCGACGCCTACAAGTCTACCCCACCCGGCCGGCGCCGCTAACGGCCGTCACGGGGAGAGAAAGTCGCTCAGCTAAACCACAGGAGAGAGAGAGAGAGACGAGAGAGAGAGAGAGAGACGCCGTATAAAGGATCCCACAGGAGGAAAGAGCGAGAGGCCAGAGAGGAAAGGTTGGGGGCCTTGGAGCTGCAGAGAGATCTCTCTCCCAATTCTCCAACCCCAAGCAGCCAGCCTACACACGAGCACGCCGCCGCGGCCTGCGAATTGTGCGCGCGTGCTTCCTCGATCGCTGCTCGCGCGCGCCGGTGTAATGCGCGGTTATGGGGCTCCAAGGTACGTGCTTGTTAAGCTTGGTCGCGCCGTCGGATTGCATGGTTTGTTGGCTTCTTGCTCCATGGATGGGTTCGTCTCCGGTTTCCTGAATTGGGGAAGGTTTTGGCGTGTTAATGCAGGGAATAAGGCGACGCACGACTTCCTCTCGCTGTACGCGGCCGCCACCAAGGACTCGTCTCTCCCGGACTCCAAGCCGCTGCCGCCTCCCGCTCAAGGTGCGTGTCATTCATCCCTCATCAGAATTGGGGAGCTGAAGTTATCAAATCCTGTTATTCCAAGGTGAATTTTGTGTGAATGCGTGAGAATTGAGATGTCGTGATCATGGATCTCACTATAATTGGCCAAATTCGGTTATTCTTGTTCGTTCTGTGGAAGAGAATTTGCCTATGCGAGGATTAAGCATCTACTGTAACACTGCATGTACTTCTTCGAAGTTCAACTTTTGAATTTATTTGATTAGGGTGTGTGGTTAAAGAAAACGACAGAGTTAACGGAAGAAAGAAATGATCACGCGTAGCTAGGTGAATGCCAAGAGCCGTCCACGACCTTCCTGCATGGGTGCCAATTCTATTCCATTTTTGTTTTAAAATTCTGGAGTTGTAAATTTAGAAGTGGTCAGTACATCATTCTTGCAATTCTCGTGCCAAAACAATCATATCTCTCTGCAAGTCTGCAGTTTACCAGTTCCATACTGTCTTTCGAATTTTTATTGAAACAACGCCTTAACTGTACGTGTAGGGTGCTGGTCCCTTTCGGTTAACTATTAAGCACTGTGCTAATTGTTGCTGTTATCATGATGCCACCACCACATCTCTTGTTCTGAAGCAAGCAAGCTGCAACTGGTGCAGGTTTCTTCCTCAAGACGCACGACTTCCTTCAGCCGCTGGAGAAGCCGTCGCAGTCGCCGCCGCCACCACCACCACCACTGGCCGCCGCCGACAAGCAGCTCCACCAGCACGCGCTGCCCGGTGGCATTGGCACGTTCAGCATCAGCCACGCCGCCGCCGCCGCGAGCGCCGTCAAGCAGGAGCCGCCGCCCTTCGCGCTGTGGGGCCGGGCCGCAGCCGCAGACCCTCGAGGTACGTGACAACGCCCGGTTCGATCTCGAGCCACCACAAGCACGGAGCACCCGAGACCGGACGAGATTTTCGCGTGCGTACGTACGTAGGTGCGTGACACCGAAAACAGTTTTGCACCGGTGATTTACCTGAACTCAGCCGCGGTTTTTGCTTGTGCGATCTGTAACGTGCGCGCGTGCCGTCGACGAAAACATCTAGGTGAGGCAGGGAGACGATGTGAATGTGCGCGGCGCGGCGCGGCGGTGGTTGCGCCTTCTTGTTGACGTTGACGCGTGGTTTCGTTATTCTTTTAGCCTGCTTTTCATGGCTTTTAGTTTGCTTTTTGCCTACGTTTTAAAGGCAGTGATAGCCTAAGCAAACATCGATGTAGATGATGAAACGACATTGAAAAACCTGAGAAAACGTTTTGTTATTTGAGCTTGTTTTTGCTTTGGGAGAAGCCGAAGAAAAAAAACCGAGGAGGCAGGTGTGAGTTGTGACGAGCACGTCGACTCCATGCCCATGCGATGGGTGCACACAACGGATGCGAGATGCGTGCGTACCTGCTGAGGCGTAGGTTGCTTTCCTGGTTGCCACTGTTCGCGCGCTAGGGTGGGCGACGCTAGGGTCGTAGGTCTGGTCGGCACGGGTGGGCCATCTGCACGGCCTGCGTCGTAGCCAAGGGCCTGTGGGCTTTCTGGGCCTGCATGCGTGGGAGTAGGCCTTTCTCTGGGCCACCGGCTATGGGTAACCGCCGGATACAGGAACGATCACACGGGCCACTGGATGGAATGGGGCTTCCCCATCCCCTTCTCCCTATTCTCCTCCCTATTCTCTCAATCTAAACCACTCAAATCTCATCCAATGGCTAGTTTTTTTTATATATTTTCACCATTTGCCCATCCATCATAAATAATAAAAAAATACAGAAAAAATAAAATTTATTTTTGTACTATAATTTTTTAGAAAAAAAATAAAATTATAATTTCTGTAAAAAATTATAATAAAAATAAATTTTATTTTTCTGTATTTTTTATTATTTCTAATGGATGGCAAATGGTGAAAATACAAAAAAAACTAGCCATTGGATGATATTTGAGTGGTTTAGATTGAGAGAATAGGGAGGGGAATAGGGAGAGGGGGACAGGGAAGCCCCATTCGAACCGATGAATCCAAATATCCCATGATCTGGGGAATAAAATCCGATGGGTATTTCGGCGAGTCCAGTGTTTGGCTTGGTTGATTTTATTTTCTATTCTTTTTTGAAAAAACGCCCGGAAGGTCAATTATGAATGGCTGGCTTTCAGTAAAGGTTCTTGTTGTTGCTGTTGTTAGCAGATCTAAGAAGTATAGAGGGAAGATACCCTCGCTATGAAATTTTAGCAAAATCTTTTGTGTTCCGAATGGGTCATTGCACTGGTCACCGTGCTAGGTGCAATATTTAGGTGCTGCTTATTTTAACTTATTTTGTATTATTTGGTGCTGTAACTAATTTATTTTGTACTGTAATTATTATAGCTTATTTAGTATAATTAAATTTAAAAATAAAAACAGATTAGCCTATCAAATACAATGCATATAAATACAGAAAAAAGAAAAGGTAAAAAAACCAAAAATCTAAAATGTTAGAAAAATATGAAGTTAAGAGCTAAAAGATAGAAATTAAAAAGTCAAAAACTGAAGCCAAATGAATAGGAGCTGATTAAATTTGAACCTTTTTATGTACGATTGGTAACAGTTGTCCTTTTGTCGTTGTGCCCGTTCCTCTTATCATCACATGTTGTTTCATTTCTTTCTTTCGTAGCTTTCCAGAATTCCAAGTCCAAACACCACGTCCAAACGCTTCTAAAAAATAAATAAATAAACATAGGATTCTAGTACCTAAAAAAATTCAAGCACATCATTAGATTGGTGGAAGCCTCTAATGATTCCAGCTCGTTTCAAAAAGTACTACACAAAAACGGGAGAAAAAGGCGAGAGAAAGCTGAAGGCGTTTGCTTTGTGCTCTGATTGTCCACTCGGCAGGGCCCCAGCGGACGCTCCCCTTCGCCGCGCGCAGCGTCGCCATCGCCTCCTTCAGGCCGCAACAGCAGCAGCCGGAGCGGAAGGGTGGTGGTGGCAGTGGCTTCATGGACGCCGGCTCCAGATCCAGCGGCGGCGCTGGCTTCGACGACGATGACGGCCTCGCCGCGCGCCGCGAGGTTTCCTCCTCGCTGAAAGGTAGCTCAATTCTGCGGAATCCGTCTCCTATGCGCGTTCTTGGAGCCGGTTGGGCGTCGGGGTTGCGAAAAAGATGCGATTTTTATGGGATTTTGGCGTTGATTCTGTTTCCTTTTGGGTTGCAGAGCTTACGGTGAGGGTGGATGGGAAGGGTGGGAGCTGCAGCGGCAGCGCCGGCACGGACCAGCTGCCGAACACGCCGCGCTCGAAGCACTCCGCCACCGAGCAGCGCCGGCGCAGCAAGATCAATGATAGGTGTGTTCCTCTAGCTCCAACAGTTCATGCGGAAACAAGTTGCAGTGCTCTTGCCAAGCGCCTGTCGTAGTTAACTACCCCGCGGGTGATATCCTTGTAGCACAGATACTCAGGAAGTGGTAGTTTTTTTTGGAGAATACAGGGTGCGGTAGTTTTTGGTGAGGTAAAATCTGATTAAGATACTCGCTTAGTTGCATGCTACTGGATTTGCACTGCTAATTCAACAAATGTGGATGGAATCATGCATCTGCAGCTGGAAGTCTATTTGGTTTAGCTGGGTAATAGGTTGTGTTTAGGATGTAGTGATGACGGTGCTCATCTTTATACAACAATGTGTCCACTGTCTGAGTTGGTTCCTGAGTAGATGCTGTAATCTGTGGATGTTGTTAGGATGTAGTGACGATGGTGTTCATCTTTGAATAACAAGGTGTCCATTGTCCGAGGAGGAGTTGGTTTCTGATTAGATGCTGTCATGCTGTAGCAGACATGGTGCAATTCAGAAAGCATGTACTGGGCCTGAGAATACTCGAACAATTGATCTCTTATGTTGCGCTGCTAAAAATTGCTTTTCCAAATATTGGTAAATTTGAAAAATTTGGCACCTATTTGGTTCGTTAGCAACCCTTCACCAAAATTTGGTAAGATTCCCTTTTTGTTGGTTCTTTAGTTGATTTTGTCGCCAAAGTTTGGCCAAAACTTGGGCCAAGAATTTCATAACCAAAATTTGGAACACATTGGTAAGGTTTGCATATAGGATAAACCAAACAGGCCCAGTTTGGGTTTTCTTATTTCGGGGTTGTTTGGATCATGACATGTGTGAACCTTACCAATGTGTCTTGGCCAAAATTTGGCAAGAAAATGAAGTACGTATACAATGGAAAAGGAATCTTACCAAAATTTGGTAATAAAGTGTTGGTGAACCAAATAGATGCCAAAATTTGTCAAAATTTACCAAATGTTGGTTTGGCATCCATGGGCTTGGAACCAAACAGTCCCAACTGCCAAAATTTTGTTAGTGCGCAGGTAATCATTGTCTAAACTCTAAAGCATCGATTTGAACTTACTTTCAACTTGCAATCATTTTGTAGATTTCAGATACTTAGAGAGCTTTTGCCGCATAATGATCAAAAGAGAGACAAAGCATCGTTTCTCTTAGAGGTAAGACAATACAGCATTTGCTTCAGTTATAGTATGTTCTCCCTGGAATATCTTGCTTATCTATTGGCACCTATTTTAATGCAGGTTATTGAATACATACGGTTTCTGCAAGAGAAAGTAGAAAAGTATGAGGTTTCATACCCAGAATGGAACCAAGAAAATGCAAAGATCATGCAATGGGCAAACATCTACTTCCGTTCTTTCTGGAAAAATGAGCAGGTCAATTTGCTTACTACTAACTCAATTTTATCCCATACATATTGAGGGCTTGCTAATGAGGTTGTAACAAACTTCACCGTATTCAATCCTTGCTTTGCAGAACAAGGACCAAATACCTGGAGATGCTTCACTTGACCCTTCACAAATTATAAAAAATGGTTCCTCCCCTGGATTCCCTTTTACTGGGAAACCTGATGATAATAACAACGTTGGTGCATCTGCAGCTCCTTCAGGTGCACAGGATCAGGCAGAAACTGATCCAATGGGTTGTATGTCTTACAAATCAGCTGAAACTCCCAGTTCCGCTAATGTTGCAGGTACGAGTTTTGATCCAAGTATAGTTTCACAGCTTGCAAAATTTATATGCTCCTTGGTTGAAATTGGAAATTGTCTCTGTTATTCATGGAAAAATTGTTTTCTTAATATGTAGACAATGTTGCATCTCAGCCGCGACCGCGAGCTCACTGGACAAGATTATCACCTGCAGAGGACCGTGCAAGCAAAATGTTAAATAACCCTGAATTGGCAATCGATGAGGGAACGATCAGCTTATCAAGTCAATATTCCCAAGAGTATGTACTAAAAATGTATTGCAGTAAAAAAAACACTTGACCTATTTTATTACTCCATAAGTCCTTTGTATCATTCTTGTTATCACGTTTTCCCCATTGTTTCCAATTTTGTTATGCAACATCAGTTTCATTTGCAACACCCGAACACATATTGTTTTGTTTCTACAATATTTTGATACATTTGGATTTTTTTTTTGTTTCATAACAGGTTGCTTAGTACCTTGAATCACACCCTGCAAAACTCGGGTGTAGATTTGTCCCAAGCCAGCATCTCAGTGCAGATCAATCTCGGCAAGCGGGCTATAAAGAGATTTGCTCCTGCTGCAACCTCCACTTCTGAGGTAGGATTTCTTTCAACTGTCCCGGTCTACACAATTAAGTACATAATATCTGCTGAACTCAAGATGGCCTGGCCATCCTATTTATACACCATTTTGTGTTTGTTGTATGTGAAATTGGAGCTGTCAGCTGTGTACGGTTTTTGTATATTTTCCACATTGGCTTGTATAGTCATAGATGGCATATTTTATTTCAGCATTGCACAGTGTTGAAGCCGTAGCTCATCACACAACTTGGCATTCCAAGGCAGTGTTTGGAGAACATCAGAACATTTCTGCAGCCAGCATTATTCATTCTTTATCGAGTTCTTACAAAATGTTGCCCATTTACATTGTAGGAGCTTATCGATCCAGCGTCTAGTAGTCAAACAATAGGCCATCAGCTGAGGTTGGGTGCTGGCGCTCAAGAACATCTACAGGCAACAAAGCGACACAAGTCAGATAACAGCTGATGGCAGCTGTCGGTTATACTCTCCTGAATAGGCCAGATAATTCGATCATTTTTTGCCACCCCCCTCCCCCCCCCCCCCCAAAAAAAATTTACGGAGAGCCTGAAGTTGCATGTATATTAGTATATTATGCTACCTGTGACGTCTAGACAAACAAGACCTTGATGTATTCTTTCATTGAATCACTTTGCCATTCTAGTCCCTAGGAAAGAAAGGAAGCTTCCATTGCAGATTGTGAAGCTGCTTTTGTCCACATGCTTCCATTCATATGAGAAGTCTCCCCACCCCGCGGACAGAATTCTCTTGTAACATAATTGGATGAACAAGTCAGTCAAGTCTCATCGCTGTGTAGCTACTTCCAAAAATATTGAAGTTTCGCCATTGTGCTGCAATTTGTTCTCCGCGCCGTCCATTGCCCCTGAAGTTTTATAGGACCAACCTGGACTCTGAATTCTGATGGTGTTGTACATGCTCTTATGCTTTCCATTGGTTTCAGTTTTTCAGAACTCTTATGTCATAAAAATGCTAACGCGCGCACTAGGTGATTTTCTTACGACAGATTCTAACTCAATTTTTCTGCTGCCAAAAATGTTTAGCGCCATACTTGGCTCAAATTTCCCACTAAAAACATCTACCGTCAAAAACAAAATTGCATCGGACCTATCCATGGATTTGAGCGCAAAAGCCGCATCGCCAAGGCGCCAACCTCATGAGTCTGATGGCGACGATGGCTGGCACGGGCAGCACACGAATTTGACAATTGGCAACCGACAAATTAAGCATGATTAGTTGGGAGCCCGTCTAGAATCCGAAGTCTCCAAAAGCACGAGATTTTACTTCCTGGTGTTATGGTAGGGATAGATTAAGATGGCTTAAAATTTTTTTTTGTAGGCTCTAATCTGTAGATCAATAGGTTTTAGAATTTGATTGTTTTATTACTTAATGATAACAGGTACAATGTTGTTTCTTTTATAGAAATGGCTAAACTTGACCTATAAGAAACATATCTCTATATTAAAGAAATTAATTCCTAATAATAGAAAACTTATATCTAATACAAGAAAATAATATAGAAGGAAATAGACCTAAATAATAAGAAAACTAATTATTATATTCCTAACCCACGATATACTGATGAACCACCCAAATCTGTATGTGCTATAGTACCCGCGGGTACTGTTTACGTGTTGCTACAGTACCCGCGCGGTATTGTTCACATTTGCTACTGTGCCCATGATACTGTTCACTCGCCTGCTACGTGTACGCCGAGATCCTAGCCAAAACATTACATCTCTCACGGCGAGACAGCTCGTCTTCGAGCTGTCAGGTGGTGGCCATGGTTGAAACCCTTCGTAAACCCATGTTGACAAGAGGGCATGACGATGACATTGTATCGCTTGGAAGAAAATCAGTGAAGCTCCAATGGACATCATCCCTTGGGTGTGGTTTGATGACGCAAGAGATGTTAAGGGCATGGGCACCCACCGCGGGGCAGCAATATCATCCTTCTTGCCTCGGGATCCAACAGTTGTGAAGGAGATGCGACGATGTCACTGACCCCCATATGGCAACCGTTGTACTTCACACTTGCGGAGGCACGGTGTTGGTCGGCCGCATGGAGATGACCACCGCTGAACAACGACAATCGTCCTTTTTGGCAAAAACACCAAAGGTGAAACCTGAAGAGGAGTCATCATTGGTGATGTGGCCAGTGCCAACACCGGCGTCGAGGAAGGTGGTGGTAGCGCAACCATTGCAATGGCACGTGACGTCTCTTCCTTCTCCTTTAGTTTGTCCACTATCTTCATAACCTTCTCGAGTAAGACCATCAACTCCTTGTTGCTAGCCTTCAATGATTCTAGGATAGATAGTACAACACCGAAAGTTATGGTGAATGACTCTGATACTAAAATGTTATGATAGGGAATAAGCCAAAATGGCGTAGGATCGCTTTCCTTGCATAGACTCTGATCTATAGACCAATCGGTTTAGAACTTAATTGCTTTATTGTTTAATGATAATAGGTACAATGATGTCTCTTTTATAGGGATGGCTAAACTTGGGTGGTGATCGGTTCGGCTGAAAAGCTCATGGCTTATGGCTAAAAACACTGTAGCATGCTTATTTAGCATAATTAAATTTAAAAAAATTTAAAAATATAAAAAATATGTTAGCCCATTACGTATAATACAAACAAATACGGGAAAAAAAGAACCGGCAAAAAAGCTCAATAAAAAGCCAAAAGTTCAGAAAAAGACGAAGTTATGAATAGTGAAAAATAAGCCAAAAGCCAGAAGCCGAAGCCGAATTGATCAGGACCATCTCTAAAAACATATTTTTATATTAAAGAAACTAATGCCTAACAATAGAAAACTTATCTCTAATATATAGAAATAATCTAGAAGAAAATAAGTCTAAATAATAAAAAACTAATTATTATATTTCTAATCCGTGATATACTGAAGAACCACCTGCGTGGTGCTATTCATATTTGCTACCGTGTTCTGTGGTACTATTCGCTCGACTACTGCATGTATGTCGAGAACGTAGGCCCTAACACCTGGTCCCAGTGGGCACCATGATCATCACGAGGAATCGCACGATCAGAAGTACTACATGAAAGCTCTTGTCAGAAAGCAAATTGGGAGTAGAGGAAATCCGGCGCCGCGGCTGTCCCCGTGATTTCCATGCCCATGCCGATCGAGTGGGCGTCCACTACAGCTGACGCGGCATTTGCAACTTGTAACGAAAGCCGCATACCTGTTACAGATACCATTAGTTTGCTGACCTTGCACGCAAAGGAACCGCGCCGATCTCGTACCGTGCATAGTGCGCGGCTCGATTAGGGATAGAATCCATCTGTTGTACAGCATATCATGTAGGCTATATCTCATATATTATCTATAGGTGCAAGCCACCGTATACTATTCATACCGATCAATACACTGGGCTCTAGCATGACCTCTGTTCCTTCTCGCTTGTATGGTATCATAGCAGGCTTTCCTCCTCTAATCTTAATTGCCGATTTCTTTTTTCCTAAAATATCAACCGATGACGAACGCCACATGCTTAAGAATTAAATGTAGAATAATAGGTTGTTATATAAGACTGTTAGCTCGTTTAGATTTAAAGTTTGATTCACTTTTAGTCTTTAACTTTTGGTTGGAATATCTCATTACGCTCTTTTGGTTTGTTAGTGTTGAGATGTTGTCATTGATATAAATTGCTTAATTGTACTAAAGACTTATTTTGATATTTCTCTATGAAATATGATTTTATATGATATAGGTAGCTCTGTTAAAAAAGATAGCTGGATTAAATTATCAAATCAATACAAAGTGACTTGAATAATCTACAGAGTTTCTTGATTTTCCCTCTCATTGCTCATTCTTAGAATTATTCCTTCTCTGAAGTTTCTGGATGATTACATTGCAAGGGAGGAGAGATTTGATATGCTTTGTGAAGGATTTGGGAGAGATTTGTGCCTTCTGGCTTAAAATACTTTTTTGATTTTAGTTTTTCACTTAGATCTGTTTGAAGTTATGTTATCTTGTGTGAAGGATTTGGCTTAAAATACTTGTGTGGCTTTTAATTGCTTAATTTGTGAAGGATTTGGCTTAAAATACTTGTGTGGACTAATGTCGATCAAGTTGAGAAGAACTTGTGCTGAGAAAAAAATATTGGTTTGGTCTTTGTATGTGCAGGAGAACTCGGAGGCGATCATGGTTTATGGCAAGATATGGCAAGAACCGGGAGATAGCTTGGTGCGAAGTCATAATCCAGAGGGTCCAGGATGTTGGAGGAGACGATCGTGCTCGAGTTGGGGCGTGTGGAGATCAAAGATAAATGATGCATGTTGGAGCTACGAAGGTGTGGTCCAGAGGCTACGACATATGACGAAAGTGAAAAACCCGTGTTATGGAAGGGTTTTGGGTCCCTTGGAAAGTAGTGGGCTAAAAGCCTGGTTGAGGTAAAAAGACCCAGTTAGATGGGTTTTATTAGGATATGTGCTGTGATCGAGTATATTACTCGTGTTGGAATTGGCGGCGGCATCATTTTCGAGTTGGTCGATGGCCAAGGTAGGAAGTGAGTATTTAAAAGCCTAAGGTCGGCTGCAAGTCATGCCGAGGCTTTTGAGATTAGAAAGTGTTGGGATATTTTGGTAATTTTCCTCATTTTCGGTTTAAGGAAATAAGGGAAAAAGAAAATTGCCCTGGGCCCACATGTAAGAGAGGGAGAGAGATAAGATTAGGGAGCCAACCCGTTCGACATCCAGATTTAGATCTGGCCAGCGCCTCTTCTCCTCTCTCTCCTCCCTCTTCTTCAGGCGATAGCTTCCGTATTTTCTATTGGTGGGCATCGCCGAATCTTCACCTGTGAGTTTGGCCTCTTTGACGTTAAATCGGAGATGGGAGAGCTGAGTTTTGGGCAGAGAAACAAGGTCTCACCACTGAAATCCAGAAATTCCTTTGGGGATTTGGCTTTGGATTTTGTTTTGGGAGAGTTTGGTGGTGCTGCGCTTGCATGGTCGCCGAGCTGTGGTGATCTTGGTCTTTGCTCGGAAACCAATTCTCTGGACTGTGTGCTTGCACGGAGTGATTCTCTGGTTTTCGACTCGACTTTGGGAGTGTGGAGTGCGACGTGATCTCACCTCCTTCCTGTTGGCTTTGTGTGGTATCTACTGGCACCTCGGCTTCACGTTTTGGTGAATACTAATCTGTGGAGTTAGACATTGTATATCCGTTAACCTCTCTGGTGATATCTGAGCATTCTCCGATGATTGATTTTCTGGGAAATTGTCTTCACGACGAGCCTTGCCCCTTTTACATCTCAGTAGCTTGGATTGGCACTGCTCTATTAGCTGCTCTCTACTCCTTTAATTATATTGTGCATTAGTTAGCAATACTAGTTTATTTCATTATCTCTGAAATCTATTTTTTGACTGACACTGGGAGAACTATTGCACGATAGATTGTAGGCTTTTAATTGCTCAATGAGGAAATTTGTCAAGATTGAAATTTCGATGACAATTTAGGATTATTCTGCTAGTTTGATTTCACACGCTCTAGTTGTATACTTATGTTCTGTGCAGTATGTAGCTTTGTCATTAGCTAATACTTGGTCTCCTGCTCAATATTGCTTACTGCTATCCTTTGGCTTTGCCGACATTATGTTAGTTCTGCAGTAGCTCATATCTGTTTCTGATTTCTACCGAAATCTATTGTGTCTGCATGCTCTTGACATTGATACTATATTGTGGTAATATTCAATTAGACAAAATAGCAGAATTTTTTAGAAATTATCACTGTAATCATTGAAAAATTGACAAGAGTGGTAGAATATCAAGTTTTAGGACTTGTGCAACTCCTCACCTGAGAGCAACAATATTATTTCTAATTTGTGCATTATGCAGATTTCAAATGCTTATTTTCCTATATAAGTATATTGTCATATGTTAATGATTTGAATCTTTTGTCTGGTTCAAAAGATAACACATTTATCTTCATATAATTTTCATACTATTGGATATATGTTTTACTGTACATAATTATAATTCAAATTAATATAAAAATATTGCTAAAATCGCTTAATTTCCAACAGAAAGGTGTGCATGTGATTCGGGGAGAGGAGATTAGGGATATCTTATCAGGGTGAATAGGGCGTCACTAGGGGTGCAATCGGAGTGGATACGGACGGATATCGCTTATATTGTATCATATTCCATATTTTTTTCCTCGGAGTCGGAGTTGCACACGGATAATGCCGGATATCCATTTCTCCATTCCGTATCCATTTAATAATCTTTCGAACGGTCGGTCAGACGAAAATTATCTGTTTCTTTGCACAGGATATTGGACAGTATGGTACAATCAGAGCAAACATGGAGAGACTAATTACTGAGATGTTGAAGGAAGAACACTTAGTACTCCCACCTGTTTAGATGTGACAATTTGTCTATATGTTATCTTGTTCTTAGGTGAAGTCGCAACAAACTTCCTCATATTACTTGACAAACGGATATATACGGACAGATATCACTTATCCTGTATTCTATTCCATATTTTTTCCTCGGAATCAAAGTCGGATACGGATAGTGATGGATATCCACTATCCCTTCCGTATACGTTCCGCAAGTCTTCGGTCGGTCGAATGGATGAAAATTATCTGCTTCGTTTGCACCCCTAGACGGCTAGACATCACATACATTGAGACTTTATGGCCACAGCAATAAAGAGGATATGACGAATGCTTTGTATGCAGTGTTTTTCTCCAGCCGAAGCAAGGTAATTAAAATTACTAATTAGCCTTTTGGTTTTGCATGGCCGTACGGGCCTTTTTGGAGTAGTGCTGGTGGCTTGTGCCTTGTGAATTAGGAGGGACTGCTTGGTCACAGGAAGGCATGCATGTGAGTAGATTGAAATAGAAGGCTGGCGGCTACATGTAGGGTTTTTGGCTGTGAGGTGATTAGATGGCAATTAGGTGACGCTAGTTAAGGTTTTTGTATTATGCATACTTAACTGCATGCTTTGCATGTTCTTTGGGACCATGAGTTCGCCTTAAGGTGTGGTGGTTTGGTGATTGCTACATGAGTTTTGATAGATGTGTATGGGCGGCTACTCGTATTGTCTTGACTCTCTTTGTGCCAAGGTTTTTGATTGGGGGCGAGATCTTGCTTGCGTGGTGGCTAGTTGTATTGCGACAGGGTACTACATCAAGGAGAAAGCTCGACGCTCTTGATCGATCATTGTGGAAAAATTATCGAGATCATCAACGTGTTCACAGCACGGAAGGCTACAGTATGGCTATAGCATCCTGAGAAAATAATCTATTTATTTTTGCTGTCCCTTTTTGTTTTTGTTTCTGGTCTTTACTTGTTCGTAGGTTAGAAAATAAGAAATAGCAGATTGTGAGAATAAGGCCTTCCGCTGTGGATTATAATCATTCATCCCCCTCTGATTACCAGCGACGATCTTACATTCTAACCGCTCTTTGTGGTTTGAATTGAGAATTTATGCAATGGCACCGCCATCGTCTCCATAAAGGACCTCTTCCTGACTTTCATCGAAGCTCGCTCATACCTTCTTGAAGAGACACAGCGCAACAATCGGGCCAAGACTGCGGTGCCCATTGTTCTCCTCTCCTCGACAAATGGAGTTATTGTAAACACTGACTTCTCCTACCGTACCAGCCAAGATCGCGGTGATCGCTTCGCTGGCCGTGATAGTTGCCGCAATGGTCATGCCCATAGTAACAATTGTCACAGTGGATGCTTCGGCAACAACAACGACCACAGCCAAAACCCTAATGACAACTGGTGTGGAAACCCTATCGGTGGACTTCCATGGTTCGCCAACCCATGGATCGGTCAATTTCGGTTCTATCTCGATCAGTGGAGCCCCCTTCTCCGGCGCCTGCATCCTCAGCCCCCATCCACAGTAGGTTTTTGCTAGCTTTGCATCGCCATCTGAGCTTGCTCCTCTCGCTAGATAGTTTCTGTTCCTCCTTGGACTATCACAACCCTCTACGTCATCTGCTCTCTCTTTATCTCTGACTTGGGACCAGGCCGGCCTTATCTCCGCCCTCAACTTCATGTCCGTCCAGCCCTCTACTTCCAACAACTGGGTGATGGATTTCAGCTCCACCTCTTAAATGTCCTCTGACCATGGTAATCTTAATACTGTTGTTCATTTTCTTTGTCGGTCTAGGATTACTGTCGATGACGGTTCTTCTTCTCCCATCACCCATGTTAGTCATGCTCTTCTTCTCACTCCCTCCTAGCCTCTCCACCTTAATAACATCATAGTCGTTCCTAACCTTATTTGTAATCTTATTTTCATTCATTAGCTTGTTTCCAATAATTCCTATTGTATGAATTTGACCCATTTAGTTTTTTCCATTAAGGATCTTGGAACCAAGAGAGATCTAGTATGTCCACCTACCGTCCCGGTCCAGCACATGTCTCCTACCTTAACATCTCTGGAGTTGTGGCATCATCGTCTTGGTCACCCTGGCTGTGATGCTTTATCGTCATTGTGTCGTTCATCTTTTATTGCATGTAATAAATGAGACCTACCTCTTTATCACGCTTGTCAACTTGGCAAGCACGTATGTCTCCCATTTCCTCATTCTAGCTCGCGCACTGTCACACCATTTCAACTCATACATTGTGATTTGTGGATCTCTCCAATCTTAAGCAATTCCGTTTTTTAATACTACCTCATAGTTCTTGATGATTACTCGCATTATTTATGGACTTTTTCTTTACGCCACAAGTTTGACACATTTCCCATTCTCTATCAATTCCATGCCTACGTTGGTACCTAGTTCAACCTTCCCCTTAAAGATATTCAAGCTAACAATGGTCAAGAATTCAGTAATGCCACTGCCCACTCTTTCTTTTCTTCACATGACATCCCTCTCTGTTTTTCTTATCACAACACTTCTCCTCAAAACGGCAAGGCTGGATGCATGACTCACACTATGAACAATGTCGTGCATTGTCTCTTGTTTCAGGCCCACCTTCCACCTTCTTATTGGGCTGAGGTCCTCTCCACTACTACATGTCTCATTAACCTACGTCCTTCTCAACCAGTAAATTTGTATACCCCTTTTGAGTGTCTTTTTGGTTCACCACCTTCCTACACTCATCTTTGTGAGTTTACTTGCATACGCTATTCAAACCTTTCCACCACCACCAACAAACTCTCTCCTTGATCCACTGCTTGCGTCTTTATAGGCTATCTAACTCCCACAAAGGATATTGATGCCTTGATTTTCCACTCGATGTATCCTCATATCTTGCCATGTCATTTTTGTTATTTGGATTTTATGCTTTATATCTTGTAGTCTATATCTCATGTATTGTCTTGAGGTGCAAGCCATCATGTACTAGTTATATTGATCAATACAATGGGCTCCGGCATGGTCTTCATGTACAGGTTACGTATGGAGGAAGGTACATATTTCATTGATCATCTCAATGTCTTTAATAAACTTATCACATAGCTGACTAGTGTGGATAAGAAAATCAAGAAGAATGACAAAGTCGTCATACCAGTATCATCTCTACCACTATCATGGGAGCAATTAGTGATAAATATTCTTGTTAAGAGAACCACTCTCAACTTCAATGAGACAGTTGCATATCTATTGGAGGCGGAGTCCTTAAAAAGCCACCAAAATGTTCATCCTTGGATGGTCAAGCATTGGCTGCAGTAGGTATTGCAGGCCAAAGCAAGAGTCACAGTAAGAAGAAGGGCAAGAGCAAGACACACATGTATTCTATCTATGTGACAAGGAAGGTCACATGATAAAAGATTGTCTGAGTTTGAAGTAAATAAATGGTGCATACTTAGCAGCGGTAGCAAAGGATGATTTACACATATTGGTCATCAGTCAATCAAGTCCTTCTCATGGATATATTAGATTCAGCTTGTTGCTTCCATATATGTTCGGCGAGGGAGATGATTGACGAAGGATCTTTACACCCGATACATGGAACTGTTCACTTAGGGGTTTGCAAGAAGTATACAATTACTGAGGTGGGAATGGTTATATTAGAGATATATGATGGAGCACATTACACATTGATGAGAGTTCAGTATGTTTCTGGCTTAAAGAAGAAACTAATATCTATAAGGTCACTTGAACTTGAATATTGTAAGGTATCACTTTGAGTGGAGTCATATAAGTTACTTGCAAAGGGCAAGTGATCATGAAAAGTATCTGGAGCAATGAAGTATACCAATTGATGGGTACACCTAAAGAAAGGGCAACCAATGGAAGGTCTGATAAAAATACTGGTTAGGAGAAGGAAACAATGTCATCAACAGTAGGTACTCAGATATCATCTATAGTTATATGCGGAACTGCAAAGACAATTGCAAAAGCTAGTAAATACAAAGGCAAATGTGCGAGTTGTTGAAAGAAGGAAGACTGGTGGGACCAACCACGCGGTACTGACGAGCAGATGGAGCTCGAAGGTGGTACAAACATATGGCATGGAAGGCCGTAGGAACAGGAGGTGTAGTAAAGTAAACTACAAAACAAATGAGCTCTCAAGTGGAGAGTTTGGGCAGGCTAGCCCAGACACTGATTTGCACATTGTGGTGATGTGCATAAGCTCCTATGGTAGGGGTACTACTAAAGGTGGGAAGAAAAACAAAAAAAAGGAACCTACTTGGAGTGAGTTTTTAGAGTAGCACACTAACTTCAATGCATAAGAGTTAATACGAAGATTGTTGGGTATGGTGACTTATATCCTAGTTTTTTAATATTTAAAAATATGTGCTATAAAGAGTCATAGATGAATCCTAATAGGACTAGTATTCTTACTTTCTTTTAGAGTAGAATTCCTAATCTACTTTAGAGGAGGGCTAAAGGGACTACATAAACCTATGGAGGGTGGTTATAGAGAACCCAAACAACCATGCAATCAAGGCTACTATTGTGAGGGTGGCCTAGCCCTAAACGACTAGGCTTTACAACAAACCCAATAGTATAAGGGAATATACCAACGTACCCTCACCTTTTGTAATTGTTGAGGAGTAGGATAGGGATTTTTCATCCTATCCCATTCATGTATATATAAATCCCCAAGAGAAGTATGAGAGGCCAGATCCACTCATTTTACATTAGCTCTCTCTGTCGATCAGGTCTAGTTCCATATCTCCCAAGGGGAAAAGGGGGTATAGGTATGAGCACAACAGCTACTCATCCAAAGCAGAGATGCACGAAGAGATTAGAGACTAGTTTATTCTTTAGCACTAGATTCTTATATAGGGTAACGATTTGAGGGTTCTAAAATATTCAAGAGTGTTGTAAGAGAGTGACAATCTCTTGTACTCTTTTGAGGTTGTGCTTAAGAAAGTTGTGGTCGAGTTCGTCAAACCTTTTCTCTCTAGTCATGGTTGCTTCAATGTCTTTATTTTGGTTCCCTCTACAAGATTATCTTCTCCGTTCTTGACACCTTGCACGCTCGTGCTATATCTCATAAATTCTAATCCTATCCAAAGGTTGCTGTGCATATCAGAGTGTAACAACCGGTTGCTTTAATGGGAAGAGGATACTACTCTACATTTGAGAAGAAAACAAAAAGGATTAACGGTGACCTCCTCCTGACTGTTCGATGAATAACCGATGGTCAGGATTTCTCTGTACGCGGTGGTACTACAGCACCCCCAACGGTTGCTACCACACTTCTGTGAGTTGCTTCTTCTTGTTGTCCTGCTCATTTCGGCTCGAGCTTCTAATTTCTAGCTTATTTTTCACTATTCCTAAATCTTGTCTTTTTCGGTTTTTTGCCGATTCTTTTTTTTTTTGAGTTTTTTGCCGGGTTTTTCCATATTCATTTATGTTGTCCATGATGAGCTAACATGTTTTTTTTTTATTTTTTTACATTTAGTTACGCCAAATAAACCATCATTAGTTACAGTGTAATTTCAGCTAACTATATTACAATTTCAATTATAAACTAATTTATTTCAGCCCAATTAAATAGTATCTTAATTAACTCACTACCAACCAAGGCTCCGCATGAGATATTCAGGTCGTGGTGACCCATGACTGAAATGAAACGCTGGCGACGATATCTGCTGGAGGATCTCAAGGCCTTATCACAAATCCCAATCGTGCAAATAAAACAGGAGCTCTTCCGTCTACAGCAGCAACAGCCGTGGTACCCCGTCGCCTCCCTCGAACCCCGAAGTCTGCGCAGAGATATACCGGCCGTTGCCAAGTATGTAAGGCCAGCACGAACGAATGGTTAAGACGATCAGCCACCTCTAATGATAAGCCATCTCAGCTCATCACGTTATCACGTCATGTAGTACAACTAACAAAACCCATTGCCTAGCATTCATTGATTAAGCCAGCCGAGATTTCTCTCCTCGAATCGCTCTGCCTCGTGTTCTAAGAACAGACGTTTGTTTGCTCCCTGACCAACATCTCCAGTAGGGGTGAAAACAGGTCAGATTCGGACGGATATTACTGTTATCATATCTAACCCATATTTTTTCTCCGGATTCGGTATCAATCGGATTCGGTGTTGGATCGGTTGGGATTAACCCATTTCGTTTGCACCCCTACTTGTTTGTAAGGAATGCATACGATGCGATAAATGGAGTAGGATGCACCGACTTGATGTTACTATTTAATAGCCGATGTGGAAGATTTTATTTTACCATTGCGAGAAGAAAATGAAACGTCAAATAGTAGCACTAACCTGAAATCAAACTTGAAGATGTATCGGATTCGGACGAATATTCGGATTCGGACGGATATTGCTGTTACCATATCCTAACCCATATTTTTTTCCTCCGGATTCGGTACTAGTCGGATTCGGTACCAATCGGATTCGGTGCCGGATCGGTCGGGATTAACCCGACCCGTTTTCTCCCCTAGTCTCCAGCATCAGAAACAGAGGGTATGTTCTTTAAGCCAAAACTGACGGCTTTTAGCTTTTATTACAGTACTTAACTTTTAAACGGAGTATTTTTAAGACGGAATTTACAAGTTAAACTATCTATACGTTAAAAGCCCAATATCTGTATCAGCTAAAATCGCAAGTGAATATTTGTCTCTCCGTAATCTGTACTATAAACAACTAAAATTCAAAAATTTTAGCTAAAAATCATAAGTCGCAGCCGAAAAGCCAGCCCAGCCCCACCGGGAGGAATCCAATCCAGCCCGATCAGCCGGACGGCGTTATCGCGAGATCCCTCGTATTTTTTTCCCTCCGTACAATGCGATCAAACGGATGCCATGCCACCGCGGCCGGAGCGAATGGACGCCAATGCATCGGCGTGCGTGTGCGTCGATGCGATGCCGAGCGAATGGACGAACGAAACGGATGCGATTCGTTGCGTGATGCGTCGCGCGAGAGTCCAACACGCGGCCCCACCCACGCGGCGACCGAGACCACCGTCCGCCCCCGGCCATGTGCTGCGCCCGGACCCACCCGGCGTACGGCCCATGCCTGTCCTGCCCAGGCAGGCGGGGCCACGCGGCGCGCCCTGTTTGGCCGACTTGGCTCTGGGTCGAATTCGTCGCATGTTGTTGACGCCGCGGGGGGTCACCACTGAAGCATCTACAACAGAATGAGTTAGTTACTGATAACTTCTTCAATAGTACTAACTTTTAGCACATAGTTTATAACATAAATAGCCTCACATGACACTTTTACATAATTTTAGAATGTGTATATGATATTAGTTCTTGATCAAGAGTTAATTTTTCTCTTTTTTCTATTAAAATATGAAATAATATACTTAGAATTAGCTCATAAATCACTATTAAAGATGCTCTCACGGGGAGGAGTCAGGAGGAACAAGAAGAACATCGGCGCCAGTGGAGTCGTACTCGGCGAGTCGGTAAGGAGATAAATGTAGGTACCATCGCTTGCACAGCATCACGATCATTGGAGTGCGGTGAGCAAATGCCACGCTCCAAAGTCTCCAATTAAACCAGTCGAGATCGACTCAGCATCCAATGAGCTGGTCAGTCGGCGCGCCGCTGGACCCTTCGAGGAGCAGGAGCGGTGGCGATCCGGGTTGGCCGCTCGGGACAGGCAGGCGTCAATTAGAGTGGGCCCCACCGGCGTACGTACGAGCCTAGCGCCGCGCGAAGCATTGGCTGCCCAACTCATGGCCTCCGCCCACGTGGCGCGCCCCCGACCACCCGCGCCGGTGGCCGACACGGCGCACAGTTCCGTGCCCGAGACGATAAGCCCCGCACCCACCTCGCCCCCTCGACGCTTAGTCGCGGGAACCTCACCTCGCCTCTCCGGCTGCCACTGACGGTCGGACCCATTGCTGTCATGGCTGCCGTTGTCATCGACGTGAGGCGACGTTGGCGAGCGGTAAGTTGGGCGAGGCGGTCGCTGTCGTGCCGCCCTAGGCGCCACGGCCGCGTACGGGCGGGCCGCGACAAGCGGCCGCCACCACCACCGCTCTCCCGTCGCGGTACGAAATCTCGGCCCTTGTTATTTTGCACCGGCACACGTACACCTCCCGACATAAGGCACACACCCACCGACAGGGTTGGCCCACTCCCTGCCGCCACAAACGAACGGCACGCACCCGGCGCCGCCCCCACGTCACGCGGCAAGGTACCACTGACACGTGGGTATGGAGGGTGCCCCACCGTGGTGGAACTGGTAGTACTTGGCGTCGCGTATCATCGTCATAAACCGCGACCATAAGAGAGCCCGGCGCTGCGGACCCTCGCCTGTTTCGGTTGCTACTCTCTCCCTACCCCTACCGCTCTCTTCCCCAAGAACGAGCGCGCGCACCCACGGCGCCGCCGCGCATGCAGGAGGAACCCCTCCACGCGGCCGAGCCCGGCCGCCGGCCGGGGCAGCAGTTCGCCGGCGTCGACCTCCGCCGCCCCAAGGGCTACGCCGCTCCCTCGCCACCGGCGCCGGCGGCAGCCGCCGCGGCGGCAACGGCAACGGCGGCGGGGGAGGGGGAGCCGTGCCCGCGGTGCGAGTCGCGGGACACCAAGTTCTGCTACTACAACAACTACAACACCTCCCAGCCGCGCCACTTCTGCAAGTGCTGCCGCCGCTACTGGACCAAGGGCGGCACCATCCGTAACGTCCCCGTCGGTGGCGGCACCCGCAAGAAACCGTCGTCCTCCCCCTCGCCATCCTCTGGCGCCTCCGCCAAGCGCCAGAAGCCCTCCAAGAAGCGCCGCGTCGCGCCCCCCGAGACCGCCACCTCTATCTGCGTCGTAACCGCCCCCGACTCCACCAAGACGACCGAAACAGCAACCCTACCGACCGACGCCGCTAGCGAGATCACCACGGAGCTCGTGGTCCCAGCGGCGGAGGACTCGTTCACGGACCTGCTGCAGCCAGACGACGCCGCCGCCGCCGTCGCTCTGGGGCTCGGGTTCTCGGACTACACGGCCGGCGGGAAGGCGCTGCTGGACCTGGACTCGTTCGAGTGGCCGCCGGCGTTCGACCTGGGCGCGTACTGGAGCGGCGCCGGGTTCGCCGACCCGGACTCGGGGGTGTTCCTCAACCTCCCGTGAGCGCGCGCGCCGCGCGGCTGTCAGGTGTGGGTTTTTGCGACCCGATGATATATAGATTCCGATTGATTACTAGTACATGATGCATGGGGTGCATGGTGAATGATGACGACGACTTTAATTCTATTAGTAGCTTTTTTTGGGAGATTAGTGGCCATGCTTTACTCTGAGGGCTAACTCAAAAACAAGTTTGGGATGTTTCATCTGTGTAAATTTAATGCTTGGGCTTCTTCTTACATGGTCCTCCGTTTCTTTAATTTCTGCCTATTGAAAAGCTTCTGCGTGGAAGGTATGGAAAGCTGCTGCATGGAGAATGTTTTGTCTCAGTTGCTTCTGTTTTTTTGTCATGATGTATTAGCCGGTGACTTGCGTGCAATGCTCATTTCTCATGGTAAGACCTGCCATTCCAAGGATGTCTGCAACTTCTCGCTTCTCGGCCAATTCGTCGGTTTCTGCCGTCCAAGCCTCGGATCAGATGACGAATGATTCGGCGGTTCCAGCCGTGCGAGCCTCGATCAGCGAGATGATTCCGAGCGCACGGAGCGAGCCGCTTGAACGGACGCGGCGGAGCATCCGGTTCCGGCCGGATCGTTACCACGCGCGTACCTTTCGACATCGCACCTCCGATCGCCACCGTAACCGCGGCGCGGACCCGGGGAATAATCGCGTCCAGAGCAGAAGCAGCAGGCCGCGGCGCGTCTCTTGTTGGCGCCGATGCGATGCGAACGAGACCACTTGGTACTGGTGGTACAGTTAGTATCAGTCGCTCGCACGGTCGGGGAATCGCCGGGGGGCGATGGCGCGCCGCGCGGCGGCGGCGGTAGCGGCCGGGACGCGCTCGCTGGCTCGCGCGTAGAGCGGTCGGTTGGACGTCGCGGTCGGGTAGTTAACTGGTGGGTGCCCGACCGATGGAGGCCGACGCGCGCGCGCCCCGTGAGCCCGCGACAGCGACGCCTGCGTGCGCGTCGGGGTCCCAGTCAAATCGCCCGTCGGCGCCCGCGCGCGCGTGCGTTGGCCCGCGCGGCTGGTGCCGAGGCGCGGACCGCCGAGCAGAGCACGCACGGTTCAGCCGCGGTGGCTTGAAAGCGCCGTGCGCCGGGCCGGGGCGCGAGGCGTGTCAATGTGTGTTGTCGGTGATACTGTGTGTTTTGACCGTGAATCTTGCGACGTTCCGTGCGTGGGTGTTATTGTATGCTCGTGCCGGCGGAGTGGTTCGCGATGCGATTGCGATGTGGTCGTGGAGAGGTCTAGCTGTGGAGTTCCGATTGGAACAGGGGTCAACAGGGTCTGGACGAGAAGAGGGGGGTTGACGTGTCGTCAGCAGCTGAGCGCGATGCAGCTGTTTTATAATTCCTGGTAGAGCGCTGCTCTGAGTTCTGACAGGTATTCGACCATGATTTGTTGAGTACTAGTTTCGGCCTAGAATCGAGGAGTTGGATGGACTTCGCTGTCTGCTTTGCTTGCCGATGCACTAGCTGGAAAATATATGATGATATGAATAAGTTCTTGTAACACGCTTGAACTGCAAAACTAAATATTTAACTTTTGAACTTCCCAATCAGTTTAAATAACATCATAACCTAGTTTTATATAGTAGTATTATCCACGTGATAATGAGTGAACGGTTTTGTCATGTACGATAACATCTTGCTAAATTAGGTCAATGATATATGGGCCTATAAGGCCAGTCTCAATGGAGTTTCATGGAGGGTTTCATGCACATTAAATACGGTGCCATATCAGCCAAAAGAAGCTTTTTGCATGAAACTAGGAGGAGAGAGAAGGAAAACGTTTCATCCCCATGAAACCTTTGAGCGTTGTTTCCAAAACGTTGGTAATCGTGTGAAATCCCCACTGAGAGCCTTGTTGGGTTTCATCGATTGGAGAAGAGAAGGAAGAGGGGACCACAGAAAGGCTAAAATAACCTATCAATGAAACTATACACTGAGAGAAAAGACTTGTTTCATGTTTTGTTTTATATCTTGGAAACTGGGAGGTGAAATCTTGCATTGAGACTGGCCTAAGGGTTTCTTCCCTACCGAGCTCTCAGTTGTGATTTTATAGCTACCGTCTTCCCTTCCTCTCTGTTTCAATTTGAGAGAGAAGGTCCATAATCTAAACGTGGCCAGTGTATCATCCTATGTGTAAAACCATATACTCATCATGTCATATGGTTAATACCACTATCAAAAACGAGATCAATGTGTTATTTGAACTGAATTGCAAAGTTTAGGAGGTTAAATATCGTGTCATGCGGTTAATACACTATCAAATACGAGACCAGTGTGCTATTTGAATTAAATTGCAAAGGCTAGGAGGTTAAATATCCGGTTTTATAGTTCGATGTGCTAGATGAACTTGGAGCGATGTTCATGTATTATTTGGACTTTTTCTATATAATATGTTTATGTAGAGTGTAGAAGAACCATGATGTTGCATGTAATGAACAGGTAGCAATTAACACGGTGGCTACAGCGCGTTGGGAGATGGTCGGTGGTTGAAGCATGGTTTGGTACTACTAGAGACGAGGGAGGGCCAGAGGGCAGGGGAACTGGGAAGTTGAGCACAGCGGGAACATGCTGCCATCGAACAGTAGCACACTGATGAAGAACAGTGGAGATACAGGGATGACAAGGTTTATAGAAGAGCACTGTCGAAGCGTAGATGCCGACAATCTTTGCATCTGTTCTTTTTTTACTGCGACTTGTGACTTTTGGCTGTGGCTTGTAGCTTTTAGGCTATTCGTGTGAGATATTATAGAGTAACAAAAACTCACGTACGGTTTTTTCGATATAAATGAAGTCGATACAATATGTACTACAATTAACTAGTAAACCCTATCTTAAAAAGACACTTCGTTTCAAAGCTAGTTACTGTAAAAAAGCCAAAAAATAACTTTTAGAAGCTGAAAAGAACGGACCCTAAAATTGCCAAATAGGTGTGCTTCGACTATAGAGGGGTAAAGCTAGTCGTGCATTTTAGCGAAACTTGGCGAACAGGGCCGACGCGATGCCTGGCGGAAGCATGCGGCGAGTCCTCGCCCAGTCCGGAGAAACATTAACATTGTTAGAAACACAGGGTGTCAAACCATCCCGGCTCCATTTTATTAACGAAACCAAGATTTAGACGTCGTTATCTTCCACAATCATTTAGTTCTGAGCTTATCCAGCATTCTGTTCTACTACTACCCTATTACATTTCTCGGTTTTTGTCATTCCGTTGGCATCTCTTCTATATCATCCACCATTGCGCCAAAGTTACTCTCTGCAGTCTTCATCTCCACCTCTTTCTTTTCAGACCATCTTGGCCAGCCAAATCTTGTACCTTCGTTTACTTCGGGCAAGTCTTCGGTGCATTCTTTTCAGCTACAGCTTATGTTTTATGGTTATGACTTATGATTTTTAATCGTAATATGAGCACTCGTACGAACGAACCAAAAAACTAATACGCCGCTTCTAAAAATCTATACCAATAAACCGTTTCGAAATAGCGACGAAGAAATTATCCTATTTATTTGTTTCAGAAAAACCATAGCTCTCCATTTCAGTCTTTGGCAGCTCCAAACTCTTGTTCTCCGAGCGTGCAATCGAGAGATCCATCTGGTGCAATTGCGAATCCTGACAAAAAATTCTCCAGTTCCTTAGTGTAGCAGCTATCCTCTTCCATTGAACCTGCAAACCAAGCCATTTCTTATCTTGAAGACTTATGCTACGTCATTCTGAATTTAGTGTCTGATCATATTAGTTTATACTTCTGTTTTCTGGTTGGTAAAATCAGAAACTAATATGAACACCTGACTTTTCGAGGAGAATTCTTCACTTCTCTTATTCTTATCTCACATACATATCTATCCTTTACTTTTTTCACCACTCACATCTTCTTTCTAAAATCACTTCTTTCGACGACTATTATTTATTTCGTCACCAGCCATAGCTATGAACTCGGTTGCGTCAGGCCTCGACGGCTCGGCCTGCAAGGGAGGCTTCGCGAGAGCTGCTTGCCCCAGGATTGACGACAGCCGAACAGCGTGGCCTCGCAGTATCATTCTAGGATACTGGCGTGCAAGGGTTTGTCAGGCGCCCTGAACATTCTGAACGGCAACGGCTACTCCAATTCGCATTTTTTTTTCACTGGGAAACTAACGGGGTACGCAGAACAAAACAAATTTGCGATGCTGGACATGCATCCAGAGTAACCACGTAATTCAAATCATATCACAGCCTTGATCCAGAGCAGCAACACAAGCTAAAAGGTCAACATTACATCAGAACAAAGCACTCAAGACCCAACAATTTGCATCCACATCCAACAAAAAAAATCATGTCTAACCGGTTATTACTCAAGGACTATCATCCTCAACTTTCAGATCAGGAACTGTTCAACACTCCCGGATTATGGGAGAAACGGACATCCATTCTATTAAACCGTACTGTTACAGATATACGCGGGGTATAACAAAAGCAAATCTAACAAGAAACAGACCATGCCTGTAACTTACAGGCTACAACAGCCAACCTTCCACTAGGATACAAATAAGCATGATGCCGGTTAGGTACATTCCAACCACAAAAAATGAAATGAAATTAACTAGAAAGCAACGATGGATCTAACTCCGAGGAAGGATGAACCACAGGAATGCTATAATCTTTTGTCCACCACCAACAAAATGAAAAGGAGAACAAGGCACGGTCATAATACAAGCCAGTTGATCATCCTACTACAGAAATAGTAGTCTCAGGTACTCACTACATTCCAACCAATAACACAAAGCGTCGCTGCTGGCATTACACATTAATGGATACTCATGTCTTTATGCCACTCAGACATTTAGAGGTACATAAAGTGAGAGAAACTATCATCCAGGGCAGACGATCTTCATGTAGCCGAACATATTCCAACCACACATAGCTGCAAGTAAGGAGAGAGCCATGAGTGCCATTAAAAGGAATACAAAACGTTGCAAGAGGAAAACAAGAAGATACTTTTCGAAAAACAATAAAACCAGAAAATGCTGTATATAGTAACCAGTTTGGCAAAAGCTGTCTTAATGCCCAGGCGGTAGCACCACACATGATAAAAGACATTTAAGAACAAAATGCAAAGCAGGCCTAATGTGGCTTCACATGGAAGGGACCAAAAAAAAGTACAGGACTGTAAATACAAGAACTGATCATAGCAAGTGCCCTCCAAAACAGTATCTAAAAATAAATTGTATAAGGAAATCGGTGCTGCCCTTCAACAAGAATTTATTTTAATGCCAGAAATTTAATGCACCCTATTCCTATCTATGGCATTATATTACATAAAATTTGAAAGACTGCAACCTAAAGCATATGACTAATGTATTATTTGTTTAAATTAGCAGAAGCTCCCATTGTTAGAAGCTAGCTCCAGGACATCTGGAACTACTACTATCCCACCATCTCTTTTCCACATAGGGCCACTGAAGATTGCATATAACTAGAACATGCATCAAAATCACATAAACAAAGTAATCGGTAAGCTCTAGATTTTGCAGAGGACCTGAAATCAAGTGCCGTGATGTAGCCAATTACAGGTTTGACACAACAAGGGCAGTTCACCAAACACAAGCAATGAACCAATGGTGTTTGCAACAGAACACCGTTCAAGAAGAGATTGACCTTATCCGAACCAATGGTGTTTTCAACAGAACACCGTTCAAGAAGAGATTGACCTTATCCATTGTTAATGCATATCAAACATCAGCATGCACTGACGCATCAACAACTAAGCCATGACAAAAAGCTAGTACTCAAAAACTGAATGCAAGATCATGTCATCTTGGATAGCAAGAATAGAATGCATACTGCCTGAGCGAATATACAGCCAAAATGAGAACATGCATGTCCATGTGGCCAGCTAGTTACTGGGCTACAAACTACACATCACTAATATCATAAACGGAATCATGTTCAGTTTAAACCTAATGCCAAGCTACAAAAGTACATGACCTTAAATCGATTAACAAGGATCTGGAGCAAGAAAAAAAATAGCATTACTTTATGCATCTTCAGTCTCTTAAGCTAAGTTGATATTCTCCAAGTGGCCTAACGAAGTAAAGATACACTTTCTTAATGCTGAATTTGCTTATGCAGTTATGTGGAAGTGCAAGTCAATTAATCAAGGTAACTTTCTTTTGTAGTTGTGGTGGGTGAGCTTCTTTAGCAAATAGAGTAGGACGTCAGAAATAAAATTATGAGGTTGCACTAATTCATATAGTAATTTGTCCGAAATTTCAAGATGCATAAAGGTAACTATGTCTTCTTACGCAACCAGATCAGCCTGCTAGGCTTCAGTGGTATGATTTTAATTTTGGTAATACTGTTGCAAATACTTCATTAAATGGTTTCACATATTTCTGCACTCCAATTTTCATGCATCATTCTTTGGATTGATTCACTTACATGCTAGTGTGTCTGTTCTTAAAGGTGCATAGTATGCTAGTGTCTGTTCTTAAAGGTGCATGAATGATTCGTTTACATGCTAGCGTACCAAGTCCTAAAAAGTGCATATTCCTACTAGAACATGTTCAGAATCTCATTGTGGAAGCAAGCAGCTGTTGGTTTGCTCAGCAGGGATTTTAATCAAATTGTTAATATTTCATAACACCTTATCCACGAGTGAATGGATAATAAAATGTTCAGTATTTCCAAGTACTAGCAACCTTTCAAACACTTTAAACAACAAGCACAGCCAGCGCTCTTTACAAAGGATTGCAATGTACAACAAAATAGCCTTTACAAAGTCCCTTTTCCTGTATACAAATTAGCAGGCAAGCTGATTACAAGCAAGGGACCTAATTGCCACAAGAACAGAAGCTTTAAACAAGGTCGCTACTCACTAAGTTACAATTCTTGGCTTAAACAATGCCATGTAACTACAAAAAGAATCTATCATGGAAAAAAAAAAGAATCTATCATGGAAAAAAAAGAGACAAATTTTGTGTACATGACATGTTACATGGAGAATGTTAGTACAAAAAGATGTTACATGACAGTGTCAACGTGCCACCATACTACCTAACAATACAATTAAATAAGTGAGTTACAATTGAGAAGAAACAAGGAATCAGATTCAGCTTAACTTACATCTCAATTATTGCTACAACAGATCGCCGGAGATACAAGCAGTAAAGAGTTGGTAGTTGTTACCGATCCGTGCATGTGTGCAAAAAATACGCTGCCCTGGATTGTTGTTGCCTCCACACTAGATGTAGCTCATCCAGCTACGCTACTCAGGTGTCATCCGCCTACGCTTAGAATGGTCGATCTCCCTCGACCTGCTGCGCATCCCAGATGACCTTCCCCTGTCCCAGTCTTCATTGCGCTCAGAATCGCGCTCCCTGTGCCTGTAATAATCACCATAGCGATCTCTGTCATCTCTGTGCCTATCCCTATCCCTCTCCCTCTCTCTGTCCCTTCTCCCTGTCCCGGTCTCTCTCTCTCCCCCTATCATGATCTCTGTCCCTCTCTCGGTCATAGCCACGATCCCTCTCTCGGCCCATGTCCTGCTCATCACGGTGCCTCTTCTCTGGCCACTCCTGTGCTGGAGGCATATCCTTCTCCCTCTCCCGCCTCCTCTCTGATGCTCCAGACCACTCCCTCTCTGGTGGCCTCTCCTTCCCATGGCTTCCCCCTTCCCCATGTTGCTGATCAGATGCTGCATCATCCCCATAACTTGACTGTTCCTCTCCACCCCAACCTCCCATGCTGGGGTCAGGCCACATCCCAATGCCACCAGCACCCATCCCACCCCTTCCAAAGAAAGCGGGGTTCACATGTGGTGCAACCACCGGAGGGAATGGCTGCATCAACCCAGGGAATGGTGCTGCCCCTGGTCCGCCGGGAAAACCGCCAAACCCAGCACCCATCCTTCCCATTGCGCCATAACCAGTAGGATCAAAACCTTGCCCCAGTATTCCCCCTGGAGGCAGCATCGGTGGTGGCGGCGCAACCATGCCTCCATTCCCCATGATCCCTCGACCACCTGCCGGACCCATCCGATTCCTCATATTCCCAACAGGGCCTCTGTTCCCCATCCCTCCACCACCTCTGCCCCAATTTCCGCCGCCACCAGCACCACCACCGGATCCACCAGCTCCTCCACGGCCACCACCATAATTACTGCCCACCTGGGGGCCTCCAGCACCACCGCCCCCTCTCCCACCCTTCGGCTGCGTTGTCGACGTCTGTGCAGCCATGGCCTGGTGGTTCTTCACCTGCGCCTCACCCATGCGTCGCACAGTGTTTGGCGAGGCGAATGCCACAACACATGGACGGCCATTGAACAGGTGTCCATTCATGCCCTCCTTGCAGGCAGCTGCAGCGGTGGGGTCATAGAAGTCGACCTGGCAGTACCCCTTCGACTTCCCACTAGCCTTCTCATCAAAGAACCTGACCTCCTTGACCGGACCGTACTTGATCAGCTCCGCCTGAAGATCCGCATCCGTCGTCCACCAGTGGAGTTCCCCCACGAACAGCGTCGTGCCACCGGGGCCCTGAGCCCCACCAGCTGCGCCGCCATTTCCGACCACGATGGGGCCGCCGCCATAGTTTCCTCCAGGGCGGTGGAATCCGTCGCCGCCTTGCTGGATCTGGTGCTGCTGAGGCGGCGGCGGAGCGGGCGCGACCGGCGGCTGAGGTGGCGGCGGGAGGTTTGGCTGCGCCTGCGCGGTAGGGTGATTAGGAGCTGGGGCGACCACGCCAGGGATGTGAACCTTCTGCTGCTGCGGCGGGACCTGCGGCGGCAGCGGCGGGAGGGAGTGTGGGGGCGGCTGCTGCGGCGGCGGCGGTGGCTGCGGCTGGGGAGGAGGAGAGAGCTGCTGGGGCTGGTGCTGCGGCTGTGGTTTCGGCGGCGGGGGCGGGGGCGGGTGCGAGGAGTGGAGGAAGCCGTCGCCGACGCTGACGTCGTTGTAGAGGTCGTCGAAGTCGTCGTCATCGCCGTAGTACTGGTCGACGTCCTGCACAGCGGAGATGGCCTCGTTGCGGAGGAACACTGCGTCGCCGTCCGGCTCCATGGCTGTTGTGGAGGCGGAGCTCTAGGGTTAGGGTTTGGGCTGTGGAGTCGGGGCTCTAGGGTTAGGGTTTGGGCTGTGGAGGCGGAAAGGGGAAAAACCCTATGCGGGCAGGGAGCTGCGTGTGGAGAGGACGGAGCAAATAGTAGCAAATTGGAGCCGGAGACCGCGACTTTTGAGCCCGAGAGGTGGATTAGGATTAGGGGTGAATATAGTCTTATTCTTGTTTTTATCGAACTTTTTTCAAATTAGTATAGCTTAATTTAATAATATTTTATATATAGTTGAAAAGCATTTTAGAAATAAGCTAACGAGCCGAGTTAAGTTATAACAAAATCTAAATTTATTAAAAATAAATATAATTTTATATTTAACTAATTAACAAGTATAAAGCGAACCCACTAAGAGCTTGTTTAGGAGGGCCAAGATCCGGCCCAATCCCAGGGAAAGTTTCTCCTATGGTAGATTTTCTGGTCCGGCCTGTAGCTCCATTGGGATGACAGACACAGGGACGGGGAAGTTTCGGTCCAACCCGGCCAATTCCACGGAGGAGAAAAACCACATATGAGGAGGTCGGGAGTTTGATTTCTCCTCATCTCACTCCCGAGTCCGGTCCTCCTCACTAACCGCCTCCCTCTCGATCGTCGCCTCCATCGCGTTCTTCCTCCTCCCACTCCGGCGATAGGAACTTGCCGGTGAAATCCTCTGCTTCCTCTCCTCCTCCTCCCACTAGGGTTCCGCACCTCATCTTTCTCTCGTAGATCTCGGTTTGTGACTTGTGGGGAGAACTCACGAGGCATGACTAGGGTTTGAGATCTCCTTCCTATCAGGTTCGAATCGTACCCCTCCTCTTCTCCGTTTGGTTTTTTGGCTTGAATTAGTATTGAGATCTAGTACCCGATCTGATGTTATGGTACCCGATTTTTGAGGTGGGTTGTGATTTGCTATGGCATGAATTAGTATTGAGATTTGGCATACGAATTGAGCATTGGTTGTGAGAAATGGATGTGCAGATTAATTAAACAATTCAAAACCCTATAGGCCTAGATTGCCCTGGTGTGTCTACGATTGTTGTTGGGTGGATCCTTCCTTGTTTTGATGTTTTCATGAATATTCTTTTGGTCATCTATGCTGTGATATTGGTTATGGGCTATATCAACTATAGGATTTGTTGTGTACATGGTAACAGACTATCCGAATCAGTACATAACTACAGATGTATCTGACAAAAACTTGCAAGGATCTCTCATGGCCTGTTCTTTTTTGCTGCAGCTTATAGCTTTTTTTTTTGCTACGGCTTATGGGTTTTGACTGCAGCTTATGGCGTTTGGCTACGGCTTGTGGCTTTTGGGCTATTCGTGCAAGAGATTACAGAATAACAAAACGCACGTGTGTTTTTTGCCGATATAAATGAAGTCGGTACAGTATGTACTACAATTAACTAGTAGACCCTATCTTAAGAAGATACTCTGTTTAAAAACTAGTTACTGTTGAAAAGCCAAAAAGTAGCTTTTAGAAGCCGAAAAGAACATGCTCTCAAACAACAATCTCTCAGGAGAGGTTCCATCAACTGGCTCCTTTTCACTCTTTACCCATATAAGGTAATGATCCCAGACTAAACCCATAGCAATCAATCGTTGTAGAGTATTTTGCTTCATGGTGATAATATTGTTAAGGTGCATTAGTTTCATTTACAAGTGAGTTCATGGATGGGGTTTTGGAATGTATGTGTGTGATGTGAATCCTTTTTAACAAAATGCAATGTGTTTGGGCACCTGTGGTCTAGTAGCAAGCTATCAACAACTTTTATCCAAAACTTGTGTATTATTTAGATTCATAACAGAATCCTATTCTTTCTGATCGGACTTTATTGTGCTACAGCATTCGCTACCGTCATTGGGCAAACAGGTGACTGGGACATACTGTCTGCTGGGCTTGTTGTTGCCATTGTGGAAGGCATTGGTGCTCTGATGTATAGGGCTTCGTTTGCATTTCTTGGTAGGATGAAGAATATGATTACCATTTTCAATTACTGGAACTTGGATTGTTCTTGATTCATTTAAATATGAAGTGGATGAATTTCTTGAATCATGTAATCCATTCAACTTTGAGATTAATACATTTACTGGGTTTTAGTAAATTTTTGCTCCAAGTTTTAATATTTTGCGTGCCAATCGCATATTACTTTTACCATCCTTTCTTTCTTTATCCTTCCATTTCTTCCTTACTTCCTTATCATTTCAACTCTTTTATTTTTGGAAACGAATTTTAAAACTCCCTGATGAGCAAGTGCAAGGTTTTCCATGAGAACTGATAGTATCCCCTTCTTGCCGAGTGTCCTCTTGATGTGGAAATAATCCCCACATTTCTTCCACTACATGCAGTTGAACTTTAGGCGCGCACTTATGATCCCACGCCCACCACTCACCGCAATAGTGATAGAGGTTGCGTGCACGCCGGTAGGTGCACAATGCCGCCATCTTATTGTCGAGTGTTATTGCTCACGCCTAGAGATGACAACGGGTAAATACCCATCGGGTATTGCCATTCTATACCCGTACCGCTAGGTGTAAATTTACCCGTCGGGTTACCCGTATCCGCACGCGGGTAGGAAAATTTACCCATACCCGTACCCGCGCGGGTATTACTACCCGACGGGTAACCCGTACCCGCAAGCATGCCCGGTTCAACACATAAGAATATCATCAATTTAGACATTCATTAATCTACATGCCAAGCACAAAAGCGTCTAATGATCAAAATTAGTACATCACATAAACATACTTGACATGACCATATCAACATATGACAAACAAATAAACAATCAACAACAAGTAGATAATAAAATTAACATTTGAGTGGGATGTCTAGTTGTCTAATGTGGGTATTCATTACTCGCGGGTAGGCGGGTATGGGTAGTATATACCCACACCCGCACCCGCCTACCCGGTGGGTAGAGGATTTCGCCCAATAACGTATCCATGGGTACATAAAATTTTCTATACCCATCTCTTTATCGGGTATTCGGGTATCGGATACCCATTGCCATCTCTACTCACGCCGACTCTGTGCCTCGCCTGTCTTTAGTCTCCCCAGTGAGCGCTGGCCTAGGTTTAGGAGGGGTGGTAGGGGCCACGCTCCTCGTGACCCTGAGCACAAGGTTGGCGTGGACTCCGGCGTACGAAGATTCCTCCGTGCTATGTCCACCACTTTTTCCTGCAAACACGCTAGGGTGTGTTTGGTTGCCTGTATCTCTCTCATCCTGGATGGGTGGATCCGTATAATCTGAGAAAGACTTTGGTTGCTGTATGAGCGGATACACTGATGAGCGGATGCAAAAACGCCTCACGGATGGGTGGATACGCCAAAATGAGCTTCACTAGCCATCTGGATGAGTGGACAGCAGTATCTTATGCGGTCCCACGTGTCGCCTCTTAGGTTTGGTAGATTGTATCCGCCATACATGCAACCAAACAAGATCTCGATTTTTGACGACCTCACCAAACATCTTCTTTTCTCAAATACGATTCCACTCAACCTGCATCCACTCATCCAGGATATACTATACAACCTCCATCCACGAACCAAACACACCCTAAAACAATCACAGTATCCATATCTTGGGGACGATGTAAAATTACTACTGCTCTAATATGATTCGAAGACCATCTATAAACTAAGTCACAAAGAAGATGGAATTCCAAGAATTGTGGTGTGCCATCAGGTTGTGCATAAACTCCTTAAAGCGATTGGCATAATCTGCTATAGAAGTGCTTTGATGCAAATGGGAAAACTGGCGTAGTTGGTTATGAAATTCTTCGCAACCGAACTTCACACAGACTACCACAGCAAAAATCATCCCATTGAACACAATTCAAAAGCACCTTGGATAACTGCAACCACCCTGCAGCACTACCCGCGAAATACATCGCTGCAACACTGATCCACAAATCAGGATGCACCCAGCACACCTTGAAGTACACTTCGCATCTCAACTGCCAATACTTCGGGTTCTCACCATCGAACATAGGGAAATCAATTTTGGGTGGGTGGGTGGGTAGATGATAGGAATCCGTCGATCGCAACTCCGCCTCTGCACGCTCTTCACACTACTACAAAAAGCCTAATATTAGACGCCACATCATAGACGTTTTCTAAAACCATCTATATTAAATACAATCACATATGGTTTTAGTTTAAAGATCGTCTGTATTGTTGCCAGCCCTAAAAATCGTCTGTGAAGTGAAAATATTACAGACAGTTCGTGGTGAAAACCGTCTATAAAGTATCACAGACGGTTCTTCGCAAGAACCATTTGTGATATTACCAAATATCATAGACGGTTTTTTATTTTAACCGTATGTGATACTTCACAGATGGTTTGTATTAAAAACCGTTTGTGATAATTAAGTCATCACAGACGATTTGTATAAAAAATCATATGTGATAATTTCACTATATTAATTGCGCAGATCCATCAACCCTCTGTCTTAAATTCCAGATCTGCACTGCTACTTTGACTTGGAGGCAAGGTTTTGAGGCCATTTGGTGAAAGACGACATTTGGCAAGAGTAATTGTAGATCCACTAAGTTTTGAACTACCCATGGTTAGTAATTTGTTCATAATTGCTTTATAATTTAGATTTATAACTTTTGGTGAAAGGAGAATTGAAGATGGTTGATCTAACTAGCTTGATGTAGAGAGAAGATTATTTTACATCTAGCATAATTTAGGGTTTAGTCAATTAATAGTCTATTTGTACTTAATTCAATTTAATTAATTATTATTGCTACATATAGCTACTTAATTTAGATCATACATATATAGTGTAGTAATTAATTAATTGAATATGCTATACTAAATTGTTATATGTGTACCGTAGGACCAAAGCTACATGTACGATGGGAACCGTGTGAGTGAAGAGTACGTTAATAGTGTTTCTGCTTTTATAAGAGCTGCCGAGGAGGATATGTTGAATAAGGGGTGGAATATATGTACTGTCCATGCATTGACTATGAAAATCTAAAGATATTTAAGAACTGAGTACAGATTGAAGAACACTTGATTCGAAGGGGTTTCAAAAAGGGGTATACACATTGGACCAGTTATAGTTAAGAGTAGATTACACAGGAAGGTAGTAATAATGACATCACCGATGAAATCAATGATATGCTGCAGGATGATCATGTCAATTGTGGTTCCAATTCGGATAGGTTGAATGATGACAATCCAGATCAGATGCTTTGTGATGCAGAAGAGAACTGTGATGAGAGAGAGTATGTTAAATTCCAGGGCTTGACAGAGGACTCAGAGAAACATTTATTCACATGCTACAAGTCAAAGTACACGAGATTGTCAGCTATGCTTTGAACTGTTGAAATTAAATGCAACATAGGTTGGTCTAACAAGAGCTTCACGACACTATTAGGGCTTTTAGCGGACATGCTTCCAGAGGGAAACGAGTTATCTAATACCACGTACAAAGTTAAGAAGGTTCTTTGTCCATTGGAAATGGAAGTAGGAAGAATACATGTATGTCTAAATGACTATATTATCTGTCGTAAAGAGTATGCAAACATGCATGTATGTCTGGTGTGCAACGCATCTCGATACAAGTGTAATAATCAATTAGATAACAGCGAGGGAATAGATCTAAAGATAGGACCTCCTGCTAAGGTGGCATGGTATCTTCCTGTAATTCCCCATTTAAAGTAGTTTTTTGCAAGGGGGCAAAATTGCTGCGTTTGTGTGTGTGTGTGAATTTGCATTTATGTATATGAGAATAAGCCATATATATGTGAATTTACATTTATGTATATGAGAATGTACGACATATATGTGAATTTGCATTTATGTATATGAGAATGTGTGATATATATATATATATATATATATATATATATATATGTGTGTGTGTGTGTGTGTGTGTGTGTGTGTGTGTGTGTGTGAATGTGAGTAGGGAACATCATAGATAGTTTTAAAGTAAAATTGTATATGATATATATATATATATACACACACACACCAATGGTTCTACATTAAAACCTTCTATGATGTTTTGTTATTACAGATGGTTTTAAATAAGAACCGTCTATGATGATAAATATCACAGACGGTTCTTAAATAGAATTATCTATGATTATTCCTCTATATATATTGCACACTAGGGTATGTCCCCACTGTACTACCCACTAACGCCGTCGCCTCACCCCGAGCCCGTCGCCCTCCTCCTCCCTGACTCCGGTGGCACTCCTCGCCCGAGGGTATCGCCCTCCTCCTCCTCCCTCGACTTTGGTGGCACTCCTCGCCCAAGGCTGTCGCCTCCTCTCCTGACTCCGGCGGCCTTCCTCCCCTAAGGCAATCGCCCTCCTCCTCCTCCTCCTGAGCCCATCGCCGCCTCCCCCGACGCCATCGCCGCCTCCCCCGAGCCCGTCGCCACCTTCCACGACTCTGGCGGCCCTCCTCATAAGTGCTAGCACTACGGGGCTTTGCATAATAGAATGTGGGCTTTGTGAATGCTTGATGAGGATAACTTGTCATATTGAGATCACTATGACTAATGAGAGAATATTCTGCTAGTATTGATTTATTATTACTTGTTCCTTACTTCGATTAAGTATAAATCACTACTGTTCTAAACTGAATATTGTTAGATTCAATTATTACTGCTACTACTACCGTAACACATATCTGGTGTTTATTTCTATTGTTGCCATAGCACTATTGTTGATATTACAATAGTTGTTCTTCATTCTGTCGTGTGCTTAAAATTTGGTAGTTGATTCTATTACTTTACTGAGATAATTTTAGAGTATCAAACTAGTAAAATTCTGAGGAGTTAGTCACTTTGATATATGATTTGTTGACAAGGGTGAGAATACCAGGTTTTAACTTGAGCAACTCCTCAAACTGAGAGCAAAACTCACTTCTTAATCTATGTATTATGTTATTTACAAATGCTCATGCTTGTGCTTAGTTTAGCATATTGTTCTTCGGCTTGATTACATTGTTCATGTTGATAGATAATAGTTTGATCTCTATGTTATTATCATGTCTTTGGATATATGCTTTGCTGTATATGCACTTGGTTTTCTGAATTGTTGTAATTAATGCGGTTTTAGCATGAATTCAGATTTAATTCCAGTAAAATATATTATTTTAAAGTATAATTCTACCAGTATTTAAATGACAAAATCAACATATAGATTTGTAAATCCTTCCAAGTCATTTAAATAGTATATTATGCTTAGAACATGGAACATGTGGGATATCAAGAACCCACAAAATCTGCAATATCTTTAGTGCTAGAACTAAGTAGATTAATTGAAATTTCAGATAGTACAACATATATGCAAGAGATAAAGCAGAAATGAAACACTGTGATACGAATGTGATTTACTTTAAGTAAACAACTTTCATATATGTCTCTAGTGCATTGTTAAGTTTACTGCTGGTTGTCTTCAGATATTTGATGAGGTAGTTTAGAGTTCAAATCCTCATTGATTAGAGAAATTTTCACATAAATATGTTATCATATTCTAAATTCACCAAGAATTGGCTCAAGAATTGCTCACTTCTATTATCTTTTGAAGATATTGTCCACTCATTCTTTGACATCGTTGTCAGATCCGTGTGATGCACCATCATCTCGAAAATCCCGAAAAGGAAGAGGGCTATCGAAAAAGTTCGTGGGCTAATTTACCATCACGGATGTTGATATGTCTAAGACCCCTCTCAATCCTCACCGAGCAATGTCCGCATTCTGAAGAATAGTCAGAATAGTTTCACGTGAATGGATTGAGATCACGTTCATTTTGTGGAAGAAGGTGACCGAAGATTGGAAAAGTCAACTGCTGAAGGAATTTTTCGATCGTTCGAGATCCCCAAAAAAACACCAATCCTCCATGCGATGACATGTGTTGCTAGCGGCATGCAAAGTGTAGAAGAACTTTAAAAGCCTACTTGTCAAGCAATACGTGGAGAAGGATCTAATGCCCTTCGACGAGTATCCATTCCTGGAACTGCAATAGCAAGAGTTTATGGCGATGAAGATGATGGATAATTTTAGGAGTGAAAGTGCGGCGCACAGGGCCCTCCAGACAAAAAAACATGCACCCCCACAGACTCGGTACCACTGGGTATACGGGTAAAATGCCACAATGGAGGTAGTAGGACGTGCAAGCAATCTTATGGAAGACCTCCCTTCCATTTGCTGGGAACTTTGATGAGTGCACCCAAAATTGGATAAGAGCGAGGTTATTTACCATGTCATCGGGGACTATCTCCTTTTAAAATCCTACAGACGAGGAAGGGTCCCACCATCTGAAAGCGCTGAGTGTAGAATCTTCCCAAGCTCATTCGAGGCAATTAGGGAGAGCGATTTACTCTCTACGGCCCTGGAAAATAATGAGCGCCTGGGTTACACGAGAGACCTTAGTCTGTAACTCTTTATACTCCTTATCCGAATTATTTGGTTAATTGTAGTTGTGTATGAAATGAGTTCAGTTATATTTGTAATTAATGTATTCTTTGTATGTATGGAAATGAATGTAATATTATTAATCTCTGATGTATATTGTAAGCTATAATTCTTTACTTTCTTGTCTTTTACTTCGATTGAATTGTTGTAAAATTTTAATAATTGAAATGGATACGGTAACTTTGTTAATTACACAGTTAATTACGAGCTTAACCGCAATGTTAGCATCTACAGCTAGTTTAGAAACATGGGGCGTTACAACCACTCTTTCATAGTATGTTCTTTGCTCATCGTCTCCACGGCAATTATCAAGGCAAATAAGTTCAAGGGTTTACAATCCGTTACATAATTAGACTCACTGGGCATATTTTTTTTAGTTACGACTTATAATTTATTGATCTGATAAATATTGATTACCGATAAAAATTAAAAGTTAGAAGCAGTTGAAAAACAAAAAAGAACCGAAGCATTATTCATTACGTTCAGCAAGTTGCAGCGCAGGGCCCCGGGTCCGGTACGTCTAGTCCCTTCTCGATAATCCATGCCAGTGTCGGCTATTGATTCTCCACCCTACTCTGCAGGTTTGCATGTTAGAGTTTTTGTAGTGTAGCATTCGTCCTGTGGATTGAACACCGGTGAGGATTTACATTTTTCATGCGATTTCCCTATGTTCTCTGTTATTCCTCCAAGACCAATGGCAGAACGAGTTACTCCAAGTGAAGAAATGTGCAAAACTGTAATCCATTCGATTGCATACATCAATTGTTTTAGTTTTGTGCATCAGAATTAAGGAGCTCATGAAATAACCTCAGTTATCTTCTATCAGTCTCAACCATACTATATCCTTTGATCATAAAAGAATATCGTTCTAGATATCAACACAATTTTTGAAATACAACTTTGATCACTTATATTATAATATATTTATAAATGGTAATAAAATTATAATACTATAAAAATACTTTTGGTAACAAATCTACAAATATCATTTTTATATGTCCAATTTAAATATTTAAAAAATATTGATAGTCAAAGATTATAATATTTAACTGTATATAGCCTAAAATAACTTTTTTTAATAACTGCAGGAGTAGTTGGTACATAATGAATTCTCTCTCACATTTCCATTCAGCATGCAAATGTTTTTTTGCAAACACTCAACGCCATTTATTTAGCAATCGGAGGAATGTATGATAAGTATTTGTATCATGGTCATTCTACTCTTAGCATAGAATCTTCCATGCAACTGCATAGGTCTTTAGTTAACGTTTAATTAGAAAAGACATGTTCAATGATAAAATCAATTAAAAATGGAAGTCCCTTGCTAACCAACCGCCTCAAGTTTTAAAATAAATCAAAAACACATTGACGGCCGCCCGTTACTCCAAACACCATGAAATCCAATATGTCAAAATAAAACTAGTTAGAGATCCGTGCGTTACAACAGAGTCATAAAAATGGCGAGACAGAACTTACTGCCTGGTCAACTCCACACATTAAATATTGGAGAGCAAGCAACAGAGAGAGAAGGGTGGTCAGAATACGCGAGGAGATGGGAAAAGTGAAAAGGGTGGGCGATTGTATCTTGAGAGAGAGACAGAGGAGGAGAGAGACGAATGATCCATATCAAATCGGATAGTTATAGAGAGGGAAGAGGAGAACGAACCGACGGCCACTAACTCTTTTTTATATAATAGTAGAGATAAGGACCCAAGAAGAGGACAACAAATTGTCCCCAGAATATTGAGGGAAAGGACAACAAAACCTGGATAAAAAACAAAGAATGAGCAGCCACCAAATCACAAATTTTTAACCTGACAAGATCAAACAGAAGTGAAATGGCAATCCTTGATATTAGCATTGAACCCCAAGGGCACCTCGCTTACAGATAGGGGTGCAAACGGGTCGGGTTAATCCCGACCGATCCGGCACCGAATCCGATTGGTACCGAATCGGAGAAAAAATATGGGTTAGGATATGGTAACAGCAATATCCGTTCGAATCCGATACATCTTCAAGTTTGATTTCATTAGTGCTACTATTTGACGTTTCATTTTCTTTTGCAATGGTAAAATAAAATCTTCTACATCAGCTATTAAGTAGTAACATCAAGTTCTTGACAGTACATCCTCCTACTCCATTTGCTATACTGCATGCATTCCTTACAAACGGGTTAATCCTGACCGATCCGGCACCGAATCCGATTGGTATCGAATCCGATTGGTACCGAATCCGGAGAAAAATGTGGGTTAGGATATGGTAACAATAATATCCGTCCGAATCTGACCGGTTTGCACCCCTACTTACAGAGCCAGCTCACCACACAAGCTCATCACTACACGCTCCCACTCCCGAAATTTTTGTACGGATAACCTTTTTTTATTCGGAAATACAGAAATATACCCGCGGTTTCATTTTTTACAAAAATAGCCTCGAGTCGTCCAATGGGGCAGCGACTCGAGAATTTCGCCCACCCGAAGAGCGACAAGAAGCTATGTCGCTTCACGGGAAAGCGACATCACGGAGTCGCTTTCTCACTGGGCGATTTAACGAAGTCGCCCAATGGCTGGGCGACTTGTAATGCAGTTGCCCAATAGGTAGGCGACTTGTAATGCAGTCGCCCAATAGGTAGGCGACTTCATTCAGTCCCCCTGAAATTTGTAGAGTTTTGGCAATTTTGTAGTTTGAAACAGAGAAAATCGGTATAGTTGTAATAAAAGTTTATGTGCACTTGTATGTTGTAGATGCACAAAAAATTCCAATATTTTTTGAAGAATGATTGACCGTAGAACGATAGATACATAGAGTGGTAAGTGATATTTTGATGTTCTTTGAGAAATAGTTTACTGAGAGAACCAGATGACTTGCTATCCGAATCATTGAATGCGAACATGCTAGATAATAAGCTTATGTCAATAGAAATAAACTTCGAATCTGATTGGGAGTAACATGTCGCGTACATTGTTATTACATGCATAACATATAGCATGATATGCGACTAAGAGCAACTCCGACAGTATTGCCTTAGGGAATAAAACTTGCTAGGTCTATTACATTTGGTCTACTGGGTGTAGCGTGGTTTCGCCTTGTTATCGCGCCTTGAAGATGGCTCCGCTGCATCCTTGTTCCGGTCACGCTTGGTCTTGAGAGCTGCCTCACGAGCTTGAAGCTCTTCCTCCTGACGCTTGATGGTTGCTTCACGCAGACTTAGCTGCTCCCGCCTCCTTTGCAGGTCATCCTCCTTGCCCTTGAGACGGATTTGGTCCACCCTCACGCGGCGCTCTTGCTCATGCCGCATCCGCTGCTCCACCTCGCGAGCTCGAGTCATCTTGACAAAGTATTGTGCTTTGTTTTCCACCTCCACTGCCCGGTTCTGTGGCCATGCCGGCGGCATCCGATCCACCCATTCAATGAACCTGCAAGCCTATGTGTGGCGTGGTAGATGTCGTGGATCAAGTTGAAAAACGATAACGAGAAACAAATGATTTAGTTGTTGTCGTTACCACGAAGTCGTCATCCAGGTCTGGACACTTGAAGAACCTACGGCCGTATTTGGCTCGTTGTACTCGATCCGTCCAGACTCTCAACATCGTCCTAAAGCCGCAATGGCACTTCGGGCGCTCATGCCATTCCGGCACTCCAAATTGGTCGGACCTCTAGGAAGACATTGTTGTGTAGTAGTATTGTGAAGACTTGAGTAGGAGATGTGGTATGGAAGACATAGGAGGGCTTTATGTAGGCAGGTTATCTGGTGCAGTGGGCATAGTCCATGGAGAGGAGGTTGTACGAATCTTTTCGCTTTTTCAGGATTCCAGTTTAGCAATAAATGTCCCTATGTAGGCTTTTCAGAGCATGTATCCTGTATTTCTGAAACAACAAGCAAAGGTGACATGAAAACTCACTGGAAAGGATACATGCCTATGACGTGAACACTCACTGTAAAGGCTACAGCCTACGCCCCTATTTTGTTGGTTTCGTAGCGATAGGCTTTTTGAGTAGCAATAAATGTTCCTATGAAGGCTTTTCGATCGTAGCCTTTATGTAGGCGCTTAGCGGCATGTGTTGTAATCGACCGAGCAAAGCCGCCGTTTTGTCATATCTATGCGTAAAGTCGGCATGTCTTTGTCATCTCACCGAGTAAAGCTGAGCGCTTTTGTCATGTCTCTGGGCAAAGCAGCCCTCTTTTGTCCCGCCTTCGATATAAATAGCACAGTTGAGGTCCCATGAAGTTGTAGCCAGAAAACCCTGTAAATTGAACAAAGAAGTACCTTCTATTTCGTGGTGGAACATACCATGGCGGAAGATGAGGGGCTAGTCGGATATGGGTCACCGAAGGAAGACCTTCCCTTGGAAAGGAGGGAGATGTTCGGTCCACAGTACCGCTTGGTACCAAGCCGGCGTGCGCAACCAGCGTGGCCGAAATACAGACACAATGAGTACGTGGTCGTGCAGGTCCTGGAAGGGCCGAACGATGGCGGGCGCCGTTTCTTCCGATGCCCACGCTCCGGGGTACAAATTACTAATAGTACATTTTTTTATTGCTTATGGACCCTCTATGTTTACTGTCCTTTTTCGCAGATGGCGAAATGTGACTTCTCCCGCTGGATCGACCCTCCTCATGAACGGTATATTGACCGTTATGTGGGTACTTTATGGGACCGAATAATGGACTTGGAGTACCGAATGGAGACTCTCAATGAGGAGAACAATGAGCTCCGCGAGAGGGGAAACGAGGAGGTTGTCAACATAGGAAGCTCGTACGATCCGACATGTTGCTGTGCAAACCCAAGTTGCATATGTGCGTGCCACTACCACGATGGCCAGCCCCGTCCGAGGCGTTCACTTCAGCAGTTCTCCATGTGGGTGCCACGAGGCTCATTCGGCATATAAGCAACGATGTGTATGGTTGTACCGTAGTATGTACGAGGGTCGATCGAAATAATGCGCAATGTTGTTAAGCATGTCATGAATTCATTGTCTTGTGCACGAGCCACAAAAGTATCTCATTTTAACAAACAGCAAATACATGTACTAAATAAGTACATAACCAAGTACATTACAGAAAAGTCATGTAACTACTGATCAGGACATGCATCGTCTAGTTGTGTGCCCTCCCGACCGCATCGACCACAACGTGCCCGGTGTTCCACTTGTGATTCATCCATGTCATTCCTAATACGTCGGCTCACACCGACCCTTCCCACCCTTCAACATGTTAACATCCGAACCCGGTCCTCGATGCAATGTCCAAAGTGGCGAAGTTTCCACCACCCCGAACCCTCGGAGCTCCCACACCAAGCCTGCAGTACCTCTCCTTAAAGAAGAACTCGGACATGAAGTTCGAAGGATCCATACCACGGTCCCGCATGCGGCGAGGACATGAGAGCATGGTTTGTGTAACAACTTAAGCTTGTTGCACGTGCGGCTAGGTTCATTTCCATTATCGCAAGACATACCTCGTGCGTAACAAGTGAACGAGCCGTCCCAAACCGGCTCTATCACGAGTATCACCTCAAAACGATGCTCCTGTTGCTCATGACCTGCACCGTGCAACTGAACCTTTGTGCCTTCATCTCCATGTAAGCGGTAATTTTTGCCGAATACTGAGCTCCGGATTGGCGCATGAAGTGCGGCACTCGCGCGCCTCTCCTCAAGTACCGGATTGTCTTTGTGAAGAACACCTTCCACGATGGCGACAAGGGTGAGAGCGGAGACCCTTAGAACCCAATTGTACACCTCGGCAAGGTTAGTTGTCATTATTCCGCACCTTGCGCCATCCGTGTCGCAACGGCGACCACTTCTCCAACGGTTCCCCCTCGATCCACCGCGAAGCACCTAATGTTTCGTGAGCTCCTTCTTCTTGGACCACTTGGGTTAGGCGCATCGATTGGCGGCAAGCATTGTGGTTGTGCCGCCTGTGAGTGACCGGCTCCTTGCTCCTCTCTTCGACGTTCTTCCTAGTGTGCTCATCCAACAACCTCCACAAAGCATCAAATTTCCTCTGTTGGTTCTCGCTTGACCTCTTGAATAGCTTCATCAAAGATTGTTTAGGAATTGCTTGAAAAGTTTGCCGCTAAGTGACGCATCGCACCACCGGTTCCTCATGTCCGCCAAGGAAAGGGCTCTCGGGGTCTTCTTGAAGTTTTCTTATTGCCTTGATAATACCGGCGTGGCGATCATGGATTACGCACACACCGGGCGAGTGGCTACAACTCCGGCCATCACATGTCCGAGAAACCACGGCCACTCTCGTAATTCTCACTCTCCACAAATGCAATGGCCGTGACAATATTTCATTGTTACCGTCAACGCCTAGGGCCGTCGAGGATCTCGCCTTGTATTTGCTCGTTAAGAAAATCCGTCAATTGAGATCACGCGGCATATGCCCAATGCTTCGATGCTAGCACCAAATGCAAACATTGCTCGCAACACCGCATACCCGCGGACTTATGGACGGCTTCGTGGAGGCGATGTATGTGCGGGTTCCTTTCTGCGGGACATTAAGCATACGAGGAAGGTTGCCTGACGCCGCCAAAAGTGCCAAAACATTTTTCCAACGCTTCGCTTGGCCCGCCACGCCTTCGCGTAGCTAATCTTATACTTGAATTTATTCTCAATAGCTACCACAATATGCGTGGTCGCCATGTCCTTCTTCTGCACTATCTCCCCATACATGATATTGGCTATAAATCCGGACGTCAGGTTACGATGTCTCGACAAGACAGTGTTTAGAATGCAGGAGTGCGGCTCAACCTTGGACACAATCCAATTAGTCTCATACTTAGGTTTACGGGCGTGCACCCGCCAAGGGCTTGATGCGCTCGCCACGTCACGATGTAATCGCTCCTGGCTTGATTTGACGACGCGAAATGTCCGCTGCATTGAAAGGGCCCAAAGCTTGATGGCATCCTGCAGCGCTTCCTTGTCAGCAAACATAGCATGCAACCGAACCTCTGTCTCATGGTACTCCCATTGTGATTCATGCTCATCATGTGCGGAAAGACCCTCCGCATTAAACCGGTTCCATTCCTGGGGGATAGGAACTTCATCCTCATCGGAACTATCCTCGTCGTCGTCCTCTGACTTTCTCTTCATCCCATGCCCTCTCGTCATCGAGTCCATCCGCCGCACAATGTACTCATTATACTCTCCTTCATCGGCTTGCCCGCTTGGCTCTCTATGGCTTGACTACCAACTCTCCTTCATGTACCGTATCGGCTTCATAACGAGCAACTTCATCATGTCCGCCAACATGCGCCCGCCCGAGCTGCTAGCACCTCCCACAACAACGGCTGTTGCACGAGCTTCCTCACCGCTGTATCGAGCACGGTTGCACAAGCAAAGACACACTCGTATCCACGACGCCGGCACCTAGCACAAAGCCCTTCCATGTGGCGAGCGCACCAATGTCTTCAACTCCCATCCGATGTCCGTGGGAGACCGGCCCAAAGCCCTTGCATGACGACCTTTGTACACCTCGGGGTTCAACGAAAACTCCGGTCACCAAAGCCGCACATCTCCCATTCGAGCATTCTCGTCATCCGGAATACGAGTGACTTGCGGAAAATCGCTCAAATCCACACCATTCGGACCTTCACGAATGGTTCCAGCTCCGTAATACACTCTCAATATAGTGGACATTGATGATGTTGGCCTGCATATATATTTCAATTTTGCGACATGTCAAATAATATCACACAATACTAAACTTCCTATACCATACTACAAATTGCATACCAAACTTTTTCTACAATAATATTTCCATACTAACATTGTACTAATTATTCTACATCTATAATTTTTATTAACACCAACATTTCATATAAATAATAATGCAAATACAACATAATCCAAAAAAAAAAACCTGGATCCAAATTGATGGAATAGCTTCTACTCCTCCTTCCTCCCTCACCTCCTCCTCTCTTCTTCTTCCCCTCCTCCTCTCCTTCTCCTCTTCTTCCCCTCCTTCCTCTCTTCTCCCCCTTGTTTCTTTTCCTTCTTCCTCTTCTCTGTGCGCTGAATGTGTTTGCTGAATGAGTGAAAAAGGTGGTTGGTAGTGGGAGCCGGGTGGCAGCCGCCTTAACCCTCAGTCGCCCTAGCGTTGGCATCGCATTCTGATCGCCCAACCGCACAATGATTATATTAAGTCGCCCAACGTCTGATGCGACAATACTGATTCGCCCAACGGTTTGCGATTCCTTAAATGTCGCTTTTGGTGGGCGAAATTTCAGTCGCTGCCCATTGGGCAACTCGAGGCTATTTTTGTAAAAAATGAAACCGCGGGTATATTTCTGTATTTTCGAATAAAAAAAAGTTATCCGTTCAAAAATTTCTCCCACTCCCACCACTCCCACGCGCACGCACCCCCCACTTGCCACAATGCGCCGCCTCCACCTCGCCGCCGCCCTCCTCGTCCTCCTCCCCCTCGCCGCCTCCGCCGCCGGAGGCAAGTCGGCGGCGAAGGCACCCGCGGCACCGCCCGCCCCGCCGAACATCACGGCGGCTATGGCGAAGGGCGGCTGCAAGGCGTTCGCTGCCCTGGTCGCGGCCTCGCCGGACGCGTACTCAACGTTCCAGTCGGCCGTGGACGGCGGCGTGACGGCGTTCTGCCCCACCGACGACGCCGTAAAGTCGTTCATGCCCAGGTACAAGAACCTCACCGCCGACGGCAAGGCGTCGCTGCTGCTGTTCCATGCCGTGCCCGTCTACTTCTCGCTGCAGAGCCTCAAGTCCAACAACGGCATCATGAACACCCTCGCCACCGACGGCTCGACCAAGAACTACAACTTCACGGTGCAGAACGAGGGCGACCAGGTGACCATCAAGACGGACGCCTCCGATGGCGCCGCTCGGATCAAGTCCACGGTGTACGACAAAGACCCCATCGCCATCTACGCCCTGGACACGGTGCTTGAGCCGGTGGAGCTCTTCGAGCCCGTGGAGGCGCCGGCGCCGCCTCCCGCCCCGATCGCGGACGCGCCCAAGGCCTCCAAGAGGGCGCGCCACAGGCACGTAGCGGACTCGCCCGGGCCGGCCGGTGACGACGCGCCGCCCGCTGACCAGAGGAAGGACTCCAAGAAGAACGCGGCGGCCGGCGCCCCATGTCTCCGGTGGCTGGCCGCCCTGCCCGTCGCCTTGGCCGTGGCCGCTGCCTTGGCTTAGGGGCTTCCTTTTTCGAGGTGGATCTGTAGGGGAGGTGGTGGTGTGTCGGTGGGTGGTGGCAGTCAGTGCGTTTGCTTGTGCGGTGAGATTTGTGTTTCTTGGATGGAATTGGCAAAAAATTACCTTTTCTTCTTTGCTCTTTCTTGCTCAATTGATGTTATTACTTGTTAGTATCAAAAATCTAGGTGGTATCAAATATACTAGCCTCATAGGCGCGGCGCCACGCCGCGCCAGCCACCGTGTGTACCGAAATAAAAGAGGCGATAATCCGTGAGGAGTTTGGGAAAAAATTTTAAAAAATGGAGGGCGCATGTGTATTTTCGGGAAAGTCAAAGGGTTTTTTCGTTAAAAACCGAGGGCCTGTACGTAATAAATGAGAAAGGCAAAGGACTTTTTCGTAAAAAATTGAGGGCCTGTACGTAATAAACGAGGACTCGTACGTAATTTAGAAAACCGTGGGGCGCTATCCTGCAAAAATTTCGGTGGGAAAAAAACTTGCAGGGACCTTTCCGCGAGGAAAAAAGGACCTTTACGTAATTTCCGGAAAACTGGAGGAAATGGACTCCCCTGGCCGTACAGAAATTCTCCCGCCACGCGCCGACGACGCGAGTCTGTGGTGGCGGAGATGCCGACGTGGCTCGGCTCGCTGCGTAGGAAGTCCCCCGCAAATGTATATGTTATAATTTGAGAAGTGCTAAAGAGCACTTGAGTGTTTTTTGGGTTTAAAAGCACTTAGATTTTATAACGTTAGATCTCCATCTAGCAGATCTCCTATATCCTTCTCACTCTAAAAAAACGAATCTAGAGCGTTGGATCTCCATCTAACGAATCTCCTATAACCCACCCTCTCCAAAAAAAAATATGAGTGCTCTGAATCTGAGACGTTGGATAGAGATCCAACGCCTAAAAAACTTCCAACCCCCAAATACCGCTGGAGTATTCCCTAGACGCCTCTAATATATTTTGAGCCAAATTTGATATATGCCACTTAGAAAATTGCCACTTTGACATGTATCACTCAGTTTTTCTGAAAATTCAAAAATTGCCACTCCAGTTTCTTCCTCTTTGACATATGCCATTATCACTTATTTTATCCTATTTTCTTTTCTATTATCTGATTTTTCATATATTTCAAAGATGAACTGCTGGCTTTGCCCCTTACCTATTCATCTCATCCCTCGTTCTCCCAGCTAGAGCCACTCCCTCCTCCCCAGCGCCGCCCCCTCGGAGCTCCCTTCCTTCTCCCCGCCTGCCCCCGAGCTCCTCCCTCCTACCCCATCGGCCTCCCCACCCCTATCGGCGCCAAATCCAATCTCCCCCACCGCCCTAGAACTCCTCCCTCTTCCCGCCCCCCTTAGAGCCGATCTGGCCTCCCCACCGCCCTAAGCTCCTCCCTCCCCTCGCCGATTCGACCACGATTGCTCACGACCGTGGCCGCACACGACCACGGTCGCCCACGACCGCAACCACATATGACCACGACCGCCTTCAACCACAACCACAGCCGCCTTTGACCATGGCAGCCTTCGACCACGACCACGACCACAACCACCTTCGACCACTACCACAATGAAGACGGGAGCGGTACGGAGGGGGCGACAAGGAGGGGAGCGGTGCGGCTGGGGAAAGCAGCGCCGGGGGAAGCCAGGGGCGGCGCTAGGAAGGAGGGAGGAGCTTCGGCGGGAAGAACGAAGGGATGAGAGGAATAGACAAGGGGCAAAACCGGTGGTTCATTTTTGGAATATATGGAAAATCAGATAATAGGAAAAAGAAAGAAAATGAGTAATAATGGCATATATCAAAAAAAGGAAGAAACTGAGGTGGCTAATTTCGAATTTTAGGAAATTAAGTGGCATATCTCGAAGTAGCAGCTTTTTAAGTGGAATATATCAAATTTTGTCTATATTTTAGATCTAAAGCAGGAGACTAAAATAGAAATGGTGATGCGCATTTCAGTGTTACTGGCTGTCATAATAATTTTGGAATGATCGCATAGACCTCTCTATGTGGGAACTGGCAACATAGGATATGTTGATGTTGTTCACCTAAACTTGCACACAATTTAATGGGTCTGTTGAGGTGAGCTTCATGCAGGCAGCAGGTGCAGCGCCCATGAAACATGGCGTGAAAAAGGTGAACGGGTGTGCTGCGTGAATCACACCCTATACAAAGCCGGAAGGTTTCGCGGCCGGCGAGAGCAGCCACGTCGCCCCTGCGCACGCTCCGCCCACCGCGTGGCCAGAGGAATTTCGGTACGGTCTGGTGAGCTGTTTTGCGAAAAAGTCCCCGCGTTTTTCTGAAATTACGTAAAGGTCCTTGGTTCTCGCGAAAAGGTCCCTACCAGTTTTTTTCAAGTCCCTCCACTTTGCAGGATAGCGTCCTGCGGTTTCTAAATTACGTACGGATCCTCGTTTATTACGTACAGGCCCTCGATTTTTTGCGAAAAAGACCTTTACCTTTTTTGAAAATACACATGTGCCCTCGATTTTTTAAAAATGTTTTTAAAAAAACTCCTCACGAATTATCGCCTCTTTCACTTCGATACACACGGTGGCTGGCGCGGCGTGGCGCCGCGCCTATGAGGCTAGTTTAATAAATGGGAATTACAAAGTGAGCATTGCGGATCTCTAGGGCGCATATATTAATAGCAAACTAATTTTTAGTTTTAGTTTATGAATATGGTTTTTGTCTGAAATTATTTGTTTTTTCTAAAAAAATAAGAAAAATGTGAAAAAAAATTGAAAACACGTTATATCGTCACGGACAATGCAAAAAATAAAGGCAAAAATCCAAATTAAAAACTGATATGATCGAGATGGTTTCTGATATAAATAAATTGAAAGTCAAAAAATAACTAAAAATTGAAACCATCTGGAGAGGAGAGCCACTCTCAGGGGCGGAGCCAGGATCCAGACAAGGGGGGCCGACCCGCCAAGGCGCCGGCGTCATGGGCCCTGGGCGTCGTGTGTCGGCAAAATTAAACATACACATATATAATTAAACATACGCATATATATTGTCATATAAATTCAATCATAACACATATGGCAAAATAATGTAGTATACGTCTAGTAACACAAAAGAAAGGTACTTTCATTACATCTCCACAAACTTGAATTTGTTACATCTCCACTAACTTGAATTTAGCACGACAATTACCAACTAGATCATAAGATTTGATAATATCATTGGAACTAATCTTGGCTGCCAATTCCTTTTCAATATAAACTATCATGTAGCTTCGCAAAAAGCCATCTCCCATTTTAGTCCTAGTACGTGTCTTGGCAAGTTTCACGGCTGAAAAGACTCTCTCAGTGGTCGCTGTTGATACTGGAAGAGTTATGACTAATCTTAGCAATCTATCGACCATTGGATAAATAGAATTTTTACCTAATCTCACTAGTCTCTTTGTTAGATCAGCAAGTGATGGCAATGTACTTAGCTCTGGATGGTTGCATACATCAAGTTGAAAATGTGGTAGTCGACACTCCAATTGAGCTTGATCTTGACTTGAAAAATCAGCGGGCCTAATTGACTAATTGACTGTGATTAAGGGTGATTAAGGGATCCTATTAATGCATCTGGTGGACCATTGGGGGGCCAGGCCCCTGCCCGCCCCCTCTCTCCGCCCCTGGCCACTCTGACTTGAGCTGTCGGGGTGACTAGTAAGCTTTGGTGCTCCACTTTTGAGTGATTGCTCGTGCGTACGAGTTATGACCATAGAGTTATGAGGTAAATTTGCAATTCTCGTGGTTCTGCAACCATAATCTATGCATGCATTGCTTGGGAATGATTGTATAGAACCGTAGGTCTTTCTTAGAAATTTTTGTACGAATAATATATTTTTTAATCAAAATTATAGTAATATATCCGTGGCAAAAAATTTTTATAAAAATAGGCTTCAGTTGTCCAATGGAGAGATTGGGCGACGGAGCCAATCGCCCAACCGGGAGGCGACACGTGGGCAATATGGTAACAGTTGGGTGAGTTATTGTTGTCTCCTGGACGTTGGGCGACCACATGAGGAACAGGTGGTGCATTCGTCACCTAGGAGCGAACTTTTTCAAACGGTTTCCGAAACAACCGTTGATGAAGTTATTCAAGAGGCTGACGATGCAGAATCAGCGGAGAAAATTTGATGCTTTGTGGGCGTTGTTGGATGAGCACAGCAGGAAGCACGTTGACGAGAGGGGCCAGTCATTCCTAGGGTGGCACAACCGCAATGCTTGGCAGTACTCGATGAGCCTAACCCAGCTGGTCCAAGAAGGAGCTCACAAAATATCAAGTGCTTCTCCCAGTGGATCGAGAGAGAACCATTGGAAAAGTGGTCACTGTTGTACAACATGAACGGGGCAAGGTACGGTATAATGACAACTAATCTTGCTGAGGTGTACAATTGGCTTCTTAGGGCCTCCGTTCTCAGCCCCTTGTCATCATCGTGGAAGGTGTTCTTCATAGTACAATTGGCTACTTCAAGGAGAGGCACGCGAATGCCGCACTTCATGCGGCCAATCTCCGAGCCCTGTATTCATCGAAAATCACGGCATACATGGAGACGAAGGCACAGAAGGGTCAATTGCACACAGTAAAGGTCATGGGCAACATGGAGCATCGTTTCGACGTGATACTCCGTGATAGAGCCCGATTTGGGACAGCTCGTTCCCTTGTTACCCACAAGGTATACCTTGGAGATCATGCAAACGAATCTAGCTGCACGTGCAACAAACTGAAGCTGTTACACAAGCCATGCTCTCATGTCCTCGCTGCATGCGGGACCGTGGGCAGGAATCCTTCGAACTTCATATCCGAGCACTTCTTTAAGGAGAGGGTACTGCATGCTTTGTGTGGGGAGCTTCGGGGGTTTAGGGTTGTCGGAAACTTCGCCACCTTAGACATTGCAGCGAGAACCTAGATTCCAAATGTTAACATGTTGAAGGGTGGGAAGGGTCGGCGACAGAACCAACGTATTAGAAATGATATGGACAAATCCCAAACCGGAGCATATGGTGCACGTTGCGGGCAATGCGGTCAGGAGGGGCATGGCCTGTACTACTAGTTGTTGGAGACTAGAAATAAATTTACATTGTAAACTGTGTTTGTTTAGTACGCTCTTATGACGTGCGGAATGTCGTACTAAATGTATCGTATATTTCGTGTACCATTTGTACAATTGCTATATTACATCCCTTTTTTCTGTAATGTAGTTGGTGTTGTGCTGGTAGTGTAGTATTGCTCTGTTTATTTACTTACTAGTTGTAATTACTATTAGTTTACATGCGTTGTTTTTTGATTCCTTATAAGTGCTAACTTGGATTCTTTTTGCAGGTATGGCTCGTGATGGTCGTGACTCGGACTAGCGGTACCCCTGTTGGACCAGCACCTAGACCGCCTGCATCGCGCTTCCCGTCGTGTGCCGCCTACAGGGAGCGCGGACGAGCCAGTTGAGCTGGGAGTGGTCCGAACATGCACACCTCGCGTGGCCTAGAGACTCGATCCCCGTAGATAGTCAGGTTTGCACTCTGCCAGCATTTTAGTTTTGCCGTAAGAACGTTCCGTGCCGACCTTCACTTTGTTTGCATGTTGCGGGATGCCGGGCCCACCGTGGCCGCGGGCGGGGACGACGTCGTGAAGCGATCACGACGCTTCCTGTTCGACCGTCCCCTGCTGACGACTTTGGTGGAACGTTGGCGCCCCAAGGCGTACACTTTCCACCTCCAATTCAAGGAGATGACGCCGACCCTGCAGGATGTGCTCCTGCTTCTTGGCCTTCCGATTGCGGGAGCCGCAGTCTTCCTACCAGATGTCTCGGCCGAGTGGCGCGCTGACATGCTCGGCAGATTCGAGGGGGTCCTTCTACCGGGTGTCGCATATGACTACTACATCTTCCCAACGAGTCAGAAACACAGGCCGTCGCTGAGGTGGCTCGCACAGTTCTGGGTACGTGGTCTTTACAATCAATCATGTCGTCGAAGCTCTTATTTGCGTTATTACGTACTAATAACATCTTGTTTGTATTCAGGTGGAGCGAATCATCTTAGGGTGTGTTTGGTTGCTGGGATAGAGTGGGATGGGATGGGACGGGGATGGGATGAGATGGTTCCACAAAAAAACTGGAACCACATGGTCCAGCATCTAAGAAGAATATTCTCTAAATTTGCACAGGCTCATCCCACTTTGGACCATTCCATCCCACCCCATCCCTCAAACCAAACACATGGATAGGCTTGGTCAAAGGAACCATCCTATTCCATCCCACCCCATCCCAGCAACCAAACACACCATTAGATCACGTGGTCTGCTAGTAGACACCTTGCATGTCACAGTGGAAGAACAAGTTGCAATGTTCATCCACATTGTGAGTCAAAAATGGTCAAACAGATTAGTTGTTTTAAGTTCAATAGATCGGGTGAGATAGTTAGTAGGTACTTCAATGCTATTTTAGATGGCCTCTGTATCCTTTCCTGTGATCTCATATGCATCTAAACGACTGAACACATTTAAAGATAACAAATAGCCCAGGCAAATTTCAACCCTACTTTTAAGTACTATTTCAATGATCTATCCATTACTTTTCTCAAGTGTACTCTATAGGTTCCATCTTCATCTATTGAATAGCACTTCTCTCATTCCAGAGATACTAAAATCCTTCCTCCTTCCTCCTACTTTCTCCTCTGTTGATCAGTGCTAGTGTGTTGCATGGTCGAACCTTGCCGGCCTTCTTTCTTGGTGTGCATCGAAAGGAGGGAGAGCGGGAATTCCGAACCATTTCCATGGAGGGCTCCTACATGGGACGACAATAATGTTTTTGGGTAGCACATTTGCATTAAGATTTCTGGGCAGTATATTTGCGTGACTGCTCTTACTCTGCTACTTATATGTCAAGTTTACGTTTCTTCCTGATCTTTGTTAAGCTCTACTATAAGTTGTTTGTACGATATATCAACCCTGTTGTAATTCTTTTTTATGTATTTTCTAAAGTACAATAAGTTGCATGTGATTAGTTATAAGTTTTATACCACTAACATTTACAGTATTTACCTTCTAGTAAAAATTAGAATTAAAATCTTAACTCACGTTTGCAACACACCTATCTTCCCCGTCCTTCGCAAATTGTAGTGTGCTCAAGTGGTCTCAGTCGTGTCTGTATGCGTGAGTTTGTGGGGGTAGTGTATGTGTATGTGTACGCATGCCGTTTTATAAAAAAGTATATAGTTGTCAACTATGTGTCATTTGTGAGTGGTAGATGGTGTTTCATGTTTTGTGTCTAGTACATCAAAAGATAAATGGACCAGAGGAATTTTAAGCAAGTAGAAGCACATCAGAGTAAAAACCTTATGCCGCTAAACAGCGAGCTTACGATATTCCCCTCTCTCTCTCTCTCACACACACACACAAAACGAGGCGCTATATTCGGTCACATCCACTATGATTGATCGCTGATATATATTGAAGCAATGTAAATCAACAAGTTATAATCAACTCGGCTTCGGCTTTGAGCTTCTGACTTATTTTTCATTATTCATAAGTTTCATTTTTTTGAACTTTTAGCTTTTTGTTGAGTTTTTTTGCCGATTTTTTCCCCTATATTTGTTTGTATTATACGTAATGGGCTAACATATTTTTTATATTTTTAAAATTTAATTATGCTAAATAAACCTTTGTCAGCTACCGTGTTTTTTTCAGCCAACTACAGTATTTTCAGTCATAATCCATGAGCTTTCCAGCCGAACCGATCACCACTAGGTGTGCTGGTAAATAGATCTGATACATTGATTATTCCAAACCCTATTCACATGTCCCAAATAAAACAGAAACGATTTTTTTGCTTAGTGCTTCCACCATAGCAGCGATAATCTTGAGTTTGGTTCTACCACTGACTGCTGGGCCCTCCAACCGCACATTCTCCTCCCGCCAAAAACGCGCAAAAGAAAAAGAGACCACAGAAAAAACTCCCGCCACGCGAAAACCTCTCCACAACCCACGCGTGGGCCCTCAACGCAGCCAGGTCACCGATCCGCGCCGGAAACCCCGTCCTCCCCGCCCTCCCACGCCACGTCACCGATCCACGCTGCTCGCATCCCAACCGTCCCTCCCGAACCCAACCCAACGCCCCGATGCCCCTCCACGTCACGGATCCGCAGCACGCACCTCCCACCAATCGCGGCCCACCTCCCCAGCTCTATAAGTCAAGCACGACCCCGTCCCTTCCACACAACGCATCCCAATCCCCAAACCTTCCTCCGATTCCCCGAGCTCGCAGCCAGACCACCAGCCGATCCCTCCCCATGGCGCCCAAGGCCGAGAAGAAGCCCGCGGAGAAGAAGCCGGCGGAGGACAAGGCCGGCGAGAAGGCCCCGGCGGCGGGGAAGAAGCCCAAGGCGGAGAAGCGGCTCCCGGCGTCCAAGTCCGCCAAGGAGGGCGGCGAGAAGAAGGGCAAGAAGAAGGCCAAGAAGAGCGTGGAGACGTACAAGATCTACATCTTCAAGGTGCTCAAGCAGGTGCACCCCGACATCGGCATCTCCTCCAAGGCCATGTCCATCATGAACTCCTTCATCAACGACATCTTCGAGAAGCTCGCCGGGGAGGCCGCCAAGCTGGCTCGGTACAACAAGAAGCCCACCATCACCTCCCGCGAGATCCAGACCTCCGTCAGGCTTGTCCTCCCCGGCGAGCTCGCCAAGCACGCCGTCTCCGAGGGCACCAAGGCCGTCACCAAGTTCACCAGCTCTTAGAGCGCGGTTCCTCGGTTCTAGGATCGATCTAGTGGTGCTGCTCCTTTCACGTCCCCTTCCCCTGTATTGTTGTGGTCGTTGCAGCGGTGTAGTTGCCCTGCCTCTTCTGTTGTCTCTCGTGACTCGTTCATGTGTAGTGTTTAGTCTAGTGGTGGTTGATTCTTGTAGGAAGCGTGTGGTCGTGGTCTTGTTACTGGTGTTCTGTTCCTAAACAGTAATGACTACCATTGCAATTTCTGATTGCTAAATTCGTGTGATAAGTTGTGAACAATTCCTTCCTGAATGTTTGCTTGAATCCCAGTGACAAGTTTGGTGATGCTGTATTTCCCATGATTCTGCCTATTCGATGCGTTGTTGGGAGTAAATTGTGGGGTTGTGGCGTTCATTGAACTGGCACTGTTTGAAAGAAGTGTTGGCCAAATCTGCCGATTCTGTTCTTCGGTGCGAATCTCGGACCACTGAGGAACAATAGGGTTTTGTGTTGGGAATTCAGCTGGTTTGAATCTGTGAATGGTGCGCGGCTACGCGGGGTTTGGAATTTGATTGCTCGGAATTGTTTGGGCGGGCGTTTCTCAAAAGATACGGAGGCAGGCCGCAGGCAGGTGGTATTTGGGCGGGACCGCTGGAGTTTCTCAATTTTGAAGAGGCGGGCAAGCATTGCTTTGGCGGGGTTCAAATTCGGTGCTCAAATTTAAACGATTTGGCGCGGTGTAGATTTGAGATTTGGAAATCTGACTTTGGCCTCGAAATAGTGGGGGTTCCATGCTTCCATTGCGGAAGCAATCGTACCTCAATGTTAGCAGCGGCAAAGCGCCTGCTTTCGGATTCGCGCGGAGGAAGAAGCCTAGAACCGTCGGATCACCAGTGGCTTCTCCCTCGCCTCAACTTCCACCGCGTCTTCCTCTCCGCCTCTCCTCCGCTCCAAGCAAACCCTTGGCGCGGCCGCTGCAGCTCCTTCGCACCGGCAGTGGCGGCGGAGGATGAGAAGTTGCACTGGTGCATTGGCCGCTCCGCGGCGATCTGGGCCCCGTCGACGGCGGTCGCCGAGTGCAGCTCTGCGGATTGTTGCCCTGCGCGGCGCTCACGTCGGCCTTACCCTCAGCGACCGCTCCGGCACGATCCAGGTCGATCTGTTCTGCTACTAATCCCAGGTATACAGCTTCGAGACGAATGTGTTGTCGGCGGCAAGTACTTAGCAGTACTACCATACAATTTAAGCCGACGTTTTAGAAATTATAAATTTATAATGGTTCTACCTGCTACTGTTGTTGTGCGAGTGCTCTCCAATCTCCATACTTGTAGAGGTGGGCTCATTTGTAGTGATGTGTAGTTGCTGGCTTGCTGCCACTGAACTAGAGAAATATCTAGTGGTTTTGCTTGGTGAGTTTTTGCATTGACAAGCAGAACTGGTTGTGCAGGTGTTCTACTGATTATAGCTACTGCTAGCTATTGTTATTAAGCAGTGTTATTGTAGGATTATGGTGCAATCAAAGGGATGAATGATTATCTTTGTTCTTTGATGTCTAAAAATAAATATCAAACCAGAAGAAAAATCAATCTAAATTATCAGATGTAGATTTCGACCGCAAGTTGTTTGTTTGTTCGCTTGACTTCCTTTACGCGCAGTCGATGAATCTTCCCTGCAACCTGCTCATCTAGCTGATACTACTTCTCGGGCTCCAGAAATGTTTGGAATGCCGCAGGAGAATATGTTAGATGATGACTGTGGATGCTCCTCGCACCCACTGGAGAATATGTTGGAAGATGACTGTGGACACTACTCGCATTTAAAGTTAGGTGGTGCATTTAGCAGATGCTCCCTGGCCAAGTCTGCTGGCGATCTTGAGAAGCTTCTGCCCAAGTCTGCCAATGATGGTGATGTTTATCAGAACAGCACTGCTTCTTCAGGAACAATGATTAATCACAACGATTCCAACTGCGCTTGTGCTACAAATGCCTTTGTATTTGCACAGAACGAGCCATGTCAGATGCCATCTTCATTGGCTAAACCATCTTTAGAATTTGATAGGACTGGTACAGTTGTGGATACGCAAATGGTGTCTGCTACTCTGTTCACATCAAATGATAGCCTTAAAAATGAACCAGTAATGATAGCCTTAAAAAAGAACCAGTATTAGATTCAGTCAACAGCCATCCAGAACAGTCTGGTCATGCTCAGGCAAAATTTTCGACTCAGAGTGAAGCATATGATGTTTCTGTTAGGAAGAACATGGATGAATCTGTAACGCTAGATGTTTTGAGCGGTGCTTCATCTAAGAATGAACGTGTATTGCACACTGCAGAAAGGGATAGTACAATGTCAGCAGACAAATGCTTAAGAAGCCTACAACATGGAGGTAATGTTTACACTTGCTTTCGGTTAAATGCGTCATTCTTATTTAACGACATGCTTCTTGCTTTCTTACCAAACTCCTGATCCTGCAGGGGCAGAACAAAAGATATTTTGTTTTGATGTTTCCATGGAAATAAATGTCGATTCATGCAGAGCAGTGAGTGATAAAACCCAGTCTCCACGACCTTCTGCTAAGCACCTTTTATGTAGTTCCGTTCCTTCCGGATCTGGCGAGATGGACGCTTCATTCAAGTCAGATGTTCAAAACTCTGCTAGTCACCTAAACAGATCTACTGCAAGTGGAATCCAAGCACAAGGGAATTCATCGTGTGGAAAGGTAGCGACGAACCGGAAAGATGACATTCATGACCAGCTGGAAACTAGAGCAGATCTCTCGGGAAGCCACAACCTTCAGTTCGCTACTTCTAGTTCAGGATCTCGTGAGTGCATTTCATTCAATTCGGAGGGAAGGAGCGATGCAAGTAACTGGAAGAGTCCAGTGGCACGTGAAGTTCATGCAAGTGCGAATTCTTCCCCCGAAAGAAGTATGGCTAGCCTGTCAGATGTTATCCGTTGCAATTCTCCAAGGATGAAAGCTTCATCGTGTAATGGCAGCAGTCCAGTAGAAATGGTTCCTCAATGTTCTCAATCACATTCTTTAGAAAACAATCTAGATGCAGCGACCAGTTCTTCGCCTAGCTGCTCTGATATTTTATCCGATGTTGATGGACGCTGCGTAAGAAAGTTATCTTTAGCAAATATATACTACCTTTTCCTTCAAAAGTGTTAGATACATTCCCAATTGATGATTGTTCATCCGTTCGAAAACAGGTTTACATAAACCTGTCCACAGTTCTACTTTGCATTCACAATTTTACCTGAAATTTTTTTTTGCATTTATTTTGTTTATCTCTGGTACTGTTGTGTGTGATGAATAAGTCTCTGTACTGTGGTCTTTGTGGGGCTGTGGTAGTTTTTGTTTTTTGACTGCTTTAGGACAGCATCTGCTTTTAGGACAGCATCTGCTTTTGCTTTAGGACAGCATCTACTTTTAGGACAGCATTCGCTTACGACAAAGATCTGCTTTGCTTTAGGACAGCATCTGCTTTTAGGACAAGATCTCGCTTTAGGACAGCATATTGACCGCTTTAGGACAGCATCTAGGATAGCATCTTAGCATATGCTTAGCTGGTTCTCAGCCTATAAATTTGTATCCCCAACCCCTTAGGTTGGTATGGCATTGCGTGAGTAATAAACAAGAAAACTTGCCCCATCTCCTAGTGTCATCCTCTCCATGAGAGTAAGGATCTTGCTATCACCAAGAGCAAGAGTCCCGACTAACAAGTGGTATCGAGCCTTAGTATCCTCGTAGCTTGAGCATCTCCCGCTCATCTCCTTCTCCAGCCTCGCGCAGCCCGCCCATGAGCGGAGCAGCCCCGCCGTCCCCGCCACTCCTCTCCCGAGACGGCAGCTGCCGTCGAAGCACCCTCTCTCCACGCAATGACCCTCAGAGCGCCATGTCCGCGGCGGTCTCGGCGCCGGCCGCCTCGAGCATGCGGCGTCGCAGACGGCCGAGCTCGTCGCGTGGCAGAGCAGCAGAGGAAGCGGCGGCGAGACGCTGCGGCGAAAGGGCGTCAAGGCCGGCGCGCGAGCCGGGCAGCAGCCGTGGCGAGGTGGAAGCAATGGCGGCGGCGGATGCAGCGCGTCGCGGCAAAGCCAGAGGTCAAGTTTCGCGGCAAAGAATGCAGCCCGGCTCCGATGATGACGGCGACGCGACCCTCACTGCTGGAGAGGAGGCGCGCAGGGCGAACGGCGCAATGGGCAGCCGCGCGACGCCACGAGCGCGCGCGGCGCCTGGCGCGGGCGCGACGCGCGCCGGCGCTCGGAAGAGGCGACACGGCGGTGGCGCTCTGGAGGAGGCACGCCACGGCGGCGGCGTGACGGGTCGACGGAGCGCGCCCTCACAGCAACGCGCTCTCTCCCGGTTCGGATGCGTGGTCACCACGAGTACCGGTCGCCGTCGAGGATGTCGGCCCGCGGCGGGTGGCCTACCCTCACCAAGACCAACTACGTCGAGTGGGCTGCGGTGATGAGGGTGAAGCTCAGTGCGGCATATGTGGGATGCGATCCGACGGCGACGCCGACTACGACCGGGATCGACGGCGCTGGATGCTCTCATCGCTGCAGCCCCGCCCGAGATGCGCTTCGCTACCAACAAGCGGATCGCCAAAGAGGCTTGGGACGCCATCGCCGCAAAGACGCATCGGCAGCGACGCGCGCCCGCAAGTCTACACTACGTGCACTACGCACGGAGTGGGAGAACGCCTTCAAGCCGGTGAAGACGTTGATGACTTTGCTCTCCGTCTCAACACTCTTGCGGTTGGTGCAGATTCGGTTACGACACCTACGGCGAGAGAGGCGTGAGAAGCTCTTCCGCTGCGCCCCCGAGAAGTACAAGCGGATGGCTCGCTCGATCGGGTCTCTGCTGGACCTTTCCACGATGACCATCGAGGAGGCGCGGTCGCCTCAAGGTCGCCGACATCGATGAGCCACGAGCCTCTCGGGACCGTCACCATTGGCGGAAGCTCCTCCTCACTCGGGAGCAAGGGTGCCGCCAAGGTGACAAGAAGAAGGAGCCTTCTTCCACGACAGCGGCCGCAAGAGTGGCAAGCGGCAAGCGCGCAAAGGCGCCAGGCGGCGATGCCGGCAAGCAAAGCGCAGCGAGGCGACTCTTGCCACAAGCTGCGGCAAGCTTGGTCATTGGGCCAAGGAGTGTCGACGACCACGACGCGGCAGCCCACGTCGCGCAGCGAGGAGGAGGAGCGGCCGGTCTGTTCATTGCTCATGCGAGCATCGACCACCTCCGCCGCACCGCCGCAGTGGCTCTCCTCCACCTTGACGAGCCAAAGCACACGCCTCCTCGGCGGCGGCCCGCAATGACAAGACAAGCGGGTGGTGCCTCGACACCGCGCCACCCACCACATGACCGGCGGCGGAGTTCTTCTCGAGCTCGACTCAGCGTTCGAGGCACCGCTCAAGTTCGGCGCGCTCGCCGTGGAGATCAAGGGCGTCGACTCGCTGCGTCTTCGCCGCCAAGATCGGCGAGCACCGGCCGCCACCGGCGTCTACTACATCCCCGATCTGCGGAACTCCATCATCGCCTTGGGATACGGTGGATGAGAACGGCTCGCGTGTCGAGATCGAGCACGGTGCCGCGGATTTGGGATCTTCGACGCCGCCTCCTTGCCAAGGTAACGAGGCGCAAATCGACTCTACACTCTTCACGCGGTGGCACAACCCCTCGTCTCGCGGCTCGTCGGGACGGAGGCGTGGCGAGGCACGAGCGCTTTGGGCACCTTCACCCGAGGCCCTGGCGGCTCGGTGCCACGGAAATGGTGCGAGGCTGCGCCGTGCCTTGACCATGTGGAGCAGCTCTGCGACGTCTGCGTGTTGGCGGCAGGCGACTCCTTTCCCTAGCGGCGAGTTTCCGAGCCAAGGAGAGGCTCGAGCTCGTGCACGGGACTTGTGTGGCCCGTGACACCGCCACACCGGAGGACGACGCTACTTCCCGCCGCCGTCGGCGACCTCTCCGCTACATGTGGGTGATGGTCCTCGGCAGCAAGGAGAGGCTGCCGCGACGCCATCAGCGCACGCAGTCGCTGCGAGGCGAGTGCGGCGCAAGCGCGCGCGTCTTTGCGCCGCAGAACAACGGCGGCGAATTCACGGCGGCTGAATTCGCGTCGTATTGCGCGATGAGGCATTCGGCGCCACTACTCCGCCGTCTGACCGCAGCGAACGGCGTCGTCGAGCAGCGCAACGAGGCGGTTGTGGGGATGGCTCGCACTCCTCAGCGAGGGGATGCCGCCTTCTCGGGAGAGGCGGTGGTAGTGCCGTCTACATCCTCAACCGCCGCCTACAGGCGCTCGGCGGCGGACGCCGCGTCTGGCTCGCATGGGCGCAAGCGGCGGTCTCCACTTGCGGGTCTTGGCTCCCTCACGTTCGCCAAGGAGCTTGGCCACATCGGCAAGCTCGGCGGCGAGAGCACTCGGGAGTGTTCATCGGCTACGCGGAGGCTCGAAGCCTCACCGCATCCTCGACCCGTCACACGTCAGCGTCCGCATCTCGCGTGGACGTTGTGTTCGGCGAAGGCGGCGGGCCGTGGGACAAGGCGGTGGGCGATGGTTCGGCCTCGACTCGTGGACTTTGTTGTCGACCACGCCCGCCGAGAGAGCGGGAGCTAGCGGCTCGTCTTCACCGAGCTCGTCCACTCGACACCTTGCTCGCCACCAGCTCCGGCGAGTGCTCCACCACCTTCGGCACCGGCTACGCCCCACCCTTCACCACCGGCTCACCACTCTCCTGCACCGGCGGCCACACCACCGGAATCGGCCCCAACAGCTTCGGTCCACGATGAGGAGCGCATGGTGGAGTTCGCTACTCATTGTCCCACGGCGAGGACGCGTCGACGCCTACCACGACGACGAGCCTCGCGCTATCGTACCATGGACAACATCCTCGCGAGCCGTCCCTCGATCCGGCGCAGCGCGATCGCGAGGCGGAGGCGCACTTGGCATGCGACGACGGCGAGCCCCGCTCCTTCGCTGAGGCGGAGGGAGACGCGGCGTGGCGTGTCGCGATGAAGCAGGAGATGGACGCCGTCGAGCGGAACCGGACGTGGGAGCTGGCGGATCTTCCTGCCGGTCACCGCGCGATCACCCTTAAGTGGGTGTTCAAGCCGAGCGGGATGAAGCGGCGCCATCGTCAAGCACAAGGCTTCGCTTGGTGGCACGAGGCCGTGCGGCGAGGAGGCCGACCGATGACGCCGCGCCTCCGCCGCACGGATGGAGTCCGTCGACTCCTCCTGCGCTAGCCGCCCCAGAAGGTCGGCGTGTTCATCACATGGATGTCAAGTCGGCATTTCTTAACGGCGACTTGAAGGAGGAGGTCTCACGTGCATCAACCGCCGGATTTGCGATCCCGGCAAGGAGGGCAGGTGCTCGCTCGCGCAAGGCCCTCTATGGCTTGCGGCGACAGCACCGAGGGCGTGGAACGCTAAGTGGACTCCACCCTCAAGCAAATGGGGTTCCGGCGAGAGCGCACACGCAGGCCGCAGCGATCTGCGGCGGGCAAAGGCGGCAACGCCTGCCGGTGGGTGTCTCGTCGGCGACTTGGTGATCATTGGCACCAAGGATGCGAGGTGGCGGCATTCAAGGAAGAGATGAAGGCCACCTTCCGGATGAGTGACACGGGGTCTCTCCTTCTACTTAGGGATCGAGGTGCACGGGATGATTCGGAATCACGCCGACTGCATCCGCCACGCCAAGCGCGTCGTTGAGCTAGTGGGCTCACCGATCGCAACCCGCTCTCACTCCAATGGAGGAGAGGTGAAGGCCGAGCCGCGACAAAGACGACGGAGGAGGTGGGCGCCACGCAGATCGCGGCGTCTTGTGGGGAGCCTTCGCTACCTCGCCCACACGGCCGGACTTGGCATTCTCCGTCGGCCACGTTAGTCGGTTCATGCAACGGCCGACGACGAGCATCGCCGGCCGTGAAGAGGATCATCCGCACGTTGCGGGGACTCTGACTACGGCCTCCATTACCCGAGGTGTCCGTGGCGGCACGCCGTCGAATGCAGCGGCAGCGACCACGCGAGGCGACATCGACACCAAAGAAGAGCACAAGCGGGATTCTCTTCTTCCTCGGCAAGTGTCTCGTTCATCTGGCGATCAATCAAGCAGCGGTGGTGGCCTGTCACCGTGAGGCCGAGTACATAGCGGCTTCCACCGCTCGACTCGAGCACTCGGCTCGCTCGATCGCTTGGTGATCTCCTCGGCGGGGACAGGCGTTGGAGCTCGGGTGGACAAACAAGTCCGCTCTAGCCCGGCAAAGAACCCGTTTTTCATGAGCGAGCAAGCACATCCGGGTGAAGTACCATTTCATCCGAGGTCGCTGGATGAAGGAAGCATCAAGGCAAGCTACATCAACACCACGGATCGACTTGCGGATCCGCTCACCAAGCCTCTTGGAAGGATCAAGTTCCTTGAGCTCGCTCCAAGATCGAGGATGGTTCAACCCTCCCACAAGACGACGCACAAGACTTAGGGGAGAATGATGAATAAGTCTCTGCATCTTGTGGTCTTTGTGGAAATTTGTGGTAGTTTTTGTTTTTGATCGCTTTAGGATAGCATCCGCTTTTAGGATAGCATCTGCTTTTGCTTTAGGACAGCATCGCTTAGGATGACATCTGCTTTTGCTTTAGGACAGCATCTCGCTTTTAGGACAGCATCTGCTTTAGGATGACATATTGACCGCTTTAGGACAGCATCTAGGATAGCATCTTAGCATATGCTTGGCTGGTTCTCAGCCTATAAATTTGTATCCCCAACCCCTCATGTTGGTATGGCATTGCGTGAGTAATAAACAAGAAAACTTGCCCCATCTCCTAGTGTCATCCTCTCCATGAGAGTAAGGATCTTGCTATCACCAAGAGCAAGAGTCCAACGACTAACAGTGTGGGGTTGTGAAGTGTCATTTTATAGGCAAACTTGAAAGCTTCAACGTGTTAGTTCTTTGTTTACAGACATATTCTTGCTTTAAATATCCTGATGTAGATGTAAAAACTACGACAGTAGAAGATCAGGTATTGACTCAGATGTATTATGCTGCATCTGGAAGTGGAGTATCCAACTATTAACGGCTTGTTTGCCCAATTGTTAGGATCCAAATGGACCTGGGAGTCTGGGACTAGTGACTCTAGCCTTTTGCTTCTCCTGTGAAAAGACTTGACTAAATGAAAATTTCTTTTCAAGTAATCAACAAATCAAGCTGTTCTCTTCCCCGACCCCCCAAAAGTAGGCAGACCGTCTTTCAAAACAAATCTGAGTTGCAAGTTGCAACCTTGTCAGCGCCACGTGATGTGTATGGAGATGATTAAAAAGAGGGAGAAAAGGAAAGTGACATATCTGACCAACAAAGCTGCTGGCTGAGTATCATGTTGACTACACATCCATCCTGTTAGGATCAACCATGTATCCTCTTGCCTTCCACCTAATTGCTATTTAAATCTGCAATTGCCTAACATTGCCGACCTAGAATCTAGAATTCTGGATCCATCGGTGCTGATTAGCGTGTTATGCATCACATACTGCTGGCTGCCTGGCTCCACAAAATTGCTACAATTTTTGGCCGAGTTGAAAGTAGTAAACCTTACGATTTTCAATTGAGCTGCTCGCAACTTTGTGGCCTCTGATGTTGAATCTACTGTTGATGCGTGCTGTTCCTACAAGTCCTTTATGCGTACTAATCAAACCTTTTTCCCTTTGCAGGTGACTGGTAAAAGGCTGGCGTTTTTGTCTCTCGGCATCTTTTGCATCTAAGCAATTGGGACTAGCCTTCACCTGCCACTGTCAATTTTTGCTACCGTATAATCTTACCGTTAGACCGCTCTTACAGCCCATTTTGTACACTAGTTATGATAGAACAAGCCAAGCTTGTTTCATTGGATTTGGACCCATCCTACTCAAGTCCAGTTTGTTGCTAGTTTAGTAAGCACGTTTTGCACTTAGGATTCTGTTCTCTCATTATCCCCTCATCAGTACTCTTGGAAAAAAAAAATCCAACTCCAGCATGGACACTGCACATGTAGCGTCCAGGATTAGAACAAGTATACTTGGAAAGCATCTCAATTAGATGCCTTTGCCCATTGAGGGGCTCCATGTGCTGGAGCTCATGGCTCCAAACCTAGGCTTTGTTGTATCAAGCGTAAACAAAGCTCCATTTGTTTATGCTGCCTGTAAAAATTGACTATACAATTAGATTTTAGCCCTTGTATAGGCCTACTCTGCTGTGGACGCTGCAAAAACTAACTGGCTAATTGGCAAGGTTTGAACGGTCAAGCATGCTGCATAACCTAACAGCCTGAGTCACCTAACATTACAACCCTTGAAAGATTCCTTTCGAGCTGCACTTGCATGGCTCGCATTGATGTAGATCCATGGACCACGTAGAGTAGAATAGCCGAAAACTTTATGGCGATAGGGAAAAGACTAAGGGAGCAGAGAAAGTAATAGAACAGTGTAGCCTGGCACAAAGGAGATGGCATAGTAGCACTTATCATACGTTAGGGAATGTCACTCACTCTTCAGTATGACTCTTGAGTTTGTGCTTGCCAATTGGTGCCCTCGGGTGTTTCATGTTTGTTCTCCTTGTAATACATTGACACACAAAGCTTTTGCTGTTCGCAAACAATTAAAATGGTGCCTTCGGGTCAATGTCTCTGCATAGAACCGCTATGTTTACGAATCTGAATAGAAACCATCAGCTAGCTGCATTACTATTTGCTTCAGAATTCTGACCTAACGCATGTCTGTTTTTGAGAATTCCCGTTCATTGTGTTTGGCAAGTTCATGGGCAAGAGGAACAGAATTGTAGAAGTAAGTACGCCTGAATAGGAGCTTTCGGAAACTTTAGATGGTGCTGGGATGGGGTGAGCAAGGCAGCTCTGTGCTGCTTGCTGATGGGGCAACATGGCAGCTACACAGATTCTGCGATCCTGGCCCCCCATAGATCTGGCTGTCGAAACTCTTGTCGATCTCAAGCCATCTTATAATGCAAAAGGAATAAGCCCATTTGCCCTTGTTGAACTCTTTCTAAAGTCTAGAAATTAATTATGAACTACAAAATCAGATATTTTACACCCTTTAACTATCAATATTAGTTAAAATTATCCTTTTGCTTAAAACCACAATGGTTTCACTGATGTAGCATCTACCTGTACATCCACATCTTTTCTCTTCCCTCAGCTGTATGTCCACATCAGTGCCACATATTCCTTCTCTATCTTCCTCCTTATCTCTCTCTCATCTCCAATTGTCTCTGCACCCTCTCCTCCCGAGCACTCTATTGCCACCCTAAGAAGCTTTCCTACTAGCCGAAGCTGCCCTCGTTCCTCTTCCACCTCAAGTCGCTCTCCTCCCACGTTGCCGTCATAGCCATCCTCGCCACACCCACATGACCACACCCTTCGCCACCTCCACCACATTGAGGCGCGGGGCAGGCGGTGTGGGTGCAAGTGCGATCCTGGAGTACCCAGACGCAGGAGGAGGCGACGAGCTAGATGATGTCAACGAGCGGCGGCTGTAGCACTATGTGATGGGGTCAGGACAACACTGGTCCTCCCCTTCCAAAACAATACTTCCCACTCTACACATGGATGAACACATTACCCCTCCAAATTCAATTAATTTCTATGCAATCTGTCTTTCATTGGATTTGGTTTTGATTCAATCAATTTCATGGCTTGGTTTGAGCAAATTTTTGTCCTTTTGCATCAATTTCTTAGTATTAATTTAAGCCTGAGTCGATGGTTGGTGAGCGGTCTAGTGCGGTGGCCAGCGAGCTTGAGCCAGCCCTAGCCAAAGCAAGTGGCCTATGGGCAGCGGTTCACGGTGACCGACTAGTCTAAGCTAGCCCTACTTGCATTCATACAGGAGAGGAGATCGAGACTGAGTTCATGGATTCATGCAAATAGGAGGGGGAGAGAGGATAGATATAATAGAGGTGGAAGAAAGCTAGCATGACATGGGGGTCCTGGCAGAAATAATCTTGATTTAGAGTTCAAAACGTAGTAGAGTCCATCTCCGTGTGTAACTCAAGTTGAAGTTAAGTCCGAATACATATATTAGTAGGAGATTATTAGCTTATATATTGAGAAGATTTGTAGCCAGTTTTGTAAGAAAAGTAAGAAAAAGGGGGAGCAACTAAGAGAATAAAGAAATTCAGAAATTCTTCTATGTTTTCTCCGTTTATTTGTGATGTGTGCATTTTCTCCTGGACCAAAGTTGTAACAAGTGGTATCAGAGTCTAGGCGAGAATTGAGTCGCTGAAAAAAATCGTCTCGGTGATTCCGTTTCGCACTTGTCTCGCGCGGCGCTCGGTCTGTTAAGAAAGTCAAAGACAGGCAACAGAGCATCCATTGCGTGGCTTCGTCCGAGGCCATCGCCCAACAACAAACTTAAGTAAGATGAAAAGAAATCGGAACGTTGAGGAGATGTGTCACCATTCTGTATCAAGTATGAATTTAGTAAGTCATGATTGAGATCGATTGCCTCAATATTTTAGAATCTTTGCATCTGGATGGACCTGTACCAGTTGAGTTGAGTTCCTACATGTAGCTTGCATGTAGAACGCTTTATGTAGAGTCGTGGCTGGTAGTTCATAATGCATTGAGACTAAAATTAGAGTATGTCAAGTCAAGATTAAGGGGGAGATTGTTAAAAATAATCTTGACGTAAAGTTCAAGACGTAGTAGAGTATGTCTCCATGTGTAACTCAAGTTAAAGTTGTGTCCAACTTGAAGTCCAAATACATATACTAGTAGGAGATTGTTAGCCTATGTTTTGAGGAGGTTTGTAGTCAGTTTTGTAAGAAAAGAAAGAAAAAGGTGGAGCAAATAAAAGAATAGAGAAATTTAGAAATTCTCCTGTGTTTTCTCCGTTTATTTGCGATGTGTTCGTTTTCTCCTGGATCAAAGTTTTAACAGGTCCTACCATCTTTTTTGTTTTATTTGCTGATTATACTGACTAGATTGCTTGCTTGTCAAAACCCACTTCCAAAAACCAGATTGTGTTTTAAAACCGTTTCCACGTTGACGTCACCTCAGAGCAAAGCTATATTCAATCGGCTTTAGGGGTAAAACAAATGGTATTGATACTTTAGGGGTCAAACATTCGATTTTACAAACGGAGGTTAAAACTTAGACTTTCACAAGAGTTTAAATGTCAAATGGACTTATTTCAATGCAAAGTTAAGCCGTGTAAAAACTTTTCTTACTGTCCAAAGTCTATATCGGACTTTGGTTTAAGCTTGTTTAAAGCTCGAGAATTATTGCATGTTTGCTTCACTGAGACCTACTTTTTTTGCCACCGAGGTTGGGCCCATGTAAGTGTGGTGAAAAATTTGGCAAATCAACAGGTGGATGATGGCCAAGAAAAATGTGACGCTGAGTCAGATTTAATGAGTGCTCAGCAAAATCAGCACCGTACCACAAAAACAACCGTGGGTGTTGAGTACCACCAAGCTGCTGGTTAACGAAGCCCTCGCCGCCGGCGTCACCGCACAGTAGCTCAAAGCCGTTTTCCATCTACGAAAGCGACTTTCAAGGTACAGTCAAACACAGCGAAGACGCCGCCCATCTCGATCAAACCAAGATCAACCTGCCAACCGCTTCCCGCGCTTGAAACTGGGCCCGGATTCCGAGGCTGAGCGTGGTGCTTTGCGCCTCGAGATTAGTGGCAAAATAATTAAGCCGCATCGGGCCCTGGGCAGGGGACATGGAGTGATTGAAGGCTGCGAAGGTTGTTTCCTGCCATTCCCGCGGATTCCGAATCTGCCCTTGGCGAAATCGATGGCATACAAACTGCAAAAAAAAAAAAAATGCAACGTTGTTCTTTCAGGTTTTCTTCCCCATTTTGAATAAACCTCTCTTTAACATTTTTTTTAAAAAACTATTTTGGCGTTTTAGCACGTTCTTCCTATTATTGTTCTCCGAGTAAACGCGTTGATTTGCAACGTGAGATATTTCTTCTGAACTTTAATAGAGACTAAACTGCTTCCAGGAAAATTCTTGTTCTATAGATAAATATTCGATGGCCTGACGAGTAGCTCTGTATTGTGAGCACTTTGGAAAATATGTTAAGAAACAAAGTGACAATACGGCCCTGACGTTGCAAGATAATAATATTATCCCTGACTTGGTGTCACATGAGGAGGGAGAGAGAGAAACAAAGGGACCCTGGGGTGGGTCAAAACTGGATTCAATTCGGAGGGGTGGTCTTGAGGAAAGTGTACAGGTGAGGAGTAAGAGAGCAAAGGAAAAAAAACAAGAAAAGCAGCACTGGCAAGAAAAGCAGCACTGGTACATGGAGGGAGAGAGAGGGAGAGAGAGCTGAGGAGGAGACCACAGTCTCCTTGGCTCAGAGGACACCCAGTTTAATGATACTTGTTTATGCACCTACAAGCCCAGCTTTAGCCCTTTGACACTTCTCTTCTTTACACAACCTTGTTTGTTTTCCTGCCTCCGAGGGATCATGCACCAGCACCACCCCACTTTTGCTTCTAGCCATCTGCAACCCCAGTCCATGGCTCCATTACATGGCCAAATATAATCCACAATCCATACACATACGTACGCTTGCTCTCCCTCACTTTCCCCAGCCTCACAGCCAGCCAGCAGCTGCAGCAGAGCACCATGGCCTCCTAGCAAAGGTACCTTGATTTCCCTCCCAGCCTGACTGACTGACTGGATTGATTGGGGCCATGGCCAAACCCTCCTCGGATGCTGGTTTTCTTTCTTGATCTGTTGATGCAATGCCGCCCATCGCTTTCTAGATCTGGTCAGTTTCGTTTTCTTTTCCTCTCCCCCTCTCATCTTGCTTCATTTAATAGCCACAAGAGTTAGTGCCTCCCTCCATGCTCATTGCTCAACATCTTGATGCGGATGTGCTGTTCATATGATTCCGGTGTGCGCTCCATCATGCCTGCCTCTTCTTTTGGGAGGGGGGCTTGTGATTTCGCAAGCTGTTCCAGGTTGCAATGTAGTACTAGTACCAATCTTTCCTTAGTTTTTTCCTTATCTTTGTGGGTATTTAAAAGATCCCCTTTTGTTTTTAATCCTTGGTTCTGGCCCACACCCCCTCTTTGGGAAATGCTGGGGCTTGTCTGTGATTCTAGGCCCTGTTGTAGTGCTGTTCCCTGTGGTGATTCTTGATGCAATGAACTGGGTGTTGGATCTGTGCGGTGCAGAAGGTGCTCCGTTGTGCATACCTCTGTAATCCCTGTCTGCTAATCTTGTTTGTTGCCGCATGCCATTTGAGCGGTTTCTTCGATCATGTTAGGTTTTTCACCCTGTTGGTTCGCATTTCTTGGCAAATTTCTGATTTTTTTTCGTGTGTATCTAGGGGTGGGGGTGAATAGGAGGCAAACTGTTTTCTTTACTCTGTTTCTGTTGGTATGCTAATGTGTTGTTTGCGATTAATTTCAGATGTGAAGTTGGGCATAAACTCGATTAAGCACTGACCGGTCCTCCAAATGTTTTGAGAAAGTGAACTTTGGGTATTTACTCATCTACTAGATTTGCATTTGTGTAAGTCTTTCCGGCCATCATGTCTGTGGAGGCTGCGAAGCAAAATGTGCCTGGGCACCAGGCCAAACTACCAGCTGATCCAGTTCCAGCAAAGGCGAGCAAGGAAGCTATGGATGGCACACCAGACCTTACTGCTAAGGAGATTTTAGAGGAGCAAAAGCCGTCTCATCGGCGGCAAGAGTCTTCTGCATCTATGTTGGACAAGGGTCCTTCTAGTGTCGGCTCGGACTCCGGTGTCCTGGATGTGCCATTAACTCCACAAGGAGATTCTGGGGAGCTGAAAGAGATCCAGAGCTTGGATTGCAACGGGAACCAGGAAAAGAAGACGTCGCAAAAGAGCAGCACAAGTGAGAGCTTTGCTTCTGCTAAAGTGAGCGATGGGACAACTAGTCAGAGGAAGACCAGTGGAAGTACTAAGATCAGTGACCGAGCTGATTTTACCGAGAGTGGGAAGAGCAGCATGTGCCGTCCGAGCACGAGCAGTAACATTAGCGATGATAGCTCGTGCAGCAGCATGAGCAGCAGCACAACAAAGCCACACAAAGGGAGTGATTCAAGGTGGGAAGCAATCCGAATGATCAGATCTAGGGATGGTATTCTTGGTTTGAGCCATTTTAGGCTGCTTAAGAAACTCGGCTGTGGTGATATTGGCAGCGTGTACCTCTCAGAACTGAGTGGCACAAAGAGTTACTTTGCAATGAAGGTCATGGACAAAGGGTCCTTAGCAAGTCGGAAGAAGCTGCTTCGAGCGCAGACAGAGAGGGAGATACTGCAATCTCTGGATCATCCATTTCTACCAACGCTGTATAGCCACTTTGAGACAGAAAGATTCTCATGTTTGGTGATGGAGTTCTGCCCAGGAGGGGACCTGCACACTCTTCGACAAAGGCAGCCTGGAAAACATTTCTCAGAGCAAGCAGCAAAGTATGTGATAACTACTAAAATTGTTTTTATCATCCGTTAAAAATCTTTTTCTTTCTGAGGTTTATGAGGCTCATATCTATAATTTGCAATCCTTCTCCATTTTCTTACTGTCTATTGGCATCGTCGGGTAGCTTGTCATATTTATGCATTAATGCATTCTTAATTTCTTATGCATGGATCCCTTTAATGCTGCAAAATTGTTGATTGGAGCTTATATTGTAGTATATGGCTGTGCAATTAAGATTCTATAATCCACTGCTTTATAGTAGTTCAGAAATGCTCATGATCATTTGTTGATTGCTTAATTCTTCATTAGTTCTTTTTAGGGAAGTGTTAAGGAGCACTTGAGTGTTTTTGAGATTGGGAGTACTCAAATTTTAGGGCGTTAGATCTCCATCCAACGGATTCCTCGTACCCTCCAAAAAAAAAATGAATCTGGGTCGTTAGATCTCCATCCAATGGATCCCCCCATACCAACCCCTCTAAAAAAATATGAGTGCTCCGAATCTGAGGTGTTGGATGAAGATCTAATGCTCAAAAAATCTAAGTTCTCCCTAGACACAACCTTTTTTTAGGACATGCTAGATGAATCATCTCATTCAAACTTCTGGTCCATCTCTTGTTGTTTCAGGTTCTATGTAGCAGAGGTTCTCCTTGCATTGGAATACCTGCATATGCTTGGGATTATATACCGTGACCTTAAACCAGAAAACGTCCTTGTTCGGGAGGATGGGCACATCATGCTGTCTGATTATGACCTCTCCCTTCGTTGCGCTGTAAGCCCCACTGTTGTTAAGTCTGCCAACCCTGTACCAGATGCATCGCAGAGGAACAACCAGGCGTACTGTGTTCAGCCTGCTTGTATTGAGCCATCCTGCATCCAGCCAGCGTGTATCGCTCCAACCACCTGCTTTGGTCCCCGGTTTTTCTCTTCCAAGCCCAAGTCCAAGAAGGAGAAGAAACTAAAGCCTGAGATTGCCAACCAAGTTAGCCCACTGCCTGAGCTCATAGCAGAGCCGACTGATGCTCGCTCCATGTCCTTCGTTGGCACCCATGAATACTTGGCACCAGAAATAATCAAGGGAGAGGGTCATGGCAGTGCTGTGGATTGGTGGACCTTCGGTATATTCCTCTATGAACTCTTGTTTGGTAAGACCCCATTCAAGGGGTCAGGAAACCGGGCGACACTTTTCAACGTTGTTGATCAGCCCCTGCGGTTCCCAGAGTCCCCAGTTGTGAGCTTCTCGGCGAGGGACCTGATAAGAGGGCTACTGGTCAAGGACCCGCAGCATCGACTTGCCTACAAGCGCGGGGCTACTGAGATAAAGCAGCACCCGTTCTTCGAGGGTGTGAACTGGGCGCTGATACGATGCGCAAGCCCTCCAGAGATACCGAAGCCTGAGCTGGAGCGCCCACCGAAGCCAGCACCAGCCATTGAGAGGGTTGCCCCAGCTCCCAATCAGAAGGGCTCAGATAATTATCTAGACTTTGAGTTCTTCTAGGTTTGTTTCTCTTTTGGTTTTTGAACATGGAATGGTGCATGCAAGCTGATGGTGTATGAAAGGAGGAAAGATGTAGAGAGAGTTCCGAGGCGTATGCTTTGTGTTTGACAGGTGATAGTTCTGATGTAGATTGTTAGCTGTGTTCCGAGCAGATCTTGTTGTTTTCCTGTTGAACTGCTTAAGATCTAATCCGTACTCGATGCATGTTGCAATTTTTAAGAAAAATCCTGTGGTGCTTAAAAGGATACAGGGTAGTTTGTTCGCCCTGGCATTGTGTACTTCCTGTCAGTTGAACATAAATTGCAGCTGGTGATTCTTTCTTGGTCATGTCCTGTACTGCAGAAGCACTTGCAACTGTGACGTGGGTTCCAAGTTCTTGTTACCCTGTTGTCTTTGTAGGTTGTTCTAAACTTAAACATTAATCCAAAGTCTTAACCCTAGGCTCTAATCATGAACACAAAATAAACAATACTGCTGAAGCATCACATATCCGAAGAGGAGGAAGCCATAGAGAGGTAGTCGGTTGATGCAGCGGAAGAAGATGGCCGATGCCGACGGGGATGAAGACGCCGTTAGATCGATCGGGACTGTTAGGGTTTTAGAGCCTTAAGCAACTCGTGCTTGAAGGCTTGCCGAAACTCCCTTTTTATTTTAGCACTAGGTGACCAGGACCGTAACCAAAAGCTGTTGGTAACCGCCTCCGATCAAGGCGCAAGGTGGAGGTGTGCCTTCCTAAAAATTCTCGGGTGGTTAGCCGAGAGATCAACCCAACAGTCTTGTTACGGTTTCAATGTTGATTAGCCTTGGTAGTTTTTATCAAACCCCGCTGGCATAGAATGTTCACGATTCGTCAGTTTATTTCCTTCGTTTCGAGGGATCGCAGCGTGTGCCACCTGATGGATGGAACATGTCGAACAACCGGGAAACGCTCGCCGTTTAGCCGTCTAGGAGATGCTCGCCTAGCCGGCTGCCCTGGCGTAGGCTTGACCGACGATCAGACGCAAACTTATTTGAATTGTGCCAACCCACGCGCATGCGGCCCAGGGCTTCGGCTGGGCTGCCCGTGAGCCCTCCGCTCCACGTTTGCGCGGTCCACGGCACGGGACGGCGGCTCGAAAGCGCAGCGTCTGCTCCCTGTCCCGGCGAGGCCTGGCCTGATCGCGCGCACGGGCACGGCGCCGCCGCAAGCGCACGTCGTGGAGGCAAGCACGTTACACCTCTCCACTCCGCACTGCCACAATGCTCCATCAGACAACAGCTTGTTTAGTGGAGGCAGAGGCAAGCACGTTACACCTCTCCACTCCGCACTGGCACTCTGCTCCATCAGACACCAACTTGTTTAGTATAGGAGCCGAGATGACAATCATCTTTAAATTTGATCTTCTAAAATCGTATTCTAAAACATTCACTTTATTAGGAACCGAAAGTTAGGAAGATTATATTAGCTCACCAAGAAAGATCTCACAAGAACACGGAAAGCAAAACGGGGTTCAACTCCTCGCGATCGGTCAGATCGCTATAGACACAGCAGTCAAACTAGGCTGCGATCTGATTACACGGAAGCACCGTACTAACCGCTAGCAAGGTGTGGTCTAACCACTCTCTATTCTAGAACAGGAAAAATAGTCTAAGCCAAAAACTCAAAAAGGCGTAATATCCAAAATACAAGTCTAAATAACTTAAAACTTTGCATACACCTTGCCAAGGATATCAGGAACCTAATCCATCCAAGGATCACATAGATCTTAGCCAGATCTTAGCCAAAGTTCCAAACTTTTCTTGAAACAAGTAAGGTTGCACAAAAACCAGACAAAACTCATAAACTTGAGTAAAGACTTGCTCGTGAGTTAGAGATGGCTAAGATGACTCTAGATAAATTCCCACATATCATAGTAAGTAAGAACATTCAAAGATTCGAGCCCAAGACCCTAGGATCAAGATATCATAAGAGGGGGCTCAAAAAGAACCAAACCAGACAAGCTCCAAGATTTTGCTATAGCTAGTCCCTACATGGATAACATATGATCCTCATGAGACATCTCCACCGCTTACATGTCTTTGGAACCAACAAGATCAAGTGAGAAGAAGAAATGGCAAAAACTCCAACCAAGAAGTGCAAAACCAACAAGATCCAGGTCACACCATAGATGATGAGCAAGGTTAATCTATTATAACTTGTAAATGAAGGTTTTACAGCCACTCTACCATAGATAACAGAGCTCTCTCCTAAGAGCACACCCCAAAAGCCTCCTTTTCCTTGGAAGCCTCTCTCACAAATCATAAAGAATGGATGAGTTGGTTGGTTAGCCACATGCCTCTAACTCTCTCGCACTCAAATAGATGAGACAACCAGTCCACATCTAACTCTAATGGATACTATCCATTAGCACAACCGGGAAGTCCATTAATTACACACACGCGCACACACACACACACATCGAGTTTTCCACTCAACGCATGACTTATATACGTTTTTCAAAGCGCATAAGTCCAAACCCACTAAGGAGTAAGCTTTCATCAACTTGGCCTTCTTAGCATCTTCTTGACATAAACCGTTGTACAAGCACTCTCCAAGTGTCGTGGTTTTGGTCCCTTTGCTGCTTTTGGTATTTTAACTTTCCCACTTAAATACCTTCATCTTGACCATGGATCTCACCTCTTTCCTGAGCCTATTCTATAGTAATCTCCTCATTTGCAAGTAATCCATATGCTTGAAATGTGTAGGTTCACCAATGGCTCACGTATCGGTAAGTCTCTCCGTTTTGGTTCCCGCTGACCACATCTCACTTGCACTGACCGTACATTCAATGAACCGTTGCTTGAACCTTCACTTTGATATCCTTTGTCTTCCCCTGTGCCTCTCTTGAGCCTAACCATCCCATCCAGCTTTCTAGAGCACACCTCAGTTCATCCCGAGCTTAGTTCCAGTCCACACCGTCGACCATGGCTACCTTTAAGCACCTTGCACATCAAATACCAAGAGACTATTTTTATGTATAAGTTCTTCACAATTTGACCCACATTAGTCCACATATGCTTCATACATTATGTATGCACCTATACCACTGATCCTAACCCTCTAGGACCAAACTACAAACCACAGTGCACTCACCCAGTACACTATCACCAGCACCGGTCAAGGCGCCAAGCCTAGGCTGGTCTGACTATGTAACATCCTAAAAATTTAAATTTGAAGAGTGTGTGGTTTTCAAATTATTTTTTGCCAAATGTTTTATTTGAATTTGGAGTTTATGATATTTTTCTGAAAATTTAGTTAAGGTTCCAAAAGGTTGAAAGGATCAAGAAGAAAACAAACATATTTAAATACTAGAGAATTAAAAATTTAAAATGAGAATCTGAAAAGATGATCCAGAAAGGACACGGAGAAAATTTGATTTAAAACCTTAAGACCCATTTCTAAAATAATGGCAGGAATAATAAGGGAGCAAATATTTAAAAATGCCAATATATGTGGATATATAAATTTATATATGATATATATATATATATATATATATATATATATATATATATATATATATATATATAAATATATATATATATATATATATATATGCATAGGAATATATATATTAAAATTTTACACCTACAAATATGGTGCCAAAATTATAAATACAAAGTTTGGTGAGAAAAAGAGAATTAAAACAAAATAATAATAATAATAATAATAATAATAATAATAATAATAATAATAATAATAATAATAATAATAATAATAATAATAATAATAATAATAATAATAATAATAATAATAATAATAATAATAATAATAATAATAATAATGAAATAATAATACCCTCACCTCTCCGGCCAGCTCTACCACCCCGCCTCCGCTTCCTTTCCACGGCGGCCGCTGGGCGCCTCCGCGCTTGCTGCGCCGCTCGGCCGCCTCGCACCTCGCCTGTCACGCGGGCCCCTCTATCCCACGCCTTCTCTCCTCGGCGCGGGCCCGAATGCAGCGCCTCTCTCCTCCTCTTCTTCTCCGCACGCGCCGGACCCGCTGCCGCTCGCTGCCGGAAGCCGGCCGACACGGCCCCGCTCCGCCCGGCCATCACGCGCGCGGCGCCATCATCACACCTGGATCCCCCACGATCTCCCTGCTCTACTGCCGCTGTCTCACCGGTCATATCGCCGCCTGCAACCGCCTGCTTCGCCACTTACCGACGCATGGGCAAGGTCCCGAGGCCGACCTCGCTCGCGCGCCTATAAGAGCCGCCAAGGACCACCGTGAGCTTCCCACACCCCAAGCCGTCTCCACCTCCGTGCAATCGGGAATCTGAGCTTCCCCGCCGCCGGCCCTGCTCATCTTCCCCACCGTCGGCCACCGGGCTCCCCGCCGAACCCCGCCGCCAAAACACAATTCCATCCTCCCACACCATCTCCGGAGCGCCGCCAGCCTATCCCCGGCCTTCCCCAAGCCTCCTATGGTCTGTACCTCGCCGGCGCCGTGCGCACGCTTGCGCCGCCCATGGCCTTCGCCACCGGCTCGCCTTAGCCCTCCTCCCGCTCGGCCAGCTCCGGGGTAAGCTTCCACCACACCTACTAAAGCTTGCGCACGCTTCAATTTCACCTCTCTTCCCCCACAGCGCCGTCGCCTCGACCTCACCTCGCCGCCGGCCGCTTTGCGTTGCGCGCCGTCGCCTCACCGACGCTCCGGCCAATTCGCCGCTACACCAACTTCCCCAACCCCCATGCATTCCATTTTATTGGTCGCCGCAGTTCCCCCGGCCATCGCCGCCGGTGATACCAACACCAAGCGCCGGCCATATCTTCTGTTCTGACCTCAGCTACTCCCTAGCTCTTATAAATTGCGGTGGCTTCTCTGTCAGCCCAGGCCGCCGGCCCACTTGGCCAGAGTGCATTTAGCATCCGAGCCAGCAGCAGGTCTTGAGTTCGACTCCCTCTCGGTGCATGTCTTCCTTTTTTATTTTTGATTGTTAGTAGTCATTTCAGTCTAGTAAAAATTAAGGGAAATTTGTAAATAATCCATGCGAAGGTAATAAAAATTGAGTGGGACATAAAGTATGATTGTTTAAGCTTCATGTTGGACTAAATGTCATATGTGGGTAACCAATTTAGTTGGGGCATTTGATAAAAACTAAATATTAATCAAAGGTAATCATAAAAGGATGAACTTGTTTACATGTCCAAATTTAATAAAGGTCCCAATTAAAAATGCAATCAAGATAAAGTTAAGAAAATAAATTTGATACTATGTTTTACTATAAAAATACGGATTTAAATTAAAAAGTATCCTTAATAATAACTAAAATATACCTAGCATATTTACGATAATTAATCTGAAGAGTCTCTTTAATTAAAAGTCATGTTGGTACATCTACTAAAATCCCTACGTTGTCGTAATTAAAATAATCTTACCACCTTGTATTCTAATGAACAAGGTAATATTAGCAAGACCTAAAATGGTATATCTTGAATTGCTAAAAATAAAAGCTATAAGATTAATCCGACAAACCAGAAATCATATACATCGGGTATATAACTCCTGCCCTAACTCTTAAAAGTTAACCTTAGTCAAGGCAAAACCCTACACCCCACTACAGTCTTACATCTACCCATAGGTTTAGCGTGGCTCATGGAACTTCCTTGATAAATATAAAAATAATAAAAGAGATTACTAATAAAAAGATCAAGCCATCACATTCTACCACCGGCCTTGCCTCAAATCACTTGAATCACCCGTTAACTCATAATAAAACTAAATTGAGTTTATTCGGATTTGTTTGGATCTTTTGAGTTATTTGCTTTTATTTGGATTCAGTCGTTTATCGCGTAAATAAAAACGGGAGACCTGAAGATTCCACGGATTACGCGAGATCAAAAGCGAAGTAAAGAAAAAGACCCAAAAGCTCAAGAGAAAGCATTGTGTGAGCTCAAGACCGCGGTAAACCGCGCCAGGCGAGTCAATCTTTGATCATGTTGAACCTACATTTTCTGCAAATTATTTTTGTTTAAATTATCAAATTACATGCCGTTATTTTATATGCAAATACATGCTTAATTTAATATTTTAGTTATATCTCATTGCGTACCTTGATTAATAATACACCTCCTTGGAATATTTGAATATGTGAACCTTGTCGCCCTAGCAAAAATTAAAATAGTAACCTTTCAAAAATAAGTCCGTAATTATATGCCATGCTTAGTTTTGCTTAGATACTAATGGGCGCGAGAGCGCCCAAGCATCACTTTTAATCCTGAGAAAAATTGGTTGGGCAGTCATGGTGGTAATGACTGGTGTATGTTGGATATGGTTATTTTATACTCCCAAAAACCTCAAATTGCTTATTTATCTGGGTGGATGGTTCGGGGGTATGGTGTGGGGTGCACGAGAGTGTGGTTTGTGGTAGAACCGCCCAGAGACCACTAAGGACTGAATCTTGTCATGACCTCTGTGTAAAGCAGACAACCACAAGTCCAGAAATACAACTTGCCTAAGTAGATTTATCGAAATCCCCGGACTCATCTCACCGGTAGTGGATGGGGAGTGGATACGCAGGGGCAAGGGGGCCCTAAGGGACACCAGTGGAGGGTGAAGTTTTTCCAGCTGTTCTAAGCGTTGTGGGGAGTTGAGAAGCTCAACTGCGTTAGTAACTGTGGGTAAACATCCCATGCATAGATGGGACCCACCGCAAGTGGGAGAAGCCCATAAAGTGAGATGACAAAAGGGACTAGATATTTTGAAAAGTCCTGTGACGGTCTGCTCAACCATACTTCTAAGGAATCGTGTGGGGCAATGACTTGATTGTCTCTTGTGATGAAAGTGTACAAACTCTGCAGAGTCAAAACTATTCGAATAGCCGTGCCCACGGTCAAGAGCGGACATGAGAACTTAACCAGATATAGTTCTATTTCAAAATGCTCTATGGGTGGGATTGGAAAAGTGAAGGGCAGTGGAAAGCCCTAATTTGAACTGTCCTAGGTGTCGTCCCAGTGGTAAGTTAAGCGGCTATAACACTGAAAGATGCTATATGGTGCAGATGCCAGGTAACGGTGGATGGAATCTGGATCGCTATTATTGTTGCATTCTCTATACATTATGTTTTTGTCCAAAACTGTTAGATCACAGGAAATTTCTATGTATTATATTTCAAATAATGGCACTTCTATCCTTGCAAAATAAAATACAAGGGGGAATAAATAGAGTCGTGAGTAAAGGAGATAGATGATTGTGATGAATACATAAAGATATTGGAGGATTCATGTCGATCATAAAAAGGACACGATAGAGTGGATTCTGGGATAAATACATTGGTGGATCTTAAATGAATACATAAGCTAGATATATGATTTAAATGATTTTGGAGAATTAGGGAGTGCAAAGATATTTGCTGGATTATAACACTGATAACTAATATAAATTCTTGGGAGATGTTGGCGATAATGGGATGAATAGGATTTGATCAATTACTGGATGGATGAATTGAATTTTTGGGAATTTGGAGGTATGATAACATTTATTGGAGTATAAACTTGATCAATGATATTCTTGGTGGGTGAATACTAGTGAATCGTAAACCTGATTAATGCTATTTTTGGTGGATGAATACTAGTGAATTGTAGACTTGATCAATGATATTTTGGTGGATGAATACTAGTGAATCGTAGATTTGATTAATGATATTTTTGGTGGAGGTATACTAATGAGTTAGTTAGGGATAGATGATGGGAAAATAAGGTTGATTATTGAAAGAGTAAACTATGGTTGTGGATCAACAATAAAAAGGATTGGATTGTTAGGAATTTGAAATACAAAAGATATTGGTGGATTATATAATTGATGATATTCGCTGTTTGGAATTTTAGACATCACTCAATATAGAAAGAGTAAGATTGGTGAACTAATCAAATGATGTCGCTCACTGTTTGGAGCCTTAGATAGCAATCAGTAAGGAAAATGTGTATTTAGTGGTTTAAGTCAATTATGGCAATCGCCAAGTGGGGTTAGGTAGAATTAATAACACCATGATGAAATAATAATAATGCTAATAAAAGCGATTTTTGGCAAATAAAATAACTCGAGCCTCTCCTTTGATAAGCCATGCATACTATTTATTTGCATACTGTGTATTGGCTCGCGGAGCACGGTGGTTAGTGTGCTCACACTCGCTCTCATAACAAATCCAGAAGTAGGAATCAGATCACTACGCTTCGGCAATACTTTTGGTTATGATGGAGATGAAGATGACGTTGTCAAGGGCTAGGTCGCGAACCTCCAGTTGGCTGCCTGGGCATGTCCTGAAGGTCCCACTTGCGTGCTTCGTTTTTCCGCTGCTGCAATTTAATGATTTCAGCCTAATCGGCCCATGAGTAAGTTTACTATTATATTTACGCTTCCGCATGATATGTACTTTGATAATTAGAACTATAATCTGTGAGCACTATCTACTGATCCAGGAATAGTGCGGTAATCACAGAGGAATCCGGATTGTAAAATCTGGGTCCCTACAGACTACCCCGTTCCACCCTAGGAATAGGAAAGTGGTCTGACCACGACCACCAGACTAGTCAGACCACCAACCAGAGGCCAGTTTGATCGCCGCCACCCCGAGCGCAACACTAAAAAAAGCTCTCTGAAAATTAGCTAGCGTTAGCTATTTCCAGGTCACACCTCAACCCTCGTATCCTCAGCTAGTCTGATTGCTGATTATCGGTCATACCGCGGCTTCCATGCTGGTCTGACCACCGCCTGGCAAAAAATCTAAGAGATAAAGTGGTAAACTATTGCAAATGCAAAATCCAACTCAACATGATTGCCAATTGTTTAACACACATGAGCTAAGGATATTGTCAACATGGTTCTTCAATTTCTCTCTTGATGAACACATTAGCAACACCTCAAGAAAATGTAAATGGGAACACAAACGGGTTGAATTTTGAAAATCAAAGACAATTTGTGAAAGAGACCTCTACTTGGTTCATAAGATGCAAACAAGACTGAAAATAACCAATGAGCAAGAGATGAAGTGAAGCTACTAGAGAGAGAAGTTTTCAACAAAAGGTTTCTACTTCACCAAGATATGAAAATCTTACTCTAGGTTCAAATAAAAGAACAATTATTCTATTCAACCTTGATCATAGTGAGAAAAGATCACATGATTATGGATCTACAATTATATGGGCAATTACGTTCTTTCCCCTATGATAGCCCTCTTGGGCCAGTTACGTGTTCACATGATTATTGAGTCTCTTGGTGTAATGGGCTGACTGGGCCACTCCCCCAACCCATCCATTTTTTGAAAATTCCAATCCAATTTAGAACGGGAAATTAGGTAATTTATTTTAGGGTTTATGCTACTCTTTGCAAAACTTCCATTGCAATTTGTGATTTAAAATCGATTTCAAGGATCTATTTTAAGAATATTTACCAATTTATGACAACCTAGACTCTAGCTTGATTTAATAATTTATATGCTGAGATTACTCAATCTGGACCATCCATTGCGAATTGGATGGCTCGCAACCCTCTTTTGCAACCTCCTTGTTAGGGCATCTGTAGTGTATGAAAAGAGGAGGTCTTAAGCCACCTTAAGGTCAACCTTATACATTACAGGGGTGACCTTAAGCAGGCCCTAAGCAAAAAAAAACTTAAGGCTGGTCCTCAAGCTAAAGACCTGGCCATAAGCATTAAAATACATTTTTTTATCTGCCAAGTGGGACCGTCTTAAGGCCCTTTGGGTTATATACACTATGAGTTGGTCTTAAGGTTTAGATGAGATTCACCTTAAAACTCTTTGGGTTATATACTACAGATGCCCTTAAGATGGGTACAGGAATACTTTGGCCTGCATTCCTCACGTGAGATTCCGCAACTCACGCCTAATTCCCGAAGTTTCAAAAGCGAAGCGACGGCGGGGAAGGAGAACTCGGAGAAGACAAGACGAAACGCCGAACCGAATCAGGAATACCGAAAAGGCGAAAGCGCCTTCCAATATAATGGTGTACGAATCATTGCATCAAGAAACACGACGATGCCTCTCTCCTCCTCCTCGTTTTCCATTTCGTTTGTGTGTAGTATAGAAATCTCGCGTCCATGTGGGGAGGTTTTCACTTGATCCAACCAAGAACGCGATTTTGAGCCGTACAAAACTGGTATAATTGGTTATGGTCGCGGTTTGCTTCAATTATTTGGTTTTTCCTATTCCTGCCACTCGCGTGCGCGCCTGCTTACTTCTTCTTGCTGTTATCTTGGTGCGTGTAAATCTGATCTACTCGTGTCTCCACATCATTCAGGTTCTTGCGCTGAGAAGGGAAATTTGTCCCTGGAGAGTAGTTGCTGTACTTGTCAGTCTTGTTATTTTGCTGGAATTGGTATTGGGTACGGAAGAGGTGGGGGTTTGATCCGGCTTGCGTGGGAGTTCTTGCTACTTTGGTCCTGGGATTGGCCGGGTTTCTGGCCCGTTTCTTGGTAGATACTGTTCTTCTGATGCCGGATTTCGTTTAGGAGTGGGGAAGGAGTGAGAGCCTTTGATCGATTTCTGCCGTTTCTTGGCGATCCTTGTTCTGTTCGATTGGGGGATTTGTGTGAAGTGAAGCAAGTTTGTCGGTGGAGTGAGTTGAGTTGGGATGAGGCTGAATGTTCGTGTGATCGGGGCCCGCAACCTGCGGGCCATGGATTTCAACGGGTTCAGCGATCCGTATGTGAAGCTGCAGCTTGGGAAGCAGCGGTTCAAGACCAAGGTGGTAAAGATGAACCTGAACCCGGCGTGGGATCAGGAGTTCAGCTTCGTCGTCGGCGATGCCCGGGATGTGCTCAAGTTCTATGTCTATGATGAGGACATGCTTGGGATTGATGACTTCCTCGGGCAGGTGAAGGTGTCACTGGAGGATGTGCTGGCTGCGGAGAACTTCTCTCTTGGTACGCGGTGGTACCAGCTTCTTCCCAAGAGCAAGAGTGACAAGGCAGTCGACTGTGGTAATTGTTTGAGATTTCTCTTGTTATCTTGCTCGTGAATGTTTGTCATGTTAAATCATGTTCTTGTTTTGTTCGTGTGAATTCAGTGTTTGACTTTCTGGAGTTTCAACATCTATCATCTTACTAGTTACTAACATGCTATGTAGTAAATTCTATTTGATTTCATTGTGCGAAAAATGTGATAATCACTTTGTTTTTTATTTGGTTCACCCTGCAGGGGAAATTTGTGTTGCAATATCTTTAGAAACAGCTGGAGCCACACGATCATGGTCTGATGATCTTGCAACTGAATTAACTGACATACAGAGAGACTACTCATCATCGAGTCAAAGCACTGGAATGTCTATTGCATTAGCTTATCAAGAAATTGAAGCTTCTAAAGAAGATAATGTCAATGGGTATTTTGATGGAGCTGAAATACCTGCAGAGGACAAATGTTGCGAAGGTACTTGCAGAAATCAAACAGCCGCAGAGGACAAAATTAGTGGGATTCCTAATGCAACTTCTAATGGAACCGAAACTTCTAGAATGGATAAGTCTGATAGGCCATCATTTGTTGATCGTGTCTGTCAAATGTTTGTCAGGAAAAATGATAATGCTGCGCCAAACTCCTTGGTAAAGACTGAGGCTTCAGAAGAAGTTCAGGAAGCACCAACAGTATATGAGGCTGCTGTAAGCCAAAATGATAATGTGTGTCCAAAAACTTCATTCGATGAACTACTGAAATATTTTGAATCAAGACACGAAGGAGTTGAAATGCCTGTAAACTTACAAGGGATTCTTATTAACCAGTCATATTTTACATCACCTAGTAATCTGAATAACCTTCTCTTCTCACCAGATTCAAATTTCCGACAAACAGTGGTCGAGCTTCAAGGTTGTACTGATTTCAAAACTGAACCCTGGAGAATTGGTAATGGTGGGGAGTCCTTGAAGAGAGTGATAACTTATACAACTGCACCATCCAAATTGGTCAAAGCTGTTAGAGCAACAGAGGAACAATCTTATTTGAAGGCTGATGGAAAAGAGTATTCAGTTTTATTGAGTGTTAGCACCCCTGATGTTCCTTGTGGTACTTATTTTCGGACGGAAATTCTTTTCCGTGTTATGCCAGGTCCTGGACTTGATTCTGAGCAACAGACATCACATTTAGTAATTTCTTGGCGCATGAATTTTCTTCAGAGTACTATGATGAAAGGTATGATAGAAAATGGAGCAAGACAATGCTTGGAGCGAAATTATGCACAGTTTTCTGATTTACTGTCACAGAAGATTAAGCCTATTGATGAAGAAGATGCTGGATCTGACAAGGAACAGGTCTTAGCCTCGTTGCAAGGGGGTCAGGAGTCTGATTGGAAGATAGCATTTCTATACTTCTGCAACTTTGGTGTCTTATCCTCTCTTTTTGTAGCCCTGTACATTATTGTGCATGTTTCACTAGTAAATTCAGGTGTAGTTCAGGGGCTTGAGTTTCCTGGATTAGATCTGCCAGATTCTCTCAGTGAGATTGTCATGGGTGGGCTGTTGTTTCTTCAGGTACAACACATATTTAAGAAAATCTCGTGCTTTGTTCAAGCAAGGGAACAAAAGGTGCTCCCCCCCCCCCCCCTTTTATCTTCAGTTTCATCACATTTCATCTCTAATGTGTATGTGGTTAAAGCCACCTCTTCAGAAATGCAAGATTTTTATGATTGACAACCATGCCTATGTTTCAGATAAGAAAGCTCAGGTGCAGTTAATGTTTAGCATGAACTTTGTAAAAAGAAAATATTGAATATTCTCCACTCCCCTGACATTAACACGTTATAAAAAAATTGGAGCTTTTAAGTTTGCTTCATGCAAAATAAATACGAAACTTCAGTCCTGACAGTTTTTTTTATCAGGGAACGTATGGATAAACACCAGAATAATTTGATTCGCATTTCTTGATGTACACTATTGAATCTTATACACATGAATGTGATTATGTGTCTATTACGCTAATGTTTCTCCCTTCTTGTAGTTGGTGATCATGGTGTGAAAGCACAAGGCGATGGATGGTTGTTAACGGTTGCCTTAATTGAGGGAACCAAATTGGCACCAGTTGATGCTACTGGTTTCTCTGATCCTTATGTTGTATTTACTTGCAATGGTAAAACAAAAACAAGTTCAATCAAGTTCCAAACACTGGAACCTCAGTGGAACGGTATGTGTTTTGTGGTACAGTTTCTGGTTTTCCTTTCTAAACCTTTATATTTTCTTCCATAACTATATATCACTAAGAAAGCATGACTTTGGATTTTCCTTGTTTTAGTAGGAAAGTAAGGGTCATGTGACGTCATGCATCAGGCAACTAATTGTATTTCCCTTAATCTTGCAGACATCTTTGAATTTGATGCCATGGAAGATCCTCCATCTGTGATGAATGTGCATGTATATGATTTTGATGGACCATTTGACGAAGTTACCTCTCTTGGACATGCTGAAATTAACTTTGTCAAATCAAACTTGTCAGAGCTAGCTGATGTATGGATTCCTCTTCAAGGTAACTTGGCTCAGTCCTGGCAGTCTAAGTTGCACCTAAGAATTTTTTTGAACAACTCAAAGGGCACTGGTATGGTCACCGAGTATCTGAGCAAAGTGGAGAAAGAGGTTGGTAAGAAGGTGAGCACATTCTTTCCTATGTTGTAGGAAGCATACTGTTACTATGTGATTTCCCCCAAGTCTGATGGGTAACTACTGCCAGATGACGTTGCGGTCTCCTCGAACTAATACTGCATTCCAGGAGCTCTTCTCTCTGCCAGCAGAAGAATTTCTCATCAGCAATTTTACCTGCTACTTGAAGCGGAAATTGCCTACACAGGTACTGTTCAAATTGCATATATGCTTAAATTACAGAATTTGTTAATTTTACACTGCTTATTCAGTTATTCTTACAAAAGAATGCTGAGTCTGATATGAAAGTTTCGGTAGTTTGGATGGTCACTAGCCTGTTTGGGTGTGCTCACTTTTTATCAACATTGCCAATTTCAAACATATATATTGAAATATAGAGTAAAGTTTAGAACATTTTTTCATGCAACTACTGCATTTGTGATTTCAAATAGTAAACGACCTGAAGATGGGAGCATATCAAGTTCTTCCCATGGAATGGGAGTTAAATGTTGGTATCCCGTTAGATTGCTTTTGATTGAATTCTTATATCAACTGACTGCATGCATGTGTCCCCATTGGTTCTGACATCTGAATAGTTCACTACGTGTTCAGTCAATTAACAAAATCGTTTGTACTTTTAATTTCAGGGCCATCTTTTCTTATCTCCAAGAACATCTGGGTTTTATTCAAGCATGTTTGGCCGGAAAACCAAATTTTTCTTTCTATGGGAGGATATTGAAGACATACAGGCAATACCTCCGTCACTATCATCATGGAGTCCATCCCTTGTAATAACTCTTCACAGAGGTAGAGGCATGGAGGCAAAGCATGGTGCAAAGAGCATGGAGAATGGAAAGCTAAAGTTTTGTCTTCAATCTTTTGCATCATTTAGTGTGGCCAATAGGTAAATCTCCACTTTCCTAAAATAATATAAAGTACTAAAGCTTTCCTTTAGTTCCACTAAAACAAACCACTTAAAGGGTTTTTCTCTTACAACTGCCAGTTTAAACCATCAAGAAATATCTGCGTTGATCTCTGTGTTAGATGTGTATTACATAACTGTGTATTTACCCCATTGTATAAGGGGTTTCTTGCATATATACCACATGTACATGTATATATATTGACCCTTTGGCCACATGAGGAATATAAGCGTTATTCCAACATGGTATCAGAGCTGAGGTTTCGTTACACCTAGGGTTTCGTTCATACCTAGGGTTTTGCCTGGCCTTTTCCACCGCAACTCGCCACCGGATCTGCCGTTATTGCTGTCGGTCGTGACGTCGCCACCGGATTTGCCTTCGGTTCGTGCGGTTTTCGCGTTCGCGTTTCGCTCCTTCCGTCCAGATCCGATCGTCGCCGGTGGGTGTTGAGGGCTGCCGCTTGGGTTTTTCGTCGCGGGATGCCGCTCAAGGCCGCCTGCCCGAGGCCGCCTGCCCGAGGCCGCCTTCGTCATTATCTCCAGGCGGCCTTCGTCGTTGTCCCCGCCTGAGGTCGCCGGCTTCGCGGATGTTCATCTTCGTCCCACGGATGGTGAGCCTCTTGCTGATCCTACTCGCTATAGTCATCTTGTTGGGAGCCTTGTTTATCTTGGTGTCACTCGTCCTGACATTTCGTACCCTGTGCATATCTTGAGTCAGTTTGTTTCAGCTTCCACTCAGCTCCACTATAGTCATCTTCTTTGTGTTCTACGATATCTTCGTGGAACTATCTCTCGTCGTCTCTTTTCCTCGCTCCAGCTCTTTCTGACTCCAGCATATTCTGATGCCACCTGGGCTAGTGATCCCTCTGATCGTCGGTCTCTCTCTGCTTATTGTGTTTTTCTTGGTGGTTCTCTCATTGCTTGGAAGACTAAGAAGCAGACAGCAGTTTCTTGTTCGATTGCTGAGGTTGAGTTGCGAGCTATGGCTTTGTTGACTGCGGAGGTTACTTGGCTACGGTGGTTACTTGAGAACTTTAGTGTTTCTGTTTCTGCACCGACTCCTCTTTTGTCTGACAGTACAGGTGCTATTAGCATTGCTAAAGATCCGGTGAAGCATGAGCTTACAAAACATATTGGTGTTGATGCTTCCTACATGAGGACACAGGTGCAAGACCAGATTGTTGCTCTTCAATATGTGCCTTCCGAGTTTCAGTTGGCAGATTTCTTCACAAAGGCACAAACCAAGGCTCAGCACAGTTTTCATCTCTCCAAACTTCATGTTGTTGATCCACCATGAGTTTGAGGGGGGTGTTAGATGTGTATTACATAACTGTGTATTACCCTATTGTATAAGGGGTTTCTTGCATATATGCCACTTGTACATGTATATATGTTGGCCCTTTGGCCACATGAGGAATATAAGCGTTATTCCAACACTCTGCATAGTGCCTTCAAATCTCCTTTTGCATGGCATGTATGGTTCTTGACATTTTACTCTTGCCAGAATAGATAATTTTTTTGGTTCTCTACAGGACAATAATGGCGTTATGGAAAGCAAGATCTTTGAGCACCGAGTCCAAAGTACATATTGCTGAAGAAGAACAATCCCAAAATAATACTCTTCAGAGTGAGGACAGTGGAATTTTTATTGGTGTTGAGGACGCCAAGAGCCTTCAGATGAGTGAGGTTTACTCCGCAGTCATTTCTGCCAATGTAAATGCACTTATCATGGCAGTATAAATTTACACCTACAAGTTTGTTAAGTACTTATCATGTAGTTTTATCACATGAAGTTGACCAGACATACATGATACATGTGCTTCTTGCCAGATGGCCTCACTTATGGAGGTGTTCGAAGGAGGTTCATTGGAGATGAAAGTCATGGAGGAAGTTGGATGCCTCAAATACTCGGCTACACAGTGGGAATCAGATAAACCCAATGAATATCAAAGACAAATTCATTACAAGTTTAGCAAGAAGTTGTCTCCTGTTGGAGGGGAAGTGACTGGAACCCAGCTGAAATCTCCTGTGGCCAATAAGAAAGGGTGGATTATTGAAGAGGTGACGGAACTCCAAGGAGTCCTTCTTGGTGACTTCTTCACTGTATGTACATATACTTGAAACTTCTGTTCACTCCTTTCGGTTAACTTGCATGTTCCCTTTATTTTGAACACGCCCTCCTCCCTCCTGTAGTGCTTTGGATTATGACAGGTTAGCTGTTGCCACTTATCACCTGGGAAGTTTAGTTGACCATGCTATAGCTGTCATAGACGTGGGCCTTGGGCCAGTCGGGTTATTATTAGGAATTAGAAATTTATTTCTATTTGAGTTAGAGATTGGTTTCCTTGTATTAGAGATATAATTAGAGATATGATATTAGTTAGAGATATAATTGGAATTAGATTCTATCTGTTAGGGGAAGCCATCTATATAAGGAGGCTACCACATGCTATTGAATCAATTAGAGAATTATCATAGTCTCCCTCATCTAGTCTCTCTCTCCCCTTCTACGCGACGCCATCCAACCATCCTCTCAGTGGTATTTATCCCTCATAAACTAAGGTTCATGACAACTTGATATCAGAGTAGTCGATCCCTTCCCACGATTTCTATTACCATGGTTTCTGCGACTTGTCCGGTTGCGAGTCGTTGGCCATAATAAAAGATAGCGCTAATGAGATAGCAAACAGCGACAAAAAGATGGCGGACATCTTTCTCAACATACGTGCTATTTTGTAGAAGATGGTCGCGATTCATGAGAAGAAGCAACAAGAGATAAAAAGCCAGTCACTTCATCGTCCAACACCAGATCCCCAACAACAACAAAACCAAAAACCACCACCACAGCTACTGCCAGCTTCCGACGACCGCATCGCCGCAGCGTCTCTGTCCAGCACCTCAACCGCCGTCGTGGTCGCCGCAGCGTCTTCTCGGCATCTCCGTTCAGCGCCTCACCCGCCGTCGCCCGGTGTCGGCCGCCGCCGCCGAGATGTCTTCTATCGCCGCTGGCAAACTTCCATTCGCCAGCGGCCATATGCTCTCTGCGTCGGCCGCCACCGTTCGTCGTCGCCGCCAGGCCGTTGTTCCGCCCGAAGCCGCCATCGCTCTACCGACCACCTCTGCACGCAAGCTGGCCGTCATCGGCCATGACGCGTTCGGATCCGGCCACCTCCGCTCCAGATCCGGATGTCCCCGGCCTGGGCTTCTCCGCGCCGCCTCCGGCCTGGCAGGAAGGGGCCAGCTCATAGCCATCGGGTCGAAGACCCGCGCCGTCCTCGGTTGCCGGTGACCAGCCGCAGCCTGGGCCGCCTCGCTGTCAGATCGCGCGCCGCCGCTTCGCCGCGCGCTCGCCCGCCGTCCGCCGCGCCGCGCCAGTCGCCAGCCGCGCCGGTCCACCTCGCTGAGCCGCGCGCCGGCCCACCTCCGCTGGGCTATCGCGCAGCTGCCCGCCGAGAGCCGTCACCGCCGATCCGCACCATGCGCCGCCGCTCCTTCGGTCGCCTTTTTGATCGGATGCGTTCGGTGGGTCTCGGTCGGTTTTAAACCGACCGGTTAGTTAAGGCCACAAAAATAAAAATCAAAAAAAAAAAAAATCAGAAGAAAAAACTTAAAACTTATTTTGCAGGCATTATATACCGAAGGCGCTACACTTCGACTAGCCTCGTTCCGCTTGGATCTGGCCGGTTGTCTCCATCCGCTACAGGACCCAGCCACCGTTCGTCTTCTACACCGGCGTCGGAGGTCTTCCATTGACGCCATGACCGCCGCCTAGCAGCTCGAGGATGAGCTGCATGTCCGGGAGGGGTGTAATGTCATAGACGTGGGCCTTGGGTTAGTCGGGTTATTATTAGGAATTAGAGATTGATTTCTATTTGAGTTACAAATTGGTTTCCTTCTATTAGAAATATAGTTAGAGATATGATATTAGTTAGAGATATAATTGGGATTAGATTCTATCTGTTAGGGGAAGCCATCTATATAAGGAGGCTACCACATGCTATTGAATCAATCAGAGAATTATCATAGTCTCCCTCATCTAGTCTCTCTCTCCCCTTCTACGCCGACGCCATCTGGCCATCCTCTCGGTAGTATTTATCCCTCATGAACTAAGGTTCATGACAATAGCAAAGTAGAATCATGATTGTAATAGTGCCATAGTGGTGAAGTTGGCTTGGGAGTAGCACGACCTAAATGTGACAACTTCCAGGAAGCCACGTCTAGAAAAACTTGCTGTTAAAAACTGGTGCCATTCTTCATACACATGTCATTTGTTCTTTGTAATCATGTCATATGTTCTTTGTAATCTTTGTTGAGATAGATAATTTGTTTGATTCAAAAAGTTAGTAAATAAAACATTGGCTTTTTATGAGACAAATCATATATAGATTATCCTCCGCTGCTTAGAAACATTGAATGATTTCAGTGGACGATCCAAACTATAGTAATCTGTAATTAATGTGAGTATAGGTTTACCCTAGATATATATGACATAATGTGCATAATTTTGCGCTGTAACATTTGTTCTGGGGGTTGTTACCTAGAGACAAAGATTATGTAGCTTGTTGTTACGGCTTGGCGATGCAACCGTGCGTACTGTAGCATAAACAGTATCGTTTGGTACTGTAGCATGGTACAGTAACGGCTATTTAGGATATGATCTTAGGCATAATCTTTATATTAAGAAAAGGTAGGCGTATCTTTATATTAAGAATGACTAGATATATATCTTTATATTTAGATAGTATAGATATCATATTATCTTTAGTGATTGGTTGTATTAGATTGTGTTAGTTTTCATATTGTTAGGGCTAACCTTATCTATATAAAGAAAGAAGCCGCACCATTCATAATCAAGCAATAAAGCAGTCAAGTTCTAAACCTTGGCCTCCAGATCAAAGCCTCCACAAGAAGGGCGATCTTAAGCCTTACTGCCATATCCTTTACCATAACATCTCGGTATCATAGCCACTCACTATGGCTTTGGGTGCCGCACTATTTATCCTAGAATCATTGAAGACTAGCAATAAGGAGTTGAAGGCCTTACTCGAGAAGGTTATGGAGTTGGTCGACAAGCTGAAGGCCCAAGAAGAGGCGCAATGTGTCATTGCAATGGCTGCGCTGCCACCACCTTCCCTGAGGCCGGTGTTGTCACTGGCCACATTACCGCCTTCACCAACAACGACTTCATCGACAACAGAATCGATGAAGAAGTTTGCCGTAGTCCAATGACCATTTTCATGCGACCGGCCAACACCGTGCTTCCGCAAGTGTGGAGCACAATGGTTGCCATATGGGGGATTGCAACGTCGTCGCATATCTTCCACCCTCGTCACACCCGTGGTAAGAAGGGCACTGCTGCTGTCCCGTGCTGGTCGCCCAGGCTGTCAGCCTCATCCACATCGGCCAGCATCACCACCTCCCGGCCAACGCCACTAACCCTAAATCTGGCGCAGCGTCGATGGTCTAGTCTTTTCTCAACATGGGGGCATGAAGGTCTTAGTCCGTGGGCGCCACCTGATAGCTCGAGGACGAGCTGTCTTGCCGCAAGGGATGAAGTGTTACGGCTTGGCAATGCAACCGTGCGTACTGTAGCGTGAACAGTCCATTTGGTACTATAGCGCGGTACGGTAACAATTATTTAGGATATGATCTTAGGCATATCTTCGTATTAGGAAAAGGTATACGCATATATTTATATTAGGAATAGTTAAATGTATATCTTTATATTTAGATAGTATAAATATGATATTATCTTTAGTGATTGGTTGCATTAAATTGCGTTAGTTTTCATATTGTTAGAGCTAACCTCATCTATATAAAGAAAGGAGCCGCATCATTCATAATCAGGCAATAAAGCAATCAAGTTCTAAACCAGCTGATCTCCAGATCAGAGCCTCGCAAGGAGGGCAATCTTAAGTCTTTCTGGCCTATCCCCAACCATAACACTTGTCCTACTCGTTACGTGCCAACAGTAGTACAGGGGTACTGTTCATGTGAAGTACTGTAGCATACATGGCATCCACCACTAAAATAGGGATTAGAATGATTAGTTTCCATGTTTGTTATTTCCTTTTGATTAGTTGCTATTTTTTGTTTGTTTCTATCTTTAGGATCTGCCATCTCTATATAAGGCGATCCATTGATAGCATTTGGAATTAAGCAAAGGAAGAAAGAAACAAGTGTTTATCCCTGTTTATGTCTATGTTCCTCTAAAGTCCTTTCCTAATCAAGCCGACGTCACCCGGCTGTCCTCTCAACAGTGTTTACCCCATAATGATCTAAGGATCATTATATTTGGTATCAGAGACTCACCATGGCTTCTACCGCATTAACATGTGGCAAGATCATTGCTGGCTATGAAGAAATCCTCGCTGTACTTAAGAATGTAGAGAGCATGTTGAAAAAGATGATGGCATCGAGGGACAAAAAGAAGGAAACTCCAAGTGAAGCTGCATTGGCAGCGTTGCCTTTGGCTACACGACCAGTGACTCCACCATGGAAAAAGAAGGCTGCTGCCATCCCACGACCACCACCTCCATGCCGCTGGCCAAGTCCATGCCTTCAAAGGTGTGGAGCACATCGAGTGTCTTGGGTGGGATCGTGACATCATTGCATCTCTCCACCATAGTCGCACTCTAGGGAGGCAGAAGATACTCGGCTTTCCCGATCTAATCTCCTACACCAGGGGCATCTTCTACATCAAGCCACGCTAAAGTGACCACGCCATCGCCATCCATTGTCGCCAAGGTCGGCTCATTTCCTCTCAAGTGATGTGGCGTCAAAGTTCATGCCTCTCATCTTTGCGGGGCTTTCTAGGGCTGCAACCATAGCCACCACCACAGCTCGAGAACGAGCTGTTGCAAAAGGAGGGTGATGATGTTATGTGCCAGCAGCAGTACAGGGGGTACTGTTCACGTGAAGTACTATAGTGTATATGGCAGCTACCACTAAAATGGGGATTAGAATGATTAGTTTCCACGTTTGTTAATTCTATTTGGTTAGTTGCTATCTTTTGAGTTTGTGTCTATCTTTAGGATCTACCACCTCTATATAAAGAGATCCATTGGTAGGATTTGGAATTAAGCAAGAGGAAGGAAGAAATAAGAGTTCATCTCCGTCTATGTCTATCTTTCTCCTCTAAAGTATCTCCCTATCAAGCTGATGTCGCCCTGCTGTCCTCTTAGCGGTGTTTACCCCGTAATGATCTAAGGATCATTAATCAACTGAGGAGGAAACCATGCACCCTCCGGCCTTAACTTCCATCGGAAGCAGAAAACCACGGTTCACAGACCATACAAGTTAGAACAGGACTTAAACTAGAGCTAAGAAACATAAGTGGGTGCTGCCACCTCAAAAAGTGGAAAAAAAAAACAAACAAAAGGAGATCAATCTAAATCAGCAAACATAAGCAGAAGTCACTATATCAGCACCCCTTCATCTTAACAGACGCATTGCGCCAGCTTGTCCCTTTGTCTATTCTGAGGAAATCAAATATGTTCCGGTGATTTTGTGCATAAAACCAGCATAAACACTGTAAATGATCTGCTCACCTGGCTTTTGTACATGCAGCTTCATATAAAGTATCAAATCGAAGACCTTGCTCCTGAACAAAGGGCGTGTAGTGTTCAAGTTCATCTTGGAATTGAATGGTCAAAGACCACCAGGCATCGGAAGAGAATCGAGAATAATGTCCTTTCCAGCTCGTCTGCTCGCCTGAAGGAGATGTTCAGCCTAGCATCAAAGCAGCTCTCACACGGCAGATAGGAACATTCATCTCTCACAGTCCCTGCGCATTATACTGAATGAATGAACATTTCCTAACCACCGGTATGACCCCCTGTATGTACATTCTTTGATGGAAGACACACACGGACAACTGGTTCATTTGAGACCAATTTAGAGTGAGCTTTGCAGATCCTGCAGTAGCTGAGGCATTGTGGCGGAATTTTTGCTGAACTCAGGTTTTGCCAATCCACTTCTTTGTTGTGTTTGATCAGCTGTAGATGCAATTTGCATAGATTGCAGCATTTAGATACCACACGGGGCCTGCAATTTGTTTCTCTGTACTATTTGTTTTTCATCTATGTACATCGGATGACAGTATTTTCTCTCCTTGTAGCACTTTGTGTATGGAATTGAGTCAGCTCAACTCCATGTTTCAATGGTCACATGTTGAACTGCAGAGAAGCAAAAATAAGTGATCTAATAAAGTTCTGAGTTGTACACACAGAGAAGTCACCAACTTCATTTGCTTGTGTTCATTTGTCATATATTTTTGTCTTTTCTACTTTTCAGTACGATCTAAAAAAATATGAGTATTGCGAAGGCTTAGATATTATCCGAACCTGAAAAAATGCTATACTAAGGTGGTGATCGGTTCGGCTGAAAAGCTCGTGGCTTATAGTTGAAAACACTGTAGCTGGCTGAAAAAAGCACTGTAGCTGATAGATGCTTATTTAGCATAATTAAATTTAAAAAAATTTAAAAATAAAAAATATGTTAGCCTATTACGTATAATACAAACAAATACGGGAAAAAAAGAACCGGCAAAAAAGCTCAACGAAAAGCCAAAAGTTCAGAAAAAGACGAAACTTATGAATAATGAAAAATAAGCCAGAAGCCGAAGCCGAGTTGATCAGGGCCTAATCTGAAAAGGACCAATAGTATTCTTATCCAATCTGAGCAAAAGCAAAATTGGACTCCCAAGTTCTATAGCATTTTGAGTCAAGATTCAAACCTTGCTGATGCCACTTGTGATTTCCAAGAATCTGATGACATATCTCTCCATAGTGATGCGATCAGTTCGGTGCTTAAGATAATCACCGGGAGAGTAACCAACCATGCAGTACATTCAGCAACTTCAGTAAACACAACCAATCCGCCGACCGTTGGAGACTCCAATTGGTGTGACAACTCGGTTTTCTAGACGACGGCTAGAGCTTGATTCATCAAATAGACCATCAGCTGATGTAGCATCCAATTAGTTCCGTTCGTTTTGGCGATGTCTTTATATTCTTATTTTTAATATACTATTCTTTAATTTCATCTTTTTTATTTTTACTTTTTTAGGTTTTTTTGTATTCCTAGGAATAGTCCGTGATAAACTGGTCTATTTTTCTACTTTTAAATTTAATTACACTAAATAAAAATAACATCAGTTACAATAAAAAAAAGCTATAAATCATCTTTAAATTGAGCGCCCCTATATAATTTAACCAACTCATCATATTTATTAGGTAAATACTCAATTCAACATTTTCAACTCTTCCGTCCACATCAGTCTCCAGCTAGTAGTGGTAGTAGTAGAAGTGAAGTTTCTTTTTTTCTGTGCCTAAATTTTATCTGGGCCATGCACTTGGGATGACACGCACGGATGGAGTCCGATGGACTATGTATGGAGGCAGATTTGCCATGAGCAAGGAGAGTTAATGGCGAGACTGGCCGCATGCCCCATTCAGCGAAGAGGACACGGCAAGTGGGGCCATGTCGACGAGCGCTCGCCGTGCCATTCAGCGCTCTGTCTGCATCCCCACGGATGCGTAAAAGCTCTAGAGATATCCTCCCATCCCAGCGACCGACTCCCCAAAATATCAACCCATCCCCTCACCACTAGAACATTCCTCTCTGTTTTTTTACTACCATTTCCCTCCTCCTTCGCACGTAAGGGCATCTCCAATAGGTCTATAGCAGCTATCTATAAAAGAGTTCATATCATCAACTGTCCTACGTGAAAGATATTAAATGAAGAAAGAGAACGCAGCTCTCTACAGCTCTAGAGATAGTCTATAGTGACAAACGAGACAGCCTCCATAAATTCTGTGTGTACATATAAGCATCAAATAGCTATCCTTATAGATAGTTCTTTAGAATGCTAACTTTAATGTGTACTATATAGATGATATAGAAGTCTTATAGTTAGTTACTAGCTATAACCATTAGAGATGCCCTAAGAGGATCGCTATTAATATCCTTTTTCCTTGCACAAAATTTTAGGCCTGCTTGATTGGATTTTAGCTTTTAGCTTTCTTAATTTTATTTTTTTCTTCTGTTTTTTAGCATTTTTGTTATTTCTTTGCGTTGTGTGAGATAACCTATTTTTAATTTTTTAAATTTAATTACGCTAGATATTAGCGAGTAGCAGTAGTGTAGTACATATTTTTGGGCAAAAAAGGTATTTAAAGAGTACAGAAAAGCAAAAGCAGCTCAACTTTTTTGGCATCGGTTTTTTTTTCTTCCTCATCTCTTCGCTTTCCAAAAAGCCTGTACACAGAAGTGCTACACCTCCATCGCATCGGAGCACTCTGCAAATATTTACACGGTACAGCAGCAACACGAGAGAGAGAGAGAGAGAGAGAGAGAGAGAGAGAGGCCACTGAGAATGGTGCTAAAAACACAGCAAAAAAGGAAAACGAAATGAAAGACGAGCACTAGAGCTAAATAAAAAGCCTCAATTCCTAGGCGCACACGGCAGGGCCACACCGAGCTGGCCCAGTGGCGGAGCGGTAAATAAACGCGAGATCTCTAAATCCGGGCGGCGAAATGAGGGGTCGCCGGCGAGGGCGGCTCGTCGGCGGCGGGGAGGAGGCGGAGGCGGCAGAGCGGGCACGTGGCGTGGTTGTAGTCGAGCCACGTCTCGAGGCAGGCGCGGTGGAAGAGGTGGCCGCAGGGGAGCCGGTTCACCACCGACTCCGGCTCGAACCGCGCCAGGCAGACGCGGCAGTCCGCCGCCGCGCCCGCGCCGCGACTTCGGCCGAACCGCGCCGGCCTGAAGCTGCTCCGGAACCTGTCCGCGAGGCTCGCCCCCCCGGCCGACGCGGCCGCGATCGCCGCGAGCTGGTCGTCGCCGTCCTCCCCTGCGGAAGGCACGGGGAGGCCGAGGAACACCAGCGCCGCGCGCATCAGGTCGGCCAGGATGGCGATCGACACCGCCGTGTTGTACAGGAGGTAGGTGAGGAGGCTGTCCTTGGGCGCCGGCATGCTTGAGATGCCCATCTCGCCGACGATGGTCGGAACACGACGGCGGCGGCCGATCCAGGAAATCCTCGCGAGAAATCCCTCGAGCAATTCCGGAATCGCGGGCTGGTTCGTGCGATTTGGGGGCGCCCTGGACTGGATTGTAATTTTGGGTTTTCCGGAGGAGGTGGGTGCAAGAGACGGGGATGGTAGTGGATGCACTGGGAGGAGGCGAGGTATTTATAGACGCTTCTGGGGTGGAGTGCGTTGGACTGGGCTCTCTTTTTCAGTGGTGCGTAACGGCAGAGGTGCTGCTGCTTCAGTTGTTAGGTCGGGTCCAATGGGATGATATAATTATATAGAAATTTTACTGAGATAATTGAAAGAAAGAAAAAGAGAAAGAGTTATCTATAGTTACGAGGGTTACTGTGGTTTAAACGGTTAGCTTAGTTGCAGCCGCCATGTTTTTGCTTAGAGTTTGCTAACTTGTTTGATTTGTACCCTTAAAAATTGAAATGTTTTTTGCAATTTTTTACATAAACTTTTTGATATTGTTTACGCATGTAAAGGTCTTTAAAATGACTTGCTTCAAATGGTTTCAGTTTTTAGTATTTTGAACTTTTGGTTTATTTAAGTTAGAAACTATTTGGAATGTGTCGGCTTGTAATTTTGATTTTTTTTTGTATTTTCTTTTTATTCCTTTGTATTATTCATGACGATATAATATTTTTTATTTTTTTAATTTTTAAATTGAATAACTTAAAAAATGCTATCAACCACTATATTATAATTTTAGTCATAAGATAATAGCCAATTTTATAAGTCAGAAGTTTAAGTTTTTTAGAGCAGACTCTTACTGATGCAAAAAAAACTTTGCGTTAATACATATATCGATGATTAATTTGCCTTTTGTGTGAAAATTAGAGACGTTTATCAGTCTGTAAACTACTTGACGGATGGTTTGATTGAATAGACTAAAGGGCCTGTGTTTTTCTGAAGCTTATAGCTTTTGACTGTGCCTTTTGGTTTTTGGACTGTTCGTACGAGAAATTCAAGAGTAATAGAAATTCACTTGTGGATTTTACCGATATAAATAAAGTCGATATAGTATATATTATAATTAATTAGTAGATCATATCTTAAAATGATATTATAGAAAAATCGAAAAATAAATTTTAGAAACTAAAAAGAACAGATCTAACGGGATGATCGGTTGGGCTTCAGCTTTTAGCTTCCGACTTATTTTTCACTATTCATAAATTTCGTCTTTTTCTGAACTTTTGACGTTTTATTGAGTTTTTTTGCCGGTTCTTTTTTCCTGTATTTGTTTGTATTATATGTAATGGGCTAACATATTTTTTATATTTTTGATTTAATTATGCTAAATAAGTCTCTGTCAGCTACAGTGTTTTTTTCAGCTAGCTATAATACTTTTCAACCATAAATCACTAAAAATAAGCTCAAATGATCACCACAAGTCTAAAAGTTATATTTATCTGGTTACCGGTTGTTGCAAACTTGGTACCAACTTGCTTACTTTTCAACCATCATTTCTTTCTTCCTTCTAGTTTAGGGCATAGAATCCATCGTACCGCTAACAAGTTGTTGTACTGGCTGTCTAGCTGTTGCTATGGTTACCATTCGGTGGTTGAAATGGTCAAGAGCCCACACTATAGTCATTGGATAAGATCGATCATAGCAGCGGACGAGACCAAACATCCTAATGGTACGAAGCCATTTAAGAGCCGATGTCGCGTTACGTGGTGCACTGAATAGTATTTGTGGACTGTCGCCCTAGGACGTTACGACTCCACTGTTTTTTTTGGTGCACTGTATGCACACCACTTACGTCGGTTGAGAAGAGTTAGTGTGAACAAGTTATTCTTGATTGTTGCTAAATGAGCATGCATGTGATGTGAGTATGTGACTATTGGTGCGCAAAGAATTTCACGCTAGCAACTTGTGGTGGTGATCGGTTCGGCTGAAAAGCTCGTGGTTTATAGTTGAAAATACTGTAGCTGGTTGAAAAAAAGTACTGTAGCTGATAGAGACTTATTTAGCATAATTAAATTTAAAAAAATAAAAAAATATGTTAGCCCATTACGTATAATACAAACAAATACGGGAAAAAAGAACCGGCAAAAAAGCTCAACAAAAAGCCAAAAGTTCAAAAAAAGACGAAACTTATATATAGTGAAAAATAAGTCAGAAGCTAGAAGCCGAAGCCGAGTTGATCAGGGCCATGTGACTTCGGTGGTTGACCTGATCTGTCTTAATTTGTTTGCAACAGACATATGATCCAATTTGTTTTTTTTAAAAGAACTTTGTCCATATGCAGTACTATTTGATCGGTAGTCTTTAATATAGGTAAATGCAAACCTTAAATTCAACCTGATCTTGCTTCAAAATATGAATCGCAACTATGGACTTTATGTTTTGTGAAACCATAGCCTTGTACGAATCCAGCCATGGTTGCATTGCGTTAGGACGATATTTTTTTCCCATGGGAACGAAAAATGCCGAGCCCATGACCATCACACTGAATGATACGGAAGCTTCTCCTGCGCCTACGTACACGCGCACAGCCAGGCTTACGTTTTCTTCTTTTTTTTTTTTTGGAGGGAAGGCTTTCGATTGATGAGACGGATGTCGATTGACAGTTACATGACACACACAGCGCCCGTCAAAACGCTGGCTCGTCACGCGAGCAGCCTGGCGCCTAGTGGCCGTGGGCCGGATGCTCGACACGTCGCGCCCGTCCCGTGTCCCATCTAACCGGATGCCGACATCTGTCCCCTCCTTCATCATAGGTTGCTTCGAACCCAATTTTAATTGAACAAGATGAGCGGAGAGAGGAGAGCATCATTGTTGGGCTGATGTGATCGAGGGAGAGAGAGAGAGAAAAATCTGTGTAACGCGCATTTGAATTGAATTTTGTTCATTAATCTGTTCTATTGATAAATATTTATGGGTTAATCTGAAGCATATTAACCATTGATCTGTCAAAGCTTTCGCAATTGATTTGCACGCAGAGCATCAGGTTAGGCTGCGTACATACTTGTATGGCGGAGAAAGAAATGATGATTAACTAAAAAAACTAATCAAGGTCGCATGTGCACGTACTGATTTAAAATTGTCACTTGAAGATATTAATTTTCCTAAACTTTGCTTAGCGACAGGGGGACGGCCGTTCATGCGGTCGAAACCTCCGACATCGCGAATATGTTTGCATGATTTCCATGTACAAACCCGATTAATTAAGGTCTGTGCTTGTGCCTGCCGTTGGGCAAGATACTGAAAACATGAACTAGTGCGGACCAGATGCTGTTATAATTGTACAGTCACATGCAAGGAGGGTTAAATGAGTCTCTAAGCGGCCATTGACGAGAGCCTGTACGCGAAGGCTTGTCTAGAATGCACGAATTTCGTAAGTGTTTTTTACAAGGATATTGTAGGAAATAGTATAAAGATTCATGCAAAATTCCTAGTTGCAAAGGGAGCCACGTATGAACACAGGAAGCCAAACAAGGGGCCAGTTAAGCAACAGGTGGTTATGGTTGATGTATTCCTTAAGCAAGATTTTGCAGAAAGATTTTGCTGGTATGGGCACATGTGGAGGCTCTAATCCATAATGGGCATCCGACGGGAAAATTCAGGGATCAATTCATTGGATCAAATTAGGTGCGCCTAGTGGACGTTATATTATTATCTTTGCTTTTCTGTTTATCTGTGTTTTTAATTATCAAACTTGCCAAAAAAAACTAACCCACTTCATCTAAAATAGCATAGAATAATCCACTAATCATTGCATAAAGTGCATCATTTATCCACCTTAATAAGTTAGTTTGTTTAATTAATGAAGTTTTTAGTTGGAGCCCTTCTTTTAATTTGGTACTCATTATTATTTTAAATCTGTGTATGGTGGAGTTGTGTTATTTGCACTAGTCGTAGAACTCTACAGTTGCTCATAGTCCATACAGATCACTGTAAGAAGTCATTAGCCTACAGATGATCCATATTTGATGAATCCGATAAAACGATGCTCTACCTGTAGAGAAATTTGATTGTAACACGATGGCACAAAGTGGTTTGTGTCACGAGCTAACGGACCGTTGACACATGACATGTATTAATGTAGCAACTAATAAAAATATTTTTTACTGTTTTGTACGGTAGCAAATAGGTGTAAAAAATATTGTTTTCCGTATTATCAATAAAAAAATATTTTTCTCGTACATATTACAATATTACTATAGTACTTACACATGACTATCAGCTTTGGATTGGTTCGTAGCACAAATCTGCGGTATTACAAAATTTCTACTGCCTGTAAACTTACCTAATTTTTCACATACGAAGGGTCAAACTCACTGCTACCCTCAGTAGCATAGGTGTGCGGCATACAAGGACATGTCAAGATCACTCCGGCCGGTACTCCACTACACGGTACTGCGCGGCAGCAGCGCTCGCGGCAGTAGGCCCAGCTCAGCACGTAGCTACAGTGTGTAGGCACGAGTTCCCTAGCCACTAGCAGCCAGCGACATCCCCTGCTGTCGCGGCGCCATCGCACCGGGCCACCTACCTCGCCGCCCACATGTCACCACGGCGACGCGCGCGGCCATGCCGCCCTGCCTACGGTGCACGCAAACGCCGGGGTGGGGGCGCACAGGCGCGCGCCGCGCGGAGGCAGCCGACCGGCTGCGCGCGCGCGGTTTTGCCGTCGGTCGTGCGTGCGGGAGCCCACGGGCGCTGGGGTGGGGAGGCGCCTGGCTGGCTCGCGCGCGTCGTGGCGCCGAACGGGGGACATGCGGCGCGCGCTCGACACCTGGACACGCACACGTCCCCGTCTCCGCGTGCCCCCGTCACGGGCTCTCCACCCCGCGCTATCTTCGCCCCCACGCTTCCGCTTTGGCTGCTTGCGATGCTTCACCCCCCGGGCCCGTGCAAGCGCGAGTCCTTGGCACAAATGCCCTTTTCACGCGATATTAGTAAAATAGCATTTTGAAAGTAGTAAAATAGCATTTTCAAAGTAGTAATTATAAAAATAGTATTTCTGCTGCACGGTGACTATATAGGACTCTATCTCGGACCGACACGTGGCAATGCCGTACAGTCACTGTACGGCGGAAGTACCATTTTTGCAATTAAACTGCAAATGTATTATTTTTACTAATACCAAATGAAAAATGACTATTTGTGTCAAAAACTCTGCAAGCGCTGCTGCGACCGTTGGACTTCACCGGCGTGGTAAAGATTTGTTACGCACTTATTTGTGTTGTGGTATGGTGGTACTACACTTTGTTTTACCTAAAATAGACATGATAGCGGTGGTTAGTTTTTGTTAAAATATTTAATTAAAAAAATAAAAATATTATATCTTTACAAACAATACAAAGAAAAACACATTAAAAATTGAAAAATTGTTCTGAATCTCATGTCAATGCAATGCCAGACTTCAGTGTTTCTAGATCCGTCCTGGAACTATGTTAATTTGTCAGTAATGAATGATATTTGTCCCTTGCCAGTGAATGACATTTGTGATTTTTAATTTGTGAATGAGTAAATTAATGGATGTCTGAGTGACATTTGTGAATGCGTGCAACTGTGAATCAGTGAATTTGTCATGCAGTCAGTCATGCTCCTTGACTCCTTGTGAACCAGTGAATGAGTGAATTAGATAAAGGTATTTGTCAATTGTCGGTGAAATGATATTTGTGAATTAATGATTTGAATTGTGAATTGAGAGTCAAAAAAATTAAGGAACGAGGATCATGCCTCAAATAGTCATAGTCACATATACATATACATATGAATATTTTTTTCTAAAATAATGAATATTTGAATTGTCAATTTTCAAAAGTGAGGAGGTTTTCAGTTAATACAAAAAGCATCGCAAATGATGGAACTCATGGAAACACAAAGTTTAGCACAACCGTAAGCTTCTGAAGCACAAGATCAAGGTCCAAAACCACAATCAAATAGAAGTAATGTTGCTAGGGAGTTCAATCCGAATGAAATCATAAGTGATTCTGATCTTAGGAAACAAATTTATGAGTATGTCTCTGAAATTCAAGGCCAAGTTGAAGGGTCCAACCCAACTTAATGTTTTTTTGCAAAAATAGGCTTTTTTTGCAAACATGGTATAAGAAAGTATGATTGGATGAAATATAGCTAGTTCTGAGATGCAGTATATTGTTTCTATTGCTTCCTCTTTAAGTAAGAAGGAAAGGCGGAACACTTTGGTTATGATATTTTCAACAATTTAAGGTTTACTAATTAGAAGCATGCATATAAATCATTGCCTCACTGATACTACATCTCATACACTTAATAATGCTTTGGTTAGTCTTCTTGACAAGCACAAGTTACCCATTTCTATATTACCCATTTCTATATTACGAGGGCAAGAATACGATGAAGTTTTAATTATGCGAGGTGGATTTAATGGTTTACAGAGAAAGATTCTAAATGAAAATCATTGTGCTTTCTATGTCCATTACTTTGCGCACCAATTGCAATTTCTAGTTGTTTCTGTTGCTAGTTGTTACTCATCTATTCATGATTTCTTCAAGTATGTCTCTTTATTGTGACAACAAGTGCATCTTGCAAGAGGCGAGATGTATTAATGAAAAGCCATCAAAAAAGTATTTTGGAAATGCTTGAGAGTAGTAAGATATTTTCAGGAAGAGGTGTACACCAAGAAACTAATCTTGCTAGATCTGGGGATTACCAATGATTAACTCAATGACATGATGGTGTGCTACACCGAGCGGGACTATTAAATCACTTTTCGATGTTACCATTACCCGATGACTTCAAACCAAGAAGACTCGGAAAATGAATTTGCCTCGTAGGTGATATTAGCATATTTATGATATGTTGTGTTGTATTCTTTATTTCTCTTCAATGTGAATACATTACAATGTTATACGACACACTAATATACATTGCTATACTTTGCAGAATCTCTTTTGATGTGTGTTGGGCTTTTGTTGGTGACTCATCGAAGCTTTCGTAATGTTGTACTGAAGTACTTGTTATCATATCTTCCTTTTCTTTTCACCTATGGACATTCAAATGTGTGTTGAATTTTAAAACTATTACGGTTGTCAACTTTGCTTGTGTCATATATATGTGAATTTGTTCGCGCTTGTTAGCTATACTTGGCCTCGTGTCACGTCCAGGCTCCTACAAAATCCTAGCTTCGCCACTGCTACTACTAAGTGCTAAGAGCATCTCCAAGAGAGGCTCAATATTTTGTCCTCTAAAATCTCATATTGGGAGTCTTCCTAAAAAATTGTCCTCTAAATCTTTCCCCTCCTTCAGCAGCTCCTCTAAACTTGGATCCCTAAAATTACCATCTAGGCACTGTATATTTGATGGTGATCCACCTCAATTTTAGAGTACCAAAATTATTGGGCGTGTTTTTGAGTATCTGTTGGAGGCTTGTTTTTAACTTTCATACCTAATATTTGAAGATAAAGGGTGAGAAAGAGCATCTCTTGGAGATGCTCTAACATATGCTAACTCCACCTGTTTAGGTACCAGATGAACGTGAACAAATCTCAGAACATTGTTAACACCATGCGGAGCAGATGCCGGCATCGAATCATCACAATATCATATATCAAGTCTATTTTTTTCGGCTTCTAAAAATAGTTTTTGTGTTTTATTACAGTACCTAACTTTCAAATAGAGTATTTTCTCAAAACATGATCTACAAAGTTAATTATAGTATACGTTAAAAATCCAATATCTGTATCAGCAAAAATCACAACTAAATATCTCTTTTTATAATCTCTATAATAAACTACGTAAAATTTAAAAATTTAATAAAAAACATAGGAGAGAGATATAAACAAAAAAAGAACTTTCCATCACTCGAAAAATTCCTGCGGTACAGATTGCATTCGCTGGCCAGCCAAAACTCAGCAGCAGCCAAAGCGCCAGACCGACCGCGAGACGAGAGCACCCTGCCCGTCATCGCAGAAGCGTACGAAGTCACGTGGAGCCGGCGTGGGCGTGCGTGACACCGATAGGCCTACAGCTGCAGGCGTGGACGCGTGGTCTTGTGCTTCTGGCTCGCGTCGTGGCCGCAGGTGGAGCCCGGCATGGTGAGGTGTGCCGTGGGCCGCGGACGGCGGACGACGGCCGCGTGAGCCTTGGGGTACGGGGGCTCAAGTCCCGTGCTCGCCAACGCCAGACGCGTGGCATGTTACGTGTGGGCTGCCCGGCTGGGGAGAGAGCTGGAGCTGCCTCGGACGGTCATGTTCTTTTCAGCTTCTAAAAGCTGCTTTTCGATTTTTTTACAGTAACTAACTTTTAAATTGAGTATTTTTTTAAGATATGATCTACTAGTTAATTGTAGTACATACTTTACTAACTTCATTTATATCGGAAAAAACCGTACGTGAGTTTCTGTTACTCTGTAATCTCTCATACAAACAGCCCAAAAGCCCAAAAGCCACAAACCGCAAAAAGAACATGCCCTCAACAGCTCGGCTTAACCCTTCCCCAGTGTCACCGCTCACCAAACTGTGCAGCGCTTGTGCTTAGGTCGGAATACAGTAATTTTACACGAATTTTGTATAAAATAGTTCCAATTCTCTTGCGTGTTGTAAATAGAGCCTTAAGCTTATGACTATCACATTATTTCGAGATTAAAATTATAATGACAATCACATCATGATCTTAAAAAGTAGTTGAAACACAAAAAAAAATTCAAACTCTATTTGAACTTTAGTTAAATTTTGGTTGAATCTTGAACTCTTTCCCAATTTGAAAGTTCCTAGACTTCTGCGCCTTCCTCTTTTAGCTTTATGCCATCTCTTTTCCTGGTGCTCTCCAAGAATCCACCTCTTCCCCTTTACCGAGCGCCACACGGCCGGCCTCCGTTCACCGCCACAACACGCTAATCACCGCTGCGAGCATAGTCAATTGCCGTACCCTCGCTCCCCGTGCTCTGACATTCTTGATTGCCCCTGACCGCATGTTAGACAAGCCAAGGACGAGCTTCCAGCCGCCGCTGCAACCCCTTTCACGACCAACCTGACACCACCGCCACCTTTGACCGTTGCAATTCACTGCCTGAGGGAGCGCTAGGGTCAAGGTGCCACCTCCGCATACCAACCTCCCTGCCGCTTCTGTCGAACTTCATCGAAGTCTCCCGTGCCATCCTTCCTGGGCACGCGCCAATGCTAGAGCGCCTAGCGGCGCTCTCCCTATGCCGAACCACCTTGCAGCAGTTATAAAAGCCCTTGACCCCACTACTACCCGCATTGGTGTCAGGTAGCCTCCCCTAAGCCCCTCTCTCCTAGCGCTGGCTAGTTCCATCACCGTCCCTCCTCAACTGTCAGTAAGCCCAATCTCCACTTTCTATTAAAGACTGCGTCATATTCCAATTCCTTACTTTCTTAGCCCCCTCGAACACCACAGAGTATTCCCTTTAGCTTACCGAGCCTCGTAGCTCGTCGGCGACGAGATTCTCCACCCTGCCAAGGCACCTCACCATGGGCAGCCCACCATAGGTCCCTAGAACCCGAGCCGATGCTACCATGGGGTTCCCTTTGCCCTGAGGATGCTCAAACCATCATGCTTTCGCCATGTTAGCCACCGATTAGCTTCTATGTCATGGTATTGTCTTGAAGAGACCCGCACGCCACCGAGCATCTACAGTGCTCCATGGCCACCGCTGAGCCCTAAAATAGAACCCTCTTTGCTCTAGGAATCCATCCATGCCCTTAGATCCTCCCGTTGACCACTGCTAACATTGAAATTTGCCTAACGCCATCTCCTTGTTTAGTTCTACAATAACCGATTGGAGGAAGAAGATGATGGTTCACCTAGGCTTGGGTCATATAGTAGAAGCCCAACGCATCAAAGCTAGTCAGGCCAAGGCCTAATACTGTAGCTACTGTTCACCCGACCCGTATCAATTACAGCCTGATCCGCTAGTAAATAGTAACCGACCCGCTACTGTTCACTCACCCCGAAATCGCTACTATTACACTCGACCTACAATGAACAGCGAACCCATTATTGTTCACCCAAAAAAACCCAATAAACATACTCCTACTTCTAATATACCATTTAAACGAACATGTTATACTTATTTATCAATTTTGGTATAATTAAATACTAATTCTAAGATGCTCCAATGTGACTTGTTTGAAAATTCATCATCAGAAAAAAATATATAATTGTTTCGAGCCTGTTTAAACCATTTCCAGCTCCGCTTTGCCATATTAGACCCCAATAAAACCCAAACCCCTCTTTATTTGGTTTTTCAGGATTTTATTTCTTTTTCCTAGCTCATATTCTTTTGAGCACGAAACTAATTGCTTGCTTTTTATTTGTGTTAGCACATGATTTTGCTTAACAGTCTGTCCCAAGGGGATATCAAGTCCTGGAAGACTTAGAGTAGGTAGAAGACTTTGAATAGCAAGGCAAGTTACATATTTTGATCATGTTGAAACTATATTATTTAATTACCAATACTTTCATTATTCATTATTTACGTACTGTTATTTATTTAAAATAAATATTTAGAATGACATTATAATTAGCTATATCCTACCATTGGAAAAGCCCTATTTATTTAATAGCCATATTCACCTTGATAAACCTTAGTAATAATAAATTTATTATAAAATATACCATGGTAGATTAAAAATTCAACTATTTTACACTACTAAGGAATTCAGAGTCTTGCCGGTAGAATTACAAAATGACACTAGGGTGAAGAATGAAGCGTGGAAAGCCACGGGAAGGTTGGAGTCTACGACCTTACCCTAAGGTGGAAGTTGGATTGGATTGGTGGCAATGCCGCGGTGTATTGGGTTAATGGTTTGTAGATGGTTGCCTCATTGATGAAAAGTAAGGATTAGAACCTTATGATAAGTAAAGAACATAGTGATTGATCAACCATAAGTTTTGACTCATCAAATCTGGTTTAGTAGTTGCTTAAATCAATTGAATATCTACAAGTGTTGGCGTTCCAGAGTGAAGTGGCTCACGTATAAAGAGGTGATATGGAAAAGGTAAAACCATATTTAACAATGGTAGGAGCACACGGAGTTAGGAAGCACTTTCCACATGGCCAGTGGGATGCTAATTTGCGTTTGGCCTCGGCCCTACCAAGTAGAGGCTATATAAAGAAGAGAACAGTGAAAAACCATGATTTCTCAGCTCGATCATAAGAGTAGAGGAATCTTGTGGGTAAAACTGAGCAACTCTATGCAAAGTCAAAATTAAAAATGGTATTTGAGTACACCGTGCTTTTGGTAAATAAAGTTGTATTTAATAGGTGATTCCAATAGTAAGGCATAAGTAGATTTAATAATATTTCAATATAATAAATATATGGTTTCAACCCCATTTCCCTTAAGAAGTTAATGAAAGACCGAATATGGCAACAGAGGGGGGTGAATGTTGCTTTTAAATTTTCCCCCAAGTATTCATCATCTTTCCCTCCAATAGTTACAAAGCTATGAAAATTAGAATGGGAAACTACCATAAGATGAGCAAGAGAAGGTACTGAAATTTTGGAGAAAAAGCAGTGAAATTAGAAGTACATTTATTTGCTCTATGGTACTTCCAATTTTCGAAAGTACTATTGTTTGCACTGTTGTACTTTTGATTTTTGGAAGTACCTCAATTTGCATTGCGGCACTTCCTTTCCTTGGAGAACAGTAATTTCAGCCCAAGTTCAAAAACGAAAATTGATAGAACTTTTGACTCGTAGATCAAAATAACATAAAATTTTGCAAGGATCTTCTCTATGTAATCAAGAACCTATTCCAATAAATGATCATGAAAAACATGGCCAAAATTGAGACCTTTTTTAGTTTGTTGGAATGTTGCATCGAAATCGAACCAAAACCCTAAATGGTAAATACAACTTGCTCCTGGGTGTATGATGATCAAGATGAGTTTAGATGTATTTCCACATGTCATAGCAAATTAGAACACCGAAGAAACCAAGCAAAAAACCATCAGATCAAAAGATGGACCAAAGATGTCAAAATCAAGCAAAACCGAGTTTTCTCATGAATCTTGCTATCAAAATGACGATGTGGGTGAAGATGTATTCCCAAGAATTATCTATATCTCTTACACGTTCTTGCCATAACACGATCACAAGAAGGAAAGAAGAAAGATCAAAATAATCCAAAGACAAGCATATCAATCAAAGCAAGAGAGACACAAAAGTTATATAACGATTGATGCATTACTTACTTGAGAAGGTGGCACATTTAAAACATACCACTATTCAACCTGATACTTCCGCCAAGCGGTATTTCCGCACTTATACTCGTGGTACTTCCGCCAAACGGAACTACCGCACTTATACTGCTGTACTTTCGATTTTCCTAATACTTCCAGAAGATAGCCCAAATCAAATGCAATCTTTGCAAAATAATTTCACCACTTCACAAAAATTGCAATGATTCATCACAACAGTATCCTAGACCTTCTCACATGGTCTTTCAGTTAAAGTTTGTTATTTTATGTCAAAAAAATGATTGCAAATAAAATTGTAGCCATAAATATCTTAATAAAACCACTATACCCACATCTCTTGAGAATACTAGAGAGTAGTTAAATGGTGTCCTCCATGTGACTTGTTGTGTACGATTGTTTGTACTTATACTTGTTAAAATATCAATAGAAGATACTTGGGAACATAATGAGGAAACTTTCGAGGACAACTTTGAAGATTCCTACAACATAGATGATGCCTGGTTTTGGGGTTTATCCTCGCTCAGACACGTCTTTGGAATTTCTTTTGTAATATAATATAACTTTGGACGCACGCCCAACTATATCAAACTAGGCTGCTAAGCTATAGTTCTATAATAAAGTTGGTTTTTATTAATGAGTTTGTGATGGTAATGATGTACACTTGATTACAGTATCTTATAGCTAAATAATTCTAGATAGTTGTGGGAAAAAGCCTAACGACCATAGAAATGGAGGCCTTAGAGTAGTGTTATGCCAAAGTCACGCGTTTAGTTCCAAGGTGTAGAAAATGGCTGGAGTGCTTACAGAGTTGGAAAGGGAACTGATCAAATCTTGAAAGACGCTGATAGTTCTCAGTTCTTACATGTTGCTGCTGGCTAGATAATTAATGGAAGACGCTCCTATATGAAAAAGAAAAGGAAAAAAAGATACTGCTTTCGGAGATGATGGGCTTTGCTGGGCCTATTTGATTTCCGTGATCTGTAAGACTAAGTTGATTTCATTCTCCAACTGTTCGCAAAAATGATATTGTAGCTATTTTTATAAAAAAATCTAGTCCTAAACATATATTTTTTTTTATAAATCTAGTCTCCTCTATATACCTACCGAATTAGATAGCTCAGTATGTCACTTGCCGAGCCTCCTATAGTGCGGCAAGTTGCGGCTTATTACTTTAATTAGTACTAATCATATATAATTAGTACTAATTATAATTAATTAGTATTAATCATGAGCTTAATTAAAGTTCTAATCATGGCAATGATTGTTGCCGCATTTGGGGCTCAGCAGGTGGTCTATCGAGCTTCTCTAGCTTAATAGGTACCCACCGAGTCTAATAAATTCACGGGAAGCTAGATTTGCATAAGTAAATATTTGGAAGCTAAATTTTTTTAAAAAATAGTTACGATACTATTTATATGAACCGTTCCCATTCTCCTCCTTTCTGTTTCACTTTCTGGCCACTCTCTCTCCATAGCCAGGAACTTGCGTCGACGGCGGATTCGTCTAAGATTCCTTAGTGAGTATTTTCCTCCGAATTTTGACGATTTGCCTGGTTCCGCTCGTACATTACTTCGATTCTGCGTATCGATGCGGTTTCATGCGGTATCTGCTTTGTCTCAACTCCTAAAACTAAACCCAGTTCTTGTATTACTGCTAAATTAGGTGTTATAATGAGAAATTAACTGGGAAAATCCATTTCGTAGATGTTGGTTTGCTATGCAGCAGGTACCGCTCGGCGAACCCTAGTTGCCTGCCCCTGTACATCCACAGTGAATCCTTACCTTTATGTTTATACTTTGTATCGACCTGCTGTTTATGTGCCTATGGATGTAAACCCTGCTTGAAAAGACACTATAGTTGAAAGCTATTTAGTATATAAAAGTCGAAAAACAGTTTTTAGAAGCCGAAAATAAGATATCATAAATTTGGAACTTCGATAAAACTTGTTGAAACCTATAGAGCTCAAACTTCAAGCTTTTTATGTTGAAACTTGTATTTGGGATAGGAGATTTTTTCGTTCAAAAATCTTAAACCTTGATAAAAACCATTAAAACTCATCAAACATGCTGAAACCTCGTTGAAATGGGCCAAATGGCCCGAATGAACCCACTGACACTCTGATGGAACGAAGGAGCTCATGGGCTACACACACGTACCATCGTATGCCTTTTCGGCCCATGGGTCACTGTACGACAGAACGGCCCATGTGATGATACACAGTTTGCACCATTGCCATAATAAAATAAAAATCCAAGATTATCCCATGACTCGAGCACTGACAAATCGTTCTTAAAAAGAAGAGCAGTGGCAAATTTTAGCCTAGTTATCAGGAATGGCGGCGAGTGCAAAGGGCCGGGGTCGGGGCTAGATAGGGGGTAGTGGGCTGGACCATAAATAAATAGAGGTTTATTCTTTTGGCTACCGCTGATAGCTTGAAATTTTCATATACGGTTCTCGAAGGGGTCTTGGGTTAGTTACTATCTCCATAAATTATATGATTGGTTTGAGGAATATCTTGAGATTCAGGCAATTGCAGATGATATAACTAGTAAATATGCTCCTCCTCATATCAACATATTTTATTGACTATTGCATGGGAACATATTCATGTTAAAAGTATTTTCCCTTTCCAAATTTTTCTATTGGTGGTCTCTTATTCCTTTTATTGAGCATAATGATGTGAATCGGGCTTTAATTTATAATATGTAGTGCCAAGCAGTTCCACTTTCTCGGTTTGAGAAGTGCATTGTTGGAACTGGATTGGAACACCAAAGCTTTTGTCTGTGTTTTTTGAGACGACAATGGACAGCGGAGATGCTGGCGGGGATGGTATACATAGTTCTAGACTTGGGAAGCCGTTTGAAGAATCTACTTCAAGAAACCACCCCATTTATTCCAATTTTCAGAGAAGCCAAAGGTCAAAAGCTCAAAAGAATGGAAGGATCAAACAAGGCTAGGAACCATTTGTCCCACGGGCCCGCTCGTGCCCTTCTCTAGTCATTAGCCACCGTCTTCAGAGCATCGTTTGAGGCCGCAGCAAATAGGTGCCACCCTAATCTCCAGCTCTGACGCCACCGCTCCGCACCGCCTCCCTTGGTCTCGCCAAGGCCCCATGCGCGTTGTCGAGGCTGACGTCATCCTCTACCACTGGGGCTCACGAATGACCTGACGGGATGGTTGGAGGTGCTACCCTAATGTCCAGCTCCGTGGACGCCGTTCCTAACTTGACAGGATGGAGAAGACATAGGCTCCGTTCTTTTCAACTTATGGTTTCTCCCGAACAAATAAATGGGACGATTATTCCATAGCCGTTCTAAAGTAGCTTATTATAATAGTCTTTTCAAAGCGGCTTATCGATTTATCAGTATTCAGTTTATTTGCATAAAAACTTGTACTAAAACCAAAAGTTATTAAAGTCACAGTCATAAACCATCACCTATGACAAAAAATAACGCACCCATAGTATTTGTTAGTCACCATAGCTCGCGCCGGAGCAGTGCACAGCTGGGTGCTCGTCCCTACGCTGCTGGTGGAGATGTCATCATCAACGAGCACGCCTTCCTAGGCTGCTGACAAATCGTCCCTACGCTGCTGCTGGTTCTCTCTTGAGGGCCAGGTCACGGCTCGGACCGCCCCGGTCCCTTTGCACCCCTAAATTATGGCGCCTGACAAGAACACATTACCATTTACAACTGATTTCCGGCCCATGCAACCTATGCTCGAATCGTTGGTCAGTGTTTCGTTCTTGCAACATCGGCCGCACTGGTCCAATCTTACGTTCTTTCTGAAGATAGCTCATTCTCACCGCAGTCTGACAACGTTTGGACATCCTGCGACATGGACGTCGCGCACCTGACTTCATCTGCATCCTCTACTCCGTCCAGTTCCCTGCACTGCATTATGCTGTGCGCAGCTCAGATTTGTCAGCTGGCTGCAACTGCGCTATGTGACGTGCGCGTTGCAGAAGGATTTTCAGGAAACCGTGCGAGTTCCCAAGCGCAGAGGCCAGAGCGGCGTACGGTCTGCAGCGTTCATCATTTCAAGAAGGAGCTGCAAAGCTACATGCCTAGACGCAAGGCGGTGCTTCGATTAGCAGGAATGGTCTGTTCAGTAGTGGGCAGTGATTGCTCAGAGGTCAGAGCCTGGGAACCAAGGTAGTCATGTACTCATGTGTTTTTTCTGAAGGTAAGTAGAAGTGTTCTTTGAAGTTATGTGCCCTAAGCACTGGTCAGCTTGGTAGCCCTTTGGCTCTGATGACCTGATATCTTCGATTTGCAGATTTAACCACTTCTCTTTGTAAGGCACAGATCATGTACAACAGAGGAGTAGTGTAGAAGTAGAACTCGCTTCCAGTCTGCAGGTTTATTTCGAAAAATTAAGTAGTGCCCTTGCAAAATTTTTTTAATAGAATCTAATAATGGAAAAGGCATGCTAAAAGAATGACATGTCATACGCAAACAAGTTTTTGCACGGATGCTAGTCGGGATAAAAACCCAACACGCCTGAAGAATGGATATATGCAAATCCAACTGCAGGCCCGATTGTATTTCTACTCTATTATTTTGGCTGATAGATGACAAAGTCCAACATTTCATTATTTGAGAAACATCCAAGGCTGATGGCACAATCAGAGTTGGTAACCAAATCACCCAACACTTTTTTTTTGCCCTAATTGATCCACTCATACAAACATGCACGCTTAGTCAAAACACCATGCCATTTCGCCTGTTCCAATACCTACAAAATCTTTTACACATGACACATATATTTTCTTTCTTTTATTTATGTATCTTTTTTTTGTTCCATTGTTCTTCTAGTGGACCTCCCAAAAATATATATGTTTTGTCTAAACTAATCAAAGCAATAGTAAGCAAATCCAGCTTAGAAATCACTCTATCATGCGAAGTCCTTCTCCAATAAAGAAACACATACATCGCAATCATCATGAAAGGGAGTAGATCTAAGTGAAATAAGCGCTCTATCTCTTTCTCTAACTCGCCACACATAATTCTAGACCTAGCATAAAAGTATTCTAACTTGAGAAAAGCATCATTGAGCTGGTCATAGGAGGGACATACCTCATCAGAGTGGCTGTAGAGATCATCATCGCTGATGCCGTTCTCGTCAACCATGAAGCACATGCCGGTGAAGTTGTCGTCGTACTTGGTGTCCTTCTGTGGATCATTCTCGCCGTCGTCGTCACTCTAGTCCTCCACGTCACTGAATTCGAAGTTGTCGAAAGCACTGAGGACACGGTGGAAAAGCTTCTTGGTCTTACTAAGGTTACGATACTCCTTGTCCTTGCCTTGATCACGAGCTGGTAGCTTTTTGTTGCGGTTCTTATTGATATAGTCAATTTTGCCCACACCGCTATAGTCGTTCTTGCCCTTCTCTAGCTTATGGCAGTTTGCTCGAATGTGGTTGGGGCCACCACACTCGAAACATATGACTGGACCACTCTCTTTCTCTCTCTAACTCTCTTGTATGCGTGTGAGAATTTTCTAGCTAAGAGAGCTAGGTTACTCTCTAGAAACTACTCAAACTAGTCATCGCTCATCTCGTACAAAGTAGCCAAAGAGAAGCCCGAAGCACCATCAGACGATGTACTAGAGGCAGAAGTGGTATCGGTGACTAAAACCATCGACTATGACTTCGTCTTGAGGCATGAATACAACGTGTCAAGAGTCAAGGTCGACAAGCATCTGGTGAGCATTATCCAAGTCTGAGTATGTGAGACCAACAGTTCGGAGGTTGCTCAGAATTTTATGAAATCTGCCAAAGCACTCATCCAAGGACTCACCAGCAAGCATCTCGAATTTGTTGTATTCTCACTTGTACTGGTCCTGTCGGACAGTTTTGATCTGGATGGTGCCCTCATGGCATTGAGGGTCACCCAAACATTGTATGCTGATGTGAGATGAAAAATGCGATTGGACTCACTCCGACTAAGACCTTGGATGATGATGTTTCTTACCTTAGCATTTGAATCCACATCTAGCTATTTATCGCTATGATGTGCTCATCGGCAGAAACAACGAACCGCGTCTTAACCTTTCTCCAGATTGTATAGCCTTAACCTGAATATAAGGCTCCATCCTGCTCTTTCAAAAGGGATAGTCGACCCCATAGAAGAGAGGCAGCTTGGTAGAATACTTGTCTGCTGACATGGCTCTAAAGACTGGTTAAGTTCTATGAGAAGAGCTAACCGGGCTTTGATACCACTTATAGGACCAAATAGGCAACAGAGCGGGTGAATGGTGCCTTAAAATTTTTCCCAAGTATTGACTTATCCTTTACTTCGATAGCTACAAAGCTATGAAGATTAGAATAGGAACCCTACTTGCAAAACCAGAGACGTACAAAGCAGAACACAAACAGTAGAAAAAACAATGTAGTCGAAAACTTGCACATGGTCGAAAATCAACTACCTGTCGAAAATTCGATGTGGTCGAAAATCGACTCTAGTGGTCAACTAACAGAGAGCAATCAAAAATCAATATGGTTGTAAGCCAACAGGTGGTCTAAAACTGACATGGTCGATGACCTGAGAGATATTGTAAACCCGAGTGTTCGAAGGAAGTTGAAATCCTACTGGAGTGATCGACGGTCATTGAGTGGTCTAAAACCAGAGTGGTCGAAATCTTACGTGATCGAAACAAGTCAACTGTCAGTGAGTGGTCGAAACCAAAGTGGTTAAAACTCGTCGAAGCACTGCTAGTAAGGTTGACGACCAGTGAGCGGTCAAAATAGATGTAGTCGAAACTTGTGAGTGGTCAAAAGCTTCTGAGTGGTCGAAAATCAGAGAGACAGAAGAGCAGTTTGAATTTTAGCACAGTTTCACAAAGAAAAATTGATGGAACTTTTGATCCGTAAATCCAAATGATATGAAATTTTGTAGGAATATTCTCTAGGGTATTGTAAACCTATTCCAATAAAATATCATGAAAATCATGGCTAAAGTTGAGACCTTTTTTAGTTTGTTGGAAGGTTCTACCAAAACCGAGTCAAAATCAAAATTGGTGAATACAACTTGCTCATGGGTGGATGATGACCAAGATGAGTCTAAATGTATTATCACATATCACAGCAAATTAGAACACCAAATAAATCAACTCAAATACCTTTGAATCAAGAAATCACACTTTGAGGCCAAATCAAGAGCAAATTAATCAAATCAAGATGGATCCATGGAAATACGCAAAGATTGATGTATTACTTACTTGAGAAGGTTGATTTTATAGCCACTCCATCTTGGAGAACAAAGAACACACCAAGTGCTCTACAATCAAACCCTAACCCTAAATAACAGAGCACACATGAGGGAGGGGTTGGATGGTTAACCCTACATATCTCAATCCCAACCCCTTTTATAGGTGGGTAACTAGTCATCTACATCCCTTAATGGATCATATCTACTATTAGAATAGGGGAAACCCGTTAAGCCCCCACACGTGTTTTACTCATACAAGTTCACTTATGCACTTTTTTCAAAGCGTATAAGTGTGCATCTGCTAAATCCTTAGTTTTGATCCGCCTTGATCAAACCGGTTCCACCATGACCTAAACCGCTCTCCAACACATCACCAATACGCTGCGATTTTGATTCAAGGTGGTTTCCGGTATTTTGGTCAAACTACCAAAATACCCTCCGTTGACTCGGTCTTCATCAACCTCTGCAAGCAATTGCCATACTTGCCATGTGTAGGTGCACCACTAACTTGCCACGCGCCACCAAGTCTCTTCCGTCTCGGTTCCACCGAACCATGGCTCACTTGACCTGTGCAAACCATATGGCGCCATTTGAACTCGCTTTCAACACTTCCCGCCTTTCTCGTGCATGTTGGAGCTCACCGTCTCACCCGGCATTCTTGATCGTTCTGAGCCCCAGCTCCTCCCTGAGTCTAACCCTGATCCTCACCGTTGACCACAGTTGACTTCAAACGACCCTGCACATCCAAAGACAAAGAAATCATTTTCAGACACAAGTTCTTCATAACTTGACCCACATTAGTCAAGACATGCATCATGCAATCTTAATCCAAACTCTCATATCATTCTAACTCAAACCATCACTCAAATTGCAAAATGCTCAACTTCTGCCCAAAACCAATCCAGACAAAGAGCGATCATTGCAAACTCATTTAATCACTTCACAAACATTGCAATGATTTATCACAACACTAATGTTGACCTTCTCACGTAGTCCTTCAAGAGGACGTGTTTTCACTCACCTCCTCAGCAGAACACAGCAACAGCAAGCAGTTAATTAACAATGCAGGATCACCCAATGGCAATAATCAGTACATCAACTAGGGATATACATATCTGAATGATGACATCAACAGGGATTTTTTCTTCTTCTGAGATCTGTTCTCCTGCAACAGAGTACGCGTGCATGCAAAGGATTACGGAGAAAAGTACTGTGTACAGTTACGGCGTGGTGGTGCTGGAGATTCTGACGGGGAGGCACCCGCTGGACCCGACGTTGCCGGGCGGGACACACTTGGTGCGGGAGCACATGCAGGTGAAGCGAAACGTGGCAGAGCTCTTGGACCCGCGGCTGTGCGGGAAGCCGGAGGTGCAGGTGCAGGCAGGGGTGAAGCCAGACGACAGGAGCATTGAGGTCACCTCATTACACGATGATGTCCCCTCCACTGATGAACAGTAATAAATAGGATTTGCTAAATTTCATTGAGGTCACTGGACCTCAATACTTATATGCTGGCTCCGCCCCTGGGTGCAGGAGATGCTGCAGGTGTTCTCGGTGGCCGTACACCGCGCGGACGATCGGCCGACGATGAAGGACGTTGTGGCGCGCTATTGAAGGAAGTCAGGCGGCCCCCCGAAAGCGCAGGTGACGAGAGGAAGGAGCAGACGCATAAGTTTGCGCCTCCGGCCGAACATCGCCGCCGGCTCGGAGCCTGCAGTCGAAGGGCGGCTCTTCAAGTTGCTCGTTTGCCATGTCTGATTACTCAAGCTGAACTCCTTGTTGAAGTAGTAGATAGCAAGCACTAAATGTGTAGAATTTTTGGAGATGCAATAAGATAGTAAGATTAGTGACTCAGCAAGTAGTAAGATTAGCGACTCCGTAAGTAGTGATTGGTTGAAGTACTTAAGGTTATAATGTTGTACTTCATATGTATTAAACACCAGTTACAAATCCAACTGCCCAATGTACAGTCATATCAAATGTACAGATGCCTTTCTATAAAGGCACCTTTTATGCCACCTATTCAATCACTTGTTGTCCAACCTCTCTTGCAATACGTTATCAGCACACCAAAATTTACACAAGTGCAAATAGAGAAAGGTAATGACTCTATTTCTGGATGTTCTTGTTTTTGTGCGAGCGCGTCCTCCACAGCACGGCGCACGGCGTGGGGCGCGGCGAGGACCGCCGGCGGCGCGCCAAGACGGCCAAACCGGCGAGTCGGCGCGGCCGGCGCGGCCGGCGGCGCCATGATCGACGCACCGTGACCGGTGGCGCCGAGGTCGGCGATGCACGCGGTTGGCAAGACCGAGATGGCGCGCCATGGCGCGTCCCGCGGTCGCGGCGCCGAGCCGGCAGACCGCATGAGACGGTGCGGCGCCCACATGGCGGCGGCGGTGCGACGCGGTGGCGCAGCCCGCGCGATGGCACGGCCGATGGAGGCGCGCGCCGCCGAGAGGCCCGGGCGGCAATGGCGTGTCCCGCGCCGGCGAGGCACGCCCACTCGGCGCGGCGCGGCGGCGTGCCCGCCAGCAGCGGCGTAGTGGCTCGGCGGCCGGCGCTCGGTGGGCGGCGGTGCCAAGGCGGCGCCAGCGCCAAGTGCGCGGCGCGCAAGGCCCGGCGGCCGACGGCGACGGTGCGGCAACGCCAGGCGGCGGCGGCGTCCCGATGGCGGCGCCGGCCGGTGAGGCGGCGCGGCGGCGGCGCCCCAAGGAGCAAGCGGCGGCTCCATGGGCATGGTGGCTAGGGTTTGGGGAGTTAGGGTTTCCCTAACCCCCCTCCTATATATATGCAGCCCATTTAAATTTGCTTTGGCCCAATAACCCCCCACCTCCCCACATGGGCCAAAAGGCCGAACGGGCTTTAGCCCAGGTTTTCGGAATTTTGCATTTTCCACCCTCTAGTTCATGGAAAATGCAGAATTTTCTTTTAAAATAAATGTCTATTGTAATATTTGCAGTATAGTCCTCGTGCTTATTTATATTTGTACCCATCAGTATGTACTATTATAAATTAGCATTTCAGTCCCTACAGGACCTGAAAATTATGTAAATATTTAAATAAATGTGCAACCACATTTATATAATTTTTACATATGCAGAATTATTACTTTATTGCAATTTATTTACAATATGAATTGCGACCATATTTAAATTTGCTATCGTTAGCAAATTTACAATTAAAATTCCCATTTAGTAAGTACCATTGTACTTAATAAATTGGAATTTTTGCAAAATGTTATACCTCAAATAAATACCATAATTACAATTATAGCACTTTGCTACATTTATTTGTACGCTATGCCATACAATAAATTGGTGTTTTCACCAATATTGTGATTATACGGTATTATAAATATAACCACATGTTATATTTAATTTGGGTATATATTTATTTGGATTACAATACTCATATTGTTTTCCACATATTTTGCATTTTATTACCACATTACCATACACATTAATTTACCTCATGTAAATTAATCATTTATGGTGTATTTTTCATGTAAGTTTTTAAATGGCTACCAAAGATTTTGAGCCCCTCGCTCTCGATAGTGCCAATTACCCTACATGAGCTATGGATCTCAAAATCAACCTAACCACATGTGGGTTGCAACGGGTGATATTTGATCCTCCAGCTGATCAAATTCCTCCGAATATTGTGAAATATTCCGTTTTGAATATAATACGGAATCACATACATCCGGATTTGAAGGCTGAATATTTGCATGAGGAGAATTCACTCACATTATGGTTAGCCCTCAAAAATAGATATGAACAACAGCGAGCTGTTATCTTACCTGAGGCTAATCATGAATGGGCACATCTTAGACTCCAAGATTTCAAATCTGTTGGAGATTATAATTATGCCCTTCATACAATTTGCTCCAAATTGCGTTTTTGTGAAAAGGAACCAACGGATGCGGACAAAATAGAGAAGACTCTCTCGACTATGCTCCCATCTGACAGGTCCTACAAAGAAGAATGGCGCATCGCAAATTACCAAACTTATTTTGATCTTATGCATACTATGCTTCAGAGTAAAAGCATGCTGAATTTCTTTTAAAGAACAATCAAGAACGTCCCATTGGGGCTGCTCCACTTCCTGAAGTTCATGCTAATCAAAATAACAACAAGTTCAGTGGTTCAAAAGACCACTCAAAGAACTCTAAAGGTAAACACAAACGCAACAAGAAGCAAAAACCAAGTGGATTCAAGAAAGGTAAATGTAATTCTGGTAAGAGAGTTGACAAAATTGACATTTGTAAAAAATGTGGTTGCTACAACCATCCTACCAAGAAATGTCGCACCCCGAAGCATCTTGTGAATCTCTACCTCCAGTCTTTGGCTCACGGCACGAATGCTCAAGAAAAGAGATTTAAAGCACACTTCAATCTCACAACCAACAATGATGCAGCCGGATGTTCTCAAAAGTTCCTTCAAGAACTCAAAGACACATGTGCTTCTACACAGAAGGATGAACTCATGTGCACCGAGGACACACTTGAAGAATTTCATTCTCAAGATATGTTTGGAGATCTCAGTTAGACTCCTCGTTCCATAGCTAATAGGTACTATAGTGTTGTAATATAAATAATGTTGTCATCTATATTGTAAGCTTGTATGCTACAATCATATATCGAACATATTCGGTATTATAAAATAAAGTTTGTATGTATTCTATATATGCTACTATAAGAATTTCATTAAATTCTTCTTTGTGTATATAGATTTTTGGAGTCAATCCAATGGAGGGGGAATTATGCCTTGTGGATAGTGGTACCACAAACTCTATACTTAGGGACACAAAATATTTCCTAACTTTTACGAGGAGGAAAGGAAATATTTTAACCATCGCTGGACGCGATGCAACGATAGTAGGCTCTGGTCGCGCCTCTATCAATCTCCCTATGGGTACACAATTGAAAATTGAGGATGCACTCTTGTATCCCGATTCAACACGTACCCTACTTAGTTATAGAGATATCCGTCAAAATGGTTTCCATGTTGAAACCCGAAATGACAACAAAGAGGAATATCTCCTCTTAACCAAACATAACGGATATGACAAACAAATACTAGAAAAAAATTCTATCTTTAAACTCCGGATTGTACTATACATACATCAAACCCGTTCAACATATTGCGTACAAAGTAATTTTTCAAAACACTAACATATTCTAAACATGGCATGATCGCCTTGGCCACCCAGGCATTGGAATGATAAGGAAAATTATTAGCAATTCAATTGGTCATACATACCTCAAAACAAAATTTTCGGAATCCTCAAATTTTGTGTGCACTTCATGTGCCACCGGAAAATTGATTTTAAGACCCTCTTATCTTAAAATCAGAGCTGAACCACTTAAATTCCTTGAACGCATTCAAGGAGATATATGTGGTCCTATACAACCATTGTGTGGACCGTTCAGATATTTCATGGTTCTCATTGACGCATCTACTAGATGGTCACATGTGTGTCTTTTATCCATACGAAACCATGCATTTGCTAAGTTAATTGGTCAAATTATCCAATTACGAGCACATTATCCTGAATATCGAATTCAATCGATTCAAATGGACAATGCTGCTGAATTTTCATCTCATGCCTTCAATGACTATTGTATGGCTCTTGGGATACAAGTTCAACATTCTGCTCCATATGTCCATACACAAAATGGTTTAGTAGAATCTCTTATCAAGAGAATCAAACTCATTGTAAGACCACATACCAGGAAATTAATTGGAATGTACAAGGCATTCCTGCCTCAGACCCACATACCAGAGAGACTGAACTTCAAGTTCAGAAAATCATTCATTTGCAAAACATTGCAAATAATCGCGATGCATTTATCGATTATAAGGGTGTCACAAAATCCTATAATCCCGCGAAATGTACTGAAAGAGTGGAGGTACCGCAAAATACCACTCAACTCCGATTCAAAATAAGAGGGGAGAAATACAGTACAAATGGCGGATCTGACTTCTAACAAGCGAAAAAGGAAACAAAAGAATGTAAATGCAGATCAACCTCAAGTTGATAGACACCAAAGGATCCTTGAACCCAGATCAACAGTGCACTCAAATACTGATTCTGGGACATCGGAATACCCCGATTCAAATGTTTTGGGAAATAACATTGAGTCACCAGGGGTCCAAGAAATTTCCACTAACTATACAGATTCTGGAGAATCATACGATCGTAAGACTACAATTGTCGACATTTATTTCTCCACAACAATTGCAAATAACCTTTAAAATGATCCAGATCCCAAGACCATGGCAGAGTGCAAACAACGCTCGGACTGGAATCAATGGAAGGATGCAATTCAAGCGGAGTTAGCCTCGCTCAAGAAAAGAAATGTATTCATCAATATGATACATACATCTCCCAAAGTATTCCCTGTCGGTTTCAAATGGGTTTTCGTCCGCAAACGGAATGAAAACAATGAGGTGGTGAGATACAAAGCAAGGCTTGTAGCACAAGGGTTCACGCAGAGACCCGACATTGATTACAATGAAACTTATTCTTCAGTAATGAGTGGAATAACATTCCGATACTTAATCTCATTGGCAGTTAAAAATCATTTATCTTTTCAGTTGATGGATGTAGTGACTGCATATCTTTATGGGTCACTTGATTCGGAAATATATATGAAAGTTCCCGATGGAATTTCAATTCCGAATCCGAACGCAAATCGCAATATGTATTGTGTAAAATTGAACAAGTCTTTATACGGCTTAAAACAGTCGGCTAGAATGTGGTACAACCGACTAAGTGAGTTCCTAACCAAAAAGGGATACTCCAACAATGATGATTGCCCATGAGTTTGATGATCTTAATATCATTGGTAACACACAGGATATAGATGAAGCACGTAATCATCTTATGACGGAATTTGAAATGAAGGATTTGGGTAAAATCAAATTTTGCTTAGGTATACAACTTGAGCACCTTCATTCAGGCATCCTAGTGCATCAATCAGCCTATGTCCAAAAAATATTAGAGAAATTCAATATGGACAAAGCATATCCATCGAAAACCCCCATAGTTGTTCGATCTTTAGATAGGAACAAAGATCCATTTAGACCCCGAGATGACAATGAAGGGCTATTGGGACCCGAGGTTCCATATCTCAGTGCCATCAGAGCGCTTATGTACCTTGCAAATTGCACCCGGCCGGATATTGCATTTGCAGTAAATCCACTTGCTAGATATAGCGCTGCTCCAACCAAAAGACATTGGGTAGGAGTGAAGCATATCCTTAGATATCTTCAAGGCACTAAAGATCTCGGTCTATTCTTTCAGAAGAATAATAATGTGGATTTAATAGGATATACGGATGCTGGCTATTTATCAGATCCCTATAATGCCAGATCTCAAACAGGTTTTGTATTTTTACACGGTGGAACAGCCATCTCTTGGAAGTCTTCAAAACAGACTCTAGTGGCTACATCCACTAATCATTCTGAAATAATTTCATTATATGAAGCATCACGTGAATGTGTATGGCTTCGCAAAATGATTAACCACATACAACAATCGTGTGGTATAGGTGCTATTGCATCACCTACCGTTATCTATGAAAATAATGCTGCTTGCGTTGTTCAAATGCAAACGGGTTACATAAAGAGCAATATCACAAAACATATTGTAGGACCGAAATGGCAACAGAGGGGGTGAATGGTGCCTTCAAAACTCCCCAAGTACTCACACAGCAAATCTAGTGAAAGAACTAGTTTCTCCGATCGAACACACGTGGTCGTAAGCCAATTGATGGTCGAACACCACGTGGTCGAACACTTGCCCAAGCCAACAAAAGAAATCAAACAGAGAATACTGCGAGGATAAAATAAGAATGGAGAAGGACTCGTTTGCCAGATTTCCGAGTAACTAAGACTCTCTGGTCATTTGATCCTCAAATTTGAGACACTGAAAGAATCCAACCTCTGGAAAAGAAATTACCAAAAAACCAAAGTCTTAGCTATGCTCGGGTAGAGAGACATGGTCGAACTCAAACAGAGGACTTGAGGCGCACGACCATTCATTAAGAGAACTTCTCGATTCGACTCTGCCTCGGGAATGAAGCGGCCAAGTGGCCTTGAGATAGATTCCCGCCTGAGCCAATCAAGCACACAAAAGAATGCAGAAACACGAAGAAGAGAAGAGAGAAAATGATCCCATGAAGAACAAGCTCTCAAACAGATCGCAAACAAAACAATCATAACATCTCATAACGATGTAAATTAACTTGAGGAAGAGAGATGAATGATTGATCATGGAGGTTTCTCTGACCACTCCATCGGAGGTACAAGAGCAACCGTGCTCTACCCAGAGAAAACTCACACAAATAGAGACGAAAAATTCAGAGTGACTGGGAACAACCTCACCGAGCACTCGAGCTCTACCCTCCTATTTATAGCCTTCACTCGGGGAACCCGTGAACTCCCACCTAACACCGGGTTTACCACTCTCTTTACCCACTAGCGAAAACAAGCTTCCGGTGCTTTACCCGTTAAGCCCAACGGCTCCACCGCTTTGCCCGTTAGCGCCAACAACTCCTGTGCATTGGCGAGACACGCCTTCCCTTTGTAGCTTTCGTATTTCTCCAAAATGCCACTCCGCCGCCTTCGGAAGCTTCCTCCCGCCTTGCCGATCACGCTTGCAACCACCTCACGACTTCGTCGTCTTTGGCATCTCCCACCGATCACGACCTCGACACCCGTGCCTAGTCTCGACCATCCACGCCTCACCACGACTAGTCTCAAAGTCCCGCAAACCATCACGCATAAGCAAACCATTACATAGCACCGCTCACAATAGTATCCAATCACTTGAGCGAAAGCGAACTCAAATCATACTCTTACCAAGTCGTATACCACCTACGACCCGATCGGAAAAAGAGAACAATGAATGCACACGACATACGACCACAAAATCAAGCCATACGACCAGATACGATGAGTCTACGATCATCGCTAACTTGCTACGACCACCCACAACTCGCTACGCTTTAACGCTCAAAGTCTACGACTTCAACCAAAGTCGCACGACCAATCGAAAAGATAAACCAACAAATGCACAAGGTCCCCGACTTCATCACAAAGCCCTACGACCAATTTCCAGCTCAAATGGTCAAGTCTGCAGTCATACGACCGATTCCAATGCAAGGCGAGCACGTCCGACCACGCCGGACTACTCTCAATAATGTAGTCGAGAGTGCCGACTACTCACGTGGTCGTAGATTTGAGTGCCGATTTCGATCGCAGCCCACTACAACGTGGTCGGCCGCATTCGACCACGCCAACGTGATCGTGAACGACCGAATGACCTTCGACCAAGCCCAAAATGGTCGATACGCTACAACGTGGTCGTAAATGGTTCAGTGGCTTCCGATAGCGCACAACGTGGTCGTGAGACATCCCGCTAGGTTCCAATCGCGGCAACATGGTCGTCTGAGTCATTTCGACCATGACCAAGATACGACTAAGGCAAAACCGGTCTTAAACTTCCTCGAGACCTACGATCACGCCAAACGTGGTCGTAACCTATTTCGACCACGACCAACGTGGTCGTGCGCCTTCGACCACGCCAACGTGGTCATGCGGTTTCGACCACGACCAACGTGGTCGCAGCCGCCTTCGACCACGGCCAACGTGGTCGTAACTCGCTCGACCACGACCAGCGTGGTCGCGATCGCCCTCGACCACGCCAAACGTGGTCGATCGCCTCGGTGCCCTTCGACCATGGCCAAAGTGGTCGAGACCCCTGGGTGACCTTCGATCACGCCCAAAGTGGTCGTAACGCGCGCATGACTTTCGACCACGACCAACGTGGTCGTGTTAGTCGCAGAACACTTCGCGTGGCTACGACAATGCGTAACTAGCACAAACCTCAAAAACTAAACTCAATCTTCCTAGAACAAGAGTCAATTACTCATCACAACCATGGGGTGCCCTTCACATGGTCTCTCAATCTTCCCTTGATGAGTATATTGACAAAACCGAAAAAGCAAGAAGTTGAGTTTGAGTTTGAAGAATCCAACATGGTCCAAAGAAGGGAATGAAACTTATGACCATGTCGCATGAAGGAACCACTAGAGCAACAACTGAAAGAGCAAATTGATCTCCAAAGCTCTAAAATGATCCCAACAGACTTTTTCTTCTCTATTCTCCCCCTTTTGGCAATAAACACATCAAGATGCAATAGAGAGAATATGACATGTCAATGGATGAATATGGTCAAGTTTGTTTATTTAAGCATTTAGAGCCATGAGAATTATCCATATTGACCATAATGTAATACACCAAGCCAGAACTCAATAAAACGCTATCTAGATCATGACAACATATATATAAACCAGCTTAGAGCACATAGATGACAATCTGAAATGTAATGCATTTAGTGAGCAAGTCAAGTCATCAATGAGCAAAGTCTAACTAGAGATATCCATGGATGATGCAGGCCATGTCAATAAGCTAAGCGCAACAAGAAAGCTAATATTGAGTCCAAATAGAGTGCTATAAGCTCAAGATTGAAACATTGGTTAAGTACTTGATTCTTTTTGAAACTTAAGCAAGTTGAGCACAAATGATATATTTTCTTTTGAAATTCAAGGTTGTTGACAACCAGATTTTTGTTTTATCATGTGCTAGACCTCAAGCCTTATGCGACTACTTCAAGCGAGAAGCTTAAGAAGATAGTCTAGGTCATCCAAAACTCCCCCTAAGTTCATGCCAAGTGCAATGGCAAGCCGTCTCATAGGAGAGAATTGGTGAAGTCAGTTTTTTCGCACAAAAGAGATCCTTTTGCATTTTAACATGTTGTACTAACTTATGCATCATCAAGAGACTAAAACAGCTCAATTTAAGGCTCAATATAGATTCAACGCTCTACTCAGTCTATTTGACATGGCATGAATCATAAAGAGATAGCTCAAGAAAGACTAATCTCGAATGCTAGCATGACCAGTTTTAATTTAAGTTGAGCAAGTTTAATTAACTTAGCATGGCACAAGCTAATCTACACATACGAAGTCATGATAAATTTAGCAAGCTAAGCATAAGTCATGGCAAGGTGTAAAGCATTAAAGCATGTCATAACAGGATAATAATCAAGGCTCAATGCAGATTGATTATAATGCGAAATGCTGAAAATGCATGAAAGACCAGCTCCCCCTCAACATTAGATGCAACTTTTAGTTCAAGTTGAGTTATGTCACAATTAAGCTCCAGAAGCTCCCAAAAGAACTCTCCCTGAACCAAAGCAATAAATCGAGAAGCTGGCAAATAAAACCAAAACAGCGATCCTTAAAGCATAGATAAGATATAGAGACAACTATGGCTCAGATCGACTCTCATCTACCCCATATGATTCGGGACAACCAATGACAAGAATCACACACTAGAGAGCAAACACGCACTCTGTCTACCCGAGGGTGGCCCAACCTCGCTAGAACCTACAAGAAGTGAGTGAGCTCAATCTAGAGAGATAAGAAACACTAGAAGAAACATCCTGTAAGCACAAGATAAGAGAAGAAGTCTAAACAACTAGACAAGAGAAGCACTCTAACCTATGCTAGAAGGACTAAGCCCGATGCACCCCAAGTGCAAAGCAAAGAAATGAGACAGAAGCATAAACAAAATAATAAAGCAAGAACCCAAAGCTTCCCTCACTATAGTCCATAGGACAAACCACCCCAAGCTCTCCCGCAGAGTGAAAACCTTGAACTATCCAATGGCTTGGTGAAGATATCACCAACTGGTGGTCACTCTCACAACTGGAGCACTATATCGCCCTTCTCTACATGGTCTCTAAGGAAGTGATAACGAATATCAATATGCTTGGTCCGGAGTGCTGACTGGGTTCTTAGCAATGTTAATCGCAGAGGTGTTATCACAAAAGAGTGGAACAACGCCGATAGCTAACCCAAAGTCCCGCAGGTCGAAACCATCCAAAGTACTGATCGCAGCGAAATGATCGCAGCAACGTGCTCGGCCTCTGCGGTCAGTGCAACACCGATCGCTTCCTCAAAGACCAGAGACGAGAGAAGTGCCAATGAATTGGCAGTGCGGTGCTCTTCCTATCTATCCATACGCAAAGTCCGCATCCAGAAGGCTCTCAAGGAAAGACAGATGAGGAAGAGTACCGATACCATAATCAATGGTAGCTCGAAGGTACCGAAGATGCGCTTCACCGCTTTGGCGGTGAGATACGCGAGGAGAAGCTCGAACGAGCACACGCATACACGGAGAAGTGTATGTCCGGTCTCGAGGCGATGAGGTAAAGAATGGAGCCGATCATACTTCAGTACTCTTTACGATCGATCGCTTGTCATCCTCATCCGGGTCAAGATAGGTCAGAGAAGCCATCGGAGTTGACACCGCTACCATCACTCATATCAAAGCGCCAGAGGTCACGAGTGTACTTTCCTTGATGAAGAAATGTACCCTCCGAGTCCGCTTGATTTGGAAGCCAAGGAAGAAAGTCAACTCACCCATCATACTCATTTCAAACTCGGTGCTCATGACATCCGAGAACCGTGAAACCAGTATGGGAAGAGCCGCCAAAGATGATGTCATCGACATAGATTTGGACGAAAGGAAGGTCATTGCCATGATGGCGGATGAACAAGGTCTTGTCTACTTTACCCATTTCAAACTCATGACTCAACAAGTAGGACTTAAGCCTCTCATACCAAGCTCGGGGGCTGCTTAAGTCTATACAACGCTTTGGAAAGCTTGAAGACATGGTGTGGGTATTTGGGGTTCTCAAACACGGAGGTCAGTCGACGTAAACTTCTTCCTCAATGACTCCATTAAGGAAGGCACTCTTGACATCCATCGGTAGAGCTTGAAACCCTTAGAAGCTGCAAAGGCAAGCAGGATTCTAATGGCCTCAAGTCGAGCTACAGGGCAAAGGTCTCCTCAAGTCTAGACCTCAACACAGGAAAACCCCGAGCTACCGGCCTAGCCTTGTTTGAATAACCACTCCATCCTCGCTCGCTTGTTCTTGAACACCCACTTAGTCCCAATAATATTGTGACCTCACGGGGCTCGACAAGCGACTGCACCTTGTCTCAAGTTTTCTAGCTCCTCATGCATGGCATTGACCCAAGACTCGTCGGAAAGAGCATGAGAAACATCTTTGGGCTCAAAGGAGGCAATGAAAGCATAATAGAGACAGAATTGAGATAAGCCGATTTTGAGTGGGTCACACGCTCGAAGAGGTCTCCAATCATCCTCTCAAGGATGCCTTTTACGGATATGTCGGGAGGTCCAAAGATGAGATGAAGAAGTGGCCTCTACCTCGTGAGTCGATGAGGTAGGAACAGAGCCACTAGCTCCAGAGGAAGCGAAGGCATAGGTGGTCACTGGAGGTGCGGTGGAAGACGGCACCTCAAGGGGTGGATAGGGACTGGATCGGGTAGACAACCTCATCTCCATCGTCCTCGTCATCCACGAAGATGGTCTCGGATCGCTCTAAAGAACTGAGATATCGGCCTAGTCCTGACCGCCTCGTCAAAGGTGACCTCACGAGTCTCTACCATTTTGCTAAACTCGCATTCTAGACCCTATAAGCCCGAAGAAGGCGAGTAACCTAGAAAGATCCCATCACAAGAACGTGACTCGAACTTATCTAGGTTCCCGAACTTCAGAATAAAGCACTTGCAACCAAACACACGAAAATGAGAGACGCTGGGCTTTCGCCCGTATCTCAACTCATAAGAAGTGCGGTGCAAGTGTGCCCGAAGAAAAACTCGATTCGAAACGTGGCACGCGGTCGCAATGGCTTCAGCCCAAAACTTCCTCGGTGTAGAGTACTCATCAAGCATCGTCCTGGCCATCTCTACCAAGGTACGGTTCTTCCTCTCCACAACGCCATTCTGCTGAGGGACGTATGGAGAAGAGAACTGGTGCTCTACACCTGTCTCACCACAGAAACTCTCAAAGTAGGAATTCTTGAACTCCGTGCCATTGTCACTGCGGATCGCTCGTAAGGCACCCGGGAGCTCAACAGAAAGCCTACTGAAAAGCCCTCAAAAATGGGTAAACGTCTCATCCTTCGAGGCTAAGAAAAACACCCAAGAGAACCTCGAATAGTCATCGACCACGACAAGGACGTACCACTTCCCTCCCGCTGACTGCACTCGAGCTGGTCCACCTGTGTCCATGTGGAGCAAGCGTCTCGTGCATCGGCCATCGTAAACTGACCGGAGAATGAGAAGCGGCAACCATCTTGCCGTGCGGCATGGAGCGCAAACAAGATCTTTGACCATCTTGAGTTTCGGCAAACCACAAATGAGATCGTGGCCGCTAACTTGGGTCAAATGGTCAAATCCGATATGACCAAGTCTCCTATGCCGAAAGTCAAGTCGCGGGACTCGAAGCAACTAAACACGGAGAGGATCACCGTAAGACTCTAAAAATAGCACGAAAGATCCTCCCAAAACGAAATCCGCAAACCGGACTACCCAAGAATCAAGAATTTTGCAATTGTTTTTCTTGAAGCTCACCTCAAACCGTCATCGGAAGTCGAGAAACGGAGAGCAAATTGTACCGCAACTTACTAACCAAGGCAACATCCTTAAGAATAAAAGATGCATTAATGCGCACAGTACCTTTGGCGATGACGCGCCCAGATGAAGCATCTCCGAAGGTGATCGTCTCATCACCTGGAGCACGAGCTAGGGAAGAGAACCAACGGGAGTCTCCGGTCATGTGTCGTGAACACCCGGAGTCTACAAGCCAAACCTCTCCCTTCCCAGCCCGGCGAGCCTGAGTCAAACAGAGGGTAAAGTCTCAGTACTGGGGTAAATCAAGAGTGATTTTGGCACCCAATACTGAACAACACGTCGAGCAGATGAAGTAGTTAAGCACGATCGACCTCTATCTACCCTACGCTCTGTCACTCGAAAGCGGATGGTCTACGAGTAGACCTAGAGTCGCATTCGGGTCCCATTTGCTCTGAGCAAGCGAGTCGAGCACCGACAACAGTGAACACGCCGGTAGTAGTCTGTCTCGGGGAAACGAAGTACCTCGGGACGGCGGAAGTCACGACCGGAGCAAGACGAGGACGAAACCGTAAGGCTCGGAAAAACCAAGTCCTCGATGCGCCCAAACCCGTCGAAGCAAACCCGGACCTCGTGCTAGTCTTAGGTGCACTCGGGATCCGGGCCGACCACGAATACGCCTAAGTGCCTCGCACGGTCTCTTCGCGCAATCTGCGCGCTCAAGCATCTCTCGATCGAGTGTCCATCCTTCTGACAGAAGGTGCAGTGGTACTTCACCTTCTGAGAGGTGGAAGTAGCATGAAGAGGCTTCGCCTTCTGAGAGGCCGAAGCAACAGGTGGAATCACCTTGCTGTCAGAGATCCCTTGGACAAAGCCCGTTGATTTGAATTTAACCTCATCAGATCTGGGCTCAACCTCGATCACACCTCTTACGATGGGTCGGAGAATAGCAGGTGGATGCTTCCTCATATCTTCATAGAAATAATATCCTAGACCTTGATTGAACTTGTAAATCTTGGATTGGTCTAGAATAAGATTAAGCTTCTTCTTACCGCCTACAAATCTCTCGAGAGTGTTCATAAGATACTGACACTCCCGAAAGAGAGAGGTGCAAGAAGAGCAGGGGGAAGAGGGAACAGCAGGAGGTAAGGGAGCAGATGGAGAACCAACAGTAGAGAAAAGAATGGCTTGTGCACGCTGGTAGACTACGAGGGACAGTCCTACTACTAGCAAAGTTGGTTCGCGTCTCTAGGCGTCTCACCCTTACCCCGGGCTTCTCCCCACACCATCAATCACATCACAACCAGATTGTGGCTTCTCTAGTAAGTCCTTAGTTAGCTTCACACATTTGTCATTCAAAGCAACGAGTTCAAGTTTTAGTTTATCACAACTAATGCATGGTGAGCTAATATGATCCTTAGTCGCATCTTGAGCCATTTTCTTGTTGTTGTCAATCATTTCTTGAAAGCTGTTTTGAGACAGATTCAAGTTCAGCAGATTAACTTTGGACAGTTCAAACATGAATCAATAGGCTCAAGTAAAGAAGCACTCAACTCGGCAATCTTGTGATCTGCCCGCTTTAGGTTCATCTTCAATTTATTGCATTTTTCACAAGACTCGGGCAGATCAAGGAGCATGGTATAAGGTCCTCTAGCAAAGAATGTCCTTATCCTCACATGAGGTGGGAGGAGTAGTCTCATCGATAGTAAGAAGAGTAATGACCATCCTACTCAACTCTAATTCGGCAAGCGGACTAACATTCTCCACCTTAACAATATCAAGCTCGGAGGACAAACTATCATGCGAGGTCCTTAATTTCTCCATATCACCCAAAGAAAGCGAGCATGTATCACAATCATCACGGGAGGGAGCGGATGTAAGTGAAGTAAGCTCCGTGATAATCTATCTACTTCCTTCTCTAACTCGGTACACCTAGCCCTAGCTCTAGCATGAAAACCACCTAGCTTAAGAAAAGCATGATTGAGCTGATCGTAGGTGGGGCATACCTCATCCGAGACGGAGTACACTCATTGTCGCCGAAGTTCGCCCTCGAGGCCATGAAGCACATGCCGGAGAAGTCGTTGCCGCCATCCTTGGGCTCTTGATCACCCGTCCCGTCATCGCCGCTCCATCCCTCCACCTCGCCGAGGTCGAGGTCGCCGGCGGTGAGGACGCGGTGGAAGAGCTTCTTGGCCTTCCCAAAGTTGCGGAACTTCTTCTTGCCTTGAGCAAAGCCGAGGGCTTCGTGTTGCGGTTCTTGTCGGTGTAGTCGTTCTTGCCCGAACCGCCGTAGTCACCTTTGCCTTTCCCAAGCTTGGGCGGTTTGCTCGGATGTGGTTGGGGCCACCACACTCGAAGCAAATCACGGGTCCTCCTCTCTTCTGTCCCTCCTCCCTTTGTAAGCACGGAGAATCTTCGAGCAAGGAGGGCAAGTCGCTCAGCGCAGTCGCTCTAATCGATCATCTGTTATGTCACATAGAGCGACAAGGAGAATCCGCAAAGAGAATCGTAAGAGGAGGAACCGAAGCCAACGTGGGATCGTGACCAAAACCATCGATCGTGACTTCGACCTCGAGAGACAACGTCAATCTCGTGAGTCTTGAGGCGCGAGTACAACGCATCAAGAGTCAAGGTCGAGAGGTGCATCGTGTCTTTGATGGTGGTCACTTTCATCTCCCGGCACACGAAGATCGAGTGCCGCGAGCATTTGGCGGCGTTATCCGAGTCGGGTATGTAAGACCGACCGCTTGGAGGTTGCTCAAGATTTTGTGAAATCGCGAAAAGCACTCATCCGAGGACTCTCCGGCCAAGCATCTCGAATTTGTTGTATTCGCGCTTGAACGGTCTGTCGGATCGTTTTAATCGGGTGGTGCCTCATGGTATGCATCGAGGGTCACCCGGATGTCGTAAGCGGACGACGGTGAGAGATGCGATCGAACTCGCTTCTACTCGGGCCCTGGATAATGATGTTCCTTGCCTTCGCATTTGCCTCAACATCGGGCATGTTTGCCACATTGATGTTCTCATCGGCAGAACAACAAATCGACCTTCACCTTCCGCCAAATGGCATACCCTTGAGGTGGATGTATGTTTCCATTCGGCTCTTCCGGAAGGGTAATCCAAGCCATCAAAGACGGAGGTTTGGTCGAGTACTTGTCCGTCGCCATGGCTCTTGAGACCGGTTAAGATCTATGAATTAGAGCTAACCGCTCGATACCAATTGTAGGACCGAAATGGCAACAGAGGGGGTGAATGGTGCCTTCAAAACTCCCAAGTACTCACACAAGAAATCTAGTGAAAGAACTAGTTTCTCCGATCGAACACACGTGGTCGTAAGCCAATTGATGGTCGAACACCACGTGGTCGAACACTTGCCCAAGCCGACAAAAGAAATCAAACAAAGAATACTTCGCGGATAAAACAAGAACGGAGAAGGACTCGTTTGCCAGATTTCCGAGTAACTAAGACTCTCTGGTCATTTGATCCTCAAATTTGAGACACTGAAAGAATCCAACCTCTGGAAAAGAAATTACCAAAAAAAAACCAAAGTCTTAGCTATGCTCGGGTAGAGATACATGGTCGAACTCGAAACAGAGGACTTGAGGCGCACGACCATTGATTAAGAGAACTTCTCGATTCGACTCTGCCTGGAATGAACGGCCAAGTGGCCTTGAGATAGATTCCCGCCTGAGCCAATCAAGCACACAAAAGAATGCAGAAACACGAAGAAGAGAAGAGAGAAAATGATCCCATGAAGAACAAGCTCTCAAAACAGATCGCAAACAAAACAATCATAACATCTCATAACGCATGTAAATTAACTTGAGGAAGAGAGATGAATGATTGATCATGGAGGTTTCTACACCACTCCATCGGAGGTACAAGAGCAACCGTGCTCTACCTGCAGAAAACTCACACAAATAGAGACGAAAAATTCAGAGTGACTGGGAACAACCTCACCGAGCACTCGAGCTCTACCCTCCCTATTTATAGCCTTCACACGGGGAACCGTGAACTCCCACCTAACACCGGGTTTACCACTCTCTTTACCCACTAGCGAAAACAAGCTTCCGGTGCTTTACCCGTTAAGCCCAACGGCTCCTTTGCTTTGCGTTAGCGCCAACAACTCTGTGCATTGGCGAGACACGCCTTCCCTTTGTAGCTTTCGTATTTCTCCAAAATGCCACTCCGCCGCCTTCGGAAGCTTCCTCCCGCCTTGCCGATCACGCTGCAACCACCTCACGGACTTCGCGTCTTTGGCATCTCCCACCGATCACGACCTCAAGACCCCGTGCCTAGTCTCGACCATCCACGCCTCACCACGACTAGTCTCAAAGTCCCGCAAACCATCACGCATAAGCAAACCATTACATAGCACCGCTCACAATAGTATCCAATCACTTGAGCGTAAAACGTAACTCAAATCATACTCTTACCAAGTCGTATACCACCTACGACCATCGGAAAAAGAGAACAATGAATGCACACGACATACGACCACAAAATCAAGCCATACGACCAGATACGATGAGTCTACGATCATCGCTAACTTGCTACGACCACCCACAACTCGCGCACGGCTTTAACGCTCAAAGTCTACGACTTCAACCAAAGTCGTTCGACCAATCGAAAAGATAAACCAACAAATGCACAAGGTCCCCGACTTCATCACAAAGCCCTACGACCAATTTCCACTCAAATGGTCAAGTCGCAGTCATACGACCGATTCCAATCGCGGCGAGCACGTCCGACCACGCCGGACTACTCTCAATAATGTAGTCGAGAGCGCCGACTACTCACGTGGTCGTAGATTTGAGTGCCGACTTCGATCGCACCCACTACAACGCGTGGTCGGCCGCATTCGACCACGCCAACGTGATCGTGAACGACCGAATGACCTTCGACCAAGCCCAAAATGGTCGATACGCTACAACGTGGTCGTAAATGGTTCGGTGGCTTCGATGGCGCACAACGTGGTCGTGACATCCCGCTAGGTTCCAATCTGCGGCAACATGGTCGCACGAGTCATTTCGACCATGACCAAGATACGACTAAGGCAAAACCGGTCTTAAACTTCCTCGAGACCTACGATCACGGCCAAACGTGGTCGTAACCTATTTCGACCACGACCAAGCGTGGTCGTGCCGCCTTCGACCACGCCAACGTGGTCATGCCGCCGCCGACCACGACCAACGTGGTCGTCGCCGCCTTCGACCACGCCAACGTGGTCGTAACTCGCCGACCATGACCAACGTGGTCGATCGCCTCGACCACGGCCAAACGTGGTCGTACTGCCTTCTGGTGCCCTTCAACCATGGCCAAAGTGGTCGTAGACCCCTCGGGTGACCTTCGATCACGCCCAAAGTGGTCGTAACCAGTGCGCATGACTTTCGACCACGACCAACGTGGTCGTGTTAGCTGCAGAACACTTCGCCAGGGCTACGACAATGCAGAACTAGCACAAACCTCAAAAACTAAACTCAATCTTCCTAGAACAAGAGTCAATTACTCATCACAACCATGGGGTGCCCTTCACATGGTCTCTCACATATTGCACCTAAACTATTTTACCCACATGAATTGCAAGAGAGTGGAGAAATAAATATTCTACAAACTATGTTTTGTGATAATCTCGCAGACTTATTCACCAAGTCATTACCTACTTCCACATTCCAAAAATGTGTTCATGGAATTGGTGTGCGAAGACTACGTGATTTGCAGATATCAGGGAGAGAAATCTCCTAAAATTTAACCCGTTCAAATACAAATATTGTACTCTTTTTCCCTTTATGAGTTTTCCCTCTAAGGTTTCTCATCAAGGTTTTTAATGAGGCAATATGACAACGTAATCATAAATATATCTCTATTTTCCCACAGGGGTTTTTTAAAGAGATATAATCAAATATATGCCATATCATTTTTCTCCTTAAATTTTCCCACTGGGTTTTGATGGAGTTTTTCATGGCATATCTACTCTATCGGTTCTTCTCATATTTTTCCCTACAGGGTTTTGGAGGAGTTATTCCAAGATGATGAATCAAGGTGATCATGTGAAGACACATTGGTCAAGGGGGAGTGTTAAACACCTGTTACAAATCCAACTGCCCAATGTACAGTTATATCAAATGTACAGATGTCTTTCCATAAAGGCACCTTTTATGCCACCTATTCATCATCTATATAAAGCAATGTACAGATTCAGAATTGATTAATGAAAGCATCATTTCTCTCAATCACTTGTTGTCCAACCCCTCTTGCAATAATATGTATATGTACATGTAAATGAATGGAAACTAGTCTAATTCCCCGCAGTTGCACGGTCAGATAATCCACGTATGTTTATACAAAAGTGCTATAGCACATGTGACTGATTTTCAAACCAAAATCAGTCAATTTTTCTTATGTATGCAACATTTTTCAATCCTGTTTGCATTAGTTTTCGTCCATCTGTGTAATATTTCACTATGTATGTAATATTTCTCGATGAAAAAATGTTGCAGTCATCGAAAAAATGTTATAAGCATGTTAAAATGTTGCATATATGAACGAAAAATATTGTAAATATAGATAAAAATTTTGACCGATTTTTACTCAAAAACATACGAATGTTTTATAGATACTCCCTAAAATCAAACCCTAAATTTCAAATCCATCGATGCGAGGCTTGTGGCGGCTGTTACAACTTGAGAAGTTACGGATGATCTCATCCAAACCGACAGCAGTTCCTCTCTCTCTCTTTTTCTTACTGAACCGACGTCCATGGCGTCTATACAGCATGTATATATACATATCAATGATCAATGAAAGGACTACTGGTTCATTTTTGTCATTCACTGTTTCCAGTTTACATTAACACCAACACGTTATCAGCACCCGCTCCATCCATCCGCGCACACACAAACAACATACAACAGAGAACAAAACCAAGAACAGAAGATTGTACGGGAGTCGATCTGATGGATGAGGAAATGTGCCTAGTGGATAGCGGTACTACTAACTCTATACTCAGGGAGATAAAATATTTCCAAACTCTCACAAAGAACAAAGGAAATATTTTAATAATCGCTGGACGCGATGCTGTAATAGTTGGCACCGGTCGGGCCACTATTCTGCTCCCTATGGGTACATCAATAACGATTGAGGATGCACTCTTGTATCCCGATTCAACTCGTACCCTATTGAGTTATAGAGATATCCGTAAGAATGGGTTTCATGTTGAAACTCATGAGGACAACAATGAGGAGTTCCTTCTCATAACAAAAGATCACGGATATGGCAAAGAGACACTTGAAAAGTTTCCTCACTCCCGTCTGGATTGTACTACATACATCAACCCCGCACCACATGTTGCTTTCAAAGTAATTTTCCGAATGTTAACGCATTCCAAACTTGGCATGATCGTCTTGGCCATCCCGGAATAGGGATGATGAGGAAAATTATACGCACTCGTTGGTCACACTTTAAGTGATGCAAAATTTCCCAATCCTCGATTTTATATGCACCGCATGTGCCACTGGGAAATTAATTTTGAGGCCCTCTTACCTCAAAATTCATGCCGAACCTCTAAAGTTCCTTGAACGCATTCAAGGTGACATATGTGGTCCCATTCAACCATTGTCTGGGTCATTCAGGTATTTCATGGTTCTAATAGACGCATCTACACGATGGTCTCATGTGTGTCTACTTTCCACACGGAACCATACATTTGCTAAAATTGTTGCACAAGTTATCAAACTTAAAGCACAATATCCTGAACATCAAATCCGATCAATCCGAATGGATAATGCTGCTGAATGTTCCTCACGTGCCTTCAATGATTATTGCATGGCTTTAGGAATTCAAGTTCAGCACTCGGTCCCATATGTTCATACTCAAAATGGGTTGGCAGAGTCTCTCATTAAGAGATTGAAACTTATTGCAAGACCTTTACTACAAAATTGCAATCTACCAACATCATGTTGGGGTCACGCAGCCTTACACGCACGACTTGATTCAATTGCGCCCAATCGCATACCATGCAACCTCCCGTTGCAACTAGTACGTGGAAATACACCAAATATTTCCCATCTGCAGAAGTTCGGTTGCGCTACATACGTACCGATCTCTCCACCGCAGCGTACATCTATGGGCCCACACAGGAAATTGGGGATCTACGTAGGATATCAATCTTCGTCGATCATTAAATACTTGGAACCCCTTACAGGGGATCTATTCACTGCCCGGTACGCTGATTGTATCTTCAATGAAGATCATTTCCCGACATTAGGGGGAGGAATTGAAAACCACAATAAATGCCAGGAAATCAATTGGGATGCCATAGACATCTCCAACTCTGATCCACGTACTTCTGAAACTGAACTCCAAGTTCAGAAGATCATTAATTTGCAACACATTGCAAATAACATGCCAGATGCATTTACTGATTATAAGGGTGTTACAAAATCCTATAATCCTGCGAGAAATGTGCCGGAAAGAGTAGAGGTACCAAATAAAACTACTCAACTCCCAAGTAAGAGGGGGAGAAGTACGGCTATTTCTACAGATGCAGCTTCCAGCAAGCAAAGGAAAGGGAAGGATAAATCTTCTAACCCAGTAAATGTAACTCAACCTCACGTTGAGAAACACCCTGTGGAGGTTCAACCTTCACATCCCACATCAACAGTGCACTCAATTACTGATGTTGGGACATCGGAACGCCCTGATGCAATCATTTTGGGAAATAATGATACATCACAAGGGGTGCTTGAAATTTCCATCAACTATATTGAATCGAGAATCATATGACGAAAGTCTACAATTGTCGACATCTATTTCTCAAGCAATTGCGAAATCATCCAAAATGATCCAAATCCTAAGACCATGGCAGAGTGCAAAGCGCTGATGGAATCAATGGAAAGATGCAATTCAAGCAGAGATAACCTCGCTCACTAAAAGAGAGGTATTCACTCATGCAATACCTACACCTCGAGGAATCTTTCTGTGGGATTCAAATGGGTTTTCGTCCGAAACGGAATGAGAACAATGAGGTGGTGAGACATAAAGCGAGGCTTGTAGCACAAGGGTTCACGCAGAGACCGGCATTGATTTCAATGAAACATATTCTCCGATTATGAGTGAAATAATATTCCGATACCTTATATCTCTGGCTGTTCAAAATCGTCTATCTATGCGGTTGATGGACGAGGATCGCATATCTATATGGGTCACTTGATTCGACATATATATGAAGGTCCTCGATGGAATCTCTATACCGGATCCAAACGCAAATCGCAACATGTATTGTGTAAAGCTTCAAAAGTCACTCTATGGCTTAAAGCGATCGGGAAGAATGTGGTATAACCGACTTAGTGAGTTCCTTTGCGAAGGGATACACTAACAATGATGATTGTCCATGTGTTTTCATAAAAAGTCCCAAACGGGATTTTGCATCATATCGAGATATGTTGATGATTTAAATATCATCGGCAACCCACAAGATATTGATGAAGCACGCAATCATCTAAAGACGGAGTTTGAAATGAAGGATTTGGGTCAAACCAAATTTTGCTTAGGTTTACAACTTGAGCATCTTCCCACTGGAATTTTAGTGCATCAATCAAAGATATATCCGTAAGATATTGGAGAAATTCAATATGGACAAATCACATCCATCCAAAACTCCTATGGTTGTTCGATCTCTAGAAATGGAGATCGATCAATTCAGACCACAGGATGATGGAGAAGAGATTCAGGATCTCATTATCCTTATCTCGAGTGTCATTGAGCGCTTATGTATCTTGCAAATTGCACGGGCCCGATATTGCATTTGCAGTAAACTTACTAGCTCGACATAGCGCTGCTCCTACCAAACGTCATTGGACGGGAGTAAAACATATCCTCAGATATGTTAATGGTACAAGAGATCTTGGATTATTTTTCCAAAGGAACCCAGATCTTAATATGATTGGATACATTGATGCCGGCTATTTATCTGATCCCCATAATGGCCGATCCCAGACAGGTTTTGTGTTCTTACACGGAGGAACAGCTATTTCATGGAAGTCTACAAAACAGACTCTGGTGGCTACCTCAACAAATCACTCTGAAATAATTGCACTATATGAGGCCTCACGCGAATGTGTTTGGCTTCGCAGAGTGATTAACCACATACAACAATCGTGTGGCATTGGTGCCATCGATTCACCAACTATTATCTATGAAGATAATTCTGCTTGTGTTACACAGATGGAGACAGGCTACATCAAGAGCAACATAACCAAGCATATTTCTCCTAAGTTGTTTTACCCCCATGAGTTAAAACAAATGGGTGAAATAAACATCTTGCAAACCAAATCATGTGATAACCTCGCTGATTTGTTTACTAAGTCATTACCAGCTTCCTCGTTCCAGAAATGTGTTCAAGGAATTGGTATGCGACGACTTCGAGATTTGCAAGATTCAGGGGGAGAAATCTCCTAAATGTTACTCGGTCCAAAGCATCATATTGCACTCTTTTCTTTGTATGAGTTTTACTCACAAGGTTTCTCATATAAAGTTTTTAATGAGACAATATTAGCATAAGCATATGTCGTATTTCCTATTTTTCCCCATCGAGGTTTTTTTAGGAGATATCAATGACATATATTGTCCTCTAAACTATCTATGAGTTTTCTCCTGCAAAGGTTTTTCTCATATGAGTTTACAATGAGACAATACTCATTATATGTTGTATCAATTTCTCCTTATTTTCCCATTGGGTTTAAAGGAGTTTTTAACAACGTATCTATCATATATTTCTCCTCGTTTTTGTTTATCCTACAGGACTTTTTGTAGGATTAATACTATTCATTGATTTCAAAGATGGATTCGATCAAGGGGGAGTGTTACAACTTGAGAAGTTACGGATGATCTCATCCAAACCGACAGCAGTTCCGCTCTCTCTTTTTCTTACTGAACCGACGTCCATGGCGTCTGTACAGCATGTATATATACATATCAATGATCAATGAAAGGACTACTGGTTCATTTTTGTCATTCACTGTTTCCAGTTTACATTAACACCAACAGCGGCGATGGTGATCTCTGGGTGCAGCGACGGCATTAGTGACAGGACCCGGTAGTAATCTGAATAGATTATAGATATATAATTATAAAGAGAGAATCTGAGATGAGAATTGCAAAGAGATAAGAACAAGAAGACAAGAGAAGGGTGTCGACTAGGATTTAGATTTCATTGATATCCCTCTAGTCATATAGGACATGTTCTTTTTGGCTGAGACTTATAGATTTTGGCTGTGGTTTATGATTTTTAGGCTGTTCGTGCAAGAGATTACAGAGTAATTGAAATTCATATGCGATTTTTACCGATATAAATGAAGTCGGTACAATATGTGCTACAATTAATTTAATAAATTTTATCTAAAAAATACTTTATTTAAAAACTAGTTATTAAAGAAATCTAAAAAAAGTGAAGCGTCCGCGCGATCGACGATAACACGAGTCCAATTCAGTCGTCTACTCGATCAGCTCGCGGCACGGCGTAGCCCAGATTAGACAGGTTTGGGCCAGATTCCAGGCCAGCCCATAGAGCGCACCTTCTGCGCTGGAAAACGACATGCCTTTGGGCCTGCGTGGCTGCTGCTCCTGGAAACAAACCCTGACTGAACCCTAGAGCTTGCCATCGCGATGCCGCCGGCGGCCGGGGACCCCCGCGGCGGGGTGGAGGTGGAGAGGGTCTTCGTAGGCGCCGGGTGCAACCGCGTGGTGAACAACGTGTCGTGGGGCGCCTGCGGCCTCGTCGCCTTCGGCGCCCAGAACGCCGTCGCCCTCTTCTCCCCCTCGGTCCGTCGTTCTTGATCTTCCCTCCCCTTTCTCGGTTTTTCATTTTCTTGTTTGGTGTTCGTTTGATCCAATTGGTTTCCGGCTCGTGTTTGTGTGGGGGGACAGAGAGGGGAGATCGTGACGACGCTTCCCGGGCACAAGGCGTCGGTGAACTGCACGCTGTGGCTGCCAACCAAGAAGGATGTGCTCCAAGGTGTGCCTCCTTTTCTCACCATTTCTTATGTCTCTTTAACTCTCTTTTTAATGTATCTAGACCGAAATGCTTAGCTTGGAGAATCAGGCTGAAACAATGCCATGTTCTTCCAGCGTTATGGTTGAACTGGGCTACATTTTGAGGCAAAGTTGTATTTTTCCGCTGTGGAAGTGTTCAATCTGTTTATTAATTGTTGTTAGTACTTGCGAGGAGTTAGCTGTAGCCTGTTTGCTAGTTCTGTTTCGTTACTTATTTTAGGTGGTATAAGCTATAGGTAATATGTACCACTGGTTTAGATCAAAGAAAAGAAGTTCTTTAAAAAAAATTTGTCTGGTCTTCAGGTCCTGAGTGCTGGACCGTTGACTGTTGTTCTGTTTGATTTGCGCTTTTGCAGCTCGCCGCAGAGAGACACATTATCTACTCTCCGGAAGTTCTGATGGTGCTATTATGGCATGGAAGATTGGTTCTGGAAAAGGAGAGGTGAATTTCTTCTGTTTAATCATATTGTGTAGATTGTCCTTCAACTTCTATTTGAGTCCTTCACTGCAAGATCTGGACACTAGAATGTTTCCATTGGTTTTGTTGTCATGTGCTTGCTGGGAAAGTGTTTCTCTGTTTATCTCAAGAAAGTCGATCTGAGTTGTTTCCGCTAGATGCTAACTGTTTGATTTTGCTGTTGATGCATTCTTTGCAGTTTTCTCATGCATTGCAACTGCCAGGGATGCATAAGAAAGGTGTTACCTGTCTTGCTGGAAGGATGGTGTCGAATAATGTTGCAATTTTTGCTTCCACCTCCTCAGATGGAACTGTGGTTATTTGGGAAATGGCAGTTGAGCCCACTGCTGGTGGTAAGATGATTCACTAGTGCATTGTGATACTTTGTATGTGGATCCTAGTTTTATGGATTGTATCTTGAAGAGTTGCATTGATCTTTAGCCAGTATCTAAAATAAGCAGTATTAGTCAAATTCTATTAGCTTTTATAACCTTAGAGTTTTAGAAAATGTGTATTATTCCACTTTAAGTTATTTGCTTTCTCTTCTGCAGGCAGCTGCGAAGTGTCTTCCTTGTATTCTCTATCCGTTGGTTCGAAACCAATGGTTTCACTTTCATTAGCAGTGTTGCCAGAACAGGAAGGCCGTCTAATTTTAGCAATGGCAGGTTTAGATCACAAGGTCCACATTTATTGTGGGGATCAGTCAGGCAAGGTTTGTAACTTGATGTTTTTGTGACTCCTTTTGCTATCCCTTCTTGCTTTTTGTATCCTTACTATGCATTTTTCCATGTGCAGTTCATTAAAGCCTGTGAACTTAAAGGCCATTCTGATTGGATTAGAAGTTTAGACTTTTCTTTACCTGTGATGATGGGCAGTGAAAACCACAGCCTTTTCCTCGTTAGCTCATCTCAGGACAGAACCATTCGGATATGGAAAATGACTTCAGATGCTGTTTCTTCTGGCTCCACGGTGCAATCCAGGAAGGAAAATATTGGGATGACCTCCTATATTGAAGGTCCTCTGTTTGTGGCCGGTAATACAAGTTACCAAGTATTGTTGGAGTCTCTTCTTGTTGGGCATGAAGATTGGGTATATTCCGTAGAGTGGCAGCCTCCTACGCTATTACCTGGTGATGAAGCTCATCAGCCAATGAGCATATTGTCTGCATCCATGGACAAGATGATGATGGTATGGAGACCAGAGAAAAATACTGGCCTTTGGATAAATTCAGTGACTGTTGGTGAATTAAGTCACTCAGCACTTGGATTTTATGGTGGCCATTGGGAGCCTGATGGTAAATCCATTCTTGCACATGGCTATGGTGGATCATTTCATATGTGGAGAGATGTTGGAGTGGATTCTGAAAATTGGCAGCCTCGGATAGTCCCATCTGGTCATTTTGCACCCGTATCTGACTTAACATGGTCAAGATCTGGCGAATATTTGCTATCAGTTAGCCATGACCAGGCAAGTTCTTGTACTTATATCAGTTTTGATCCAAGTAATAGAACTTATTTGTTCTGTTGGTTGTCATTTTCCCTTACTACTTGCTAATGCGCTTTTGCATCAATGTTAAATATGCAGACAACACGCATATTTGCTCCTTGGAGAAGTCAAGTTAACCCAGGAGATGTGATTTGTTGGCGCGAAATCGCTCGGCCACAAATTCATGGGCATGATATTAACTGTGTTGCATTCATTCAGGGTACTGGGAACCACCGGTTTGTTAGTGGTGCTGATGAAAAGGTTTCCAGAGTCTTTGAAGCTCCTTTATCATTTTTGAAAACCCTACAAGAAGCAACTTTGTTGAAACCTGACAACTCTGAGTATTTTGACAATGTGCAAGTCCTTGGAGCAAATATGTCTGCTCTTGGGCTTTCACAGAAACCTATATACACACATGGTAAACATCCGTAACACTTTCATGAATATCTCTTTGAGCAGTAATGTTCCCCTTTGTTTGTAGTTACAAATTGTAATTGTACCTAATTAATTTTTCTGTGTTTTTTTTTCATTTGATTGATATTTTTTCTATTGATGGTGTATTCAGGAGTAAAGGAATCCACAAGCAATATTTCTAACGATGGTCCAGATTCTATAGAGAGAATTCCTGATGCAGTGCCAACTGTGTTTACTGAGCCTCCTGTGGAGGACCAACTGGCATGGAATACTCTATGGCCTGAATCTCACAAACTCTATGGCCATGGAAACGAACTCTTTTCCATCTGCTGCGATCATACAGGGAAGCTCGTTGCATCATCTTGCAAGGTATTACTGCTGCATGTTTTCTTGTGATGACTAAAATTCATGTACGCATCTGAGGTAAAATTATGCCCATCCAGACATCACCATTGCACCATGATCACGTTACTAATTGACCATGGCCATGGCCATATTACCTTGATTATTTTGGTTCAGAACACGTGTGCTCAAGCTAAGTGCTCAAATGTGAATATGCAAACAGATGCTTGTTTTGCATCATCATAGAAACAGGGAGAATGGATGAATGCACATTTGCACAATATTATCGGACCTTGTTTGTTTCTGGGGATCCCTGAAACATTTTGGTACTGCAGCAGAAAAATAGTGTTGTGCATACTCATCTGGCTATAATGCGTATTTCAATTTGTTGCCATGTGGCATACTGAATTACTGACATTAGTCGATGCAAACTATGCTTTAACGTCTTGGGAATTCTGATGCGACTTTTACTCTCTTGCAGGCTCAAACAGCACCAGTTGCTGAGATCTGGCTCTGGGAGGTTGGAACATGGAAAGCTCTAGGACACTTGCAGTCTCACAACCTGACAGTTACACAAATGGAGTTTTCTTGTGACAATGCTTTTCTTTTGAGCGTATCAAGGGATCGTCATTTGTCTGTCTTTTCAATCAGGAAAACTGGTAAGCAATTCTTCTTATGATCTTGTACTTTCGTTTAATTTGTTGCCTTGCCTTTCCAATTGTGCTGCTTTAATTGCTGATGTTTGTTCCATAATTGTTGATGTCATTCCACTTGTCTAACTCCAGAGGAAGGAGCAGAGCATCATCTGGTTGCAAAGCAAGAAGCGCACAAAAGAATTATATGGGCATGCTCATGGAACCCATTTGGTTACGAATTTGCAACCGGATCCAGGGACAAGACTGTCAAGATATGGTGTGTTCAAGATGCATCTTCTGTCAAGCTGCTTGCAACATTGCCTCAGTTCCATGACAGTGTCACAGCATTGGCCTGGATGGGCCGTGATCGTGCTCGTAATGCTGGTCTTCTTGCTGTTGGCATGGATAATGGAATGATCGAGCTCTGGAGTACTTCAGGGGGAAGAGCTGCTGCGGACACTAATTCAGATCCATCTCTGCTCAGCGTTGCATGCATGCTCCGATTTGATCCTCTGTTGTGTCATGTGTCAACTGTGCATCGTTTACGGTGGCAGAAATCTGATTCATCTGATGAGAAATCAGCGCTTGAGCTGGCTTCTTGTGGAGCTGATCACTGCGTAAGGGTGTTTGAGATCCGTGACAGTTGAGATATTTATACAACGGAGCAACTCCCAGATCATTAGCAGCTGCATCTAGTTTTTGGCAGGACATAAGCATAGTAGACCACACTGTTGTGCTTGGCAGTTTTGGGTGTCCTTGGCATCTGCCTAGATGTGTTGTAAAACTAGTCCTGTTTATGAGAAACTATTTCCATCATTCTCTAAAGCAATTGCTGTTCATATGTAACATTAGTTAAGTGTTGAGTGGTACAGGATGCAGTGTGTTGGCCTTTCACTCCCATTTTGTTAAGCAAGCTCTAGCATTGATACATTGTTGTACCATCTCTATCTGCAACACCTGGATAAGGGTCTGTTTACTTTGGCTGCGGTTTATGGCTTTTGGCTGAAATTCACTGTATTTTCCATGCACAAGCAATGAGCACCTAGGTGTACATACTTTGCTGCTGTGTTGAAGGAAGCTTTCAGGCTCCAGCAGTAACTGAGCAAACTAGGAAGAAACAACGGCACTGTATTTTTTGGCTGTTTTTGATGGCTTTTATCTATGCTTTTTCAGATAACAATGAACGATAGAAATGCTGATGTAAATGACGCATATAGTTTTACTCGCGAAGTCATTTGTAAAAGTGACTTTTAGACACTATCCCGTTAAGCCAAGCCAAATGCTACAAAAAAAAAGCAAAAAAAAAGGGGCAGACTCAAACTAGGGATGGCAATTGTGCCCGTTTACCCGTGTACCCGTGGGTAAATACCCTAATGGAGCCGGGTATGGGATACATTTTCTGCCCACGGGTATAAAAACGGGGAAAACCTTCTGCCCATCGGGTAAACGGGTACGGGTATGGGTAAGCTCTACCCGTACCCGCTCCGCCCGTTTACCCGCTATCAAGCAAACCCTAACCCTCCGACTCCATTCACCCGGTCACACCCCCCAGCCGCCGCCTCATTCATTCGGTCATCCTCGACTCACCTCACCCTCGCGCCTCCTCCCCTCTACTTACCCTCGCGTCTCCTCCCCTGGCATGCGGCGCGAGACGCGATCCAGCGGTTGAGTTGCCTCCCGCCGCCGCCGTCCTCGAATCGACCCGCCGCCCGCCGCCGCCCCACCCGCCGAGCCGAGTCGCCGGATCAGCCGCCGCCCGCCCGCCCCACCCGCCGAGCCGGCGACGCCGGATCGAGATGCCGCCCACCGCCGCCGTCCTCCGATCCGCTGTCCTCGGATCGAGCGCCGCCCCTACCGTGAGCCGAGACGACGGATCAGGCCGCCCCCACCGCCGCCGTCCTCGGATCGAGCCGCCGCCCCGCCGCCGAACCCACCCGCCGGGACACCAGATCCAGCCGCCGCCCCGCCCCGCCGCCGTCCTCCCGTACATCCTTCGTCTTCCTCACAGGTACATCTGCTTCGTCTTCGTATGGGATAATGGGACAGTTAAAGTTTGTTGCTCCTAGATGAACTTTTGATGAATCTCTTAAAAATTGAACAAACTTCCTTGTGCTTTACTTTTTGTCTATCAAAATTGCAGAAAAGGAAGATGTTTGCTCCACTTGAGGCATGTCTACATATGCCAACTCCACAGATGGATGTTGCTCCACTTAAAGCAGATTTCGTTACTTTTTTTTAGAGGCAAACATATTTCATTGTTTGTATTGTTTGAAAATATCCATGCATACCAGCATGTAGACGTTGATATGATACATTGATACGTTGTTTCTGGAATGATACGTTGATAGGAAATTGTTTCTGAAATTGTTTCTGGAATGTTTATGGATGGTCAACCGAAGCATAGTGATTTTACATATCTTAGGTTATTCGCGGGTAAACGGGTATGCCCGCGGGTGACGGGTACCCGCGGGCGACGGGTATGGGCGGGGTTTTTTACCCGTGAGCGGGTATGGGTATGCCCGTGGGCGAAAAATGGGGTCGCGGGTACGGGTATGGGTGAGCACTACCCGTACCCGCCGCGCCCGATTGCCATCCCTAACTCAAACCCACCCACATCAGTATGTTTTTCTTTGCTTTACATTGCCCAATTTCATGGTTAAAAAAGTTCTAAAATTTGATACAACATAAGATAAGGTAAGAAATCAAAAGCCAATCACATTGTTCTGCATGTCCTAGCAACAAGAACTCCACAGGGAGGTGCAGTGAGCTCCAGGTCACAAAGTGCAGACATCCAGTACGTGTAATGCCCAAACCAGAACTTGGCCAGCACCTTGAACGTGCCCCTGATGGTGTAAACGACCTTGTTGCTCTTCACCTGGTTCACCATCTCCATGGCCACCTCCGGCGGCAGCATCACCTGGCTGGACACCATGTGGACGTTCAGGATCCGGGACTGGCCCCGCCGCTGCGCGAACGGCGGCAGCGCCTGCGCCGCCATCAGCCTGTTCCGGAAGAAGAGCTCGACGCCGGCGGACTGGAACACCACGTCGATCATCTGGTTCGGGTTGGAGATGTTGGCCACGAACGTCATGTCGCCGTTGAAGTAGGCCGGCGAGTCGATGTAGACGCTGTTCAGGCTGGCGTTGGCGACGTCGAACGACGGCGACCTCGGCTTCACCACTAGGAACACGATCAGGATTACCACGCCGGCGATGATCAGGAGGGTGTTGAAGGCGAAGCAGAGGATGGCTGCACACCACATCGCGGGGGTGGTCCGGTGGCGCGGCTGCAGGATTATCTTCGCCGGCGCCGGCGCCGGTGGCTGCCGCTTCATGTTGATGATATTCTTGGTGAATATGGTTCTTGGAGATTGGAGGTCGGAAGGAGTGGCCATTAATTCTAGAAGTAGTAAACTAGTAATCACCAAGGAGAGTGTAGTGTCCTAATGGGAAAGCAAAAGCTTGAGAGCAAGAACAAGAGCAAGGGAATGTAGTGATGGTGTTAAAAGGATGCAAGGCTAACGAGGGTCCAAAATAAAGAGGGAAGAAAAAGGGAAGGGTGGGTTCTTTAGAGATGTAGATTATGGCTTATGGCTTTTGAATTCGGACTGTTTATGTGAGAAAGTACAAAGAGAGAGACAATCGCATATGATTTTAACCGGTATAGCTGAAGTCGGTATAGTATATATTATAATAGTTTATAAGCCCTGCATTAAAAAGACGTACCGTTTGAAGGCTGGGTGAGATAAAGGGCTTGATTGGGGAGCGGTAGCATTTTGCATTTAAAAACTATTTTTTTGGTTTTCTAGTTGAAAAGAAACCATAGTTTTTCCACCAACTTTTAATGACAATGTCTTAATTTTAACCCAATAAAAGCTAGAAAAGCATCTCTTATCTAGTTTTCTAGCTTTTAGTTTATTGTTCCTAAAGTTGGCTTTTGTCTTATCTCATAGACTATTTTGAAGCTAGGCCGTTTGGGGAGCTTTCAGCTTTTTCGAAATAGGAACTGGCTTTAAGCCCCTCAACAGGGCCAAAGTTTTAGTTATTTGTCACCTCAGCAAACAAACGATTTGATGCTGCCTGCTTGATGTTTTCTGGATTGTTCGAAATTGCTACTTGGAATATGCTCTTCCGCTCATATTAGTAAAAGAAGGACAAATGATAGAAAAAAAATGATGCTGATCTATTCATCAAGTATGCCTACTCTATGCTTTTCTTAGGCTTGTTTTACACTGGTTTCAGTAAGATGCAACTAATAGCATGTGTCACTGAAAATATAGATCTCTGTAATCCTGTGCATAAAGCTCGATTAGAAACATGTGGGAACCGTGCAGAAATATCAGCAGATGAGAAGTATGCTCTCTGGGAACAGAGCAGAGAAAGAAGCTAGCACAAGTTGCTTAACCTCGAAGAAGGCAAAAAAAAAAAACTCCTCGATCGCTACTTGTTTTGTAATATCAAAATAATGACAAGGGATGGGGTTAATTGATAAATTCATGACTAAGGAACCTATGTGTGTATGTACTGACAGAAGCTGCCTTCTACAATAGCTAACAAGAACATTCCTGCGGCCATGGCTTAATTGCCCTTCTTTGCCAGAGATGCAGAAAGCTGATGCGGCACTGCACATCTTTGCATGGATCAGATGTCTCTTCATTCGTCAGGTGTTGTCAGGTGTTCTCTGGACTTAACAGATCAATAATTCAAGATTGAGCACGTGTGACACTGCATGTGTCGAATCAGACAGCGTGAAAGAAATTAACTAGTCATCTATGCTATACTAAGTGATTGATTCACTGCATTTGCGATGTTGGCGTAGGCTTTATAAGCAGATAATTTTGTTCTAGAGTTTACACACGAGTGTGCGCGTCACCACGTGGCTTTCTTGCAAGCGCAGGTGCACCACCACTAGATACGGACGACGAGAGGAGCGAAATTATTCTCTTGTGACTCTGGCATGTTATTGTGCAGTTGATGAAGTCATCAGGTCAGGATAGCTCAGCTCAGGTCATGTTCGCCGGCGGCACGTTGCTGTCGTATGCCGTGACCGCCGTGCCGGTCTCGTCGCTGGGCACGTAGGAGCAGCTCGCCGACGCCTCCACCTGCTCCTGCGCCACCATCCCCTGTTGCGTCGTAGGCGGGTACTGGTCATCCGGCCCAAGGGCAGTGCTGCAGCGAACAACACCACACACGTACGTGAGCTCGTCGTCGCGAGAAATCAAGAATCGACGACGCCGCGTTGCCGTCGACCGCGGATGGTTGGGTGGGTGGCTCACCGGCATGAGCGGGAACGCCGTGGTGGGGATGAGCGTGGAGAGCAGCTCGGTAAAACGGGTCAATAGTTTTCAATCGATTCGCACGAAAAGAAATTCAGATTGTCTTAGTTTGGATTTTCTTCAGATAATTCTTAGATCAAAAAAAATATGAATACAGTAAACCTATCCGTTGAATACGAATACAAATATGAATTATTCGAATAATACGAAGCCGAATATTCGAGATTTTTAGCCCACTAGCCAAGCGCCTAAGCTAGGCGATGGCCTGTCACTGCCATGAGCCCATGACTCATCATTCAATGCAACTAGTTGGCTAGTCCACATAGACACAGGCAACCACACAGATACACCATCTGCCACCACTCACAAATACGATTCGTTCAATTGTTCCTCAAGCAGTCAAGCTGCCCTTGCCTTGCCGTCGGCCACCTCACTGGCCTCCGTCGCCCATCTCTCCCAGCACATGGGAAGGCCTTGAGTCTCGTCGTAGCAAGCCTTGTTGCACACCACCACCACCACCACCACCACTGAAATCATCAAAACAAGCAACAAACCCAATCCTCAAATTAGAAATAAATGAAAGCATAATAGGCCTAAGAAAGTAAATCGTAGTAGGGATAAATCCAACTGGTGAGGAGGTTGAGCCGGGAGCGACATCGCAGAGGCTGAGCCAGGCTAGAGGTGGCCGGGAGGCGCGGCGGCCAAGTAGGGTGGCAGCGTGCAGGTGAAGGCCAGGAAACCGGGTGCATGCAGCTATAGACCGGTGGGGCTGGAAGTGGCATCGATTTGGAGCTAGAACCAAAGAAATGGGACCTGGAGTGAGAGGAAGCAAGAATGGGGAAGGAGAGGAAATTTGGGGAAGAAGAGATAAGGAACCAGTGAAAGGAGTGACCAAAAGCATTCGACTGACTAGAAAAGGGCCTATTCTTTTTTAACTTTTGGTTTCAGCTTTTGGCTTTTCTACAGTAACTAGCTTTTAAATGGAGTGCCTTTTTAAAATAGGGTCTACTAGTTTATTATAGTACATATTGTACTGACTTCATTTTTATTAGCAAAAATCGCACGTGAGTTTTAGTTACTTTGTAATCTCTCACACGAATAGCCCAAAAACCACAAACTGCATCTAAAAGCCATAAGCCGTAGCAAAAAAGAACAGGCCCAAATAATGGAGTGGGAAGAGATAGAAGCAAAGGGATAAGGAGATGGATGGCTCTGACGTAGGGGTGAAAACGGGCCGGGTATTTCCCGCCCGCCCGCCCACCCATATTAAAGTGGGACAAATTGGTCATAAATTGCACAGAGTGCTTATACTGTATCGGGCGGATACTGGTATTTTTGGCGGATATGGGAACGGGTTTGGGAAGTCAGATATCAAGCGGATACTGAGTACCGGTACAAAATATGGATATTACGTAAACTATCGGATATTACAATTGCTTGCACTCTCAAGACTCAAGGTACTACTTTAGTGTTAAAACTACTAATGAGTAATGATGTATGTTCGGTGATGCTACTACTTTAGTATTGATGTATTGTTAGCAAATACTATGCCCTAAGCTCTAATATAGTTGCATTATGGATGTACGAATGGTTGCATTATTATTGTCTATGTGGTATAAAATGGTTGTTGCATTGACTTGATATCTGAATAAGTATTCGTGACCGATAGTGTATCAGATCCGTTTTAGTACGTATTTGTTCCATATTTGTGCCCGACATTATCCATGTTTGTATTCGTATTCGACACTATCCGTATTCACCCGATTCCGATTAGAAATTATGGGTTAGGATATGGAAAGGGTGAGATCCGCCGATCTGACCGATTTCACCCCTACTCGATGTCCGACCAGGTTTAAGGAAGAGAGAGAAAGAAAATATTAAACGTGCGCATGATAAAAAATCTCCTTCATAATTATTTAATTTGTGCAATTCGTTACATGCTAAATTACTCTATAAAATTTTGCTAATCTTGTTATATTGCAAAACATTGTTAGCAAGTATTTATGATAAAGTAAGGCCGTCGATAGATTAGAATTTAGCGCGTACTGATTAAATTAGTACATTGCTGCTTAAACAATTCTGGTGCAACTTTAAATACCTGTTCTGGTTTCCTACCGCTTTGGATTTCCCACTCCCGGACTCTATACCGGCTCTAGGTTCTCCACCTATTTATACTAGGTACCAATGTAGAGAATATAATAATACCAATAGAGTTACTGATTCTGCCTGTCTTCTAAGAACAATGGTTGATACAACCTATACAGTCCATTAAACTAAGTGCTATGTTTGCGATGAGCTAATTAATGCAGTTTGCTAGTACTAATATTATGTGTGGTTACTGAAAATATGAATAATTTATAAATATCTGCATCAAATAAACTAGCTATATGTTTTCTTTAATTTCTGGCATACAATTTAAGGGTTTTTATGTTCCAAAAATATTCATCACCGTATTGTTTCAATCCATATTCGCTCCGTATTTATATTCACTGTTATTTGTATTCATATTTATATTCAAAATATTCATATTCATATCCGCATCTGAGAAATATATAAAAATAAATATAACAGAATTATTATTTATCCGTATACAGTCCGTTTTCACCCTACACAGTTATACGGCTGCCGTCACGTCTCGGCCTGGCTGCCCGGCCACCTGCTAGTTCGCGTCGTACACGTCCCCTGAAAAAAGTAGACTTTGCTCACGTTCACGTACGTACTTGACCGTGTACTGCGCGCTAATGCACCATGCTTGCGATGCGTAGATGTGTCGGTGTACCTGAGGTAGATCAACGGGTCAGATGCACCGAACATTTGATGGCCAGGATTTGACCCTCCCTCACATCCGCGTCCCGTTTGCCCCCTGCATCAGTCATTGCATTGACATGTAAGATTCTACACATTTACATCAGTCAATGCATTGATACGTAAGATTCTACACGTTTCAATATGATTTCATTGCTGAAAACCTTTGTACCTGCATCCCAGATGCCGTTGGATCGACGGGGCCATGTGATTGCTCAACAGTTAGTTCTGCGAGTTTTTTTTTTGAACGGAGGTTCGGCCCTGATCAATTCGGATTAAACTTCTGACTTCCGATTTATTTTTCATTATTCACAAATTTCGTTTTTTTTATCTGAATTTTTGGCTTTTTTTGTGCTTTTTTGCCGGTTCTTTTTCCCGTATTTGTTTGTATTATACGTAATAGGTTAACATATTTTTTATATTTTTAAATTTTTTTAAATTTAATTATGCTAAATAAGCCTCTGTCAGTTACAATGTTTTTTTAGTCAGCTACAGTGCTTTCAACCATAAGCCACAAAAAAAAACCCAACTGATCACCACCAAATTGTTGGACGATGATGGTTCGTTCAGTACTTTGAGCTAGGCAATGCAATAGTTCTTTTTTTTGTGTCATAGTGAACGTACATTCTTATGATTGAACGTACGGTGGACCGAGCATTTGCAATTCAGAAACATTTCTCCCTTTCTGGTGTGCATCAGTGCGTGCCTTTCCTTCGACGACGCGGGTCAGCACGTCCATGAGGAACTTCTCGCACCCATCGATCTCACTCGAGCCTGCAAAAACAAGAACAGAAAGTGCGATACATCTACGAGTTAAAATATTGTTTTTGCTTCACGATTTTGAACTCTGGCTAGTTCAGTATTTGTACGTGTATCAGACCTAAGGCGTTCCTCAGAGATTTGTAGCTGGTGCTGAGAAGCGTATATATCTTACTGAATCTCCTGCGATGCACCGAAGAAACAAGATGGTTCATTGAAATGTGCCAAGGAATGGTGTCAAACATGTTATGAATAGCGTGACAATCTATTATAAGGTCAATAGACCGATATATATACATATACAGGTGTGGCAAATATGCAGAAAACCCATCATACAATAGGGTAAATACACAACTATGTATACATATCCAACACCCCCCTCAAACTTATGGTGGATCAACAACATGAAGTTTGGAGAGGTGAAAACTGTGCTGGGCCCAGGTTTGTGCCTTTGTGAAAAAAATCTGCCAACTGAAACTCGGAAGACACATACTGAAGAGCAACAACCCGGTCCTGCACCTGTGTCCTCATGTAGAAAGCATCAACATCAATATCTTTATAAGCTCATGCTTCACCGGATCTTTAGCAATGCTAATAGCACCTGTACTGTCAGACAAAAAAGGAGTCGGTGAAGAAACAGACACACCAAAGTCCTCAAGTAACCACCGTAGCCAAGTAACCTCCGCAGTCAACAAAGCCATAGCTCGCAACTCAGCCTCAACACTTGAACGAGAAACTGCTGTATGCTTCTTAGTCTTCCAAGCAATAAGATAACCACAAAGAAAAACGCAATAAGCAGAGAGAGACCAGCGATCAGAGGGATCACTAGCCCAGGTGGCATCAGAATATGCCTGGAGCTGTAAAGAACTAGAGCAAGGGAACAAGAGACGACGAGAGATAGTTCCACGAAGATATCGTAGAACACGAAGAAGATGACTATAGTGGAGCTGAGTGGGAGTAGAAACAAACTGACTCAAGATATGCACAGGGTACAAAATGTCAGGACGAGTGACACCAAGATAAACAAGGCTCCCAACAAGATAACGATAGCGAGTAGAATCAGCAAGAGGCTCACCATCAGTAGGACGAAGATGAACATTAAGCTCCATGGGAGTCTCAGCGGTGCGCTGATCAGTAAGAGAGGCACGATCAAGAAGATCCTGGATATACTTTTCTTGGGACAGATAGAAACCCTCAGGAGTAGAAATAACCTCAATCCAAGAAAGTAGCGAAGAGGACCCAGATCAGACATAAGAAACTGCTCATGAAGACGCTCCTTGACAAAAGTGATATACTGAGAATCATCTTCAGTAATGATCATATCATCAACATACAAAAGGAGAAGCATCCGACCACGAGATGAAGTGTGAATGAAAAGAGCAGGATCATGAGCACTAGCCGAGAAACCAGCTGCAGTGACAACAGAGGAGAAACGATCAAACCAGGCACTAGGAGCTTGCTTGAGGCCATAGAGAGATCGGCGAAGATGACAAACCATAGCCTCGGGAACAGAATACCCAGGGGGTGGATGCATGTAGACCTCCTCACGCAACTCGCCATTGAGGAAGACATTCTTGACATCCAACTGAGAGATAGACCACTGTTGAATAGAGCCCACAGCAAGAAGAGCGCGAACGGTGGTCATGTGAGCGACAGGAGCAAAAGTCTCATCATAGTCACAACCATGCTCCTGCTGAAAACCATGCGCTACAAGACGAGCCTTGTAACGCTCAAGAGAACCATCAGAGCGAGTCTTAACGTTATACACCCACTTGCATGTGATAGGAGTAACACGTGTAGGAAGAGGAACAATATCCCACGTGCCAGTATGCTCAAGGGCTGCGATCTCCTGCGCCATCGCATGCTGTCACTCCTGATGAACAACAGCATCACGATAAGAAGTCGGTTCGACAAGAGCAGCGGCAACAAAACCAAAACGCTCAGGAGGCCGAATAGACTGGCGATCACGAAGAGCATAACGAGGAGTGGCCGAAGGAGATGACCCGTCAGAAGGGGAGAGCATATCAGAAGGATCCTCAACTCGTGGGCGACGAATATAGTAGAAAGGATAAGAAGGAACAAGATCAGGAGCAACCTCGGGAGAGGATGCGGTGGTGAGGAAGGGGCTGACTGAGAAGGAGGCACTGGAGAGACCAAAAGCTGTGGTGGAGTGGTGACTATAGGACTGGAAGGAAAAGTCAGAAATGAAAACGGCACAACAACAGATGCTGAAGTGGAGGAAGGAGACGGACGAGGATAGAAAGGACAAGACTCATCAAAAGTAACATTCCGAGAAATCCGCATCCGTCGGCCAACAGGATCCCAACAACGATATCCCTTGTGCTCAGCACTGTAGCCCAGAAAAACACACTCAACTGACTGAGCGGTTAGTTTGGTGCGCTCACGAGGTGCAAGAAGAACATAGCGCGCACGCGCGCGCACACACACACCCAAAGAGGCGAAGTCTGGAATAATCAGGAGTCTGACCACAGAGACACTCAACTGGAATCCCACCCTGCAGAGCAGAGGAGGGCTGAATGTTGATCAAGAAAGTGGCAGTAGAAACAGCCTCAGCCTAGAAATATGGTGGAGCAGCAAAAGCAATCATGAGAGCACGAGCTGTCTCAAGAAGTTGACGATGATTGCGTTCAGCCACACCATTCTGAGCATGAGCACCTGGACAAGAAAACTGAGAGAGAGTGCCCTGCTCAGCAAGAAAACCACGAAGGACTCTCGACAAGTACTCTCCAGTGGAATCGACACGAAAAATACGAATAGGAGAGTCAAACTGAGTGCGAATCATGGTGGCAAAGGTCTTGTAGATAGATAAAACCTCACTACGAGATGACATAAAGTAAATCCATGTATGTCGAGAAAAATCATCAATAAAAATGATATAATATCGATGACCTCCTTTCGAAAGAAAAGGAGCTGGTCCCCATATATCAGAATGAACAAGATCAAAAGGACGCTGAGACACTGACTCACTAGAAGGATAAGGGAGTTGAAGCTGTTTGCCAAGCTTACAACCCTGATAATTTAGAGAAGCATCACTAGACATAGACCCTAAAAGACCTCGACGAAGTAAGGAAGACATACGAGAACCATAAAGATGTCCTAAGCGACGATGCCACTGAGCAAACGATGCAGTGGAGGCTGCAGCAGCTGCAGAGGCAGTGGTGGAGGTGAGAAGACTGACTGGGGCAGTAGAAGGAAGGCGAAGCCAGTCAAGCTCCCAGAGCCGTTGGGAGTCACGGCGGCGAGGGCCAGTACCAACCAGAGTTCCCGTGCGACGATCCTGAACACAACAAGAATCAGAATCGAAAATAACACGACAACCATGATCATTGAGTTGGCCAGCAAATATGAGCTGCATGGTTAGTTTTGGAACATGAGAAACAGTAGGAACATGAAAAGAGGAATGTGAAAGAGTGCCTCGTCCTGGGACAGAAAGAGACATACCATCTGCTGTATGTATAGTGATAGGAGCAGCTAAACGACTAATGGAAGTAAGATAGGTGGAATCAGATGTCATATGAAAAGAAGCACCAGAATCAAGAATCCAAGGTGATATACCTGAGGAAGGAGAAGTAGAAGGTGGTCTCTCACCGGAAGACTGAGCAGCAGAATCAGCAGAACCAGACGATGCAGAAGCAACCATGCGGCCTAGCAATGCGAGAAGCTGCTGAGTGTCAGGGGTACCAGAACTCTGCTGAGAGGAGGAAGTGCCCCTCGGAGGACGAGCACCACGACGAAGATCCTTCTTCTTCCTGTAGCAAAACTATTCCACATGTCCATCCTTGTTGCAATAGGTGCAGTGAAGGCCCTTACCAACGGCGGTATCCATCGGTGGAGACACAGCTGGTGGAGGCAAAGGCACAGCGGGTGTAGAAGCCGGAGAAGCCACCAAAACTGAAGGAAGTGATGATGCTGATGATAGCAGACCCGCTCCACGAAGTCGAATCTCCTCAGTACGAACAGCTGCAAGGGCCTCCAACAAAGTCACACGAGGATGACGAGCCAGCAACTGAGCACGAGTCTACTCAGACCGAAGATGTGTCAAAAAATTGTAGATGCGGCAAAGCTCCATGTGAGACTGCTGACGCTGGTAACACTGACAAGTGCGCCAAACATCTGGCCCCAAAGAGTCGATCTGACGTCATATCGCAGTCAACTGAGCATAGAACTCATCCACAGTGGCATCTCCTCTCTGCGTGATCGCTCTGTCGCGCTGTGAAGGTATAAGGAATTACCAGATGGCTCGTAGCGGCTGCGTAGATGCATCCACATCGCATGTGCGGAAGCCAATCCAACAACATCACCAGTGAGATGCACCTCCATGCTAGCAACCAAAATAGCAGAGGCACGAGCATCTTCATCAATCCATGTTTTGTAAGCGACATCGAGTGCGAAAAGTCTCCATGGCATCCTCAAAAGCCTCGAAGCCTTTGTACGGCGTCTTGAAGTATCCTCGAGAGCAGCTCAACAGGTGGAGTAGGACGAGACGGGCAAGGCAACTCACCCGTAAGAAACTCCCAAAGGCGCTGATCACGCATGTGGATGCGCATGTGCTAAAACCAATCCCGATAATTGAGACCATCGAAGATCACCGGGCAACGAGGAACAGAAACGGTGCCTGCAGAAGAAGACATTTTTTTGCTTTCGGTCGGTCAATCAGATTACAAAACCGATCGAGCGGTTTACAAGCCGACCGAGCGGTCGGTTACAACCCTCTCCGCACTAGCCGAAGCAGTGTAGCGAGCGGCGGGGCGGCGACCAACGGGTGACGAGCGGCGGCTGGTCCGGCACCGGCGGCAGATCCGAGCGGCGACCAGGCGAGCCGCGAGCAACGGGTGACAGCGGTGGAGCGGCGGCCGTCGGCGGCGGCTGCAGATCCGAAGCGGCGACCGGTGTCGGCGACGAGCGAGCCGCGCCAATCGGCGGCGAGCGGCGAGCGGCGGCGATCCGCGCGGCGGCAAATCCGAAGCGCGCCGGCGTGGCGACGAGCAGGAAAGCGCGCGGCGAAAAGCGGCGGCCGGTGAGAACCGAACAGCGGTCGGCGGCGAAGCGAGAGAGCGTCGGCGGCGAGGAGCCAGATCCGATCGATCTAGACAGGGGGAGCCCGAACGACGACGGCAAAAGAAGAAGCCCGAGCAGATGGCAGTGCGGCGACAATGTCAAACCAGGCAAAACCCTTGGTATAACGAAACCCTAGGTATGGCTCTGATACCATGTTATGAATAGCGTGTCAATCTATTATGAGGCCAATAGGCCGATATATATACATGTACAGGTGTGACAAATATGCAGAAAACACTCATACAATAGGGTAAATACATAGCTACGTATACATATCCAACAAAACACTGGAGGTTAAAAAGTAAAAGCTCTGAATTCCTCACCTCTATTTTCTCATTCAGTGCCCCTGGGCTGAAAATTTCAAAGAAGAAAAAAATTATAATTAGGATGTGAGACGTGTTTTCATGCTTTTCCAGATAAAATGAGCATGAATATAAACTTGAACTAGATTGATCCGATGTGTCAGAGCAAGAAGAGAGGAGGTTAAAGGAAGGTACTGTAGAAGAAGATAGCATGTATACTTGGCTACTTGTGTCGCCGTGTCGCTCTCGCGCTTGAGCCTCTGAAGCATGCTGATGAGGTACTGCATTGATTTGTTACGCGACGAGTTCATTTCAAAGAAGAGTAAACTTACAGGATGGGGTCGCCTCGATGTCTTACCTCTCGATTTTGGATGGCTCTGCGATGATCAGATAATCGAAATCAACAAACAGAAAACGTAAGTCGCATTTCGACAATGATCCATGGAATTGTTAAGAAATGAGACGGTATATCGTGCATTCTGACACACTTCCCTGTGGTGCTCCGAGAGGTTCATGTACCGAAGAAGCACGTCCTCCACCCTGAACAACAGCAGAGGCAAGAATCAGACATGCGCCTGGAAAAAACTTATCATGGGTTGGGTGACCCTGAACAGACAGAGTCAAGAATGATGACGCCAGAGCGTACGTACCCGCGGCGGCCGGAGAAGTTGCTGAGGCGGAGAACATGATGAGCGCGATGTCGATGTCGCCAAGGACGAAGATCTCGTAGGCCTTCTTGATGAGCCTTTTCTGGCGCTTGGACAAGGTCACCTGCCGGTTCGTGTTGTTCTCTATCCTCTTGATCGGCAGCTTCACGCGCCCCATCGCGATGAATTACCATATACCACGCTCGCAAGATAGTAGTTACTGTTACAAGGGGTTATCAAAGACCTCCCATCGGTAAAATCACCCGGCCCCGATGGTTTCATAGGGGCTTTCTATAAAACTGCTTGGCCGGTCATCAAATCTAGTATCATGGAAGCTTTCCATGCTCTTCTCAACCTTAAGAGCTGTTCCCTTCACTGTCTAAACTTAGCCTCAATTACCCTAATTCCCAAGAAAATGGAGCTAGTTCATATGACAGATTTTAGGCCAATCAGCTTAGTCCATAACTTTGCCAAACTTTTCTCGAAGGTGCTGGCTAACAGAATAGAGAAGATGCTACCAGACCTAGTGAGGTCGAATCAAAGCACTTTTATTACGAGTCGAACCATCCATGACAACTTTTGATTTGCCCAACTGGCCGTTAAAAACCTCTGTGCAAGGAAAAAACCGACTCTTCTGCTCAAGGTGGACATCTCCAGAACCTTTGATTCGGTCTCTTGGCCATTCTTGCTACAAGTCCTTAAGCATATGGGATTCAGTGATAAATGGTGTGAGTGGATCTTCATGCTTCTAGCAAGTTCGTTCTTATCAATCCTCATCAATGGAATGCCGGGTAACAAGATCATCCTGTGGTGAGGCCTTCAACCAGGAGACCCGCTACTACAAAAGAGGCTACACTAGATGGCTATATCACAGACGATTCATAGAGAATCGTCTATGCTGTAATTATCATAGACGATTTTACAAGTATGACCGTGTACCGCCTGTGATACCCAACTATGACAGACGGTTCATACAAATAACCGTCTGTGACATTTTTATAGACGGTTATTAATATGAACTGTCTGTGATAATGCAAAACATCATAGATGATTTGCATCAATAATCATTTATGATAATTCACAGATAGTTATTAATACAAACCATCTGTGATAATGGCAGACATCACCAATGGTTCGTATTAATAACTATCTGTGAAAGTTCATAGACGGTTATTAATACAAACTGTCTGTGATCATTTCATATCACAGACGGTTTGTGGTGGAACCGTCTGGGATACACCACGTTATTAAATAGTCAGCGTGGTCTCGACAGATCTGTTTTCATTGCGCTGCATTGAAGGAGGCGGTCGGCTTTGAGGAGTTTGATGAAAATATACCACTTATAAATCTGGCTTGTAGATCGATTTATTCTTGGTTGTTAGAGCTTAGTATTTGCTTCTAATAACTTATATGCCTTGTAATAGAGAGATGATAGCTAAGTTTAGAGAGATGGTAGTTTGCTTCAATTTAAGAATGGGTCAATACTCCTAATTTACTTCAATATATTCTTACTTGATACACACACATGCATACATATTGCTTCATGAATATGTGGCTAGCTACTTAATTTATACATGAATAATTTATTATTAGATGAATGCCAATTATGTGTGTAAGTAGTTAGGCTGGTTAATTAGCTATAGTAGCATTAATAATCCAATTTGACAATAATTTGTTACATGCGTAGTATAGATGGATCGAAACTGGATGTACGTTGAGAACTGTGTGAGTGAAGAGTACATTAATAACGTGTCTGCTTTTAGAAGAGTGGCCAAGCAGAATATATTAAAGAAGGGGATGGAATATATATACTGTTCATGCATTGATTGCGATAATCTAAAGATGTTTACTAACTTAGCGCAGATTAAAGCTCACATGATTCAAAGGGGTTTCAAAAAGGGATATACATGTTGGACCAGTCACGATGAAGAGAAAATTATACAGGAAGGTAATTATAATATCGTCAAGGGAGATAATGATATGCCAATTGTGGACTGTACTTTCGATGAGGATAGGTCGTATGATGATAATCTAGATCAGATGTTACATGATGCAAAAGAAAACTATAGTGACAGAGAGTTTGGTAAATTCAAGGGCTTACTGGAGGACCTTGAGAAACCTTTGTTTCCTAGTTGCAAGTTGCAATACACAATGTTGTCATCTGTTCTTGAACTACTGAAATTGAAGGCAAGCAATAATTGGTCGGATAAGAGTTTCAAGGCGTTGTTAAGTCTCATAGCGAACATCCTTCCAAAGGGAAATATGTTGCTGAGAATCACCTACCAAGCCAAGAAGGTTCTTTGTCTATTGAGAATAGAAGTAAAAAGAATACATACATGTTTGAATGATTGTATTCTCTACTGTAAAGAGTATGCAAAATTACATGTTTGTCTGGTGTGCAAAGCATCTCAATACAAGCGTAAGAATGACTCCAATAACGATGAGGGCATCGAGGTGAAGTAAGAACCCCTGCTAAGATATTATGATATCTGCCTATAATTCCCCATTTAAAGCATTTATTTGCGAACCGAAAGGATACAAGATTACCACGTCGACACTCAGAGGAGCATAAGAAAGATGGAATGATAAGACACGCTGCTAATTCTGCCTAGTGGAGGAACATCGATAGGATGCTTGTAGACTTCGGTGTAGAACTGAGAAATATAAGGTTTGGTTTGAGTACAGATGGAATGAATCCTTTCGGTAACATGAGCAGCTAACATAACACCTGGCCCGTGAAATATGCATGTACAATTTTCCTCCTTAACTGTGTATGAAGCAGAAGTACATTTTGATGTCACTACTTATCCAAGGGCTGAAGCAACCTAAGAAAAATATTGATGTGTACCTAACATCATTGATGGAAGATCTTATGACACTGTGAAATGAAGGGGTACAGATATGAGATGTGAACAAACGAGATAACTTTACTCTGTGCACCATGTTGTTCTGCACCATCAATGATTTTTCTGCTCTTGGTAACCTGTCGGGGTTAAGTACGAAAGGAGCCAAAGCCTGTCTATACTACTTAGATTATACCAATATTGTGTGACTGAACAACTCGTGCAAAATTGTGTACATGCGTCCCCGTAGGTTCCTTCCACGGTATCACTCATACCACAAGATAAAGAAACAATTTGACAGAAAAAGAAGATGACTCGGCATCAAGGCCTTTTAGCAAAAAAGAGGTCTATGATATGGTCAAGGATATCAGTGTTGTGCTTATAAAGGAATGTAAGTTGAGGACCCATCAGAAGAACATGTGGAAGAAAATGTCAGTATTTTGGGACTTTCTTTACTGGGAGCACTTAGAAGTTCGCAATTGCATCGATGTCATGCATGTAGAGAAGAATGTATGTAATAGCTTGATTGGTTTCTTACTGAACATTCGTGACAAAACAAAAGATGGTGTCAACGCACAGCGTGACTTGGCCGCTATGAACATTAGGACCAAGTTAGCACTAATAGAGACCGATAAAGGCCGGATATACCTTCTCCCAGCTTGCTACGCTTTGTTTAAATCCGAGAGAACTGAACTGTGTCAGTGCTTGCATGGTGTGAAAGTTCCGTCTGGTCACTCCACCAGTATGAAGAAACTTGTTTCCATGGAATATGTATAATTAATTGGCATGAAGTCTCATGACTATCATATGCTAATGATACAATTGCTTTCTATTGCAATTAGAAGTATGTTGTCGAATAAGGTTCGAGTGACAATCATGAGGCTATGTTATTTCTTTAATGCAATTGCTTAGAAGTCATCGATCCTCATCCCGATGGACTAGATGCTCTGTAGACCGAGGTGGTGATGACTCTATGTCATCGTGAAATATATTTCCCTTTATCATTTTTTGATATCATGGTCCATCTCATCGAACACCTTGTAAAAGAGGTAAAGATATGAAGCCTCGTGTTTCTACGTCATATGTACCCATTTGAGAGGTACATAGGAATTCTTAAGTTCTATGTACGCAATCAATCTCAGTTAGAGGGTAGCATTATCGAAGGTTATGCAACCGAAGAGGTCATTGAATTCTTTGTTGATTACATAGATCATGTCGAACCGATAAGTGCGCCTGAATCTCGTCACAAGGGAAGGCTAGAGGGTATAGGACCATCGGAAGTAAAGCAATAACTCCCAATCTAGATACATGCACTCAAGCCTATTTCACGGTCTTGCAACATATGACTGAAGTGTCCCCATATATTGAAGAGTACAAGGACATACTACTCCAAGAGAATCTAGGTCGGTCGGAGGTTGGATCACGAGACAGCACAACTGTCAGTTTAACGAATGGTTGAGGGTGCGATTCACTGGGAGGTCGTCAAGTGAAATGTTGCAAAGGCTGGCAAAAGGACAAAAATTTATAATTGTGACATGGCAATGATATAACATTAATGGGTACACATTTTATACAATAGATCAGGACAGAAAGAGTGCAGTCTAGAACTCAGGCGTCTGTATAGATGTGTTTCATGATGAGCTATTCAGTATAGCTGGCCCAAGCTACTACTATGGGCTTGTAGGGGAGATTTGGGAGCTCGACTACGTGATTGTCAAGATCCTTCGATTTCAGCGCCATTGGGTCCAATTCCCACATGGTGTAAAAGGTCGAAAAGTATAGCGTCACTACTGTGATCCTTGAACGTGTAGGATACAAAGATGAACAATTCGTACTCATGAGGCAAGTTGTTCAAGTTTTTTATGCAACCGACCCAGCAAATAAGAAGTGCCACGCAGTTCTCAATGGAAAAAGAAGGATTGTCGGAGTTGAGAATGTCGTGTATGAGGAAGAGTACAATTAATTTGACGAGTTGCCCCCATTCGGAGATAGCATCAGACCAAGCAATGAAGCAAGCTATATGTGTGTCAACCATCGTGAAGGGTTTTATTTAAAAGGAATTAGCTAAGTGTAATGATCCCATACGCTGAACACCTATTTCAAAATTATTCCAATTTAATTATAAGAAACTCGACATGTAATTAAGAAATTATTCCATTGTAATTGATTTAGTAATTAATAAATAATTGCATATGTGATTGTATATGCTGTTGGAAGTAATCTTGACTATGCTAATTGCGTTGAGGCATGGTCGAAGCTGCAGTCGAAGGCGTGATTGAAGCTGCAGTCGAATGCGTGGTCGAAACAATAGTTGTGACCATGGTCGAAGTGGCCGTGGTCATAGGAGTTAATTTGTAAGTGGTCGAAGCTTACTTTTTTCATAGGGCATGGGTAGCACTTCTTGACGAAAATAGGACTATCACAGACGGTTCTATAATATTTTAAACTACCTGCGGGATAATCGGAAGGCAACGGGTCCCTATCATCATAGGAAACTAGAAAGGTTTGATGGAAGATGAAAGAAAAGTGTTGTGGGCAAAATTTTCAAACTCATTTGAGATCTCAGCAGAAGTCTAGGAACTCATGCAACAGCATGCGCTCCTCGCGATAGGAAAAGCGTGAAAGACCTTCAAGAGCACGCTTGTCACATAGTACAAAACCAAGGATCACACGCCCTTCACGAGGTATCCTTTCATGCCGTTGAAAACATGGGAGGCCTATGTGCGGATGAAGAGAAAACTATTCAAACAACCAAACCCATGGTCATGGGCAGGCATGGGAACCTCCTCAAATTAGTGTCTATTTGCAAAATGATCTTTGTGGTTGGGATGCGTCAACAATCGAGTCGTCGATCTTACAAAATAATATAAGAAAGGTGGCTGAAATCCTTGGGAGAGAATTGAAATGCCTTTTATTAATATGAACTAGTTACAGAATACCTTTAAAAAAGTTAAAACTAGTCCTAGTCTCTATGTTCTTTCTACTAGATGGAAGACTATGGTTTGCATGATCTACTTGAGTCTAAACTATCTTCAATCTTCTTGAACGTGTCTTGATTTGGGTGTTTTTCGTTGTCCTTCTGTCTTCTCTCATCACCCCTTAAATAGCATTCGAAGGGGTACCAATTATCCACCAGGGAAGACGCCTTAGGGAACCAATGTGTCAGATCGGGAAGGTAGTTATTGTCAAAGAGAGGACGACTGATCATTGGTTGTTGTTAGTGGGAGACGAACATGGGGAACAATTGCATGACAGTTGTTGTCAGAGACTCAGGGCTGAAACATCGCGCTATTTTGAGTGGATAAAGCACATGTTCTATCCACTGCACAGGAGAGATTATCTAGGAGTGGGATCGGGTACCAATTCATAGGTTCTTCGAGTGGCCATCTGGTCGGACAATGTACATAATGCTTCTCTGACCAGGGTACTCAGGAAGCAGCCTTTGAAGGCTTACGACCACATGGAGGTTTTCTGGCTTTAATTAAATATTAAAGCCATATATAAGGATTTATTCCATCCTCATTAGGATGAAAAATAGAAAGGGTGGTAGGAACCCTGTCTTTGATTTCCCCTAGATGGTTAGAATCTAGGTATCAAAAATAGAATACGGTGGATGGAATCATGCTCGGTAAAAGGTGGATAAAACCTACACTACTATTATTATAGCACATTATTTTATTTTTTGAAAACATGGTTTAGTTAAACTGTTGAGTCTCAGGAATTTCTAATTATTGTAACTTTGAACTGAAACTTTTGGTAAATAACCTCAAACCTCCCTTTTGTCAGCCTTGCATCTATTATAATTTTATTTTGTGTGATGGTTTGCTGAGTACCTTCGTATTCACTGTTGCTCAATTATTATTATTCAATAAGTAAGAAGGAGAAAGAAAATCCCTACAGTCACTTAAGAGCATTGACAAGACTAGAAGATGATGATGGCCAAGAACTAGGTCACGAGCCCCAGCTGGTTGCCTATGGCATATCATGAGAATTCCACCTGTGTAAAGTTTTTGTTTTCACTGCTGCTCTTTAATGGTTTTGGCCCGATTGGCCCATGTGTAAATCTACTTTCGTATTAGTTATGCTTCCGTAATATATATATTTAATGTTCAGTAATGTATCTGTGAGCACTATCTACCGATCGATAGAATAGTGCAGTGAAATCACAAAGAATTCCAGATCAATAAAATTCAGGTCCGACACTGCATAAGGCCCCTGTGAATTGCACATCATAAACTGACTTTGCTGAATAAGTCCCTGAAGCCGTCCAACGCTAGATGATGGAATTATCTATGCCGGGGTTTAATTGCACTTGGCCGACATGAGTACACAGATCAACAAGCTCTAAAAGTTCATGTGTGGTACTTATGCGTCTCAATGGTCTGATCCACGTATTATCCGTGAGTTCTTCAAAGACCGACTTGTTTTTCCTGCGTACCAAGGAATACTGATCTATAGCAATATCTTTAGGAGATTTATTGTTTAGCCATTTAGATCTCCAAAACTTTGCCGTTTTTCCATCTCCTAAGGATATCACCGTGGAATCTGTGTGCCGATCCAAGGTTTTTGGCAGCAGGAAGGAACATCTACTGCGTTGTGTGGTGACCGGCGAGTAATTCCCCGACCATATATATATTCCGATGTGCTGAAACGAAATCGGAGAAAGCTACACTACGGCTTACCGCTCCGATCTGGCAGCAAGCGTGGTCCTGAAGCCGACAAGCGCTGAGCTGTAATCCTGTGAAGGAATCGTCCGCTACCTATCCGAGCTCCTGCATGCGCCCACAATGCCCAGCGCCTGTCGACTCCAGGCCAATGCAATACCATCCCCACTCCGCCACTCTGAACATGCAAAACCACACTCCCACTGTAGCTGCTTGCCATCGGACACCACCCATCGCTATCTGTGCTGTGCCACATGCGACACTGAAGCCAGTAACAGCAACACACAAGTTTAATTCCTAACCGGCCCGAGCGTAAATGTAATACTGCTTGTCAAAAGTAGGACGCAGGGCAGCCATGTTCGAGACCCAACATCCTGGACTGGAGCACACAGCCGTGATGTATTTGGCTGCGTCCACTGGCTGAACCCCTGTGACTGGCTGCAGGCTAGCTCTAGCAAGACAGCCAAGGGTGCCAAGCTTTTCTCCTCTGACTGCTAGCTAGCTACTGCGAACTGGTCTGGCCCTCCTATTTTTCGCGTTGAAACCTAGTATGGCCCTCCTACTCACGTGGATGTATGTATGACACTGTGGTGTAGCCTCCTTGTATATGCATGCATGTCTCCATGCCCACGGCCTCCTCCTCAGTAAGTCCTAACCTCACACGTTTCCTTCTTCAATCTACACATGCGTACAGCTTTGAGTGTGTGGTGAGAGACACTGATGACTGATGGTATGGTGTATACGTGGGAAGCCAACAAGGTATGTCTCTTCCATCTCTTTCCTTTCTCGACTTGCTCGATCGGTTCGTAAGTGTTGCTCGCCATTGTGCTGCTTCACCATGGATGGATGAACGGGTGGCGCAACTGGTGGGAGTTCAGAGAGGCAGAAGAAGATGAGGTTATGCTGCCTGGCTCCCTGAATGCCATCTGAGAAGCATGCCATTGTGGCTGGCGTGCCTCCCGGTTGGCATTGAGGGAGTCATGCAGGTTTACTGAGCTCTGAGCTCCGGGGCTTCATGAACAAGGACGTACGGCTTCTGCTGCTTTTCTTCAGGTGCGTTGTACCTTACAGAATCAGATCTGGCACCTTCTGCATCACCCATGGTTGTTCATTTCGTGCATCATTGGGCTCAATCATCACAATGTTCATGTTAGCATAGACCGTACCGATGACTGATGAGAGGTGATTCATAGTTTGCGACACTTTTGGGTCGAGACATCTGCTCGACAAAATTGTTGATAAAATTTGACGCAGCAAGTCAACACATAAACAAATTGTACAACACTTCACTCAAGGTTTCCATCAGGTTAACCTGTGCTTGTGCGCACCACTGGCAGGGCATCGGCTGCACGGTTGAGTTTGACACAACAGGCAATCTCTATCACATGGAGAGCGACATTTTGCTCTTAAAAGTGAACACCATAGCCTGATAGGTGACGTACATCACTCGTACTTCAACATTCCGTGCGCAAGTAGTATGATTAAAAATAAGGAACAAACTGGAATAGTAATTAGTAAATAGCAATTATTTGAGAGGACCATTCTTTTGGCAATCATATGTATTTCATGACCACACACTAGTGGTGAGTTTGAATGATGGAACTACATCAATAATAGGACCCTATATTTACAGTGTACTTGATTGCAAAACGTTCTTTTATCATATCAAAAGTGTGCTTAAAGTGGTGATTGTAATAGCTTCTGAAGGGCTTCAGTAGAGCCTAATTCTTGTGGAGATCTCCCTCTGGCAAAGGGGGCAAACCTTAAGATCCTTCCCGCAGTCGGAGCACGTCTGCATTCCAAGGCATCATCGGTTATCAGTTCATAGCTGATGATATAACATCTGAAAGAAAATATTAGGATGCGTTTTCAAGTCGTTCTGATACCTGATGCCCACACCCAAAAGCAAGGTTTTTTGCTTGACTCCAGCAGATTGGACAAGTCTGCAGAACAGGAGTACAGCATGGGATAAAAGTGTCAAACATAACCACATCACAGTGTACACAAAAGCATAGTATTATGTCGGCCTTCATTGTTTACAAGACACTGACGCATACCTGTTGATCAACTATACTGTCCTGGTGAGGTGTTGATGCATTCTTCTGTGCCGAGCCATAGCTAGTAGATTGGGTCTGTTTGACTGCTGAACAGCCAGAGAATTGTTGCCAAACACTCACAGGTGGAGGTAACACTGATCGATGTGGAAATCATCTTTGTTTGCTGCCCAAAAAATGAAAAAGTTGCGATTACTGCTGCAAAAGACCAGGGGTCTAGATTTCTAGCAATGATGTGAGTTTGATTAGGCAGTAAAATACCCAAGAAGCTGGAGGTTTATTGCTGCCTTGAACTGTGCTGGGATCTCCATCAATGCTGAAAGAGCAAATTCTGCCTCCTTTTTGCTAGTAGGAATAGGTCTTGACATAATCTCTGTGAAGTTCACAAACTGCATTGCACTGGCATTAGTTTTTCTCATGATTAATCTAAATATGGAGTACTGATCTAAAAAATACAAATATGGAGTGCCATTTACCATAGATTAACAAAAGAATTTACCTGGAAATTATCAAATGCACGAGAAGGTATGTTGTCATCAAATTGCCTCATCATGTCCCATGGCCCATCGCCGACTCCAACAAGCACAATTGACAAAGGGTAGTCACTGCAAAATTGTCGCATTTGTATTGGTATGAGCTCAACATGATAATATATTAGTTAATACAACTTAAGAACTATGAACTATCTTAATCACGGAATACCTAGCTTTCACAATGGCATCTATAGTCTCCCTTTCCTGTGGGCTCAACTGGCCATTACCTGTAACAACGCTGCGTGTAACCTGTGCAAATTTGCAAGGAAAGCATAAAAAAAACAGTAAGGATATAAGTTATAAATTCATTAAACCAGGAATTATTTTACAAAGAATTAGTATAGTCCTAACAAATTTAGAGTACTAGTACAAAGAATAAACCTGTCCATCTGCTATTATAAGCAGGACATGATATTGGCAACCACTACTATCCACAATTCCAATAGCTGTCTCAATCATAGGTGCAAATGAAGTGGGACCTGTTGAGAATCAGTTGGGTTTCAAAGCTCATGGCTTATGGCTGAAAATATTATAGCTGGCTGAAAAAAACACTGTAGCTGCCAGAGGCTTATTTAGCATAATTAAATTTAAAAAATTTAAAAATATAAAAAATATATTAGCCCAATATGTATAATACAAACGAATACGGGAAAAAAGAACCGGCAAAAAACCTCAACAAAAAGCCAAAAGTTCAGAAAAAGACGAAATTTATTAATAGTAAAAAATAAGCCAGAAGCCAAAAGCTCAAGCCGAACCGATCAGGTATCAGCCAAATGAATATTAATATGTTTTATTTAAAGATTAAAACAAAAATATGATGCACTAACCAGCCAAACGAAGTTGTGGAACAATTTCTCTGTATCGGTCAATTGCTTGTTCGAAGCCATCACAAGGCCGGTTGTCAGGATAGAAGCTAAATACACTCTGATCATGAGTAGTAGCTGTAACATGGAAAGAAGATTGTTATGCATGTATCATTTTTATGTACCAAAAACTTTTCTTGATACATGCTATGAACTGACAGACTGACCATCGCCAAATCCAAAGCATGGTATCAGGTTGTCATCATCAAATCGTGCAAGGGTTCTCCCTATGATGGATATAGCCTGCTCATATGGGTTTGGAGTATCTCCCATTGCGTGCAAGCTCCGGTTGTTAAAGGACACTTTGCCTGATTAAAAACAGTAACCATCAGTTCTTTTGGAAGAAAGAACAAAAAAGAAATGAAAGACCAGTCAAATTTCTAGATGTAATGTGCTGATCAAGTTGAAACCAACCTGTCCATTCATTGCTCTTAGTGAAATCAATCCCAACAATCAGATTTGAGGACTCCAGTCCAGCGTGCACGAGAGCATCAGTCACCTAGATTAAGAAGGGAAACAAGATGACATCATATTTCAGTATAACTAAATCGGATTATCAAAGTTACAAACAGATGTGTTATGTCATATGTGCTAAACGGTAACGGAAGAAGCTATAGAAATACAACATCATCTGCAAGATACAAAACATAAATTAATTGTTCATAAAGGGCATTCCCCACAAAACAACTAGGTGTGCATAACGCAGTCCACAGTACCTTAACATATCAAGAATTTTACATTTACTTCAAGAATCAGGGCACAATTGCAAAAGTTTACACATTTAGGGATTATCAAAGATAAAAAGGACGCCTAATTTGCGGCACGTAAACAATCTAAGAGTATTATACAGAGAAGTATGAATGCACTTAATTCTTGAATCAAGAAACACATGAACCGGTCCACTTCCATTCAACTCGAGGACCAACAAGCCTGGATCAAATCACAACTCACGCCCCCACAGAACCATTTACAGCCAATTAAGGCAACCCACAGGTTCGACACATATCACTGTACTAGGCGGCTATGCACGATTGCACATGCAAGAAAGCAAGAACCGCGAAGCATGCATAAAAAGAAACCGATTGGTTTCACCTGCTCTAGGGTATGGTAATCATCGCCGAACTTGGCGCAGTGATTGTGCCCTCTCGGCGCGGCATTGCTGCTGTGGTTGTGGTTGTAATCATACGGCTGCAGCCCCGACGAATTCGGCTTGGAGCAGAACAACCCCATTGTCAGAATCGGGTTAATCCCCAGCTGGAAGTTCACTGTTATTTTGGAAGGATACCGCTTCATCTATTTCAGTTGATCCCATCCAACGGCCTGGATGTTCTTTATTTCCGGGAGTTGATCCCGAAGGTCCAGATCGCTCGTCGAGAAGCTTAGTTTAATCGTCTTACTAATTTACTTAGAGCAGAGTTAATGTTCTGTTAATCAGTGTTAAATCATTGTAACCCTGTCTTATCGTTAATGTGGCTCTGTACTCAAATACTCCTTTCGGGCTGGAAGTAAAGGATATGCCATTTGATGATATTTCTATCCCTAGCGTAAGAGTAGTCTGTAGCATAGCGTACAAGTTCCTGGGTTTTCCCCTTTCCCACGATCAGATTTTCGGTGATTCTCTACTTCTCAATCGGATTCCATCCACGGGATGTGACAAAATGGTATCAGAGCGACTCCATCCTCGGCAAGAAATGGTTGCGAGCGATTGGGTTGGGATCTCGGATCCTCGTAAAATCCCTAGTCGCTGGCGATCTGTGACGGCGGACCGGCCTTACTCCTTCTCCGGCTATGGCGGCGCACCAGTGAACCGGCCGTACTCCTTCTCCGGCTATGGCGGCGCACCAGCGGACCGGCCGTCCTCCTTATCCGGCTATGGCGGCGCACCAGCGGTCCGGCCATCTTCATTATCCGGCTATGGCGGCGCACCAGCGGTCCGGCCATCTTCCTTATCCGGCTATGGCGGCGGACCAAATCGGTGCTTGGTGAAGGTTCCGGGCTCCACTCCGGGTAAAATCCCTAACCCTAGTTCCAATCTGGGTAAGATGACGAAGTGGGTGGTGAGGTACGAAGAGGATGCGTCCGACCCCACGGCCGTCTGGCGAATAGCTACTGCGGTCAACCACAAGGCCGACATGGGTCAACAGCAGAGGGGTGATTTTCAGAAAGTAATGACTGGATTGAAAGAGAGTATGAACAGAGTGGAAAATCTATTGCAAAGGTTAGCAAACCTTCAAGAAAGAGGGGCAATCAACTTACGGCCTATAGAAGAGCCAAGAAATGTGTCAGTGTTGATCCAGCCGAGAGAAATGGCCAGAAGAACTGAGGACCTGAGGCAGATTAGTCTGAATGACACTCAAGAAATTCAATCGGTGAGCATACCCGAAGGTAACCTCCATTTTCCTTCCACTGATCTTTCTGAAGTTGTCACTGGATGGGGTGAAGATCCATTGCCGCATGATTTTATTGCTTTTCCCCATCTGAACAACCTGAACCCAAGTCATGGTCCTGAAATGGCAAAAGACATGGAGAAGGGGGTTAGTGCTGTAGCAAAGAAGCATGCTCAAAATGATATTGTAGGGCAGAACATGAACCTTACCACTGCTGCTAGAGGTAAACTTCTGAATGAAGCCCAATTTGATTTAGCTCAGTTGTATATGGGGAAAAGAGCAGACAAGAAATTGAGGGGTACTGGATTGTTTTGGAAAACTCCACCCTGGCCTGATTTTTGTATTGAAGAGCTCAAGGCTGTTTACAAGAGTGAGTTGATGGAGATGAGACATGAAGTGGAGGAAGAAAGGATGATATTGCAGATGGCAAGGGTTTGGCGTGTAGAGAGGGTGCAGAGGAAGCTTGTTGTTGCAAAGTTGACAGTAGACAGCAAGTACGCACCGCTGAACAAGCTTCAGTCTGACCTTGAGGAATTCCTCAGGTTTCACCGAGGCAATAGTGTAGATGAAGAAATCCACAAGTCTGCAGAGGAGAGTGGTGACAGTCGAATTGCAAAGAAATGCCTTAGAATGCTGAGGGCCATGAGGAGCCATCATGAATATAATTACGTTGCTTATAGAAAGGGGATTGGAGTTGTTTGTAACAAAAAGGGTGGATTTGGTGTAGATGACAGATGGTTATGGAGCACTGGGTTGCTCTGGAATCTACCACCTTGGCCAGATTTAAGCCTTTGTGAAGCTGACGGGATGGCCATGGACATAGAGAAGGGAGCAGCAGCAATGTGCTTAAGGATGGCTGCAATGTTTGGTGGTATTGTAGGTCAGGAGGTTGTGCAAGCATGCTCGGGAAAATTCCATCCAGTTTATCAGTTCTTCTATTTTGACTCTATTGAATCTCTCCCTGTTGAACCCTCGGAGTCTGGTGATTTGAAGCCAGAGAACACTAGATATACTGCACCAATCAGTGTTTTTGGATCTAAGCTTCAAAAGAAACTGGAACAAGCGAAAATCTTTACGGTTGGCTCTGGGGCACTTGGATGTGAAGTCTTGAAGAACCTGGCACTAATGGGCATTTCTTGCAGTCCGGATGGAAAGCTGACTGTGACAGATGATGATGTTATTGAACAGAGCAATATCAGTCGCCAGTTCCTTGTCCACGACTGGAACAGTGGGCAACCCAAACCCACTGTTGCTGCTACTATTGTTATGGCAATCAATTCTAAGGATTATGTCGAGGCTCAGATGTTGCCTAAAAGTCACTATTGTTACCTTATAAGGTTGACATTAGAGTATTGCAAATTCTCTTCATTGGATGCACATGAAATAACAAAAGAATCACGGAGGCGTCTCTCAAATTCTTTCGGAGAAATTCGCTATTGCTTTAATGATGTTGGTCTGCTTTGTGCTAGTGAGGCTATCAAAATCTGCATTGAAAGGGGTCAGAAAAGGGGTTGGCTGAAGGGAGCCTCTGATGCCACATATCAACAAAGTGGTGCAAATGGATTGTGCCTGTTTGTAGAAATTTCAGCACTTCATATGAAGTTTTTTGAGGAAGTGTTGCATTTAATTGTTAAACGCCTCCAACAAGGTATTGAAGCATTTCTAAATTCGGAAAGTGGATGTGTGGGAGCAACAAAGATGGGCTATATTTTCCAAAAGCTTTACGAACTCATCCAAATCTTTTACTCTTTCTGTAACTTTGATCATGTTCGATGCATCATTTTTGTGAATCGAGAGATCATTGCTAAAATCATTGAGCGGACAATGCAGAAAATGGGACATCTCTCACATTACACAGTTCCTTTTATTACTGGAGGAAGTTTTTCAGTTGATGTTTTGGAGGTGGTTGGCCAGAATTACTCTGATTTTGTTCTTAATATCACCAGTAAGAAGTTGAAGCCTGGGGTTCCTAGTGAAAAAAGTCCCCAAGGTGTCATCTCTGAAACCAGATACCCAGCAGACAATTGGAACAGTTGTCAGTTTGCACTGAGTAATGGTTCACCTGTTCATAATAATCAGAGTGTTTCACAAAGTGGCCTAAGTTATGGAGATAATGATCTAAGCTACATTGATTGGCCTGGCATTGATAATTTTGAGGAGGACAACACACTATTCAGGTGTGACTCCACATATGGACAACAGCAACTGGAGAACACAGAGGAGCTATCATGGATTCTTTCTTCTTCAGACGCCATTTACTCTTCTGATGTTGCTCTGCAGCCAGGATTTGAGCCCCCTTATTCAGATTATGGAATTCTGGATGACCTGTCAGCATTCAATTGTACCCATGACAAATCCCTGCCAATAGCTGATCCTTCAGCTGCTGTATATGACAAATTGTACACGCTTGCAATTCGCTTGAAGGTTCACTCCTTGACAATGGAGAGGGTAACCTATGGTTTCTCTGCTGGTGACTGGGTAAGGCATAAGGAGGAGGACCAGAAGCGTTCTCAGGTTGGAATTCTTCATAGCATTGACCGTAATGGTACTGTGTATGTTGGTTGGATAAGATTGGACACCTGTTGGAAGGGGGGTTATTCAGACCTCCAAGTGGCTGAAGCTTACTCTGTAGAGCAGTTTGTGAGGCTGGAAGTTAACATTTCAAACCCACATTTTGAGTGGCAGCGAAAGAATGGTGGAGGAATTTCTACAGACCGAATTTCAAAGATACTTTCAAATGGGTGTCTTGTTGTGAATTTTACTATCAAATTTATCTTTGGGAAAGTATGGAGTTGCTTGGCAGATCCTTATGAGGTGGAGGTGGTGAGCTTTTGCAAGTGCGAGGGGATTGTGAAGAAGCAGGAGCACCTGGAGGACTTCCACTGGGCAGTAAGGCCGCTGCTCATCACTATAGGTATCTTTGTGGGGAAGAGCATTACTGGGCCAAAGGGTCTAAAGGTTGCCAGCGTCTCTGATCAGGGTGGTGATCATCAGCAACTACATCAGCAAGAAGTTCAAAAACAATACCAATGCAGCATGATTCCCTCCACAGGTGGCAAACACACTTTTCTGAGACGGTCCTGCGCCTTCTGGATAAAAGTTAATGATGGAGAATTCCTGAAGCATCTGGGTTATGCAACTCCTCAAATAGATCCTGGTTGAGCATATTTAAACCGGAAACTTAGCCGGAAATTTTTATCTTGCCAAAACTTCTATTCCAAATTTTTACTTTGATTGGGGGTTTCTGATCAAATACTTGAGGACAAGTATTATCTTGAGGAGGAGGAAATGTCAGAATCGGGTTAATCCCCAGCTGGAAGTTCACTGTTATTTTGGAAGGATACCGCTTCATCTATTTCAGTTGATCCCATCCAACGGCCTGGATGTTCTTTATTTCCGGGAGTTGATTCCGAAGGTCCAGATCGCTCGTCGAGAAGCTTAGTTTAATCGTCTTACTAATTTACTTAGAGCAGAGTTAATGTTCTGTTAATCAGTGTTAAATCATTGTAACCCTGTCTTATCGTTAATGTGGCTCTGTACTCAAATACTCCTTTCGGGCTGGAAGTAAAGGATATGCCATTTGATGATATTTCTATCCCTAGCGTAAGAGTAGTCTGTAGCATAGCGTACAAGTTCCTGGGTTTTCCCCTTTCCCACGATCAGATTTTCGGTGATTCTCTACTTCTCAATCGGATTCCATCCACGGGATGTGACACCCATGGCCTTCCTCCTAACCGATCTCCCTCACCCTCTGCTTCTCTACTCCCTGAACAAGAAATCAACCCAAACCAAATCAGCAATCTTTGGAGACAAGATAGAGAAGAAAGCAACAGTGTTTGGAGAAAGAAGGTAGGGTTTAACTCTGGAAAAGAAGAAAAAAACCCTCGCAAGAACAGATGAGAAGCTAAGCGGAGGAGAGCAACCAATTGCCGAAATAAAAAACAACCAAAACCTAGAGATAAACAAACCCCAAGAGATATAACCACCCACATTGCGGAAAAATTCTTCGCGGGGGAGGAACCCGTGGCGTGACGATGACAGAAACAAGAACCCCAAATCGAGCAGCGGGATTGGAACGAGCAAACAAAGCAATCTTGATGCGGAGAGAACCACGGGACGTTCTATTTTGGGGGGCGCGAGGCTACAGCCGCGATAGGTTTATGGGCTCGATTTGGGCTGCGGGAAGTTGCGCGGTTAGGGCCCTGAGTTCCGTAAATCTGCCTCCTGGGCGCAATTGCCAGCGATTCAGAAAGAATACTAAGCAAAAATAGAAGTGGACTTGTGCAATTGGAGATGAACATTGTATAATTTTTTAAATAATTTATTTTTTACTCCAACTTACAGTAATACATCTGTATTTTTTTTATTTTACAATAATAGTCATCTGTCGCTCCACCATTGAGTGACTTAAGCTAGTCACCCAACGACAAGTCACTTGACCGTTAATGGACTAGCCCAAATCGCTTAACTGTTGAGTGACTTAGCCCTCTAGTTACCCAACCGTTGGGCTACTAGTACTAGCTACTCAACGGTGGAGCAACTACTTACTACCAGCTCATCCATTTCTCTTTGAGCCGACTTCCTCACGACCTCTCTCACCATTTGTCTCGGAAGAAAAACGAGAGGAGCTTGAGGGAGGAGGAAAAAAAGAGGGAGAGAAGGAGAGGGTAAGTGAAGAGGGGGAGAAGGTCGCGAGAGGAGAAGCATAGGATCTCGAGAAAGGGAGAGAAGGAGAGGGAAAGTGAAGAGAGGGAGAAAGTCATGAGAGGGGGACAAGCAGAGAGCTCGGGAGAGGAGAGTAGCTCAGGAGAGAGGAGAGAAGAGCAACTCATGAGATAAGAGAGAAAGACGAAGGAAGCTCGTTGAGAAGAAGAGAAGATCTTCTCATGAAGGTAATAGTATCATCCGTTCTTGTTCTCATCCGAATATATGCAACGTGTCGCTACTTATTGGTTTAGCACGCATTTAGTAAATGTATGTTGACAAATGATAATATTTGCAATGAGAAATCAGTCATGTCCGAGCCCACAAGATTAAAAGTGCATTACAGTGTTGATACCATTTGTGAAAGTGCATATGGCGTTGATCTGAGTAGTTTCTTGTAAGTTAGTTTAATACACTCAGATGCAGAGAATGTTCTAATCAGAGATGTCCTGCACTGGCTGACATGCAGCTTCTCGTTGGACCCCAAGGTGTGTAGTGTCATCCTACATGGGTTTTGGAGTTGGTCTACCACGCACATTCAGTGGGAGTTGAGAAGACTGATTCGGAAGGGCTTTGTGGAAGGCTACCGGCGACGTGGATACGAGTGCATGTTACTTGTGCAAACATGTCCGAAGGGAGTCACAAGAGGCCCCACCGACGGCTATTGTCCAGTTGGTGGGAGTAGCTCAAGCGCGTAGCGTGTGGTTCATGAAGAGGACATGATGGTTGATGTTGCGAAGACACAACTAGAATATCAAACACCGCACGCTGAGCCCACTGGACATGCGGATGCAGATGTTGCTGAGGAAAATCAGGAAGATCGTACAACGCATACTGAGCCCACTGGACAAACGGGTGTAGGAGAGTATGTCGACAGCATAGTACTTGTGCGCACCACTGGCAGAGCATCGGCGGCCCGGTTGAGTTTGACACAACAGGCAATCTATATCACATGGAGAGCGACATTTTGCTCTTAAAAGTTAACACCATAGCCTGATAGGTGACGTACATCACTCGTACTTCAACATTCCGTGCGCAAGTAGTATGATTAAAAATAAGGAACAAACTGGAATAGTAATTAGTAAATAGCAATTATTTGAGAGGACCATTCTTTTGGCAATCATATGTATTTCATGACCACACACTAGTGGAGAGTTTGAATGATGGAACTACATCAATAATAGGACCCTATATTTACAGTGTACTTGATTGCAAAACGTTCTTTTATCATATCAAAAGTGTGCTTAAAGTGGTGATTGTCATAGCTTCTGAAGGGCTTCAGTAGAGCCTAATTCTTGTGGAGATCTCCCTCTGGCAAAGGGGGCAAACCTTCAGATCCTTTCCGCAGTCGGAGCACGTCTGCATTCCAAGGCATCATCGGTTATCAGTTCATAGCTGATGATATAACATCTGAAAGAAAATTTTAGGATGCGTTTTCAAGTCGTTCTGATACCTGATGCCCACACCCAAAAGCAAGGTTTTTTGCTTGACTCCAGCAGATTGGACAAGTCTGCAGAACAGGAGTCCAGCATGGGATAAAAGTGTCAAACATAACCACATCACAGTGTACACAAAAGCATAGTATTATGTCGGCCTTCATTGTTTACAAGACACTGACGCATACCTGTAGATCAACTATATCACTGTCCTGTTGAGGTGTTGATGCATTCTTCTGTGCCGAGCCATAGCTAGTAGATTGGTTCTGTTTGACTGCTGAACAGCCAGAGAATTGTTGCCAAACACTCACAGGTGGAGGTAACACTGATCGATGTGGAAATCCTCTTCGTTTGCTGCCCAAAAAATGAAAAAGTTGCGATTACTGCTGCAAAAGACCAGGGGTCTAGATTTCTAGCAATGATGTGAGTTTGATTAGGTAGTAAAATACCCAAGAAGCTGGAGGTTTATTGCTGCCTTGAACTGTGCTGGGATCTCCATCAATGCTGAAAGAGCAAATTCTGCCTCCTTTTTGCTAGTAGGAATAGGTCTTGACATAATCTCTGTGAAGTTCACAAACTGCATTGCACTGGCATTAGTTTTTCTCATGATTAATCTAAATATGGAGTACTGAACTAAAAAAATACAAATATGGAGTGCCATTTACCATAGATTAACAAAAGAATTTACCTGGAAATTATCAAATGCACGAGAAGGTATGTTGTCATCAAATTGCCTCATCATGTCCCATGGCCCATCGCCGACTCCAACAAGCACAATTGACAAAGGGTAGTCACTGCAAAATTGTCGCATTTTTATTGGTATGAGCTCAATATGATAATATATTAGTTAATACAACTTAAGAACTATGAACTATCTTAATCACGGAATACCTAGCTTTCACAATGGCATCTATAGTCCCCCTTTCCTGTGGGCTCAACTGGCCATTACCTGTAACAACGCTGCGTGTAACCTGTGCAAATTTGCAAGGAAAGCATAAAAACAGTAAGGATATAAGTTATAAATTCATTAAACCAGGAATTATTTTACAAAGAATTAGTATAGTCCTAACAAATTTAGAGTACTAGTACAAAGAATAAACCTGTCCATCTGCTATTATAAGCAGGACATGATATTGGCCACCACTACTATCCACAATTCCAATAGCTGTCTCAATCATAGGTGCAAATGAAGTGGGACCTGTTGAGAACAATCAAAATATATTAGCCAAATGAATATTAATATGTTTTATTTAAAGATTAAAACAAAAATATGATGCACTAACCAGCCAAACGAAGTTGTGGAACAATTTCTCTGTATCGGTCAATTGCTTGTTTGAAGCCATCACAAGGTCGGTTGTCAGGATAGAAGCTAAATACACTCTGATCATGAGTAGTAGCTGTAACATGGAAAGAAGATTGTTATGCATGTATCATTTTTATGTACCAAAAACTTTTCTTGATACATGCTATGGACTGACAGACTGACCATCGCCAAATCCAAAGCATGGTATCAGGTTGTCATCATCAAATCGTGCAAGAGTTCTCCCTATGATGGATATAGCCTGCTCATATGGGTTTGGAGTATCTCCCATTGCGTGCAAGCTCCGGTTGTTAAAGGACACTTTACCTGATTAAAAACAGTAACCATCAGTTCTTTTGAAAGAAAGAACAAAAAAGAAATGAAAGACCAGTCAAATTTCTAGATGTAATGTGCTGATCAAGTTGAAACCAACCTGTCCATTCATTGCTCTTAGTGAAATCAATCCCAACAATCAGATTTGAGGACTCCAGTCCAGCGTGCACGAGAGCATCAGTCACCTAGATTAAGAAGGGAAACAAGATGACATCATACTTCAGTATAACTAAATCGGATTATCAAAGTTACAAATAGATGTGTTATGTCATATGTGCTAAACGGTAACGGAAGAAGCTATAGAAATACCACATCATCTGCAAGATACAAAACATAAATTAATTGTTCATAAATGGCATTCCCCACAAAACAACTAGGTGTGCATAACGCAGTCCACAGTACCTTAACATATCAAGAATTTTACATTTACTTCAAGAATCAGGGCACAATTGCAAAACTTCACACATTTAGGGATTATCAAAGATAAAAAGGACGCCTAATTTGCGGCACATAAACAATCTAAGAGTATCATACAGAGAAGTATGAATGCACTTAATTCTTGAATCAAGAAACACATGAACCGGTCCACTTCCATTCAACTCGAGGATCAACAAGCCTGGATCAAATCACAACTCACGCCCCACAGAACTATTTACAGCCAATTAAAGCAACCCACAGGTTTGACACATATCACTGTACTAGGCGGCTATGCACGATTGCACATGCAAGAAAGCAAGAACCGCGAAGCATGCATAAAAAGAAACCGATTGGTTTCACCTGCTCTAGGGTATGGTAATCATCGCCGAACTTGGCGCAGTGATTGTGCCCTCTCGGCGCGGCATTCCTGCTGTGGTTGTGGTTGTGATCATACGGCTGCAGCCCCGACGAATTCGGCTTGGAGCAGAATAACCCCATGGCCTTTCTCCTAACCGATCTCCCTCACCCTCTGCTTCTCTACTCTCTGAACAAGAAATCAACCCAAACCAAATCAGCAATCTTTGGAGACAAGATAAAGAAGAAAGCAACAGTGTTTGGAGAAAGAAGGTAGGGTTTAACTCTGGAAAAAAAAAACCCTCGCAAGAACAGATGAGAAGCTAAGAGGAGGAGAGCAACCAATTGCCGAAATAAAAACAACCAAAACCTAGAGATAAACAAACCCCAAGAGATATAACCACCCACATTGCGGAAAAATTCTTCGCGGGGAAGGAACCCGTGGCGTGACCATGACAGAAACAATAACCCCAAATCGAGCAGCGGGATTGGAACGAGCAAACAAAGCAAGCAATCTTGATGCGGAGAGAACCACGGGAAGAGTTCATTCTATTTTGGGGAGCGCGAGGCTCCAGCCGCGTAGGTTTATGGGCTCGATTTGGGCTGCGGGAAGTTGCGCGGTTGGGGCCCTGAGCTCCCTAAATCTGCCTCCTGGGCCCAATTGTCAGCGATTGGGAATGAGTACTAAGCAAAGATAGGAGTGGACTTGTGCAATTGGAGATGAACATTTTAGAATTTTTTTAAATGATCTAATTTTTTATTTCAAATTACAGTAATATATCTGTATTTTTTATTTTACAATAATAGCCATCTACCGCTCTACCATTGAGCGACTTAGCCTAGTCGCCCAACGATAAGTCGCTTAACTGTTGATGGACTAGCCCAAGTCGTTTGACCGTTGAGTGACTTAGCTCTCTAGTCACCTAACCATTGGGCTACTAGTACTAGCTGCTCAACGTTGAAGCAACTATTTGCTACCAGCTCATCCATTTTTCTTTGAGCCAACTTCCTCACGGCCACTCTCACCATTTGTCTCGGAAGAAAATGAGAGGAGCTTGACTGCTTGAGGGAGGAGAAAAAAAAGAGGGAGTGAAGATGGGGAGAAGGTTGCCAGATTAGAAGCATATGAGCTCGGGACAGGGAGAGAAGGAGAGGGGAAGTGAAGAGGGGGACAAGCAGAGGAGCTCGGGAGAGGGAGTGAAGGAGAGGAGAACAGCCCGGGGAAGAGAAGGAGAGGAGATGAGCTTGTGAGATAAGAGAGAAAGATGAACGAAACTCATTGAGAAGGAGAGAAGGTCTTCTCGTGGAGGTAATAGTATCATCTGTTCTTGTTCTCATCCAAATGTACACAACGTGTCGCTATTTATTGGTTTAGCACGCATTTAGTAAATGTATGTTGACAAATGATAATATTTACAGTGAGAAATTAGTCATGTCCAAGCCCACAAGATTAAAAGTGCATTACGGTGTTGGTACCATTCATGAAAGTGCATACGATGTTGATCTGAGCAGTTTTTCGTAAGTCAATTTGATACACCTGGGCGAGGAGAATGCTCTAATCGAAGATGTCTTGTACTAGCTCACATGCAGCTTCTCGCTGGAATCCAAGGTGTGTAGTGTCATCGTAAATGGGCTTTAGTGCCAGTCTGCTATGCACATTTGATGGGAGTTGAGGAGACTAATCCGCACGGTTGCATGGAAGGGCTTTATGGAAGGCTGCGGCGACGTGGATACGAGTGCATGCTACTCGTGCAATCATGTTCGAAGGGAGTCATAGGAGGCTCTACCGATGGCTATCATTTGGTTGGTGGGAGCAGCTCAGGCGCGCAGTGCGTGGTTCATGAAGAGAACATGATGGTCGATGTTGTGGAGACGCAACTGGAATATCGGACACCACACGCTGAGCCCACTGGACAGGCAGATGCAGATGTTGCTGAGGCAAATCAGGAAGATCGCACAATACATGCTGAGCCCACTGGACAGGCGAACGCAGGGGAGTATGTCGACAACATAGTGCGTCAAATAGAGATCGATGTCCAAAAATCCTAAGCCGAGGAGGAAGCTTTAGAAGAGGATATCGATGACTCTTTCGATAAGGACGAAAGTCCCATGCCGTAGGGATGGAATAGGGTGGATATTGAGGGTCTTTTTGTGCATGATGAGTATGAATCACCATGGGAGTATCATGGTACAGAGGTTTGGCTTCATGCAATATTTGCGAACAAGGGATCACTGCAGGATGCCATTAAGCTATGGGGCTTGTCCATGCAGTGAATGTTTCGAGTCCTAAAATCTAGCTAGGAGCAGTACACCGTGGTCTACGAGTAGGTTAGTTGTCCTTGGTGTGTGCACGCACGCTGACCTAAGTACAAGACTCACTGGATTGTCTCCAAGGTGGAGGCGCACTCCTGTGTGCTTAGTAATGTTTTACCGAAGCATCGCAACCTGACATCCACCTTCATAGCCAATCTCATGTATGGAGAGATAGTGAAGAAGAAGGACCTAGAGGCCAAGCATATCATGGTGGCTATCGAGCAAAAATTCAAATATAAGATTAGCTACATGAAGGTATGGCGTGCGAAGTAGAAGGCTTTGGAAAGAATGTTTGGTTCTTTCAAGGTGGCTTATGATAACCTTTCTCGTATGCTCCAACTGTTATAGGACAGGAATCCAAGCACATACATTGCTGTAAAGGATAAGCAATCCAGAAGACCGCTAGGTTTCATGGTTTTGCAGAGAGCCTTTTTAGCCTTCGGTGCCTACATTGATGCTTTCAGGCAAATATTGCCCGTGATCTCAGTCCATGGGACGTTTCTAACTGGAAAATACAAGGGGCAGATCCTGACAGCAATTGGTGTTGACGGCAGCAATCAGATTTTACCCTTGGCCATCGCATTCATTGATAATGAGAATTTCAACAAGTGGTTGTGGTTCCTTCGATATCTTAAGGAGGGAGTAGTTGGGGCATGTTCTGATGTCTGTACAATCCATGATCGCCACTCCAAGATGATGAAGGTCATGAGAAAACTTTAGCAAGACCCAGAGGAGCCATTCCCTTGACCAGACATAATGAACAGATGATGCATTCGCCGTTTGGGGCCAACTTCTTCAAGCAGTTTCCGCAGCAACCATTGATGAAGCTGTTTAAAAGGCTAGTTATGCAGAACCAGCAGTGTAAATTCGATGCGTTGTGGGAGATATTGGAGGAGCACACCAGGAAGCACGTCGTCGAGAGGAACAAGCGTTCGCCCATTCCTGGGATGGCGCAACCTGAACGCCTCACACCATTACTAGAGCTTGATCCTCCCAGTGTGACGCAAAGGACCTCAAGAAATATCAAGTGTTTCTCCTATTGGATTGAGACTGAGTCATTGGAGAAGTGGTCTTTGTTGCATGAGACAGGTGATGCGATTTAGAAAGAGTACTAAGCAAAAATAGGAGTAGACTTGTGCAATTGGAGATGAACATCTTATGTGTTAGTAGTAATGTAGAATTGTTCGTATTGGTTTCTATTTCTGATTTTTACTTAGAAAAGCAAAAACCAATACAAACATGCGGCTTCTCAAAGCTGTTTTTCACTCCTCTTGCTATCGTCTCTCTCCGGATGTAGGGTAGAGGGTTACAAGTGCGTCACTTACCCTACTCTTCTCGCTCCTGTCATGTGTACATATCTCTCTTATTTTTTTCACCGCTCCGCCTCTCCTTCTAAAACCTAGTTCATTTAGCTACTACTATTTATTTTTAGCCAAATATTTGTTGAATATATAAGCACATGTAGGTTTAATTTATTCCATAAATAAATCATGACATCATGCACGCAAAATAACAGAACCATCACAGGCATAAAAGATCTAGACAAGTAAACCAGAAACCGTACATGAACAGATCTAATACGGAGAACATGACCGCATGCATCGATGGTTCTGTTTCGATCGGTTTGCCGATGTAGACGCCGCGCAGCACGGTGAGATGACACGAAGTCGATGACGATTCGCGGCCGAAGCGACGAGGAAGACGAGCGAGCTACAGCGGCGATCGCGCAGAGCGCTTCCCAAAACCTTATTCGCCCTCTCCGGTGCAGGACTTGAAGGCGGCGGCCCGAGACTCGCTCTCCGAACGCGATGCACGCCGACGGACGGGACGGAGTAGACTACGTGGGACGGCGCAAAGACAATGGATGGAGGAGGCAAAACCCTAGATTGATTTTCGCGTTATGCGACTCAGTATTTATAGAAAACCGGACGCGTGATCAAGACGCCGCACGTTCTCCATAACTCAGAATCAACCGGATTAGTCGCGTAACCAATCCGGATTCACCGCCACACAAAACAAAGAAAAGATAAATCGCAAAGGAAGCGCGTCTGCAAGCAAGCACTGAGCGGATTTTGGCGGACCATTCACGCAGGTGCAGTGCGCGCGCGCCGCCCCGCCCAGCCCGGCCGGCCCGGCCGGCGAGGCGAGGCGGCGAGCGAGCGCGCGCGTGTTATCCTCTAGTTCTCTCCCACACATGCCTCAAGTGACTAGGAGTGCACCATCCCTTTTAAGGTGGTCTTCCTCTCCTAGAACTAGCAATATGGTACTAAAGGTCACATGCATGCCTCCTTTGCATGAGTGGGCCTTTGAGATTTAATAGGAATTATTCTTATTATATGGGCTTGGCCCACATAATCCAACAATCCCCACCGATCTCAAAGTCCCACGAGATTTGCTCAATTCCAATGTATTGTTTATATATCAGATTTCGATGGAGACCGATTAAGGTTGAACATCCACCTAGAACTCAAGCTACACTTACTCACAACTTGAACAATGGACTATGCCTTGAATTGCAAGTTTGGTGCAAGCAAGCTTCACTTAAAGACTTAATCGATACTAGGCCGCGATGAGGCTACCCTCGGTTGGAGCGTATAAGTCATACTCCTTGGTCTCTTCATGAGCTTAGTAGGAGATTACCCAAGATGTCCATAGAGCTGCGACTAACGATCGGGCTCATATAGGTGTGTTCTTTCAAGAACGCTCTGCAGATAGCGTCTTCGCTTCTAAAAGCCAATGGAACACATTAAGACCTTAGTCACCGCTTTGCGCTTCGAGAGTATTGCATCTTCACATAGAGAGGGTTGAAATTACTCTCCTCGCTTAACTAATGGCTTGTTTTTCCTGATCCTAATTCACGGATCTCCGATCACATAAGTTGGGTTACTACCATAGATAACTCACATGGGTCTCATACCCATCTCCTTCGATGCACTATCTATCACATTCCGTGATAGTCCCTTTGTAAAGGGATCGCGAGTTTTTATCTGCTTGGATGTAATCCAAGGTTATAACTCCGAGTTTCTCAATTTCTGACAGACTTCAATCGTCTCTTAACATGCTCGGACGATTTCATATTATCCTTAGAACTGTTCACTTTAGCGATAACGGTTTGATTATCACGATTCATAAGGATAGCCGCATCGCTTTTCCACCGTAGGTAGATCCATCAATAGATCTCGTAGCCATTCTCGCCTCAACAATAGCGTGTCTAGTGCCGCAAGCTCGCTTCCATGGTTGACCTCGTCAAAATGGTCTGCTTGCAAGACCTCCATGAAACAAAGACCACCACCAATAGTGAAAACATATCCACTAGTGGCTTTGATCTCATCAAGATCGAGATCCGATTGGAATCACTATAACCCTCCAAAGACCGACGGTACCCAGTATAATGAAGTCCAAAGTTCGAGGTACCTTTCGGATAGCGCAACACTCGCTCAAGCGCCTTCGATGATCATCTCACGGGTTAGATGTAAACCGACTCAATTTGCTCACAGCAAAGGAGATGTCCGCCTTGTTGCACTAGCTAGGTACATTAGTGAGCCAATTATCCGGGAGTATTCCGGTGATTCCTAGCAATTTTCTTATTCTTACGAAGTAACACGCTAGGATCATAAGGTGTTGGAGAAGGCTTGTCATCGAGAAAAGCCAAAACGGCTCAAGACCTTTTCCACATAATGAGATTGCAAAAGTGTAATCCCATCCTCACCTCTAACCAATTTAATGTTTAGAATAACATCACCACTCCTGCATCTTTCATATCAAAGTTTTGAGACAAGTATGATTTGACCTCATTTATCACACTAATGTTTGTCCCAAAAATCAAGATGTCATCCACATACAAACATAGAATAACTCCTCACCCCCACCATAACGATAGTATACACATTTATCTCGCTTTATTGACAAAGCAAAGCTGCAGATGTCGGTGTTCTATCGAACTTCTCATGCCATCGCTTAGGGGCTTGTTTTGCATCATACAAAGATTTCAACAGCTTTAACACCTTGCCTTTTGACCTTCTACTACAAATCCATCAGTCGTTCCATGTAAATTTCTCATCCAGCTCTCCGTTAAGAAAAGCTGTCTTAACGTCCATTTGATGAACGAGAAGACCATGTGAGGCAGCCAAAGCAAGTAGTACTGAATTGTGGTCATCTAGCAACAGTGAGTAAGTGTCAAAGAAATCTTCGCCTTCTTCTCGAGTATAGCCCTTGGCAACAAGCCGAGCCTTATATTTTTCAATAGTACCATCCGCCTAAGCTTCTTTTTGAACACCCACTTGCACCCTACTGTGTTTGCACCCATAAGGTTTATCTGTCGGCTCCCAGTTCCATTAGCGATAATGGAATCCATTTCACTACTGATGACCTCCTTCCAATGAGTCCTGCATCGGGGATGCATACGCTCGAAATAGACTTGGGAGTGTCGTCCACAAGGCACACAGTGAAATCATCACCAAAGGATTTGAATATCCTTTGTCTCTTGCTCCTTCTAGGAGCTCCACCATCATCCTCCTCATTGACAAGTTCATGTGTATGTTCAAAAGGTTGGTGATGTGATTGAACCGGGAATTATTTTGAAGGTTGACTAGTAGTGTTATGTGTATCCTTCATAGGAAAAATATTCTCAAAGAATGTTGCATCTCGAGACTCCATAATTGTACCAACATGCATGTCGGTACCTCGGTTTTAATTATCAAAATCTATAGGCAATGCTATGATTAGCATATCCTAAAAACGCATCCACGCTTTAGGTCCAAGCTTGCGTTTCTTAGTTATTGGCACATTAACTTTCGCCAAGCACCCAGTGCACGCAAGTAAGAAAGTGATGGTTTTCTCCCAATCCATACCTCGTATGGTGTTTTGTCCTTATTTCTGTTAGGAACTCTATTTAATACGTGATTAGACGTTAGCAAAGCCTCCCCCCACCATGCCTTAGGTAATCCCGCGGTATCTAACATGGCATTCACCAAGTCAGTCAACGTGCGGTTTTTCCTTTCGGCAATCCCATTTGACTCGGGGGAATAAGGAGGCGTCCTCTCATGTATAATGCCGTGTTCCTCACAAAATAAGTCAAATTCGTTTGAGAAATACTCTCCACCACGATCGACCTAAGTCTTTTATCTTTCTATTTAAGCGGTTTTCAACTTCGCCTTATAGATTTTAAAATAGTCTAAAGCCTCATCTTTCGCTTTCAATAAATACACATAATGAACCTAGTTGCATCATCAATTAATGTCATGAAATATCGTTTTCCACCCTTCGTCAACACGCCATTCATCTCGAAAGATCTGAATGCAGGAGTTCTAGTGGTGCCAAGTTTCTCTCCTCGCGACCTTGTGAGGCTTACGAGGTTGCTTTGATTGCACACGGCTATGGCATTTAGAACCTTTGGTGATGGAAACGTTTGGAATTAAATTCATACTAGAAAGCCGAGACATCAAACCAAAATTAATATGACATAGACGTGAGTGCCAAACATTAGCCTCATCATCCACACTGCCACAAATATGGTTTACGATCTTATTGCGAAATCGATAGGGAAAAGCGGAACAAGCCTCCGCACTCATAGCCTTTACCAATAAAATGTCCATGTTTAGACACGACTACTTTATTAGACTCAAATACCAACTTAAGCCCGTCTCTACATAAACGGGAGCCACTAACGAGATTCTTGTCTATAGAAGGGACATGCTGCACGTTCTTCAGCTGCACGATCTTTCCCGAAGTAAACTTCAGATCTACCGTTCCAACACCATGAACAGTAGCATGTGACCCATTCCCCATTAGGACGGAGGAATCTCGGGCGACTGATAAGAAGAAAACAACGAAATATCAAGACACACATGTACATTAGCTCTGTATCAATCCACCAATTGGTAGATTGACTAACTGAAAGAAACGAGGTAAATTACCATACCCATCCCATCTCCGTCTTGCCAATGGTCACGTTGATGGACTTAGAAGTCCATCTGCAGTGCCTTCTTTCCTTTGCGTTGTGGGCACTTCTTGGCCATGTGACCAGCTCACCGCACACAAAGCAAGCTCTATCATCCCGATTGTTGTTGTTCTTCTTCTTCTTGAAGTTGGTTGTCTGCTGGGCTTTAACAAATTTCCTTTGTTCTTGCTTGAGGGTTTCGTACCACATTGGCACTAGACCGCCTCCATCACCCTTAGACACAGCGTCCTTTTCCGAGCTTTCTCCTCAATTTCAAGAGACCCAATCAGATTCTCAACAGAGTATTCTTGTCTCTTGTGTTTGAGTGCTGTTCCGAAATTCCTCCATGAAGAAGGTAATTTCGCAATAATACATCCAGCCACAAACTTGTCGGGTAAGGCACACTTCAGAGTTCGAGTTCCTTGGCAATGGCCTCGTATCTCATGAGCCCGATCTACTACAAAACGGTTATCAACCATCTTGTAGTCATGAAATTGCTCCATGACATACATGTCATTGCTGGCATCAGGAGCACCGTATTTGGAATTCAGTGCATCCCATAACTCCTTCGCGTCTGTCATGTGCATATACACCTCGCACAGACGGTCAGCAAGAACACTAAGAATGCATCCAACAAAGAGAGTAGTGGCGATCTCGAATTCTTTCGCTTTTCAAGCATCAAGAACACCTTCAGCTTGCCATTACTAACCCGAATACATTCATAGCAAGAAGCCACAGAGTGACCACGATCCGCCATCTCTTAAAGTGCACACCGAGAATTTATCCGGCCTCGGTGCATCGGCAAATCCAGCCATAGTAAAACCACAATGCCTACAATAAGGTTTTGGATTGTTGAATATATAAGCACATGTAGGTTTAATTTATTCCATAAATAAATCATGACATCATGCACGCAAAATAACAGAACCATCACGGGCATAAAAGATCTAGACATGTAAACCAGAAAGCGTATATGAACAGATCTAATACGGAGAACATGATCTGTTACATACCGATGGTTCTGTTCGATCGGCTTGCCGATGTAGACGCCGCAGCACGGTGAGGATGACACGAAGTCGATGACGATTCGCCGCCGAACGACGAGGAAGACGAGCGAGCTACAGCGAGCGATCGCGCAGAGCGCTTCCCAAAACCTTATTCGCCTCTCCGGTGCAGACTTGGCGGCGGTTGCCCGAGACCTGCTCTCCGAACGATGATGCACGCCGACGGACGGACGGAGTAGACTACGTGGGACGGCGCAAAGACAATGGATGGAGGAGGCAAAACCTAGATTGATTTTCGCGTTATGCGACTCCGATTATAGAAAACCAGGACGCGTGATCAAGACGCCGCACGTTCTCCATAACTCAGAATCAACCGGATTAGTCGCAGAACCGATCCGGATTCACCGCCACACAAAACAAAGCAAAAGATAAAGCGCAAAGGAAGCGCGTCACAAGCAAGCACTGGAGCGGATTTTGGCGGACCATTCACGCAGGTGCAGTGCGCGCGCGCGCCGCCTTGACCCGGCCAGGCCGGCCCGGCGAGGCGAGGCGAGGCAGCGAGCGCGCGTGTTATCCTCTAGTTCTCTCCACACATACCTCAAGTGACTAGGAGTGCACCATCCCTTTTAAGGTGGTCTTCTCTCCTAGAACTAGCAATATGGTACTAAAGGTCACATGCATGCCTCCTTTGCATGAGTGGGCCTTTGAGATTTAATAGGAATTATTCTTATTATATGGGCTTGGCCCACATAATCCAACAATCCCCACCGATCTCAAAGTCCCACGAGATTTGCTCAATTCCAATGTATCGTTTATATATCAAGATTTCGATGGAGACCGATTAAGGTTGAACATCCACCTAGAACTCAAGCTACACTTACTCACAACTTGAACAATGGACTATGCCTTGAATTGCAAGTTTGGTGCAAGCAAGCTTCACTTAAAGACTTAATCGATACTAGGCCGCGAGAGGCTACCCCTCGGTTGGAGCGTATAAGTCATACTCCTTGGTCTCTTCATGAGCTTAGTAGGAGATTACCCAAGATCTCCATAGATGCGACTAACGATCGGGCTCATATAGGTGTGTTCTTTCAAGAACGCTCTGCAGATAGCGTCTTCGCTTCTAAAAGCCAATGGAACACATTAAGACCTTAGTCAACTCGCCTTGCGCTTTCGAGAGTATTGCATCTTCACATAGAGAGGTTGAAATTACTCTCCTACGATTAACTAATGGCTTGTTTTTCCAGATCCTAATTCACGGATCTCCGATCACATAAGTTGAGTTACTACCATAGATAACTCACATGGGTCTCATACCCATCTCCTTCGATGCACTATCTATCACATTCCGTGATAGTCCCTTTGTAAAGGATCTGCGAGTTTTTATCTGTTTGGATGTAATCCAAGGTTATAACTCGGAGTTTCTCAATTTCTGACAGACTTCAATCGTCTCTTAACATGCTCGACGATTTCATATTATCCTTAGAACTGTTCACTTTAGCGATAACGGTTTGATTATCACGATTCATAAGGATAGCTGCGGCTTTTCCACCGTAGGTAGATCCATCAATAGATCTCGTAGCCATTACGCCTCAACAATAGCGATGTCTAGTGCCGCAAGCTCGCTTCCATGGTTGACCTCGTCAAAATGGTCATTTGCAAGACCTCCATGAAACAACACCACCACCAATAGTGAAAACATATCCACTAGTGGCTTTGATCTCATCAAGATCGAGATCCAGTTGGAATCACTATAACCCTCCAAAGACCGACGGTACCCAGTATAATGAAGTCCAAAGTTCGAGGTACCTTTCGGATAGCGCAACACTCGCTCAAGCGCCTTCCGGTGATCATCTCCGGGTTAGATGTAAACCGACTCAATTTGCTCACAGCAAAGGAGATGTCCGGCCTTGTTGCACTAGCTAGGTACATTAGTGAGCCAATTATCCGGGAGTATTCCGGTGATTCTAGCAATTTTCTTATTCTTACGAAGTAACACGCTAGGATCATAAGGTGTTGGAGAAGGCTTGTGTCGGAAAAGCCAAAACGGCTCAAGACCTTTTCCACATAATGAGATTGCAAAAGTGTAATCCCATCCTCACCTCTAACCAATTTAATGTTTAGAATAACATCACCACTCCCGGATCTTTCATATCAAAGTTTTGAGACAAGTATGATTTGACCTCATTTATCACACTAATGTTTGTCCCAAAATCAAGATGTCATCCACATACAAACATAGAATAACTCCTCACCCCCACCATAACGATAGTATACACATTTATCGCCTTATTGACACAAAGCTGCAGATGTCGGTGTTCTATCGAACTTCTCATGCCACCGCTTAGGGGCTTGTTTCAGACCATACAAAGATTTCAACAGTTTTAACACCTTGCCTTTTGACCTTCTACTACAAATCCATCAGTCATTTCCATGTAAATTTCCTCATCCAGCTCTCCGTTAAGAAAAGCTGTCTTAACGTCCATTTGATGAACGAGAAGACCATGTGAGGCAGCCAAAGCAAGTAGTACTCGAATTGTGGTCGAGTCTAGCAACGGTGAGTAAGTGTCAAAGAAATCTTCGCCTTCTTTCGAGTATAGCCCTTGGCAACAAGCCGAGCCTTATATTTTTCAATAGTACCATCGGCCTAAGCTTCTTTTTGAACACCCACTTGCACCCTACTGGGTTTGCACCCATAAGGTTTATCTGTCGGCTCCTGTGTTCCATTAGCGATAATGGAATCCATTTCACTACTGACTGCCTCCTTCCAGAGTCCGCATCGGGGATGCATACGCTCGAAATAGACTTGGGAGTGTCGTCCACAAGGTACACAGTGAAATCATCACCAAAGGATTTGAATATCCTTTGTCTCTTGCTCCTTCTAGGAGCTCCACCATCATCCTCCTCATTGACAAGTTCATGTGTATGTTCAAAAGGTTGGGTGATGTGATTGAACTGGGAATTATTTTGAAGGTTGACTAGTAGTGTTATGTGTATCCTTCATAGGAAAAATATTCTCAAAGAATGTTGCATCTCGAGACTCCATAATTGTACCAACATGCATGTCGTACCTCGGTTTTAATTATCAAAATCTATAGGCAATGCTATGATTAGCATATCCTAGAAAAACGCAAATCCACGCTTTTAGGTCCAAGCTTGCGTTTCTTAGTTATTGGCACATTAACTTTCGCCAAGCACCCCAGTGCGCAAGTAAGAAAGTGATGGTTTTCTCCCAATCCATACCTCGTATGGTGTTTTGTCCTTATTTCTGTTAGGAACTCTATTTAATCGTGATTAGACGTTAGCAAAGCCTCCCCACCATGCCTTAGGTAATCCCGCATATCTAACATGGCATTCACCAAGTCGATCAACGTGCGGTTTTTCCTTTCGGCAATCCCATTTGACTCGGGGAATAAGGAGGCGTCCTCTCATGAATAATGCCATGTTCCTCACAAAATAAGTCAAATTCGTTTGAGAAATACTCTCCACCACGATCGACCTAAGTCTTTTATCTTTCTATTTAACGGTTTTCAACTTCGCCTTATAGATTTTAAAATAGTCTAAAGCCTCATCTTTCGTTTTCAATAAATACACATAACGAACCTAGTTGCATCATCAATCAATGTCATGAAATATCGTTTTCCACCCTTCGTCAACACGCCATTCATCTCGTAAAGATCCGAATGCGGGAGTTCTAGTGGTGCCAAGTTTCTCTCCTCGCTGACTTTGTGAGGCTTACGAGGTTGCTTTGATTGCACACGGCTATGGCATTTAGAACCTTTGGTGATGGAAACGTTTGGAATTAAATTCATATTGAAAGCCGAGACATCAAACCAAAATTAATATGACATAGACGTGAGTGCCAAACATTAGCCTCATCATCCACACCGCCACAAATATGGTTTACGATCTTATTGCGAAATCGATAGGGAAAAGCGGAACAAGCCTCCGCACTCATAGCCTTTACCAATAAAATATCCATGTTTAGACACGACTACTTTATTAGACTCAAATACCAACTTAAGCCCGTCTCTACATAAACGGGAGCCACTAACGAGATTCTTGTCTATAGAAGGGACATGCTGCACGTTCTTCAGCTGTACGATCTTTCCGAAGTAAACTTCAGATCTACCGTGCCAACACCATGAACAGTAGCATGTGACCCATTCCCCATTAGGACGGAGGAATCTCGGGCGACCTGATAAGAAGAAAACAACGAAATATCAGCACACACATGTACATTAGCTCCTGTATCAATCCACCAATTGGTAGATTGACTAACGAAAAAGAAATGAGGTAAATTACCATACCCATCCCATCTCCGTCTTGCCAATGGTCACGTTGCGGACTTAGAAGTCCATCCTGCAGTGCCTTCTTTCCTTTGCGTTGTGGGCACTTCTTGGCCATGTGACCGTGCTCACCGCACACAAAGCAAGCTCTATCATCCCGATTGTTGTTGTTCTTCTTCTTCTTGAAGTTGGTTGTCTGTTGGGCTTTAACAAATTTCCTTTGTTCTTGCTTGAGGGTTTCGTACCACATTGGCACTAGATCGCCTCCATCACCCTTAGACACAGCGTCCTTTTCCGAGCTTTCTCCTCAATTTCAAGAGACCCAATCAGATTCTCAACAGAGTATTCTTGTCTCTTGTGTTTGAGGTCGTTCAAATTCCTCCATGAAGAAGGTAATTTCGCAATAATACATCCACCACAAACTTGTCTGCAAGGCACACTTCAGAGTTCGAGTTCCTTGGCAATGGCCTGTATCTCATGAGCCCGATCTACTACAAAGCGGTTATCAACCATCTTGTAGTCATGAAATTGCTCCATGACATACATGTCATTTTGGCATCAAGAGCACCGTATTTGGAATTCATGCATCCCATAACTCCTTCGCGTCGTCATGTGCATATACACCTCGCACAGACGGTCAAGAAGAACACTAAGAATGCATCCAACAAAGAGAGTAGTGGCGATCTCGAATTCTTTTCGCTTTTCAGCATCAAGAACACCTTCAGCTTGCCATTACTAACCTGAATACATTCATAGCAAGAAGCCACGAGTGACCCGATCCGCCATCTCTTAAAGTGCACACCGGAGAATTTATCCGCCTCGATTGCATCGGCAAATCCAGCCATAGTAAAACCACAATGCCTACAATAAGGTTTTTGGATTGTTGAATATATAAGCACATGTAGGTTTAATTTATTCCATAAATAAATCATGACATCATGCACGCAAAATAACGAGAACCATCACGAGCATAAAAGATCTAGACATGTAAACCAGAAAGCGTACATGAACAGATCTAATACGGAGAACATGACTGTTACATACCGATGGTTCTGTTCGATCGATTTGCCGATGTAGACGCCGCAGCAGCGGTGAGGATGACACGAAGTCGATGACGATTCGCCGAAGCGAGCGACGAGGAAGACGAGCGAGCTACAGCGGCGCCGCGCGAGCGCTTCCCAAAACCTTATTCGCCCTCCGGTGCAGACTTCAAGGCGCGGTTCGAGACCGCTCTCGAACGGCGATGCGCGCCGCGACGGGACGGGACGGAGTAGACTACGTGGGACGGCGCAAAGACAATGGATGGAGGAGGCAAAACCCTAGATTGATTTTCGCGTTATGCGACTCGTATTTATAGAAAACCGGACGCGTGATCAAGACGCCGCACGTTCTCCATAACTCGTAATCGAACCGGATTAGTCGCGTAACCGATCCGGATTCACCGCCACACAAAAAAAGAAAAGATAAAAGCGCAAAGGAAGCGCGTCTGCGCAAGCACTGAGCGGATTTTGGCGGACCATTCACGCAGTGCCGTGCGCGCGCGCGCGCGCCGCGCCGCGCCGCCGCGCCGCGCCCGCCCGGCGAGGCGAGGCGGCGAGGCGAGGCGAGCGAGCGCGTGTTATCCTCTAGTTCTCCCACACATGCCTCAAGTGACTAGGAGTGCACCATCCCTTTTAAGGTGGTCTTCCTCTCCTAGAACTAGCAATATGGTACTAAAGGTCACATGCATGCCTCCTTTGCATGAGTGGGCCTTTGAGATTTAATAGGAATTATTCTTATTATATGGGCTTGACCCACATAATCCAACAATATTATCATAAAAGCCAATACGAACCCTCCTATAGTCTCATGCACCATGGCGCAAGGAAGATGCCTTGGCTGGAAATATGAGCAGAAACAGAACGCATTTTGTGCTAGGCATGTTGACTCTAGTCGACGCTGTATCCTAATCGAGCATGGCATGACTTGATGACTAAGGGGAATTGCAAGTTGGTTTCGTTCCAACCGTCCTAGCATCGTAAAAAAGAAGGAAATTTCAGAGAAAATGTGTCAGATGCTGAACCTTGCCATCTCTGGATCTTGTGTGACGGTGCAGCTATATACAGCGATTCACACCACGACATGCTTTTCAGCCTACGCATCTTTATCCCCTAGCAAAGTGGGTGCTGATGAACTTTTGCTGTAAGTAACCCTTAGCAGCATCCATAGGTGGTAGGTGATACGGATGTTTTAAAATTCATTTTTACATGTGAAAAATAAAATGAGTAAGCACCAGTGCACAAGCGTAGCTCGGATGCCAGGCTTCCGAGCCCTAGCGACCACACCGACAATGCTTGGCATGGATGCTAAACCAACTTCTCTCTCCTTTGGAATTCCCTTGGAGGGTCTGTTTATTTTTTGGTTTCAGTGTATAGATTTTTTTTGGTTCTAGCTTATAATTTTTGGACTGTTTGTGAGAAAATACGGAGTAACAGAAACTTACTTACGATTTTGATCAATATAAATAAAATCGGTACAGTATATACTACAACTAATTTATAGACTCTGCATTAAAAAGACACTCTATTTACAAACTAATTATTGTAAAAAAGTCGAAAACCAGTTTTTAAAAGTTGAAAAGAAGAGGGCAGCAGCTGGGAATGGAGACGCACCCACTTATCTGAACAAGCCAATATGTCTGGTTTTTACGGTTTCAAAAAAATATTGCGATAGCTAGAGTGATTTCATGTGTTTCATTTGAGAACAATGCACTAGTCCTGATTCCCAGGTACTAGCAAGTCATTTTCAGTGCTGTGCCTCTTGACCCTGAATCTCTGATTTACAGCTACAAATACTTCTATCTCCATCACGTCTGCATCGCCAGCAAGTCGTTGCTGCTTTGACCACACGATACAAGCAACCAACCATTGGTAGCCCATGGTCGCGCCCACACCACACACATGTCAATGCAGCAGCTATTGCCTAGTGGCCACGAGTGCAGGGACAGATGCAAGTTACGTGCAATGGCCCTGTTCTTTTTAACTTTTAAAAGCTACTTTTCGATTTTTCAGATTTGTCAATGCAGCAGCAATTGCCTGGTGGCCACGAGTGCAGGGACAGATACAAGTTACGTGCAATATTGGGTTCAGGTTCACGCAAGAGCCCAGCATATTACAGAACACGTAGAAGTGTTTCAAGCAAATATAGTATGGCATGTTCTTTTCGGCTGTGGCTTATGGTTTTTAGCTGAAATTTTTAAATTTTGGTTGTTTACGGTACAGATTACGGAGAGACAGATACTCACTTGCGATTATGGCTGGTACAGATGTTGGGCTTTTAACGTGTAGATCGTTTAACTTGTGGACCCCATCTTGAGAAAATACTCCGTTTGAAAGTTAGGTACTATAGCAAAAGCCAAAAGCCATCAGCTTTTAACTTAAAAACAGGCTTATATGATTTGTTAGCAGCACACATCTCACGTCAAACACGCTAACGTAAGATCTTGCATTGTCGTTAGGGACTCGGAAGAAAGCTAAGAAATTGAGAGACAGTTCGGAATCGAATTCATGGCCTCTCTTTTGCTTAGTTAGTGAAAATATCCTGCGATCAAGTACGTACCTTCCCATAATTACGTAAATACATTGAAATGTAGGAGTGCTTGTCAGGATTTTTCGTTGATTAAATCCTGGTGAGTCACCAGCTTTTAGCAATCACTGGTGATGTAGACCTAGGAAACACAATCCGGTAGAAAAACTTTCAAGGGTAGGTGCGAGTGCAATTATATGCATCGTCATGTAGTTTTCCCAAGCTTGAGTTGTAATCTGCAGGCTTACCCATCTGTCCTTCATTATTCAGAGGGGGTGACCGGCTGAGCCACATAAGCGCTAATTTCACACAAAAAAATCAAATCCATTCCTAGATTGTTTTCGCCTAAAAATTTGTTTTATGGGCTTGTTATCAACAGTCCGATAACAAGCCCTGGTGATTGCTACTGTGTTAGTATTATGCATGAAGTGTACATGTAGAGCACATGACTCTGATAAATTGAACAGGAAGTGCAGACAGTGTACACGCAGTGTACGGTGCACTTGGCAAAAATTGGAGGTTGGTCCACCAGTCACTGCTTGACAAATTAGTTGCACCCTCTGACCCGTTTCTATGCATCCACTCACCAACTTGCCCGTCTTTTTATTCCATCTTACGCACCAACAAGCAAATTGATAGGTAAATTCAGCCACTAACTCCCAAGCAAAACCGGTCAAATTGCAAGAGACATCCATCGAGTTGCATGCAATTCTTGATACTTTTTCCCACTCCCTAGTTTTTTCCCCCTTACTGGTTTAGAACTTTAGATACGGCACATCAACAATTAATTACTCGAGTTAGACATGTAATCAAACAGCTGTTTTTTCCATTAATAATGTGAAACGTGGCATATATTAGATCGTTGTATAAGTCTATGGTTCTTGTTGGAAACAACTTTTGAGGCAATAGAAAACTGTAGCTTATCATTTGTCAGGAAGATAGATCGTGTGTAAAACTGAAAGAGGAGAGATAAGCGCAGAATACAGGTGTGTAGGATCCGGAAGGCATGCGCTGAATCTCCTGTGGTTGTTGCCCTGAAGATATTTGCACTGTCTAACAGTTCTTAATTAGCTTGTGTAAGCAAATGAGAGGTATCTATGGTTTGATTTGGGAATGCAATAGGGGTTCCATTGGGAGATAAGGAGTAAAACCACTCTGTTCATGGGTCCATGAATATAGATTATATCCTTTGCTTGTAAGGGTGGATAATGGTTTTACTAGCCAACCATTATGCCCAATCAAACTTGGCACAGTTTGATAATGAAGTTTTGCCTTATTCTGTTGGGAATTTGTGTCGCTCTTGCTGGGATTTAGCTAATATTTCGATGTTTCTATCCTAATACTAACCTTTTTTGTCTCATCGTTTTCTTAATAGTTTAGTGGAACCATTAGACTTTGATGTCTGACTTAGTATATCATTTGCTAAATAAAAGAAAAAAATCACCTGTTGCTTGACACAAGCGTAAATGATCTTTAGACTAACCTTACTCTAAATTCACATTACAATATGAGTTATCTTCTACTAATTATGGTTTTACCAATCCAATCTTTCATATGTCAATAGTTAGTACTCCAACCAGTGAGACACTTCGGTTCCTTGCTAAATACTGTACCATGGTTTAAATTTTACCTCGGTGCAACAGTTGTTTGTAAGTTAATTCTAGGTTTATTAGAATTTGATTCCACAATCTCTGGTGCCTATGTTGTGATGTTGAAAACTTCAGCTTCTTTAGTGACCAACGTGTACTATTGTACTACACATGCTGCCACATCGGCACAGCCAGAGAAGACCAATGATTCCAAGGTGCGGCCCCATGGGTTGCTTGTCATCCTATGATGGTTCATAGAACTATTTAGATATATAATATTGTAATAACTTTTTTAGATTTGATCCTCGAACATTTGTTTTGCAATTCTAGTTCTCTTCATGAACTTATCAAGTTCGGTAGATACCTAGCTCGGCAGTGCGTTGGCCACCGCACAGTGAGCACTAATTAATTCATTGTGGTGCTTAATTAACGCTAATCATGGTTAATCAACACTAATTAGTGGTAATAATGATTAATTAATGCTAATTGATTACATGTGATATGCCGATTTCTGGTGATAGGTGCTGTCGAACTACTGTAGCGCGGTAAGCAAACGTGTTGTGTCGCCTAACACAACTATCGAACTCACGGATTCCCGACAAACCGGTTACACTAAGACCCACGGAAACACGTATGGGCTCAGGAAAGGGATCCCCCGAATATTGGGTAGCCGGTAACTCTGCGAATTGAGTTAGTTCCAATTTTGATTTGCTAGCTACTTGTTTCATGGCTTTAATTTGAGCCGCGGATCCTACTTTGGAAACAGAAATACCCACATTAATAGTAGGTCGAATTCCGAGAGATTATATTTGTTAAAAAAGTTCAAAAGCTAAATTTGAAAAAAAAAAGAAGCTACATGTGCCAAGAGAATCCACGGGGCAGGAGATGAGGGCCCACGTAGAATCACAGATACTTGCCCCGTCCGCTCGGGATCTCCAAAGAACAGGTCACTGTACAGGAGCTCGCACCTCCTGCTGTGCTTCACACTCCACTAGATTAGATTTAAACCTGTCCTTTGTTTGATGTAACGGAGAAGATGACATCAATAAAAACCTATAATAAATAAAAAAAAGTCTCCAAATAAAACATCTGGGTCCTGTTCATGTAAGAATGGCGTGATAACCTCCGCGGCTGGATTCTTTGCAGTGATGCTTGCTTGCTTAGCCTGCATGGAATTCAATGCATATATACATGCATAAATTTTCCTCTGAAAAATATTAAATTTGCGCCGAGATTCTTTGCCTCCACACAGTTCGTATCTCAGCAACAATATTCCCTTCATTCTTTTTAACTTGACTTTCTAGAATATGTACCGTCAAATTTTTTAAAGTTTAATCACCAACATATTTAAAACTTTCTAGATTGGTTATACGAAAATTATATATTTAGATTTATCGTTAAAAATACTTTCATAATATCATAATTTTATTAGTATATCTTAATATAAAGTTTTAAAAAAGTAGCGGTCAAAGTCGTATCTTAAAGACTGTAAAAATGAAAAATGTTAAATAAAAAGAACGGAGGGAGTAATTACATTCTTGATTCTTTTCCCTTTTCTTGTTTAATCCCACTTGTTGCATGGGATTCATCAAGTGAGACAAGAAAATTCAGGAGGAGAGGAGAAAGGTGCAGAAGCAAAGTGGCCGATTTGTTGTTGTTTTTAGAGTCAAAAGAAAACACTTATTACCATAAAACCAAATCTTTGTTAGCAGCCAGAAGAAAAGCAGAAATGTAGAGGATTTGGTCGGGTTCTTTTAGGTTTAAATTTGACTTATGCTTGTACTGTCTACAGTAACTAACTTTTAAATGGTACATTTTTTCAAGGCGGAAATAATAGAAAAGTTGTAGTAAAAAATATACTGAGTTCAATTGTACCGGCTAAAATTACATACGATTATTTCTCTCTATGTATTGTCTCTTACGAACAGTTATAATTTAAATATTTAAGTCAAAAGTCATAAGTCTCTAGCCTAAAAAAATCTCACCCAAAGTTGGATCCACAGACAAGGACACTAGATATACATGCATACCATTTGGTGCAGAATCATTGCTCCGTTAATTTCCCACTAACCGCGCCTTGGTGACTGGCAATTGACCACCATTTGCTGCACCTGTTGTGATAAGCTATTACACTTTTGGCTGCTGACCTTTTTTCTTTTCGCAATTTTAGTCTTCTCTCTTGCGAAATTACACTTTTGGTCCTCAGGACAACCATGGTAGCAACTAGCAACGATAGGTAACTCGTGTACATGCTATACTCCTCTATCGCAGCAGTAGTCTGGACCGCAGCCAATCGCTCATGAGCGCGGTAGCCGTATCACACCTCAACAGGATCTACCGTACTGTGACAAGACATGCTAGATAGGAGCAGCTTTATACATACGCTGTAGGCTAGTTAATCCTACCGCGGTACGGTATTGCAGCAGTAGCTGCTGAGTTTGCACCACAGTAGGACCTGCTGCAGTAGAGGCAACCTGCCGCCGCTGCCACGGTGAAGAAGAGGACCAGAATACAATTATGCGTGCGATAGGAGCTAGATTTGAAAAAAAAAAATTGCTACAGGACGTGAAGAATTCCTGTTGTGAGAGCGTGTATCTGTATCAAGTCTACAACTCCATGAACAAATCATGTAATGATCATTGCAAGAAACTCTCTCGAAAGAAAAAGAGAGAGAAATTAAATTGCAGAGCTTGAATTTGAAGTGGAGTGGAAGCGGCAGGCTTGAGCAGAATAAACGGAGAGGATAGATAATTAGTCGAAGAGAGCATTCACTGTCCGTCTTCCACTCGCGCGTAGAAGTCTCCCATCGCGTCGCCTCATTGCGTACCCCTCCCCCGCAAGGCCGCAACAGCAACGGCAACGCCATCCCCACCACCATATAGCCAGCCAGCGGCCACCCTCCAGTCCACTTCGTTGCGCCCCCGAGAACCGGGACAAGCAAGTTGCCGTCCTGCCAGTTCTTGGCGCACACTTCTTTCGTGTCCTACCAAGTTGTCTCCTTGGTGTTCTTGAACTGTCCTAGTGGCTTGTCTTCTTCTTCTTCTTGGTGATCTTCTGTGTCGTCTTGTTGAGCTGGGAGTGGCGAGTGAGTTCTTGGCGCTGTGTTCGATTGACGGTACATGAGGAGGGGTTGCTGTGTGGGAGGGAGGAAACCTGGGGGACGCGCTGGGTCTGCTGGGCTGCGTCAATGAGGTGGCGGCGGCGGTGGCGTCGTCGTGGGTGCCGATGAGCAACGACGGGGCGCGCGTGGAGGCGGCGCCGCGGCTCGCGCAATGGCGCATCGACGCGCTCCCCTGCTACACCTACCGCAAGTCCGAACCCTTCCGCATCGGCCTCTGGAACTGGTCCGTACTACCGAGTCCCCCCCCCCCCCCACCCCCTCTCTGCAATTTTGTTGCTTGTTACTTCTGTGGTTTCTCGATTGCCATGTCGAGTAGGGTGCAAAAGGTTGAGACTTTAGGACTTTGTAGTGTACCCTGTGCAGCTCTGTAATTAGTTTCAATCGTCTTGAACTAAATTTGACATGGAATGGAATCACCTATATGTGTGAATCTTGGGATGTCGTTGTTGTGATTAATCTGAGGTTTTTGGTGTTTATGAGTTCAGGTATTGTTGGTCTGCTTGTTACTTGTTTGTTAGATTTAGTAGTTCTGAAAGGAGTCAGCTCTTCAATTCTGTGGTGGTTTTGGTTGCGGTGGATCGAACTATCATCAGATTACCATTCTTTGGTTGTGCTTTCAGACTTTTGGTAGCAGAGTAGCATGGCTGAATTTAGTTTCAGTGTAACAATTTTCAGTTTCCTACCTTGTGTTCGTTAATTTTGGATGTATCCGCTTAAATTCTATATTGAGCAGTGCTTCGATGCTTTTCACTCTAACAACAATCACGCTAATCTCAAAACACACAAAATGGTAAGTAACCACTATCCACCATTCAGTTCTGTTTTAAAAATTGTGTAAATCACTTTAAGAAAAGCATCGAAACACTTCCCTTCTATATTTCTAGCCATGACTGTACTAAACTTCCTTTCAGTTAGATTTGGATACCTTTCCTCACCAACCTATTTTTAGTTGGGATGTTTTCTTAACCATATTTGGTCTGTAAAGGCTTCACTTGGAACCAAAGATATTTCCGACAAAAGTTCTCACTTTCTCGAACCCTCACTTTTAATGGTTTCTTTTCTACTATTGCCAACAAAAATCTCTGATTGAGTTGTATGATTCCTTCCTCAAATTTCCTCAGCAGAAATGCAAGTCATCACCCCACTTTGACACAACTAAAATAATCAAGAAGTCGTCAACTCGTCATTGTGTTAGTAGAAGGGAGTTTTGAGGGTGTCCTGAATTAACATGCGATTTCTGATTCTGCACTGTGAAGGTACCTATCTGTGGAGAGAAACAACAAGCAAACTTGTGTTAAGCTCTTTGCGGAGTTATCAAATTCTGCCAAGAACACTGCCCCAGCACCTATAGCATCCTTTGTCACGAAACTTCTCATATCCTTGCCTCCAAATCGAAAGACCATAGTTCATCCAGGTGATTTTCTTCTACTCTTAGAGGTCTTCTACTTCTCCCTGTAATTGCAATGCATTTTCTATTGATGTATATGAAAGATGAAGATATATTTCAGTATCTCATTATATAAGTGAATTATTAAAAAGAAAATGAATGCTTGTAGTTCATATGGGTACGAGTTGAGTTTGTGCAAAAATCGAGTGTCATGCAACAATCCAGTACAAAAATTTGAGTTATTGAACATTATAAATGATCAGGTAGATAGGCAGGTTTCAAATTTAAGGTTTTATTTTTATTTAAATTTTCAAGTTGAGCTCTGCACACAAATCAGTGAGTGCATAAAGCATGTATAGATGTCACTTAACTGATTTGCATGTATGCAGGCATTTTTGACAAGCATCTGAAACAAGACGGTTTTGTGTGGGCAATTGATAGTACCGTTGCAGGAAGATTTGTGATTGAGATAGAGTTTCTTGACCTGAAAGTTGCAGATCCATCTGTAAGCACTGTCTCACTGTCTGCTTCTCTTTTGTCAATGTTTGGTACAACAACACGAGTATTTAGGATACGTGGACTGACATCCTTGACTCACCTGAAATCCTGTCCAATCCTGGACAGATAAAGGCTCTATTAACATAGCATGGAAACGTCTATAGCTGCTTTCTAGTTGAAATCAACAACCCCTGATTTATGATATGTCGTTGGATTGAAATCCTGTTTGCAATCGACATCACATCTGGACATGTTTCATCAAGGACCTCTAGTGCCACTTGTCAATCCAATATCAGAATAATGTCTTTCAGAAACAAAATTTGCAAATGTTGCTAATGAATGTTGAAACTTCCGCTGACGCTGAGTGCTGATAGCATCAACTGACCACACGCTACCAGATGTAAGTGCAACATGGTCCAATACTTTCTAGGCGAGCAAAGTCAAACTTTTGGTCTATTAACCAGCACACTTCAATCATGACCCTAGAAGAAAGAATTCAGTGTATTGAGAGACATATTTTTTACATCATGATCAGTTCTTGGCAGAATTGCACTGACAAGAAACAACAGTAGTCACTTCTTGTGCTTGTAACAAATCCTTTTGTTCATGAACAGTACAGTTCACTTATTGATATCTTATTCTGCATTCCAGGGTGGTGAACCAGCCTCAATTTGGTCCTCCCAGCAAATCAAGCGGTGTTCGGACAACACTGCGCTTTCAGCCTGCGCTCGAATGCTACATGAAGACATCCTCACCGACATCACGATCAACACCACTGACAGCAGCATAAGGGCTCACCGTGCAATCCTGGCCACCCGTTCGCCCGTCTTCAGGAGCATGTTCTCACACGACCTCAAGGAGAAAGAGCTCTCCACCGTTGACATCTCCGACATGTCCCTCGACGCGTGCCAGGCCTTCCTCAACTACATCTACGGCGATTTACGCAATGAAGAGTTCCTCACCCACAGGTTGGCCCTCCTCAGAGCTGCCGATAAGTACGACATCTCCGACCTCAAGGAGGCGTGCCACGAGAGCCTAGCAGAAGACATTGACACGAAGAACGTGCTCGAGAGGCTTCAGACAGCTTATTTGTATCGACTGCCGAAGCTCAAGGACAATTGCATGAGGTTCCTTGTGGATTTCAGGAAGGTGTATGAGATGCACGACAATTTTAATGCGTTCCTCCAGACAGCAGATAGGGATCTGGTGGCTGAAGTCTTTCAAGGTGTTCTTGCGGCGTGGGGTGGCCGGTGAGAGCCCAGAGCAGCATGTGTATCTGGGTTGGTTCACAAGCATTGTTTGCAGAATTATTGCTCGTACGTCGTGTAAATAGTAAGTATATATACATGGCATTAGTTGGCCTAAAATTTAATGTGTATACCTCGATTGGATTTTGTTCATATCATATGGAAATCCAGTTCATGTATCCTACTACACATTTTGTAACACATCTGCTGTTCCTGGCAAAAGTCGCACCTTTTTTTCATTGTTTTGTTGGGATTTCATTAATAATTCGCTGCAAGCATGGCATCAGCAGGTCACTATTCACACAAATTAGTTTTGAGTCGAGAACAAAGTACAAGGGTAGAAAGGACCAGAGATGCCTCACCATCGAACTGATAACAAAGGGTAGAAAGGACTAGAGATGCCTCACCACTGAACTGATCGGAAGTGTTTTGACCTGAAACTGAAGAGAAATTTCGATATTTGACACTGAATACATGCGCCTCTCAACTTTTAACCCCCAATTCGCACGCCTTTGGAAATTTAACCCTGTCACTGCGAATTCTTTTGATTCAAGGGATTCTCCTCATTTTCTCTCCTTTTCTATTTTGACACTTGTCACTGTAAAAATGAAGAGAATCTCTTGAATCAAAAGAATTCGCGATGGCAGTTAAATTTCCAAAACGCGAATTGTGAAGTTAAAAGTTGAGAGGCGCACGTATTCAATGTCAAATATCGAAATTTCTCGAAACTGAAAGCACTTCAGGCGTTGACGACGACGTGGACAGGGAGGCGATTGCCGCCTGCCGGTGGTGAAGAGGAGGAGGGCGCCGCCTGGACGGAGCCGGCCGGCCATCGGCGTGGAGGAGGCGAAGAGTTGGGTGATCGATCGGCCTTTTCTCTGGCTGAGGTGTGGGTCCGAGTCGGCAGTGGGTGGGTTGAGGCGGACGTCAACCGTGGTTACGTCCGAAATATTTTATTCTTCTTCTAACTTGAAGGCCAGCAGAAAAGCCCACTCTAGACCCATCACAGCCGCCTAACGGTGGACATACGTGAACGGTCTCCAGTACAAAGAGACTTTTCCTTTTAGACAGAAATGGCCTATTAGATGTCCAATACAAAGTGGCTGTCTGTGTGATGGTTTAAATGAGACACTCATAGAGGGTGAAGTTTTTCACAGCGTGTTAATCGGTGTGGGTAGTCCAACTACTAGACGCATAGGGGAAGAACATCCCGCACAACTTATGGGATCTGCCGCAAGCGGGAGAAGCCCATGTGGGTGAGATGATGGAAGGGGCAAGGTATTTTGAAAAGTTACTGTGATGGTCCACTCAACCACATGACAAGGAATCATGTGGGACAACGAGCGGATTGTCTCTTGTGGGTAAAGTGTGCAAACTCTGCATAGTTAAAAACTATTCAAATAGTCGTGTCCACAGTCAAAGGCGGACATATGAACCTTATTAGATATAGTTCTATTTCAAAATGCCTTATGGGTGGGATTGGAAAAGTAAGGGGCAATGGAAAACCCTAATTTGTGTTGCCCTGAGTGTTGTCCCAGTGATAAGATAAACGGTTATAACGCTGAAAAGATAGTATATGGTGCGGATGCCATGTAATGGTGGATGGAATATGTATCGCTATTGTTATAGTCTTATCTCACAAAATTTATGTCATGAGTTTAAACTGCTAGATCTTAGGAATTTTCCAAGTGATTTATTTAAGAAGGCAATTTATGGCAAAATAAAAATAACCCGAGCCTACTTTTGATAAGCCATGCATGTTACCTATTGCATACTGTGTATTGGCTCGCGGAGCACGGTGGATGTGTGCTCACACTTGTACTACCAAAATCAGAAACAGGAACACAAGTCCATTACGCTTACGAAGAAGCCCCTGCCACAGATGGAGGAAGTAACAAAGGAAATTAGGGCAGCTTCTACATTTTTGGTCCCTAGACAAGTAGACTTGATGGAGATTGTGTGCACATATATTACCTAGGATTAGATAATATATGTTGCTCACATTACCTCTCAGTCGCTTGCCTGTGGATTGTGGTCTTCGTTTTGCTTTCGTTTCCGCTATTATCATTGTGATGTAGACATTTGGCCGGTTAGGCCCGTATGTAAACTGTCACCCGACGTGGTGTATTTCAAACTTAGTTATGTAATATTATGATTTGATAAGTTTTATGCGATGTATGAAATGGTGCGGCAATGTACCTGTGAGCACTACCTACTGATCTAGGGAATTTTTTAGATAAAGGATATAAAATCCGACCTCTATATCCACGAAGGATATATACAGCCAAAAGTTACACGAGCTCTTAGGCACAAAGCCTCAAAACTGAGGTGCATAAAACAACAGAAAAGATAGCTTAAGGACTATGAAAAAAACTAGAAAGGCTAAGCTTTAGCACTTTTTCTCCGTCCTTGCTTACAACCAAGCCCCTATTCTCATCCGACTGTGCCATCCAAACTTCGGTCTGCTTTGCGTGAAGATGGACCTCCGAGGCGACGTCTCCAAGGAGGCGACGAGAGTCGCCGACGCCGCCCGCCTCATCGAGACAAGGTTTTCACCTGGAGATCAGTAAACATGAGAGCTATGTAGTGCCACGACACACCTCCAGGAAGGATAATGGCGCCCGAAGGCGTCATTGTTGTCGAGACCGGTAAGATCACCGGCAAGGCTTTCGTCAGCACCTCCACAGCACCCCACGCACTACCCACACACAAAATAGACCGCCACCAACACTCCGGGGTCCTGCACGCCTCAAGGCCATGGCATAGCCACCCTTGAACTCCACGACGAGCCGCTTCCTACAATGTCCGCCACTGTAGAAACCACTATGCGACGTCTAAGCGCCACCACTGAGCAGATCCAGGGACATGAGCCACAGATCAAGCCTACAGCAATACAACGGAAGGGCCTGACACAAATCTTCCTGAACGCCTTACGGAGCCTGTACGACACGTGGATCACCACCGCCTTCTTGCTCCTGGCTGCAACCAACTGGAAGGCGGAGTTGATGTAGAGGACCTTGAGGTCGCTCTTGAGCTCCTGGTTGCCATTCTCCAGGTCGAAGAACTCCTGCGCGATGGAGTCCACAAACTCCGAGGGCTCGAGGCCCTAGTCCTTCTGTACCTTCCTCCTCGCCGTGAACATCGTGCCGCCTTTCTTCCTCCTTCGCCGGAGATGAGCGTGAAGGTGAATGGAGCGGGCGCGGCAGGCGAGGCGGCCGCGCGCTTCGCCGCTCGCCGACCGGATAGGCGCCCGCCGCCTCCCCGTCGATGAGTAAACCCACCCGCTGCTCCTCAACCCCACCGCGCTCCTCCGCCTCCCTCCCAGCGCGCTCCACGCCCTCCTCCTTCGCAGGTCTCGCCGGCTCGGGAGCGAGATCCGCCGCAGCCGCGGATCGCCACCGCCAAGGGCAGCGAGAGCTCCGCCAGCTGGGGAAGAGAGAAAGCCCCGGACCCTCCTGCGCTCCGCGACGGCGAAGGCGGGTAGGAGGTGAGGGATGCTTCAAGCGATCTAGGAATAGATCACAGAGAGAATCCAAAAGAGCTCGCGACCAAAACAACGACTGAGACAGGGATGGCGGGAGCAACGGCCGTACGACAGTGGAGATGGGGATGGTGTGATGGATGACGAAACATGCCAAGGTGGAAGCCACAGACGACAGCTTCCTTGATGAATCCGGCAGAGGCAACCTAGCCGAAGGCAAGAGACGATCCGAAAGACGATGGATCCCGCTGCCACCCTCCTTGCGTCCACCGGCGACAGGTGGCGTAACAGCAGATTGGAATGGCCACAGATTAACGAGCAACCTGTGGCTGCGGGAGCATGCATGGAGATCGCTGCAAGCGGGAGTTGTAACGTGCGGTTTTTGTGACCGTTTTAACCTAAAAGCTGCGTCACCCGTAGCCAGTGCACCGCCGACGCAACGATGGCCAGGACATAGGATGAAGCCCAGAAATGCCGTCACGTTAGCAGGTTAGCTACACCATTGCGTGTGTGTGTACGTACGTGCCAAACAAATTTGTTTCTTCCGGATTTCTGTCGCTCAAAGCCTACGGTTTAATTCGTTCAAGAAGAGTCGTTTTCCAATACAACGACCCAATATCTCTTTGAAAAAAAGATCAATGATCCTGCAAGAAGCTAATGGCAATTGTGTCAAAACCAAAAGGATAGTTAGATGCTCGAAAAAGAGGATAGTTAGCAAAGACGCACAGTTTTCTCGTTTCATGGATGCATCATGGATCACCATCGAGTCCTTATGGACCACCTCGTTGCCGGATAAACGCTTCGATCTAGAAATGCTTGCATTTCATACCTTATGGCTGTCGATGTTTCGATGACAAAAAAATGTTAGTAACTAGTTAGAGTGAGGAGTGGTCGTTTCTGCAACATCATATTAGTATTGAGTATATATTGAGTAACATCATATTAGCATTGAGTATATATTGAGGAATCTTGACTAATCACGGGAAGAAATGGCTGGGAGATATCTTAGAAGAAAACTAAGAAACTTAAGGGGTATACGGTATAAAAATCCATTCCATTGCCCTCCCTTGTATCAACACCTCCCACCGTAGATCCTGTTGGATTTTTGAGGGCTTTGTGGTAATTTTCCATTTTAAGAAAACCAAAAAAATAAAGGAGGTGGGTCCCACCAGTCGGGGACAAGAGGAAGAGATAAGGCTGGAGACTATGGAGACACAATCTCCAGCCCCATCTACCTGCGCGTGCGGCCGAGCAGCTTCTACGCGGTGGCTGCGTGGAGACTTTGCCGGCGAGCGGTGACGACGCAGGAGGCACCAACGGCCCGGTCGCGGAGCTGGGTGTTAGGTGTAGCCGCATCAGGCGTCCCACCTCTGCTCCATTTAAGGCCACCTTCATTTTCTCCTTGTATAGTGGCAAAAAATAATCTGTAAGTTTCCCTATATGTTGAGTGATTCTTCTCCAGCTGCTCTTGATCATGAGTATCAGGCTACTATGCCGATGTATCATGGCACTGATGGTAGTGCTGTTTGACCATTCCTCTCCAAGGACTCCCCACTCGATTCCTTGCGCCATCTCTCTTTTGAGATAGCACTAAGGTGTTTTGGGGTTTTTCATCTCAGAGGATTGGATTCGGTCAGCAATGAGGATTGAGTTGGGGAGAAGAACTTGGATTTGATTCTTGATGTGCTCGGTTGTTCTTGGATAGAACACTCTAGTTGTTCTTGTGCGGCATCTCCTGTACCTCAGCTTTGCATTTCGATGTTTCCGTGTTTGCAAATTGGCATTGTATCTCTAATGACCTCATCTGTTCTACGTGGCATAGCGGGGCGATTGGTTTTCTGAGACAGCGCCTTATGCGTGCCTTGCCTGGCTTACTTCTCGGTGGCTTCGAGTGCCATCCGCATCGTATCTTCGGTTTTAAGCATTACTTGTCCAAGTGTGTTGTGCTAGTTGTTTTTATATCTCTAACTAGTACTGAGAGACTTGGATCAGTTTGTTGTGGGCTCGATTTCATGCTCAATGATGTATTGGTGTCTAAATTAAGGTTGAATACAACAATTGAGCATAATCTAGTCTTGAGCTAAATGAGTACTTGGTGTTTTAATTTTGAGATATGCAATTCATGAATGCTCTGTATATATGATCTATTCAATCCTTATTAGCTATTATATGTGATTCAGTGTTTAATTCAGCTGCTTGTTGTCATTGGGCGTCGCTGTGATTCATTTAGCTTCTAAAACAATGCATTATATTGATTTGCTCACTGTTATTTTAGTCTGACTATTGTTCAATTGCTGACTTCAGTAGACATTTATTTACATATTTGCATGTATTATTTATAAGCAAAGTTTCAGTTTAGCTCAAGGCCTAATTTACCTCATTTAATTGTCATATTCAATTTGTGACTAAAACTTTGACACAAGTGCTGTGAGGGCCAATATTCAATCTTAAGCAACTCGGCATTTGAGGGCAAACAAATAAATAAAACCTGAGCATTATGCTTGTTTTTATTGTCCTCATGTTTAGAAGATTTACATGTTTATATGTTAATTTTGTCATTTAAAATCTGTTGGAAATATGCTTTAATTATGATTAATATGCTGAAATTAGTTCGCTAAAATTGCCATTTAAACAACAGATCCAACACCCCTGCTTCGGGTATCCGGCACTTTGAAGGTCTTTCATTCGATGAAGCATTTGGTTTTTAGTTACTCTCCAGCATAGCGAAATTGTTGCTTACCCTAATCCAAGGACCATCCACGTCCACAAAGGAAACCTAGCACCTATCCATAACATTTACTACTTTCCTCAAAATCACCACATACACCACATGGATTCAATTCAAACCACCTCGATCCCATAAAAATTCAAAATTCAGAATCAAAACCACCAAAAAAAAGGAAACTAATAGAACTAATCCTTTCTAGCTTCCAGTGTCACATTTTACCCAGTCATAAAGGAACAAAACCATTAAGAAGTTAATAAGTAGCATGGCTGTGAGGATCGTATGGTTAGTTCGGATAATATCCAAAGTTTATTGGAAGTGTCTATACAATATTTGACTATTTTTTAAGGCAAAATTAGTTAGATTTTGGGATGTTAGATGGAGATCCAACGCCTTAGATCTTTTTTTGGAGAGGGAATTGTATGGGTGGATCCGTTAGATAGAGATCCAACATCTTAGATCATTTTTTTATGGGGACTTGTATGGGTGGATTCGTTTGATAGAGATCCAATGCTTCAGATTATTTTTTTTGGAGAGAGTTGTATAGGGAATCCGTTGGATTGAGATCCAACGTTCCAGAATCTGACTCATTTTACCCTCAAAAATAGTTAAATGTCCTATACCACTTCTCAAGTTTATTTAGGTAGCTAGGAGGCCGTGCAAAACGCTCACCCATTACCCTCGGCCTCTCTCTCATCCAGCCCAGTAGAGAGAGTGCGTGTATATATTACGCGCCCACACATCCCCTTGGACACATACACCCAGCCACCACCGCGCGCCTCCTCCTGCCAAGAACACCTGACTACCTGAGGCGAGGCTGCCTCTCCCAACCATCCTATCCTTCTCCTTCCTTGCTCCGATCAGGTAATCGAATGCATGCATTCATGCATGTGTTCTTGTGATGGTCAAATGTTCTTGGCCTTCTTGTTGCGTCCTGCATGCAAGAAAGGTTGGTTCTTGGACCTGAAATGTTCGTGCATGTGTTGTTAGGGCTGCACATGGATCGGCGGGTGGGCAGGAAACGCGCTCGGGAGGAGGAGGAGGAGGAGGAGGCCTCGGCAGCGGCAGCGGGGAAGAGGACGGAGGCGGGGGCGGTGGAAATGGCGTTCGAGGAGGCGGCGGGCTGGCGGCGCGCAGAGGCGGAAAAGCGTGGCGCGCCGCGGGGTGTTCGAGTTCCGTGGCGAAGTGTCGCGGCGGGCTCGGCGTCCCGGCGGCGGCGGGTCGTTGGAGCTCCGGGGCGTGTTCTTCCGCTCGCTGGTGGGCGGCGCGCGGCGCGTCGGCGTGCCGGGACCGCCTCTTCCCGCCGCCGAGCAGCGGCGCTCTTCGACGACTTGGACGCGTGGCTCGCCACCGCCGGCGACGGCGAGGTGGACCCCGTCTGGCGCTCCGTGCTCGAGGCGCCAGGCCTGCCGCATGACGCCAACGTGGTGGTTCGCCGGGGCCCACCTGGCATCCACCCAAGGGGTCCGCGTCAGCAGCGCCATGCTGAAGTGGTGGGCCATGGGGATAGAGATTGATACTAGGAAGGAAGTGATGGATGGTACGGTGACCAAGAAGAGGTCATGTTTTTTGTTGTTTCCTCGCTGTTTTTTTAAAGACTTTTTAATTGTCAAATTTTAGCTTGTAGGGCTGGGGTTTTACAGTCCCCCGGTAAATTGACAAAGAAGACTTTAACCATGTGTGTGGTGGTTAATTACAGATCAAAAAAAACTTTGTACAAAAAATTCTCTCTATGAGTCACGGATTATCTTTCTTTTAGAATCGGCGTTACATTACAGATGAAAAAAACTTTGTACAAAAAATTCTCTCTACGAGTCACGGATTATCTTTCTTTTAGAATCGGCGTTACATTTCCTAAAAATACAAACTTGGCGTCAGGTAATTTTAATTTGAAACTTCTGTTACATCCTGTACTCGTTGGTTCCTGGAGTATGAACTGAAAAATAATTATGTAACTTCTCCAAACTTCAAATCTGATTGCACCCTCAAATTTCGTTTGGCCGAGTTGCCATCTACGTAAATCCATCATCCTAACATAGGATTCGTTTTGTTTAACCCAGATACGTTAGTTGCAATGAGATGCTAATGGGTTGGACCCCATATATACATCTGGTCGTACGTCCAAGTTCAGTCAGCGCATGAACTGCGAGTGCAAGCTGCATGCAGAATGGAACAATCCGCGGTGGTCGCTCTCAGAGATCATTTCCATGAACCGAAACCAACGGGAAACATGGTACAAAGGACGCAAAAGGCATTGACGTGTTGCACCAGGTAGAATTTGTTGTATCTGCAGCTAGCCCAAGATCTGTGGCTTTCTGTGGCCAAACTCCTTGGTTGCGTGACCTGCATGGCTGCATGTTTGTTGCAGCCATCTCCTTGGTCGACCGGACACGCCATGCCGTCCAGGGAAGGAAGGGCTGCGGGCTCTGCCACAGGATTTTTGGGGAATTTGCCTCCGTGTTAGTCTGAATAGCTATCCAAATCGGAACTGAGGATCGCTATGGCTCGTGTTATGGGATAGTTACATGGAGAGATAAGTCACTGACAACTGGCCCTCACCATCGGCGACGGATTGGTAATGCTACAATCACTGGTGGAGCCATGTTGGCCCACCCGGTGTCGGTATTATAGCACACCGGGTCTAAAATTTTTTAGCAATAATCAGCACCTTTAACCCATATATGAACCCCCAAGCTTAAACTCGATGCATCCGGTCTATTCTTTGAAGCCCAACGAAGTGAGCACTAGCGGCCCAAATTTCCCGTAGTTAGCAATAGTCCACGAGAAGCATCCACTGTCTCTTAGCTCATGAGACAATCATAGCAGACCGAGGCTAGCCCAAGGGGAGGACCACAATAGCCCACGACGTCTATTTGATCGATCTCTAAGTACGTCACCTCACAGCAGCCATCGACACCCATTTGTCTCGCATAGTTGGTCAGGAGACGTGCACCACGCTCATCGCACAATCGCACCCAACTAGGCAGCAACCGGTCGCCGAAGAACGGGAGAAATCGACGTCACTAGCCACCCCTCACCTTCCATTTTGCCACGACGCCGCCTAGTCCCTGTTTCCTTGTGCCCTCGCCGACCAAATGAGGCTTAGGCCCACCCAATCAGTATGTATTTTGTTTTAAATTTCTTTCAATTCTTTCAGTTTATTTAAGAACATGAGCTAAATTTGTGAGTTAGGGTTTTAACATAATAGTTGTTAATTAATTTTGTCGAATTATAAGGCTAAGACTTAGGGTTTTAATTTTAATTTTTAGAATACCAACTTAGCTCATTACAAATCAGAAGCAAAATTATAGTATTTGACTAGGGGTGAAAACGGATCGGATTCGGACGGATATTGCTTAAACCGTATCCTAACCCACATTTTTTCTCCGGATTCGGAGTCGAATACGGTAAGACCGGATACGAATACGAATTCGGAATATTCGGAGTTTCGAATACGGTACCGTCGGGACGGATATGTAACGGATTCGGCTCGGAAACGGATAATATAGGCGGATAGTACGGATGATTACAGTTCCAAAAGCTTATACTTTAGTTTCAAAAACTTACAAAGTTACAACGGCATCTTGGTTTTATATAAAATGTGAAACTAATACTCATCAAGAAACTTTGTAAGCTAATCAGAAAACACGTTCAAATTAACAAATTGGAATTACAAACTTTGTAACTTTCATTTGGAGAGCACTAACAGCACCAGCTAGTGGTTCAAATAATCAAACACGTAGTACTGTCTCCAGGAACATGACAGGTCATAAACACGTTCTGAGAATAGACAGTTCTGATTGCACACCTCAACAGAAGTACAAAAGAAAAAGGAAGAGAAAGTTCTCATGCCTTACTTCCAATCTGTTAGAGATTCAAAATCACTGGCTTCCACTTAGGATTAAGATCATTCTTCCTTACTTCTGTCTTGCAAATTGGAACAGGCGCTCCACTCTCTGATATTCTTGATATTAGCAAGAAAGGATCCTGTAACAAGAATGCTCAGAACGATGTATAGCTACTTTAGATTGCCAGAACCAACAATTCACATGTGTGCAGACACAGATAGGCATGGCCAAACTGCAAGTGCAACAACAGTAAACAAGTACCAAACAAAAACGAAACTTAAGCTTACACTTTTTGAGAGAAGATCTTTGATTTCAAGATCTGAACAGCGGAATACCATCTCCATTATTGCTTTTGAACCAGCACTTTCTTCAGCCTGAACAGTTAGCTCACCAAATTTACTAGGATTTGGTAAGTTATGTTCAGAAACACCAAGCTTTAGAGTCAACAGTCTATTCTGTCTAGGAAGTGCATGCATTGTTTTTACTTTTCAACTATTTATGGCAGAAGGTCCAAAATAATTCTTCTTGCTTCAAGGCAAGGAATGTTGTGAGCTGAAGTAAGCATTAGTCGAGACTGAAGAGAAGCATAAATAGCCAGAAAAGCATAACAATATCTTTTAGCCAAAGTCAGCATACCTCGGAGGCTCGGACAAAACACAGATAGCTTCTCCAAGAATTACTCTCCACACGCCACAATCGGGCTGGAACGAGCTAATTGAGCAAATAAGTGTACATACTTCAGATAAATTAGGTCTGGAAACCGGGCATCTCGTCGGCAAAATTCTAACACCAGAGCCACTAAATCCCACACTAGGAACCAGCTAAACCTAAATTAAACCCTAAACGCCATAGCAATCACAGGAAGTAGCACTCGTCGGGATCGAGGCTGCACGCGTAGCGTCGTAGCGATGGCAAGCGTTACCTCGGCTATGACGGCGGCTAGGTTGGCGGTGACCTTGTTGTTGACAAGCGCGTTCTCGGCCGTGCGCTGGTCGAGCCCGAGCGCCAGCAGCGTCTCCAGCGGCAGCGCTGGGACCTTGTCCCCGTCGTCTCCGGTGCCCATCGCCGCTGCCCCCCGCTCCCCTCAACCTCATCATGCTACTCCCCATGCCAGATCTATTTTACCCAATCCCCTCCGCCGCCTCCAGTTTTGGCCAAAGCTACACTGTTGCCCCTTCCCCAGTTTTGGCCAAATCTGGTTCCAAATACCCCGCCGGAGGTACTCGCCCCCAGATCTGTTCGCCGAGCGGACGCATTCCTCCACGCCCAAATCGAATAGACCCAGAGAGGGATAAGGGATGGGGGAAGGGAGGAGACGAGAGGGGCTTACCGGCTGCGACGGCGAGGGGGATGCAGGGTTCTGGCTGCAGCGCCGGCGCCGGCGAGATCGGCGGGTGGGGAGGGGAGGAGATGACGAGGCGAGCCAAAGAAACTTGCCGACGCCGTCTCCCGTCTGGTCTGCTTCGCCGCTTTCGCGTGAGGAGGACAGGAGGTGGGCGTGAGCCGCGTGACCGCGTGAGCCGTGAGGAGGTGGGCCGTGGGCCGTGCGCTACGCCTGGAGAGTTCGGATACCTATTCGGTTTTAATTCGGATAATATCCAAATAACCGAATACCGAACGTATTCGGTCGGATATCAGCTATACCGAATTCGCTACCGAATCCGTCTACATATATCCGTATCCGAAACCGAATCCGACCGGATACCAACCCAGCTTACCGAATTTGTTACCAACCGGATTCGGTACCGGATCGGTCGGGAAAAATCCGACCCGTTTTCACCCCTATATTTGACTAGAATATCAAGTAAATAAGACACTGGACGTATCTGTTTATTATACTGTTATTGAACTATTGAACATAGTAATATCTAATTGACATTTTCAATTAATTTGTGAAGATTTCATGAATGATAAACTTATTTGCTATGTGGAGAAACAAAAATTGAAGAAAAGTACTAATGATATTTTGGTAAGTCACTTTATGAACTTTAAAGAACATAAATACTAAAAGGTAATGCATTTATTTATATTTGGCTATTCTACTATTTTTTTACTTAAAAATTTTAAGTAACTAGTTACGCACCCGTACGTTGCAATGGAACTTATTGAATATATAGAGAATCGTGCTATAGAAGAGAGTTACTCTGATCGGTTGGAAAGTGAAGAATGGTGAGAAATTGAGGGAATAGAGCGGTTAGAGGAGAATGGACGTACAACTACCAACTCGTTCTTTTATAATAGTAAATATTTTGTTCTCTTTTATAGGCTAGTGAGGTCGGATAATATATTTTGCTAATATTAACTAATTTTTATTTGTAATTTCACTCTTAGTTCCTTTAGTTTGCCTCAACTAACCAATATTATTATTAGGCTTCTTTATTTTGATTAACATTTCAATCACTATTTCTTTATTATCATACACTGTCATCAGTTATGTTAAAATATTTACGCTAAAATTGTTGGTCATATTGCTATGTAGTATAATATTATTTGGAAATTATATACGTTGTTATATGTATGGTAAAATGATAAATTTGGTTACTTTTCTTCTAGTTTTGCCCTTGGATAATTAATACAGATTTCAACGAGGAGAAGAGGCGCAACATCGTCAACCATGCAAAGGCGCCGTCTGAGGACGCCTAGTTATTGTATGATGTGTGGTGATACAGGCTTAGGCCTTTGTGTCACTAGTTATCTCGAACTTTTCACGTGGTTTTCTCTTACTGTTTATTGCAACTTACGTTGGATAGCAACTATAATCTACGAACAAGCACTTCAAGACAAATGAGTTTAGCTGGCGTACAACTTCGATCTTGTTCCAAACAAATAATGGTTATTTACTTTTAAAAGTTGGTTTTTAAACAAAATGGTTTCTTAATATGATTTCTACAAATTATTTGTAGTAGCCACTTCAAAAGCCGTTTTAAATAAAGTAGCTTCTTAATACGAGTGTCTTTTACTATCTCAATGTCTCTCGTAATCAGCTAAAAGTCAAAAAGCTCAATACTTTTAAACAGTGCTAAGTCAACATTTTCTTTGGCTAGGGTGTTATCTTCACTTTATATAGTGGGATTGAATTAGAATGGCGTGCGTAAGCGCCATAAAAGTTTACGGCCTTTTTAGAGGAGTCGAAGTTTTTTTTTTGTGGTAAGCTGTTTTTTGGCTTTCTATTTGAAATAGTAGCTATAGCTAATAGTTGTATCTTTTCCTGAAAGGTTGTTTGGCAATCTGGTTTTTTATTACGTTGACTAGCTGCTTTATCTATAGATGATATTGAAATGTCTGAAATACCCTTGATGGCGAACCGAACGAGAGGCTCCTTTTATGCGATGGTATTTGGTGGGTAATTCTCACCAACTTCCAATAGTAATATCCCAACTTTAACTCACAAAAAGTTAGAAAAACAACTCTCCCTCAACTTTTCAGCTTTTAATTCAATCTCCTAAAAGCTAATTTGAAGCTAACCTGTTTGAAGGGCTTTCAACTTTTTGGAATCAAAATCCAGCTCCCCACGGAAAAGGCAATGGGGTGTTTAATTTTAGGCCCTGTTCGTATTGGTTTATACTTCTGGCTTTTTCTTAGAAAAGCCAATACGAACATTTGACTTCTAGAAGTGGCTTCTTCACTCCTCTGGCTATCATTTCGCTCTGTGGATAAAACAGAGGGTCATAGATGTATCACGCACCCTACTCCTCTCACTTCCGCCACATGCACACATCTCTCCTTCACTTTCCCCACCGTCCGCGTCTTTCTTCCTAAAGTCACTTCTTTTAGTTACTACTATTTATTTTTCAGCCAAAGCCATAAAAAAACAATACGAACGCGGCTGGAGTTTTTTTGTTTTTGGCTTAAATGGAATAGTAACAACCGAAAGAAGTAAGTATTGGAACAAAATTTGAAAAAGGTGTTTAAATCGTTTTTTAGCTTCTCTATGCAGAAATCAGAACCCGAAGCTGATTTTAACACTCCTACGTCTGTTGGAGCGCTTTTAAGCATATGGTTAGAGTCTACATTGTTGTTTACATATGCCGAACTTGGAGTCAATTGGAGTATTTATGTGCGTGTGGTTAGAATTTATTATGGCATTATATAGGATAGGTTCTTTTTGGATGTGGTTTATAGTTTTTGGCTTAAATTTTTGAATTCTGCCTGTTTTCCAGAGAGAGTATGGAGAGATACTGATGTGCTATTTTGCTGATACAGATGAAGTCGGAACAGTGTTTACTTTAATTGACTTGTAGATATTATTTTAAAAAGACACTCTGTTTGAAAGCTAGTTACTATAAAAAGTCAAGTCATAACTCAAAAGAACCAAGCCATATACGCCGGAGGAACTTTGGACAATTACGGTGTTTCCACACATAAAAAAAAAATCTAAGAGAGCGTTTATATACAATAGAATTTTCTAAAAAATATTTTAGTTGTAGAATTTACCAACTTCGAGATGGAAGCGTGCAGTGGAAACTCAAATTTTGGACAGTGTGTTTTATCAGACATTAATTTTTCTTACACCATAATGAAAAAGAGAAAGATCAACGTTGTTTATTTTGGTAAGTCTATATTATAACTGTGCAAATTAATTAGACATATATCAGTGATGTTATAGTTGTATAAGAAATACAAGTGTATCTTCAATCATAAGTATTAGAGTTACATGGCAAATGCAACTCTATTTTTAAATATCTCTACTACTTAAAATAGTGGGTTGGTAGTGATGGTTCATCTGCCCCTCCTAAGTTCTCTTGCATCTCCCTAGAACATTTCTAGCAAAAAAAAAGCAATCTACTAAAAAACAAATTCCACCATCTTACAAATTCTTTAACAAAAAAAACAGAACTCTATCAAGTGCGTGGCAAAGTCGAGGGCACGAAGACAGAGCCGACGGTGTGGACCGGGCAGGCCAATCCCTACAATGTTGACTCGACGTGTTGAGATAATATATTTTTTTTATTCATAGCAAAACATAAGTATTTAGCTAGTATATATTGTACTATGTGGCTGTATAATTGCACAAAAAATTCGGGCTAGCCGCGGTTCCACGGATCACATCGTTGTGACGTTTTTAACTTGGCAGCACCGTAGATTAGCCATCTTTTTCCAAGAACGAACGATGTAACCACCGGAAGTTGTCACGCTGCCCAGTCTCCACCCTGAATGAACGCACGCACTGACTGAACCCGTGAAGGTCTCTCTACCTAGGAGGACGAAGCGTTCTCAGAAGCGGCGGCTCTTCTAATCACACGGCACGTGCCATCCCCGGTGAGGCGGCTCGCCGGAGGCGATCGACGGCGACCATGGCGGCGGCGGCGCGGCGGTGGCAGTGGTGGTGGAAAGGGAGGACGAGGGACGCGGTGCTGGCGGTCCTCCTCGCCTCGGTGCTCGCGCCCGTCGTGCTCTATAGCGGCGCGCCCATCTCTGATCTCCCCCTTCTCCTCCGGTCCCACCGCACGGTTTCTTGGACCTGTGTTCTCGACAAAATGTTGATGGAATCTGCTCCTGATGCGTGTGATCTTGGTGTTCTTTCGCACTGACCGGGAGCGCCTTCGGTCGTGATCCGTCCAATCTGGTATGGCCGCATTTTGGAATTTCAACTTGTTACACGAACTAAAATTGCGATCTTGACGTGTTTTCCTTCACATAGATTGCCCGGAATGAGGTGGGGGAAGCGGCTAAACGTGCTTCCACAGGTGAATTTCTGCTTCGAGATGTGTCCATCCATTTGCTGCTGTTATTCTTTTGAAATGAAATTGTAAGATTGCGATCCGAAGGTTACAGTGGTTAAGTATTATCCTAGGGTACATTTGATGCGGTGAAAGTGCCTGTATGGACGGTTGCATCGGATGCAAGCGTGCACAAGGAGGGCTTGATTATTCTGGGCAATCAGGATACTCATTTGGGACAGGATGGTGTAATTCAGCATGTTGATCGGGGAAGTTGTATCAGGTGAATCCACGGGGAGTAAGGACGACAGAGTGCGCAATGCAGAAGAAACGGAGGAGTCACACGATCAGAGTAAGAGAGAGCGTGTTCATGATGTGGTTATTACTTTGGAAGAGGGTGCTCAATTCTGTGAAACTATCACAGACGGTTTTTATTTATAACCATCTATGTTTTGTCCTTTGTCATATGAACTACAGAAACTACTGAGATGAGAGACAAATTTAAGGCAAATTTATTACAAAAGTCTCAAAAAAAGAGGTTCTCAGATCTTAGTCTTCTGGGTTTTATATGCTTCTTCTTCGACTTTTGGAGTTAGAGGATCAGCCGCTGAGTTCTTGAATGCCGTGAAAATTGTCCTTGTCCTCTCCACTTCCTCCTCTAGCCTGAGCAAAACATTAGCATGGCCCATAATCTCAAAAAGGATGTCATGATAACCTTCCTCACAATCGGCCGCTTCTTGATCGGCAATGTTATCCATGTGTCTCTCCACTGCCGCAAGAGTTTCTTCCATTTTGTGCACATTATAGAGAAGAACGAGACTAAGGACGATTTCCCTTTCCTGAGCGGCAACAAGACACCTCCATCGATAGCGGATTATGAGGTCCAGCTGACGAATGAAAGCGAGTCGAGGAAGAAGAGTAGGGCATGAGCAGAGGAGCTCTCCAGACGTAAATTGTTGGCCGCCTGTGTAAGGTTGCGACCGAACAACTCATGATGGATAGATGATAAGAAGGAGATCAAAAGAATATAAGATACCATTATTGAGAAATCTGGTGAAGAAGATGAGGAAGAGGATGGTTTAGAAGAGCTGGATTAGGGCGCACATATTTAAGCGTTATCACATATGGTTCATATACCAAACCGTTTCTGATATTAATATCATAGACGATTCGTATAACAAACCGTCTCTTATATGTGCCTTATCACAGACGATTCATATAACAAACTGTCTCTGATAATGACACGTCGCTGATCCGTGGCGTATCCCCCAGGATTTCAATATCACCCGTCCATTCTCTCCACATCGAATGGCAATCACCAGTTCTTCCCACCACTCGGTCCTTATTAATTACTCACCATCTACCTTTTCACCAGTAGTCACACGTGAGTTCACCCACTATATAACTTCCTGCATCCTCCCTTCGATGACACTGACTACCACCGTGAGCTAGCGCCTCCGTTGTGACACCACGGTCGACTGCACAACACACTCTTGTCGTAAGTGTCGTAAGAGTGTCTTCTACAGTCTCACCATCGTGCCACAAAGGTGGTGCTACCATCACCTCTCCATTCCTGGTGATATCTGGCTTGATGGCATGCGTCAAGAAGCTGCATCCAGCTTGTTCCTTGACGACACCGACTACCACTGTGAGCTAGCGCCTCCGTTGTGATACCACGGTCGGCTGCACAACACACTCTTGTCGTAAGTGTCGTAAGAGTGTCTTATATAGTCTCACTGTCATACCACAAAGGTGGCGCTACCGCCGTCTCTCCATTGCTGGTGATATCCGGCCGCCATCCGATGCATCCAGCTTCTATGTCTACTAGGATCTCTGTTTCTTATATATTCTTGCTGTGTTAAAAAGTTGGGTTCGTTATCTTGTTATGCTGTAATGGTGGATTCTAATCTTAATAGAAATGGAATGTGCTGTTATGTTTTCCATTGTATTTGTTTGTTTTCAAAAGGCATAGGTAACATTATTTCTTGAGGCTAGCGAAAAAATAGAAAAAAAATTGAGGTATAAAATGAACTATTACAGACGGTTTGTACTATAAACCGTCTATGAAGAACTATCACAGACGGTTCCATATACTAACCATCTGTGATACTTGCCAATCACAGATGGTTGGTAACTAGAACCGTCTGTAATGTGTAAATATCACAGACAGTTTTTTGTTCGAACCGACTATAATAGTTTTCTTCACAGACAGTTCTAATTACAAACTGTCTATGTTGTCTTTATCACAGACAGCTCACAAACCATCTGTGATAATCTCCAATTATCACTGACATATAAATACAGGTGGTTCAGAAAACCGTCTATGATAACAGTTCCGAACTGTCTGTGATGACCTTTTTGTAGTAGTGTGGTTGATTTTATTTCTTTTATAATTATTTTTATTCAAGAAAATAGGAGAGACTAATAGGTGGGGCCACGGTAGATATGGACTTGGTCCACATAGCGGTCTATGGGAATTAGGACCCATGTGTTAGTGATAGTGGTCTATGGATTGGGTCTACGTGGCGGCTTTGCGGGTGTGGGGTCCACTTGGCAGTGACTCACAATTTTAAACTGGGGTTAATTAAGATTTGTAATTACGTAGGGCCCACTTGTCATACTAACACTAACTACCTAATTAATAGTTAACTAATTTACCGATTAGGCTAACTAAACTGTCGTGTAGGGCACACTTGACAACAACCTATGATCATCTTCCTCCTCAGCCGAGCAAAGGATGGCCATGGTGGCTTGGCCCAAGCTCAGTGCCAGTGGTAGAGGGCATGATGTCCTTCCGTGATGGGCAAAATGGAACACGAGGGTCGCGACGATACTAATGGTGGCGACGACAAGGCAGGAGATGACTTGAGGCAGCGACGATGCTATGGTGCACACATAGCACTAGAAATACTAGCTCAAACCTCCAAATTTAGGTGGGCGCAAACTTTTATAGGGCACCATGAAGCTAGGGGTGGTCTCGATGCTACATATGCGGTGGCGAACGGAGCTCTCCATAATGGCCAAGGGTAGCACAACAAGGTAAGAAGGTGCGGTGATGCTACGACAAACTCACTGCTCATTGGCTATCCTACCATGCCCGCCATGTACTAAATCACATAGTGACGGCAAGTCAGTGGGCATTCTGGGTTGACGATGGCATTTCAGTAGCTCTGGGGCATGGCAAGGCAAATTAACGGGTGCATTAATATGGGGAGGTCAAGCCAAATACTAAGACCATGATGGCCATGGTTGAAACTCACCGGAGCAGAGGGACGGGCGGCGAGGTCAATGATGGAGCTGCGCACGACGGCGAGATCACAACTTCAGCTTTCCTAAGGACAAACGAGCACGGGAGGTGAGCAAGAGGTAGAGGGAGATGAGACAAACACGAATATCATGGTGGTGACGTTGGTAACTCACCGGACAGCAAGAAATCGAATAACTAAGCTTGCTACCGGACTTAGGAAAGAAGGCCAAATCACTCCTCCCGAGGGCTAAGGGGGCGTGTGAGCTCGAGGAAGAGGCTTAATGGGTGAGCACAAAGCTTCTTACACGCTCAGTCGGCTAAATAGGGGCGAGGAGGGAAAGAGGCGTGCGCATCATGAGTGGCTTTGGGCATCGAGTGAGAGAGCATGAGAGAGAGCGAGAGAGGGTGAGTTGGTGATGGGACAATGTCGCGACGACGAGACGAAGTCACGGTGCACAAGGCTCAAGGCACAGAGGGCTTCATTTTGAGGCTTGCACACAAACACACGCGAGTGGATGTGTGACACCCCGGCCCATGTGTGTGTGCACAAGAATTTCTGGGTTAGTCCCACCTTGCTAACTTACCTTGAAAAGCACCTACATATAAGCCTAGGAGTTTCAATGATAGCACCCCCGGGTAACTGTTTTGTGCGAAGCGAGGAAGAAAGTGCAAGTGGATTGCTACGTGTGCATGGCCTATCCAGAATGTGGTTAGGTCTAAGTCGGTTTGGACCCTAGGGCGTTAAAAATGGTATCAGAGCCGACTCTCGCGGTTACATGGGCGCGTGCGGGTCAGGTGCGCGGGCATATGGCGCATGGCGCGTGTGGGCCCGGAGTGGACACACGGCATGGCATATGTGCTGGCACTGAACGCACGAACATGTGCCAAGAGGGTAGATCCTTATCATTTACCCCAGTGTGGGTATGTTGGTCCGACGAGGACATCGGGTCCTTTGAAGGGGGTGTATGTGACACTCCGGCCCATGTTGGCCCATGTGTGTGTGCACATGAATTTCTGGGTTAGTCCCACCTTACTAGCTTACCTTGAGAAGTACTTACATATAGGCCTAGGAGTTCCAATGGTAGCACCCCGATTAACCGTTTTGCGCGAAGCAAGGACGAAAGTGCAAGTGAGTTGCTACGTGTGCGTGGCCTATCCAGAATGTGGTTAGGTCTGAGCCGGTTTGGACCCTAGGGCGTTACAAATGGTATCAGAGCCGACTCTCGCGATTACATAGGCGCGTGCGGGTCAGGGGCGCGCGCATATGGCGCATGGCGCGTGTGGGCCCGGAATAGACACACGGCATGGCATATGTGCTGGCACTGAACACACGAACATGTGCCAAGAGGGGATATCCTTATCATTTGCCCCGGTGTGGGTATGTTGGTCCGACGAGGACGTCGGGTCCTTTAAGGGGGGGTGTATGTGACACCCCGGCCCATGTTGGCCCATGTGTGTGTGCACATGAATTTCTGTGTTAGTTCCACCTTGCTAGCTTACCTTGAGAAGCACCTACATATAAGCCTAGGAGTTCCAATGGTAGCACCCCTGGTTAACCGTTTTGCGCGAAGCGATGACGAAAGTGCAAGTGGGTTGCTACGTGTGCGTGGCCTATTCAAAATATGGTTAGGTATGAGCCGGGTCAAGTCTGAGCCGGTTTGGACCCTAGAGCGTTACAGGATGAGCTCGGGCCCTTGAGAGAGATGGAAGGGGAGGAGGAAGAAGCACAATGTCACGCCGACAAGTAGGACCGGGGCCCCCTTGTCAATGCTGACGTGAGAGAGAAGCAAGCGACTGAGCTGGCGAGCGAGCGCAAGCGGAGTGGGCCGGTTTGACTGGGCCGCGGTGGGAAAAGAAAAAGATGAGTGGGTTGGCACATCGCGCGGGATAACAGCGAGTTGGATTCGGTCCGAAGCGAAACTTGATTTCTTATTCCAATTTGAATTTGAATTTCAAGAGGTATTTGCACACAATATTTTTAGAAAAATTTCTCAGCATCCACTACCGGGCTCAGTGACTTTGCTTAGTGCCGGTGGCACTCGGCAAAGGCTTTGCCGAGTGCCACCCATGGCATAGATCACACGGCATAGTTTCTGACGGCAAAGAGCTCTTTGCCGAGAGCTTTTCATCGAGCACTTTCGGCAAAGGATTTGCCGAGTGCCAAAACGACCCTCGGCAAAAAGGTCGGTGGGCGATGAGAACACGGTGGCGTCTTTGCCGAGTGCGGGACGGAATGGCACTCGGCAAATCTTTCGATTGCCGAGTGTCATGGTAATGACACTCGGCAAATCTAAGCTTTGCCGAGTGTCATGATAAAGACACTCGGCAAAGACCGAAAGTTTGCGAGTGTTTTTACCATGACACTCGGCAAAACTAAAACACTCGGCAAAGTATGTTCCCGAATGCCAGAAGCGTTACTTTGCCGAGTGTTTTACCATGACACTCGGCAAAGCCTCCTTTGCCGAGTGTAACACACGCAAAGTGGCCAAAAACTGCCTATTTTAATTGTTTATTGTACCCCACTCAAACAAGTCACAATATATCACATATAATGCAATTCACTCGGCAAGTGCAACCACAATATATCACATATATATCACAAAGTGGCCAAAAAGTGCCATTCACAACCATTCACCAAGTGCAACCATAATATATCACATATAATGCAAATCCAAGTATCATTCACCAAGTATCAACCACAATATTCACAATAAACATCACAACCACAAGTATCATTCCCAAGTGGTCACCCGATCGATGTGGTGGGTCATGAGGCACATTATTGGCCATGATTGATTCTCGCACAAAGGAGAAGAGATTGCATGTGTGAGACAAGATTTAAGGTAGGAACATACAAACTTAAACATTCATACTCCACTAGAAACTCACGGGAGTAGTTGCGGGAGGAGGTGGAGGAATAGCTCCGGTGGCGAGGTTGACCCATCCTCTCGCCAAGACTTTGCATCCTTTGAAACATCTGCTCCATCCTTTGCCGCTCGGCCTCATTCCTCTGCCGATCGGCCTCCATCCTCGCCGCCATCTCCTCCCGTAGCCTCTTCTCTTCTTCCACTGGGCCTACAATATTTCACCCCAATGTTACAATGCAAAGCAAAGGTATGTAAAAATTAATGAACGCGAATAATAAAGAGTAAATAACTGGAGTGCCTCCATCCGGATCGTGCGGTGTCCGTGGTAGGCGTATGGCGGGCTTGAGCTCGTGCTCCTTGCTCGAATCGGGGAGAGTGGGAGTAGTGGTCGTGTCGAGTGTCTTGTCACCAATCCAAGATCGCCCATGCTTCTTGCCTCCTCCCACCCTCATGACAACTTCTCCATCAAGGTCACGGGTGCTCGGATCGTACTCGGCCCATGGACCGCCCTTGCCATCGATGTGTACTCACCGAGGCGGTGTGGACTGATCGCATTGTTGTACACCGAGGCGGGTCCTCCGGTTGTAGTCGACATCGGACGTCGCTTGCCCTTGTGGGCCAAAGCCCATGCCTTGAACTAGGAGCAAGGTGGCCACCATGTGACGACGATGCGGAAAAACAGCAAGATGATTAGAAATTATGTAGAATTGAACGTTATAATAAAGAAATGAATTCGCGTACCCATGTAGCCGCGAATTCGCCGAGGCTCTGATTGCCTTGATGGTGTGGTGCACTGGCATCATCAAACGCCGCTCCGGCAAGCGTTGTGCGTCTCCTCCCACTCGTGGCGCACCACTTGTCCACCATCGTGCCAAAGATCGGAGATGCTGGGCGCACCACCACGGAGGCACCTACACGTCATCAAGTATATGACATATAAGAAGATCAAATTAAGCGTACTTAATCTCGGAAAAAAATCAGTATTAATGTTCTATATTTACTCGCATGTATTCTTCCCGTCACCTCATGTTTCTTGCTTGAGTTTTGTTGATCTTCACTCCAAGGTAGGTAGCGTTGTATGTTACGATGGCACTGACGCGCGCCTCGTAATGCATGTCCTTCACGAGTTTAGAACGGGCTTTGTGAGCCACACTAGCCGCCTTGGCCTCATATCCTCCCGGCATCCAAGAAATCCGCATATAGACGCGATGTATCCGATTATTATTCCAAGAATGTCCAATGAATGCGATGTATTGAGCAATGTAGTGCGAGGAAGAATTACCCACGGCTCGCGTCACGCAGCGCGCCTTGTTGGCGAATACCCTACCATCCCGACCGTAAATCGGGAAGGCGACGTAGTGGTCCCACGTGTAGGCCGGCTCCCGCCCCGCTAAACGCAACTAGGCCGGGAAGTGTAGCTCGCACAAAAGACCAGGATGCCATTGACATGGCGTTTGTGATCACTGCAGACACAAGCGCCCAACCCCGCCCAAGTGATTAAGATAAATTATTAGTTTCTATTGTGATTTTCAACATATCAAATGAAAAAGTAGTGATAACATCTAAAGTTACTTACCTAGCCCCGGTGGGTCGAATCGGTGGCGTCTCTCACGAGGTATCGGTCGCCTCGGGAGGGTCGAGGACCTCGCAACCAGACACCGACGAACCAGAGGAAGCGGAACCCCTGCCGCCTCCTCCTCCTCCCGCTCCCGCTCCTCCTCCCGCTCCCTCTCAAGAGTGCTCCTGCTCCTCCCTGCTGCTCCTCCCGCTCCTCCTACTCCTGCTCCCGATCGCTTATTGCATCGGGCCGTCTTTAGTAAAGCGACCTTACGTTCCTCATACCGCCCACCATCTTTGTTCAATCACCGCAATTAAAAAGAGTAAACCAATAAGCACTGAGATAAACAAGACGTACTTAGAAAGAGATGCAAAATAAACAAAACATAATTAGAAAATAACAAAGTATTACATGTATTAGAAATAATCATCATGATCGGGATTATTTGGATCATAAGTCTCATCATCACTATCACTATGTCCATATAATCAACACTATTCGAAGGAGCAATGTTGTCATCACTTGTCATTGCCTAAATGTAATCGCTGAAGTAATTCTAAGTCCTTCACATTTTGAACCTCATCTCCAGCGTCCTCATCAACAACCCTTTCATTGTCTACTTCCATTCCGATCGCTTCGGTTAAGTCTATCTCAAAACTCCCTTCTAGCCCCTCTTCTTGAAAGAACTCTCCGTCATATGTGTTTGGGTCAAAGTTGTAATCTTCATTATTTGGGACAGGTAGTTTACCGTGTGGCGATACCTCCATTCGTGCCTCATACGGGAGGTGCAAAATCAAATGCTGCATCGGATTGAAGAAGCCGGGTGGAAAGATCTTCTCCAACTTACAGAGCAACACAGGTGCCATTCTTTCCAAGTCTGCAATCACGGTCCGAGATAACTCCTTGGCACAAAGCTAGCGGAAGAAATTGCTCAACTCTGCCAGCACTAGCCAGACATGCTCAGGGACATAGCCTCGAACCATCACCGGAAGAAGCCGCTCAAGCCATATGTGGTAGTCATGACTCTTGAGCCCATTGATTCGCATAGTAGATAAGTTCACTCCTCCTCAGATTATTTGCATACCCATCAGGGAACATTAACGTTTGGAACCATTGTAGTACTTCCCTCCTTTGGGGCCTGGTCAAGGCGAATTCGGCCTTAGGCTTTCTCCATGTCCTGCCGCCTCTAGGAGGCTTCATTTCTTGCTTTGGTCTATCGCATAACATTGCCAGATCCATTCTAGCCTTAATGTTGTCCTTTGTCTTATCAGGAATGTCCATGATTGTTGCCCAAAGTGCCTCGGCGACATTCTTTTCAGTGTGCATTACATCAATGTTATGTGGAAGAAGAAGGTCATCAAAATAGGAGAGCCTCAACAAGCCCGACTTATGAGTCCATGCATGTTGCTCACCATATCCCACAAAACCACCTTCTTCTTGATTGACCTCGAGAGCATCTATCGAGCACGAACGCACGCGACCGGTCATCATCTGCGGTGCGCAGGGTCTATAACTACGACACCTTTCGTAAAGTTCTTGATGTCTCGTCTGAATGCATGGTCAAGAGGAGGAATTGTCGATGTTTGTCGAACGAAGAATACTTGCCACCCTTCAAAGAACCAAATGAACTTCGAGTGCCTTGCATACCGGGCATGGGAACTTCCCGTGAACACACCATGAGAATATCCCATACGCCAGAAGTCATGCAGGAGTAGTGGTACCAAACATGCATTTTGAAGTTTCTCTTTGTAGCTCGGTCGTATGTCCATACCCTTCCTCCCAAGCACGGACCAATTCATCAATCACGGGCTCCATGAACACACCCATATTATTCCCGGTGTTCGGGAATTATCAACGACAAGAATATGTTCATGCGTTGGAAGAGGACGCCGGGGAGATTGAGGGGATAACGAACACGGGCCAACAAGTGTATGGGCGCCATCATTCCATAAGATTGAACCCATCTGTTGCCAAGACAACACATACATTACGAGCCTCTAGAGCTTTCTCACGATGAATCACATCAAAGTGGGTCCATGCTTCACCATCGATGGATGTACCGACTTCTCGGGATTGTATCGACGTCCATTTTTGTGCCATGTCATCTGTTCGCGGTTTCCTCGGTCATGTATAGCCGTTGGATCCTCGGTATGAGCGGAAGGTACCGTAGGATTTTCACGGATCGCAAGTCGCCTCTTCGACCATCACGAGTCCACCTCCGGGAACCTAGAGGATCCACACTTTCCACGATTACTTTGCTTCGCGTGTTCTTTCCTAAATAGGATGCACCCTTCGGACAAGCATGTATCCGCTCATATGGCATCTTAAGTGCACGAAGGAGTTTCTTTGACTCGTACATGCTCTTTGGCGAATGTGACCCTCGGAAGCATGCCGCAAAAAGCATCAACATAGCATCGGCGTCTCGACTCAAGCTAAGCCGGGACTTCAAGGCCATTCGCGTCCAATGCCATCCGGTTGTGAAACCTTCGCCCCGCGTGAAGGGGTTTCGTGCGCGCACAACATGTCGTAATACGCCTTTGCGGTTGCCTCTCGCTCCTCCCTCGTCCTTCAAGCGAAGTGTGCTTCATGATAGTCATTTAACATGTCTCCTACCCGCCATCGGCATCATAATCCTCGACGCGTGGTCTCACGACCTCCTCTCTCATACGATCGGATTCACCGTGGTAGATCCACCGGGTATAGTCTGCGTAAATCCAAACTTACAAAGATGTTTACCCATGACCTCCTTTGTTTGTCGACGCGTGTTTGCACATCTGCCGCAGGACACCAAGTGGCACGCTCCTTTAACCTTGGCAAATGCTAGTTCCAAGAAAGCATCGGTCTTCTCAATCCATTCATCGGACAACGAACCCTGACTTGAGCGGCCCGTGTACATCCACTCACAGTCATCCATCCTCTAACATATCAGGGAGTAATATAAGAATCAAATGCATCTACACGATCTTTCTCCTATCTAATAGGTGAAGATAGGTCCTAATCCCACCCGAGGATGCGTAGATGAGGTTAGTTTCCATGCTCCACTCCTATCTAAGACATAATTTCGGTAGCACCTCCCCGCTGTTCTCCAAATACACGTCCTGGCAGGGAGATTGTGTATCCGGAGAACAGGGAGATGATGCCGAAACTCTGTCACGGATCGGAGTAGACCATGGAAACTAACCCCATCTACGCATCCTCAGCTATCAAAAACATGGACAATTGAAGCAGATCGGTTATAGATATGCAAAGATCGCATATTTCCAACCGCATCTCTTTCGAACGGAGACGCCTAACTAGGTTACGTAATCTATGAACATGAATAAATAGATGAAGCGTAAACCGAGCAAGGAAAAGAGGTACACCGCGATCGGGAGCTCAGAACCACCCTCGGCCAAGGCGGCGGTGGGCAAGTGCAATAGCCTCTCCCGCAAAAAACAAACATAATAGTGTCAATTGAAAATTTCGCAGCACCTCCCCGCACGGTGAGGTTTCCAAACCTGCAACAAGCGAATAGCACGATGGCGACAACCACACTAACGGCACGATGGCGACAACCACATATACGCACGATGGCCAACAACCACATATACGACCACGATGGCGACAACCACATATACGGCACGATGGCCAACAACCACATATACGGCCAAGAGTGAGAAAGTAAAAACTAAATTCCTAGAGCACGTCAATGATCTGATTTACAAATAATAAGATTTGCATGGCACTATATATAATTTTTAAGAGAGCGCATCGAAACAGTAGTGCTACTAAATTAGATAAGATGATACTACAACAAATTTGTGATTTGGTCGCTGAAACTATAACAGATCATATTTTCTAGTGCTATATGTATGGGCCGATTAACAGCACAGACCGAGTGCACGTAAACTGAAGTCAGTCAGTGGTGCCTGTCTTATGGATACACACGTTTCGTGGCAATTTGGGCATGCTCTAACGAATTTGTGTAAGGTGAGGAGTTGAGGCGTGTAGGCTACAAAATACTCCCATTTTACTATAGAGTGGTCCTAGGCCCATGCTACAATAGAAACTCAAAACTATAGATACAACGAAACTCAAAACTATAGATACGCCATATCAAGGACATCTCTTGAAAGAATCAAGCAACATCCCATCTTCCATGGACCTTTAACCCTCACATATACGTAAAGTTCTTCAAACCAGAAGGAATTGAACCCCGCATATCAAGCGATCACCATGGATGCATTACCTTACAACAAGTCGAGGCTCGGGGGAGGCGTCGGGGCGTGGCGGCATGGGGCGGGGCAACTGCAGGAGCCGTCAGGCGGGAGCGCGGCGGCCAGCGAGGGCGGCAGGGGAGGCGGCGGCGGCGGCGCGAGGGCGTGTCTGGCGGCGGGCAGCGAGCAAGCGGCGCGTCGGGAGGCGTCTGACGGCCGCGCGAAGCGGCGCGCGCGCACGGCAGGCGGGCATGCGGGCGCGAGGCGCGCGGCGTCTGGCGGGGCGGGGCGGGCGCGGGGTGTGCTGGCGGCGGCGGCGCTTGCGGCGCGAGGTGGGAGTGGCGCGGCGGAAATAAACTTAATTTGTTGCATGTGAGCGTGGCGCGAGGCGAAGTTTTGTTTTTGTCTTTGTTTGCCGAGTGCCCGATCCGCACTCGGCAAAGCCTCTTCCTTTGCCGAGTGCCCCAATCCGCACTCGGCAAAGCCTCCTTTGCCGAGTGTTGCCCACAAGGCACTCGGCAAAGATTTTTTAAACTTTTTCCATAACATGTTTTACAAATTTGTTCGAATGTACTTTGAAAATGCCATGTCAAATTCACTCAACAATGCATATTCGATGCTTCTACGAATATTAGACCATTATTTCATGCAGTTATAGCTCAAATTCAATTTATATCAATTAAAATTCTATAATTGCAGTTTAAAAATTAAAATTATCAAACGGATCCGAAAAATTACCAAAATTTCACATGAAACAATCTCTGTTGTCTATTGCCTATACAAAAAAGTTTTGTAGTCAAACCACAATTCGACCGTCACTTTGACTCCAAATCTTACCAGATCCTTCTCAACTATATGCTTCTTCTTTAGAAATGCTTCGGTTTGTAAGCATCGCACGTGACAACTTATGCGAAATCTTCTCAATTTTTTACCACAGCCTCCACGTATGATATCATGACATCTTGACAAATCTCATGATTTTCGGACCGTTTGCTTTTTAAAATTTAAAACCATTCGCCACACGTTCGTCGTCGTGTTTCTGAACAAGATGTTGAAATTCCTTTTCATTTCACAGGTAAGGCCTCAAACAGGCTGAATATCATTTTCTACTCATTTTTCCTATTATTTGAATCACTTGCAGTTCAAATTTGACTTGATTCAAAAATTGCTTGAAATGCCATTAATTAATTAAATATAGCAAACAAATACAAAAATATACCAAATTTTAGCATGTAGTACCATATGTTGTATGTGGAGAGTAGAAAAGTTTGAAGGGTAGGAAAGGAAAAGGTTTTATTTCTTTGCCGAGTGTCATAAACAAAACACTCAAGAAAGAGCTCTTTGCCGAGTGTCGACTCGGACACTCGGCAAAGTTCTAACGGCTGGCGGTGACCTCTAACGACGGCGGTTGGTGCCGAGTGTTTTTTGCCGAGTGGTTTCTTGGCAAGCACTCGGCAAAGACCTTATTTTGCCGAGTGTCTAGCTGTAGCACTCGGCAAATCTATTGTGTGCCGAGTGTTTTATTTTCGCCGAGTGTCCCCATGGAGGCACTCGGCAAAGTTGTTATTTACCGAGTGCCCGATGGATTGCGCTCGGCACAATTCTGGACACTCGGCATATAGGAGCTTTCCGGTAGTGATCCAATTGACTTTTAGAAATTTTAAATTTGTATTTTTTTTATTACACGAATTTTATTTAAAAATCTTAAACTCTAACAAGGCTCTGGGAAAATTTAAAGATATGCCAAAATTTTTAGAAATTCATAAAAAAAAACCATGCATTTTTATTGGAGGCAAAATTAGGCTGTTACAATACTCAAAACTGTGGACATTGGGGATCCATCATCCATGTTGATACTCGAAACTCCCTGATTGTTTCAGGCTGAACTCGTTGATCGTTTGCGTTTCATCAGCACGCAAACTCCGGCTTCCGACGGGTCGTTGTCGTCGATGGGACGGAACAGAGGCGTCCCGTCGCGATGCGCCCGGTAAGGTATGGGGCCGCCAAAGCGTACCGCAACATGGCGAGAGCACGCATGCGCGCGTGCTGCGGTTGCTGCTAGAGATCGAGCGCTTGCGGGGAGGCGGCGGACGTCGCTTTCCACTCGACGTGCGCGCCGCCGCCGCGCGCGGTGTTCTTTAACTCGCGCGCCGGTGAACTTGCATGCTGAGCAGTCAAGGGCGACGTACCCAACTGAGGACGCTGCAGGTTAACACGTCCGAATGCATTGGGCACCAACACTTGGCCAAGACCGTGGTACACGTACAACTCACGCGCGCGACGGATTGATGAATGAGCATAACATGGACGGATACGTTGCACGCTCGGTTTTACATAATGAGAAAAACTAGGGAACGGACGGTATACCATCCTCAGCGTCTTATTCTCTCTCGCACGGTGGTCGACAGAGGTGCAATGGTGTCACTATAGCCCACTGGTTCACCATGCCCCCTTTTGTGGAGAGGCCAGAGCGGCAGTGGTCTGATGGTGGACAACGACGGTGGCGCGTGATGGACGGCAGTGGGTGGCGCTGGAAAGCGAGTCAACAAGATGAGAGCTAAGAGTATGTTAAGTCCAGCAGTGCGGTCGGTGAAAGTGGGGTGGCTATGGCGGCGACAAGCTCACCACCGGGGGCAAGGATGGAGGAGGAGGCACGTGGAACTACGATCAATGCAATGGCAGCGATGATAAAGGAGGAAGGTATTAGAGGTGAGAGAAAAGGAGGGAGAGAAAGGAGGAGGAGGAGAGGATAGCCGGAGGAGCGGGGGGTTACCATCGAAATCGACCCGTAGTACTTCTCTTACATAATACCCAAACGCACGAATTAGACTGCATAAATCAATATATAACGTCGAGTTAACCGATCTCGATCGTAGTAACGACATAGAAAAATACTACTATACACACCTTCAACAGGAGTAATTAACACTGATGAATTGACAGTGTTACGGCAGGTTTAATTAATTAATTTCCAAGCGATCTATCAATGCCCTAAAGACGTCACATGAAACACCTCGATCACTCCTCTCCCCCTCTACAAATCTACCCTACTCTATAATACACCAAAATTATCTTTACTACATCCACCCCCTCAACCACCCCCACAGTCATGCCTAATCTAAGTCCACCTAGATTTGTGTATCAAAGTAATCCAACTCCATACAAATGAATGGTCTGGATCTCTTCTCAAGCCTTATTCTCTTACTCATTGAAGATCCAAAGGCCAAAATCATTTGGATCATGCACATCATCGAACCGACGCTGCCCACCGCCCCGCGAATCCCGCGCCTCCCACCCGCTCTCCCGCATGCGAGCTAGGGTTTGGCGCGATCGCTGGTCTCGCCTCTGCTCCGCCTCTCCCGCCTCCTCCTCTCGCCGCCGCCTCCTCCCTCCCTCCCACCCCGTGCCGCCTCCCACCTCCCACCCGCGCTCGAGGCCGCGCCTCCTCCTGCCCCCCCGCGCCGCCGCCGCCTCCTATACCCGTCTCCACCCAGTGCGCCTTCCTCGTGCTCTCACTACATCGATCGGATCTGGATGGACCACCGATCCGGCCTTCTCGGGCCTTCTCGGTCGCGCCGGCGCGCGCCGCCCGGATCCGGCCGTCTCCTCCGTCGAGCCGCCTCCTCGCCGTGGATCCGGCCGACTCCACCGTCCTTTGCTCGGACCAGGGGCGCCGCGCCGTCCGCAAAGAGGCGTCGCCGCGAGCCGACTCCGCCGGGATCGGTGGAGATCCTAGCCGCACATCTCACCCGCCCGCCATGGGCGAAGACTTGACATCTGGCGGCGCGCGACGACATGATGATGGGCGGCGGCGGGATGGGCGATTCGGCGGCGGCGGGCCGGTGATGAAGGTAGGCGAGGAGAAGGAGGTCGGGAAGCCTCCCTCCCTCCGCCTCCCCGCGCCTCCCCTCCTCCCGCGCCTCCCCTCCTCCGCCTCCCCATCCTCCCTCGCCTCCCCATCCTCCACCGTGCCACCCCCATCCTCCCCATCTCCGCCTCCGCGCCTCGTGCCGCCGCTCTCACCGAGGTCGCGCGCCTCGCGAGGCCCGGCCAGGCGTGGCGCCGGCCACCAACCGCTCGCGTCCCGCTCGGCCCGGCCGCTGCGGGCCTCGCCAAGGAGGTCACGTGAGTCAAATTGTGCCTACATCTGTTCCCCTTAAGCTTTTTTGGGGGTCGGTTTTGGATTTACAACTACATCTTGTTTGGTCGTGGAATTGCAGCATTTTGATCCATTTACCGAGAATTCCAGTTGATGTGTACATTCTTACCAGAATTGAATCATTGGTTTGCTGCTGATTGGTGGGCATTAGGCTTAACGGGTTCTTACTTCGAAACACAAGAAAATGGTGTGCAAGAGGACTGGAATGGCAGGCGAAAGAAGAGGTAGGGTACATGGTGTCCGCTCCCCCGGCCGCCGGCCTTCTCCTCGCCCGCTCGCTTTGCGCCTGCGCCGCTCGCCTCGGCCCTCGGCGCCTCCGGCCCGCCTCTGCGCCAGATCCGCGTCGCACCGCCGCGGCCGCCTCCTCCACCCTACCCGCTTTGGGGCGTCGTCGATGGCGGCGTTGCGGCCGAGCTCATCGCGGGGCCGCTGCAGTCGATCCTTGTGCCGCGAAGGAGGCGCGGTGAAGTCTTGCGAGAGGTGAGATGGGAGGTGGCGAGGAGGAGGTCGGGGAGAGGCGACGCCGCCGTCGCCAGAAGCCCGCCGGGAGGATGCGACCGGTGAGAAGTTCGAGTACCGGGCGAGGTGGGTGGAGGAGTTGGAATTCTTGCACCATTTGGACGAATTTTGGATAGGTGCACATTTGAGGCGAAAGGGACTTATTTTTGATTAGTCGGTGTGAAAAAATGTTCTTTATTTGTTATGGCAAATTTGTGCTTCGATAAGTGAAAATTTTACGGATCGTTGATGAAATTACGATGTTTGTAGAGGATTGCGTGTTCATGCAATGTTTCTCTTTGTCCTTGAGTTAGCCGCTTGTTGGATGATTGTTCATAGCATACACCACAAGGAAGTATTTCTCCGTGAACTTGTAAGGTTAGTTTTCTACTCAACTCAAGATCTATAATCGAATTATCGTTATTCCCAAGAAGAATTGCTATTCCCAAGCTGCGAGTGCCACACTATCGATATGACAAATTTTATATTTCCCCAGTAATGCAAGTGACGCATTGGATAAGTGAGATTTCTCGATTATGGCGATCCCTCTGTCTTTGGTGATGGTGGCGGTGAAATTAGAATTAAACGACCTGCAGGTGGCACAATCACTATCACGTGAGTAGTTCTTCTTGTTTATCTACTTACCATTTTAAGCATCAATTGTGATGTAAATCATCATTCAGTCCAATTGTTTTGGATCTTACAGTGATACTGGCATTGGGATGACCAAAGATGAACTCAAAGACTGCCTTGGAACTATTGCGCAAAGTGGCACATCAAAATTTTTGAAGGCTCTGAAGGTGCACCATTTTTCCCAACTTGCTTTATCTGCGTCGTGTCCTGTAATGATTTCATTTGTTTCATTGTTGATTTGATGTTAATTTCTCTGCTTTTTTCAGGAGAACAAAGATCTTGGTGCAGATAATGGACTTATTGATCAATTTGGTGTGGGATTTTATTCGGCTTTTCTTGTTGCAATGAAGGTATGTATCTCTTGGATCATGAAACTTGGTTGCATCGAGGACACAGGAAATCACAAGCGCCTTGCTCCTTTGTTGCGGTTCCACTCGTCCAAGAATGAGACAGATTTGATAAGTCTTGATCAGTATGTAGAGAACATGCCGACGACGTAAGGCAATCTATTATATTGCTACAGATAGCCTTGAGTGCAAAGACTGCTCCTTTCTTGGAAAAGCTGGTTCAGAAAGACATTGAAGTATGAGCACATCTTATTATTTATCAAATAATTGATTTTCTCTTGTGCTCTGATTTGGGCTAATAGTGGCTCTCCTTTCTTTTTTTTTAGGTTCTCTATCCGATCAAGCCGATTGATGAGGTAGCCATTCAGAATTTGCGGACATACAAAGAGAAAAATTTGTCGATATCAAGACAAAGAAGACCTAGAATTGGGTAAGGAAACTCGAAAATTTTACGTGATTAGTTTATAAACTTTGGGTAATTTTCGCATGACGATAACATATGTTGGTATTACAGGTGATGAAGACGAGGATAAGGAAAAAGAAAGCAAGCGAGAATACACTTGTTGTTTGTATTGGATAAAGCAACAAACTTAGTTAGTTTCGATGTGACTATTTTCTATAATTATTTTCGTGTTAGACAGTTATATAACCTTTTATATTGTTTGGGAACAAATCCATGAATCAAGGGTTTGCACTACTTTATGATATTTTGCAACTTAATGCAGATTCGCGATGGCCTTCGATCGATAAAATTACGCTATCACGACTTTTTCTCGTTATGAAATATAAGGAAGACAACGCTTCGACCGTTCGTTCGTTTTGTGTTTTGTTTATAGAACTTTCTTGTTTTAGTGGAGGAATTAAAAGCATGTTATTCAAGTTCATACCGAAAACCAATATTACTGTGTATCCTCTATATTTTTGTTGCAAGGAAAATTGCAGTTTGTCTTATTCAGAGGGGTTTTTGTGCGTTATATAAATGGCTGATCAAGCAAGAGAACTTGAAACCCTGGAGCACATATTGATTGATGCAAGTGCGGAGCCGGTCAAGTTATCCTACGCACTTATAAAACACATTACAAAAGATTTCTCTAAAGAGATCGGTCGTGGTGGGTATGGAGTCGTTTACCTGGTACGATTGGTTCTTGATTTCCATTCAAATGGTAATTTTTTAAATATTTGCCCTAATGAGCAAAATGCTCGTGTCAATGCTAAGACAGGGGGTTCTTGGAAACGAAAGGGTTGCTGTGAAGAAGCTTTCCGTATCGCAGGATTTTTCTGATAAGAATTTTGAGGATGAGGTTAAATGTTTAATGCGGGCAAAGCACAAAAATATAGTAAGATTTCTAGGTATTGTGCAGATACACAAGGGGAAATGATGCTACACAACGGAACATATGTTTTGGTAGAAGTGCGACAAAGGTTGCTCTGCTTTGAGTATGTACCTAACGGGAACCTTCTTGTTATCTTCAAGGTTGCAACTTTATTTCCCATATGCACTCATTATAAAAGGAAATATTAATTGCTTGGTACAATCGCAAGGTTGAATTGGAAAATATTGTCCGAGGTGTTTATGACATATCGCGAGGCCCCATCATCATGTTAACATTTGTTAATATTTTACAATCTATACCTCTTTGCAATAGAAAGTACCACTTTAAATTTATAAAAATCCTTTTTCCTTTAGTCTTTCCGATCCAAATAAGTATTGCTTATTTTTAGATAGGGCGTGTCTTGTTACTAATGTCTCTTCAAAGTGTCGCTCATACGTTATAAAAGTAGAAACTACCTAAACTTGTCAGCGATACATTAGATAGTAGAAACTACGGAATTTTCTTGTAGTGCTTCTTATAGCACCAAAATATTAAGAATACCAAAGCCCTTCGCACGGAGAATGCATTAATCATTTGAATGTGTTAACATTCTACAGAGAAACCTCATGGTGATGAATGGTATATACGTTATCGAATGGTTAAGGAATTTGTCGAGGTTTGCATTATCTTCACAAAGAGCGCATTAATCATTTGGATCTCAAACTGAAAATGTTCACTGGATGGTCACATGGAGCCAAAAATTACAGACTTTGGTTTGTCAAGATGCTTTGATGAAGAACAATCCGAATTTTCACCAAAACCATTCGTGGAACAACGTAAGCTAAGCCGCTTGATGGCTCAATATTTTCTCCGAAATCAAGTCGATAAATTTTCTTTACGCCATGATGCTTGGAACTATCATGTTGTCATGCAGGGATATATTCCACGAATTCTTTCACAATGGAGAAATATCATTCAAGTCGGACATATCTTGTTTGGGCATTATAATCTTAAATCTATTAACAGGCGTAACAAGTATGATGCTGAAAAGGTAAGTAGAATTTATCTAACCATTTTGGTCCCTTTTGTTAAATTATGTCAAATTTTACCATTCCATACTATCAACACAAAGAAAATATTGAGTGCGAGTTCTCATGTTAGGTGCAAGCAAACAAACTACGTTGGTTTCATAATAAAATTTACATTATTAATTCTTAAGCAATTGCAGAGTGCTCTGCAAACTTGGTATATAGAGACACAAACAAAGAGAATATTTTCATTGAAAAAGTAGCCACTGTTCAGATTTTATTTTATTCTATATTGTGCTATAACTCACGTCAGTCACGTGATACTACCTCTGTAGCGCTAACATGTACAATAGGATGGTTATGGCAAAAGACCATCGAAAGGAAGGTCATGACTTCAGTTCCCAGCTCCCTTTATTTTCAACACAGATCTGAGATCTGAGATGGCCGACGGCGGCGAGGAGGGGAATACTGGCATATGGGTCAATCCAGGTTAATCCTTGTTAACTATGGATGCTATTCATCCACCAATTGTGCATTTGCATTTTACTGTCCATGTTTGTCTATGTACTGCTGTTCATGGTAACGCTCTACAGCCTCATTCAGTTGGTATATGTATTCACTTGGAGTTGTCCTACCTGTAAAATGAAAGAGGCATTGTAATTGCAAAACTACCAGTCCCCTACATGGTAGCCTGGAATCTGGATTAGGTGATGTCTGCCTGTAACCAATGTATTGTTACTTCTTGAAAAGTTACTTCATACTAAAAATAAACACACATTGGTACTTAATGATTATATGCATGCATGGACGATGGATCAATACACGCGCGCATTAGTTGGTGATATCTTTGCTTAATTTCTTGGGATCTCTAGAACATAGAATCTATCAGCAGACGTCCTTTCCTTGTGACATGAATCCTCCTCATGCCCCGGATCATGTCTTGCTCAAATGGAACTCTAGCCATCCTATTCCGTCAGTTCTTCTTTGCAAAGGCTTCTCTTGAGCTTCGTCACATCTCGAGGAACCGGAGGAATATGTGCATGTGGGGCATATCAAGGCATATGGTACAGATGGTCCCATCATGGACCGAGGCTGGAGCACGTCTTCTGGTAGCAAGATTTCTCAATCAATACATATCCCTCGGTAACTTGATGTGAGTTGAGTTCTTCCATCAACTGAAGGTTGGGTTTAAGCTTTAAATTACACCTACTTGAAAACTGTTCAAAATGCACCCTGAACCAGACTGATAAGCTAAACTTTCATTGTGGTGACAATTATAGTGTATCTAGATTAAATTCATGTTGTGTTAGTTCAGTTGCCTAGCTGGCAGCGGTAGGGTAGAAAGTTTTTATTTTTGAGAGAGAGGTAGTGCGATCGAGCCGAGAAGACTTGAACGTGGTCGAACGCTTCCCTACTACAGGAAGCGTGCTGACGAGAATGTGAAGTCGATAGTCTTGAACATACAGATGAAGGCATCATCCTGACATAATAAACCTAAGAAGTCAAACAATGCAAAAGTCCTACCTCAAGTTTAAACAATGTGGGGATGGAGAAAGTCGTCGGTGGGTGAGTCCAATGATGTTGTCGCCTCCTCAAAGAATCAGTCGTTATGTGATATTCATTATGTGACAAAAATATTTGGTTATACAATATATGAGACGTGAATCTTAATGAATCTGATTGTTCGTTTTATTTTTTACAAATTTTATCTTGTTTTGTATTTTACCGTAGCGTTAGCACAGGCACACTACTAGTACTACGTAGTCCGGCCACACGAGCATGGCACAGCAACACACAACCTTCTACTACGTGCAACAATGGCAGGCTGCTCGTTCCTCTGCCTCTGCCTCCTCCTCGTCGCCGTTGTCGGGCACGCCGCGGCGGCAGCGGCAGCCACGTCGACGGACGTCGCTGCGGAGGCCCCGAGGCACGCGAGGGTCACCGGCTGCTGGAAGTCCGTCCTGGAGACGCCGCAGCCATGCGCGCGCGACGTCCTCGAGACGCTCGTCTTCGGCACCGTGCACCTCGGCAAGGACTGCTGCGAGGTGCTCGGCAGGGTCGGCGAGAAGTGCGTCGTCGACGTCTTCTCCAGCCTCCCGTTCGGCCCCAGCTACCTCCCCATCGTCCAGCGCATCTGCGGCTTGGTCTCCAGCATCGCCTAGTTGCTAGGCTTGCTTCTTTATAGTATCACAGAACTGAAGATTAAGTTTACCGCGAAAGATTTACATGCTTCATGAGCACCATTTTTTATTGATGAATGATGTTTTTTCTTAAAGAATAAATAGATTCTTCGATATATGAATCTTATGATAACTAGCAGAATTGTCCGCGTAATTATGCGGCTATATATTATGATACAGTTGTCTTTGTTATACAACTCTATCATCTATGATTGAAATATAATCTTATTTTTTATACAATTCGAATATACATATATAATTAATCTGCATTATTATAATTTAATCCTATCAAAATAAGTGGTAGAGATTCTTCTCTTTTTCTCAATTAATGTGAGAATTTCTAGAATTTTTTCTTTTTTAGGTTTATTGTGGGATTTTTTTGCCCTCAAAATGAATAATGTGTCTTGAATCTCACCAGTTGTTTTTATTTATATAGTCAAGAAAAATAAAAAATTATGCTAGTTATTTTAAAGTTATTCTAGTCTTATACATACAAAAAAATTGCAATTATTCATCTACTACTTGAATTTTGATTTATTTCATCGATGCAAATTCGAGCAACTATGTGGCTAGATATTATGATAGAATTATCTTTGATAACTCTACTTCTTATAATTAAAATATGATTATATTAGTTTTATAAATCTAATATCTATATATGATTAATTTACACCGTTATAATCTAGCCCATCAAAACAAATAGTGGAGATCATTCTCTTTTTTTGATTAATGTGAGAATTTCTAGAATATTTTTCCTTTTTTAGGATTATTGTGAGATTTTCTTATTCTCAAAACGAAGGAGATGCCTTAGATATCACCAGTTGTTTCATATCATATCATATCATTTTATTTATTTCATCAAGTACTTTGGACAAATTTGTATGTTTGACATCAAGAACTCTGAATATTGTTTTCCATTAAAAAAAACTCTAAACATTGTGGTGTTACTAATAGAATATGAGACTGAGAGGCACGCTGTTGCCACTTACCATAACGTTCTGAATCCTTGTTTATGATCTTGAGCAAGAACTCGTTTGCCACCAAATTAATGTCTCTGAATTGGTACTCAAGCTACGAAAAAGAGGCGATAGCTCGTGATCATGTCGTCGTTTGCAGTTGAGTTTCAACATGACTGCATGTCCGTATATTTGAGGTTCAGAAAGCTTAAGAGACTGCTTGACGATCTTCTGTGCAATGTCCGCGGCGCCGCTCCCCTTGGCCTGCCCGCTGTTGCTGCCGGCGGCGGCGGCGGCGACGCCCAACTTGGCGTGCGCAAAGTCGGGCATGAAGAAGACGGGCTCGTGGTCGTGGAAGAAGCTCCAGTCGGGGCCGAGCCTGGCCTGCATCTGCAAGAAGGGCGAGTCGAGCGGTGGCGGCGCGGACATGGGGTCGGGGCAGGCGACATGGGCACGAACTCCGGGCGTGCACGTTGAACTTGAACGGCGGCGTCACCTTGGTGGACTTGATGTCGGCGTGCGTTGATCGGCGAGGAGGTAGTCATTAAGAGCAACTCCAGCAGGCCCCTACTAGAGACCTCAAATTTGAGGAGCCTCAAATCCCCTTTCACCCTCATTCCTGGGGCCCTACGCTCTCATTCTTCCGTTTCTTCCCTGGTGAAATTTCCCACCCCGCCGCCCCGACTCCCGCCTCCTCCTTGCTCCTTCCCGCCTCCGCCCGTCCCCCTCCCTCCCACCCCGTCCCCGACTCCCGCCTCCTCCTTGCTCCTTCCCGCCGCCGCCTCCCCTCGCCCCCGACCCGCCTCCCCGCCGCTTCACCGCGCCGCTCCCGCCGCCCTCCCCTTCCCGGCGCCTCCACCCCTCCACCGCGACTCCGCCCCCTCCCCCCGCCCCTTCCCCTTCCCGGCGCCTCCACCGCCGCCTCGCCCCTTCCCTTCCCGGCGCCTCCACCTCCACCGCCACCTCCGCCCCTTCTCGGCGCCTCCACCCCTCCACCGCCCCTTTCCCGCCGTCCCGACTCACGGGACCGGGAGGAGGCTCGGGAGCGGGCGGCGCTGGGCTGCACTGCCGGCGGCGAGGGAGGCGAGCGGCCAGCGTGGAGGCCGAGCGGCGGTAGTCCAGCCGGAGGTGGCGTCAGCGCGACGCAGCGGCCGGGGCCGAGGCACGGTGTGCTTTCGGGCGGCGCGCGAGACACCGGCGACGGGCGAGCGGCGGCGGCGGCCTAAGCGCATGCGCGCGCGTGGCGAAGCCGAGCAGCACGCCAGGCGGCGGCGCGCGGCGTGCGGATGAGGAGGCGCGGTGGGAGGTGCCGGGTGTCTGCTGGAGTAGGCCCTACATGTCATTCTCAGTTGGAATGAATTTGAGGGCCCTGATTTGAAGGCTTCTGCTGGAGTTTAACTCAAAAAATAGGGCCCTCAAAAGTAGAGCCCTCAAATCAAAAGTAGGGGCTTTGATTTGAGGGCTCCTGCTGGAGTTGCTCTAACGAATCATCAATGGGCGTGAGGGATGGAGGAAGGCGTCTGATAAGGCGTGTTATCGACGGAAACGATTACATGGGATGCAAACGATTACATGCATTGCTGCCGGATGGCTTGCCATATGAGACAATGATTGTTGCGCCGTTAATTATCTGATAGACGTGTGAGATCTTTTTTATTAAGGATTATCATCTATTTTAAAATTAAGAAGAAATATATCTTTAAGTAATAATATCTGAAGGCTGCTATAATTTTATTTAATTAGGACCCACTTGATTAAAGGCTAGATATTTTTTATAAGAATTTATATCTTTTATCTTTTTTGTGACTCTAAAACGTTTGTCATCAATTTTTAGATATAAATAAAGGGTATTGATAAACATCATCCAGATGTTTTCTTTCTAACTATCATCCAGATTTATGACCGTTGAATTAGAGATCCAACGGTCATGAATTCTCTCCGCCCCTAAAAAAAACAATCTCCCTCTCAAAAAACTCTCCCCCTCTAAAAATAAGAGGCCGTTGGATCTCTAATCCAACGGTCCAAAATTTAGATGATTATTAGGAATAAAACATCCGGATGATACATATACACACCTATAAATAAATATGTTCTCTCGTATAAAGTCCAGTGCAAACGAAGGTCCCAGGTGATAGCCATCCACCTCTTGAGCAGTTGGTCTGGAATTGTTGGGCTTGGGTCGGGCTGGGCTGGGTTCAGGAATGGATCGAGATTGCCAGCGTGGCCGTCGGCCGAGCTAGGGTTGGATCAGGCGGTCAAGCTTGAGCTGAGCTTCGATTGGGCCGCATCGAAGAAAGAGTGCAAGCTGTACAGCCCCATTGGTTAAAACACATTTTCCTGTCAAAAAGATAATGGATTCAAACACATTTTAATTTTACCAACCAACTAAACAAAACTTGCAAGCAACACCCATTTATATCAGTTAAGTATGCTCTAAATTGACTGTTGTAAAAGACACCCACACGGCCACACCCCAGAACACCGCACACAGGGGCGTAGCTAGCCTCAGGCCCAGTCCACTGTAAGAAAAAAATATCAAGATATTCAGCTGGACCTCCGACGATCCGAGGCCCAGCTCTGCCTCTGACCACACACACCGTTTTTATGGATCTAGTGATCGGCCATGTGTTGCTACATCAAACAGACTAAAGGGTTGTTTGGATGTCACATCTTTCGAAATCCACATATTTTTAAAACCATATTTTTTTCAAGTTGCAAACATGAAATACTAGGTTTGTGAATACTAGAATTTCTTTGCAGTATTTACAAAAACCATGATGCGTTTGGCAAATGCAGTATTCAGTATAGTATGTTGTTCTTTAAAAGTAGCTGTTAGGCTAAGTACCGTTGTTCAGAAAATTTAAGCAACTTAGATGCACGCATGCATATGAAGCACCAAGGTGCATCGTTTCCGTAGCTAGTTTTTATACGGACCAGTGCACGCATAATTGGCCTAACTTTTCATACGTACTACTACAAAGCCAAAATTTAGTTACATTCTAAACTCAGTGGTGAAATGATCTAGGCTATTTGAGCTAGACCATAAAAATATTACATAGATTGGACTGAATTTACCCGGACTGTATACTAGATATTTTTTCACATATAGACTGAAGCCTACTCTGCCTGGGGTGTGGCTCCGCCTAACATGGATCAATTATCGGTACATGCACAGAACACATATGCGTCAACGCTAACCACGGCATTAGCGAGAGCGGCAATAGCGGCACAAGCTAGAAGCTACGATGGCATGTATGGAAGCCCTAGCGTCGCAGGCGCGGCGCAACCATCAAAGTGAAGACAGAAATTTCTGATGGATGATCAGAGAGCATGGCGAGGAAGATATATATCCCTTTTCTTTCATTACGTGGTTATGTGTTTTTCTCCATGGCTGTAGATAAGGGAGGAGCTCTCTCCGAGGAGAACAGGAAAGTAGGTGGAACAGAGGACTCACTTCGCTGCTTTTTTTGGTTTCTCCACTATTTAAAAGACGTTGATGGTGGTGATTCTTGGTGGTTCATCTACCTCTTTATCTTCTCTCATATTAGTTTTGCGTCAACAAATGTGCCCGCCACTTCTCGCTCAGCTGTACCCATTTCCGTAGGCCCACACCGCCAAACCCTTGCCCACGAACGTGGCTGCCTCCCCTCGCCCCATTTCCCTTGCATGGCCACCTCCCCTCACGCCGCGCCCAACCCCTGATGTCGCCTCCGCAGGCGACCAGCCCTAGGCCCTGCCACCTTCTCCTCTTCTTTCCGCGCCTCCTCCGATCCCCTTCTTCCTCTTCCGTTTGCCTCCACATCCACCACTAGGGCTCTCCTTCCTCTTCTCTCCCCACCTCCCCGATCCCCTTCCCCTTCTCTCTTGTGTCGGATCCACTGCCCGCGACGTCCCTACAGGGGCGGACCTACAGGGTATGCCGGGTGGGCCACGGCATACCCTGAGGTCCAGCCGAACTCAGTACCGGGTGGCGCCAGTCAATCCAGTCCTGACAATTCGCCTGCCGCACGCGCCACCTCCGCCTCGATCCTCAGCGCTTCCAGTCGTTCGCGACATGCGCCGCCCGTGGAAGCACCCCATCCCCACCGCCGCGCACCACGCGCGCCACGACCTCTGCCTCGCGAGGTCGGCGACCTCCTCCCGCGCCGCCGCGCGCGCCGCGGCCCGAGGTCTCGCCCCGTCCCTTTCCCACTTACGCTTCGATCGATCCGTCACGGAGCATATCGGCATAGGTAGCGACCGGGCTCACCAATTTGTTCATCGACGCCGTCTCGAGCCGTGATCATTCGTGCAATGTTTGGGTTGGGGTTTTCTGTTGATTTAGTGAGATTTAGTATTGGGTGGGTTTGGAGCCCTGTGATGTTCGGCGATGCAATTGGCTTGTCGCGTTGGTGTTTGGGTCAAGACATATGTATTGTTTTGGTGTTTTTCGCTAGGTGTAGATTGCTCAATAGATTGGACTCGACAATATCTTGTTGCGGTGATCGATGAGTGCACTTGTGATGATGGGCAAGTAATGGTGTTGCGATCGGGGATAGAATTGACTAGTGGAGGAGCGGATGGTAACGTTAGCCGTCTTGATTTGGCAATCAAAGGACCAGGATTGAATAGCTTGATCTGAACTGTTTTTAGTGTGTTCCTTAGCGCATTGAGTAGGATAAATGAAAAATGCATATATTTGTTGTGTGTTGCTAATGTGATTTCCATGCAGGACCTTGTAATGCGCCTCCAGATTCACAGGACGCAAGATCCTCCTCTCATATCTCCAGTGGAATTGATAATGATGTGAAGATATCGGTTTGGCTGAAAAGCTCGTGGCTTATGGTGAAAAACATCAGAGTTGGGTCAAAAAGCATCAGAATGGCAGAGGCTTATTTAGCATAATTAAATTTAAAAATAAAAAATATATGTTAGCCCATTACGTATAATACAAACAAATACGGGGAAAAAAAGAACCGGCAAAAAAGCTCAACAAAAAGCCAAAAGTTCAGAAAAAGACGAAACTTATAAATAGTGAAAAATAAGCCAGAAGCCGAAACCGAGTTGATCAGGGCCCATGGCCTCCCTTTGGCACTGAGCGGGCACAAGTGGTGCATGTTGAGGAGGTAAATCTCCAGGCCATCTATACATCTCCTTATCATCTCAACTTTCAGTTAACCTATTATTTTCAATCCTAGATGTGATATTAACTTGATAATTTGCCAATAAACAAAGATGTTTGCCATGCCATATTGAAGAGGCGCATAATGATCAGCTGCTTGCCTAGAAAATCTTTTTTTTCTTCATATGTAGGAAGCATGTGTAGATGAGTGTGTTCACCCCTCTTGACAATTCAGCTTCCTTCATTAGCCTTTGAAATTTAAAATTCCATATATTTACCAGCATTCCTTATTTGACTTAATCAGGAAGAGTTGACAACTTTAATATTTTGGCTATGTAGATTCAAGTTGAATATTTTGGCACATAAGCCTTTTCTCTAGTACTTGTATACCAAATTACGGTGCAAATTTTACAATTATTTACTAAATTGACAAATAGTTTTACCGAATTATATATAAAAATTTTAATACTACATACCTTTTGGTAAAATCCTAGGCCCACTGCTGCGTCCATAGCACCGAATCCGCCTTCCCTGATGTCGCTGCCCGTCGAGTCGTCATCCCCGAGGTCCACGCCGTCACCTTCCACCTCGCGGCCTCTAGGCTCGGGCTCATACTCATCGGCCGCAACTCAAACAAGCTCACTGCGGTGTCCTCCGAGATCAGGGTGAAGCACCCTAAGGCCGATGTCCACTCATTCATGCTTGACTTTGCCGACGAGGGGCTCACCACCGAGGTGGAGGGGGCTCAAGAAGGCCATTCGGGACCACGACGTGGCGAGCTTGTCAACAACGCAGGGGTCTCCTACTCGTACGCCCACTACTTCCATGAGGTGAACGAGGAGCTCATGCGGAGCCTGACCCGGGTCAACGTCGAGGGCGTCACGTAGTCACACAGGCCATGCTCCTAGGCATGGTGGAGAGGAAGCGCGACGCCATCATCAACATCGGCTCCGGCGCCGCCTCCGTGATCCGCTCTACTCACGTCTACGCCACCACCAAAGCGTGAGTTCTCGCCTCCTTGTTCTCCACTTTCGTGACCACCCCTCTGTACTACGCCGAGGACCCGGAGCACGTGGAGGCTATCCACGGCATCGAGCGCAGCGACGCGCTCCCGGGGTTGCGCCGGCAGGACGAGATCGCAGCCATCACGAGGGAGGGACCTAGCGCTACCACCGCCGCTCCCCTGGTGGACGCGGCTCAAGATGGGGCGCCCTGCCTACTAGCACAACTCGTTGGTGATCCGCGCGCTCCCCCTACTGCGTGTGGCACCCAAGGGCATGTCCAAGGTGCACAAGATGCTGTACGAGATGGCGCAAGGAAGTAGAATCAGATACAAATTTTCTAATCTAAAACATTAGTGATGATCCATTCTTGACATGTTGGTTCGTTCTGCAATGAAAGTAAAAGCTGCTGCAATTGTTGTATTCACCTTCTTAGGGAATGCTGCTAGGTGCTCTATACTACCACAAGATCAACACTTCATTAGACAAGTTCCCATCATGCAAATGCTATTAATTCACATCATGCATCCTCTGTCTGCAGGTTAATTGCTAAGTACAGGCCCCCAATGCTAGTTTTAGCAGTTGTGTTCCCACGTGACGGCTCTAATCCATCAAAGTGGCGTTCTTATGGCACAACACAGGTAAGTAACATGCATATCTATCAGATCCATCTAAGTTCTATAATCTTTATTCTTTTGCTCACTGTGGAGCAGGATCTGAAAACTTAATTTTGACAATTGTTGATTACTTCCAGGCGAGGCAATGTTTTGCTGTAAGAGGTGTCTACCCTTTGATGGGGAGTACTGACGAGGTATGTTCCAGTTCTTACTTGGCAATATCAGAGGCACCTTCAATTTTTTTTTTTTTTGCATTGCTAAACTTGTGATAGCTCAGGATGCAAATTTTGTTTGAAGTACTACAAGATGATTAAATAAGTGCTGTGTTGAACCCTCCTTATTACAGTATGGAACTTTTAAAATTCAAGCTGACTCTTAATATCTTTGAACTCTGTAACAGGCCAAAATTGGTGGGCTCACCAAGGAAGAGTAAGGGATAAAACTTGCACTAAACTATGGTCGGTCAGTCGGCATAGTAAAGCCTTTCGACAGGGTGATAATTTTTAAAAAGATTGGTGATTCTTCTGTTGTCAAGATCATCGAGTGTGGCAATTCTGAGAGATGAGACAACCACACCTTATTTTTCACTTTAACCAGAGATAACTAAAGAGTACAGCATGGAAGGCACCGACAATCCTTGTTTGAGTACTTCGTGGCAATAGCCGCGGAATTAACGGGGAAGAGGCTGCAGCCACAAGGGCAAGAGACGAGCAAAGATTAAAATGAGTATTTTGCCAATTCTTAGTGATTATAGGGTAATTACTATGAGTAATGGTTCCATACACTCAGATGATTATTAACCGTTCAATGAAACTCATCCAACGGTTATCATAGCTTTGACACCTCCAATGTGTATAAGTGGTGCATAGAAATGGTGTTAGCGAAATGGGTAAAAGAGTAATTTCGCATGGAAACTCACTGTCTTAACTGTTCGGCACGCGCACCACTTCCCTCCCTCCCTCGCGTGGAAACTGTGTCTTGGAACTGCCCCGCACGCGCACCACTTTCCTCCCTCCCTCACGCCAAGCACGAAAGCAGAGAGAGAGAGAGTTCCGGGGAGTCGGAGGCGAGGCGAGGCGATCTCCTCGACGACTTCGCCGTCGACGATGGTAGCGGCGACGAACACCTCGCCGGCGGAGGAGACGCGTCCGTCCCCTCCTCCCCCTGTGCGCCGGTGACGGCGAGTGGAGGATGGGATTTCCCCCCGTACCCCGGCGTCATGAAGACCACCTCGCCGCCGCCATCATCACAACCATCTCGCTGCCGCCATGAACAACCTCCACCGTAAGTCCCATCTTCCTCAAACCCGCTGCCCTCCTGATCTCCTCAAACCAACTAACCAGCGGGACTACGAGGCAGGAGGGGGAGAAAACCCAGACCGAAAGCCCCAGAGAGATCCGCCTCCCGCATTGCCTCGAAGTCGCTCGATTCGGCCGAATCCGAGCCGCCGCACCCGCGCTGCCCCGCCGGACGGCTCGATCTGGGCCGGATCGGCCGGCATATCGGCCCTGTGCATGCTCTAGGCCCAGTGGTGAGGCGTGGGGGACCGCGCACGGCGAGTATGAGGATTTCCATGCAGGTGAGGCAGTCGATCTGAGCTTTCCTTATCTTTTCGCCGTGGGGGAATGGCTCAATCCAAGCTCCGGGGCTCACTGTTTGGATCTTTAAAAGTGTCGTGTGTGTGTGTGTGTGTGTTTTGAATGTTTGGCGCTGGCGATACTGCGAGCCGGAGGCGATTTAGTTCTTGTTGAGCTCTAGGTTTTGCGCTTCTGGAGTTTAATTTGCCCCGTGCTTGGTGTGACGCAGCTATTTTTCTTTAGCACTTGGCTTGCTTTTCATTTCTGGCCTGGGCGGTCAAAATGCGATCTTTATTCTAATGATGTTGTTCTTGAGGATGTCAATTTGCATTTGGGAGCTCAAAGTTGTGATTTGTACACATTTCTCACGCTTGTCTTCTTTGGCGATAAAAACATTTCCAGCCAATCGGCGTGCTGAGGTGATAGATTGGCTCGGCGGGTTACTGCCAGTGTTCGATTTGCCATTGGATTCTTCAGACGAGGAGCTGCGGGAGTACCTCATCGACATCACGGCGCTGTGCTACATTGCGCACAGGCTCATGCCCGGTGTTCTGGAGGTGAGTTAACTGATCTCGGAAATGGTGGATATTTGCTGCATGTTATTCTTGCTGATATGGCTTTGTTGGTACTTGGTAGGGGATGTGGGGTGGTTGTGCATCGGACCAGAGTCAAATGTGAAGAAGTTCCTCTCCGTTATCGCGGAGATGGGGCTGCCGGGCTTCAGCGTGAAGGATCTCAAGGAGGTGAAGTTGGTCCTGTCATTTGAAGTAGTTGTTGCTATATACTAGAATTACGATGCTAGTATGCATTCCAACTAAATGCTGCTCTCCTCTCCTTGCCAAGGTGTACGTTAATATGGTCAGCATAGTTGGTGTTTAGTACTTAGTACCTTAATGGCGATATGGACTCTAGTAGACACATAATAGCAATAATGCGTCTATGTCTTTATGAAGATGGTTTATATGCACTTAATGTGATATGAAATGCCCCCTTAAGTTTGCTGATAGTTGGTTGGACAGCAGCAATAACCTGAGCCACTATTACCATTTGAAATATGTGAAACCTGAGTGGTCTTAGACAGTGGGATATAGATACTCTGATGTAGAATTTTACTGAACATAGGGAGCAAGTTTGCAGAAAGTATTCACTAAACTGTTCTTCATTTCTTAGATGCTTACTCTTAGCGTTTATGGATGGATGCATTCAGATATTTGTAAGAGGCAGAGACATGATAGTTCATGGCTTTGTTTTCATTTGTACATTTTTAGCTTGTTCCTTGCTACCAAAGCATGCACCATCAACTCTTCTCTCGTTTCGCAGAAGCTTTGCAGGTGGCTCGTGCAACTTCTCATGGCCCTTGACTATTTGCATGCAAATCACATTCTTCACCGTGATGTGAAGGTCAGTAATGTTGCTATGTTTGAATAGCACATCTACAACATGGAAATATGTTTGCTGAATTGCTCTTTTATCTGAAACGTTTCAGTGCTCCAATATTTTTCTTACTAAGGATCAAAGTATAAGACTTGCTACGTCACTTTTCATGTACAAGTGCATGCTTCATAATAAGTTAGATAATTTTGGGTGCACTGTAATTTCCATTCTAAACACATGCAGGTGACTTTGGGCTTGCAAAAATATTGACCCCTGATGATCTGGCATCCTCTGTTAGTACTTAAACATTTCATTTCTCTCGTACACATTCCATTATATTGGTATTAACAACTTTTATGCGCCTGATGAAGGTGGTAGGAACACCAAGTTATATGTGCCCAGAACTTCTTGCTGATATACCTTATGGTACCAAATCTGATATTTGGTCACTAGGTAATGCATCATTCAAATGTAAGAAACCATACGCGCTCACTTAGACATATGTTCCTTGGATCGTAATGCTTAAATCACTCTGTTTCAGGATGTTGTATATATGAAATGACTGCTCTCAGACCGGCATTTAAAGCTTTTGTAAGTTCTGAGCTTACTTTTATTAGCTTCTTATGTAGTCAATTATAAATTTGTGCAAGTTGATTGCTGAACTAATAAATGACTTCGTATATGCTTTACTTTTGCTGATTGTACTTAGTTCATGTTGGTCTTTTCTTTGTCTTACCTTACTGAATTTAATAGCTTTTCCCCAGCAATTGTCACTACTTACACAGATGTTTTGTGTTAGTCACTTGACTCATTCAAGTGCACATTTTACTCTCAATTTGAAAGATAAATTTAGACTGCTGATCTCACCTAATGGCAGGGCACCCTTCAATTGATTTGACAAATTATGATTTCATCATTTTTTATAGGATATGCAAGCTCTTATCAGTAAGATCACCAAGTCAATCGTATCACCATTGCCAACAAGATATTCCGGTGCATTGTGAGTTTCTGAGAGTTACACTTTTGTTGTCCACTTAATTTCGCTTGTAACTTGACTGGAGCATGTTTCTGAAAGCTTTATTCCTCATGCAGTAGGGGACTTAATAAGAGTATGCTACGAAAAGTCCAGATCATAGGCCAAGTGTAATTTCTCGATAACCCGTTATGTAGAATCAATTACTAGTTAAATATGTTTTCCTCCAATAAGAATCTTTGCATCATTGTTTTGTGCAGGCAGCTGAACTACTCAAGCATCCACATCTCCAACCTTATGTGCTGCAAGTCCATTTGAAATCTTCTCCTGCTCGCAATATACTTCCTGCCCATCAGTCTCCTAGTGACAAGGTACAGAAGCCTCTGGTCAACTATAACTCTAGTACTTCGACCATGATCATTAGCTCCACCAACTGCTGTTGAATTTTTAAAATTTGGACTGGGGCCTGTACGGTGTATTCGGCAGCTTTGAACCTTAAATAACAAGACTACAATAATTTGCGATAAGGATAGACCAAAGATATAACATCATCTTTTATTGGTAAAGCGTTCACAATACCTATAGCCCATGGAGACATAATTCTATTGAGATGGTATGTACTCTTAAAAGGTTGTGGCGTTGTGCACAATGGGACATGCAGCTGCTGATATATAGAAGTTGTGCATTTTTTTCAGATGCATATGCATCTGGACAACTGGCCCTTCTTTTGCCAATTTCCTTGTATCTTTTTTCTAGCTTGTTTAATGTGCATGTATGAAAAGTAAATCAAACAACAGTGGTGTATATCTGCTCTAGTTTGATGGAAAATAACAAGAAAATGTAATAGGATAAAGTTCATCCAACAACAAAGGTGAACTAAAAGTTAAGTAGAAACGAGGCCATGGCACTGTTACACATGTGCTCTAGGTTTATGGAAACTAACAAGGAAATATAGTAGGTAGAAGTTCATGCAATGACACAGCTGAACGGCTATGGCACTGAAACACTCATCATTTGGAATTATGCCACTTCATTAATTCTTGTATCTCCTTCTTGACTTCATCTGCTTCATTCAACTTGGAATGTATTAATTCCGAGGCTAATTTTTTTCTAAAGATGTGTATATTATCCTGTGGAACAATGGTAAAATATGACTTCAAATCTGAACCACTAACAAAAAAGAATTAGAGAGAGGAATGTGGGTAGTAATTACCATTGGGACAATGTTTGCCAAGCTTGTTCCATCCCAGTATTCCATGAACTTTAGTACAAATAATCCACATGACGAACTGTGTTATAAAACAACGATGAAACATGATTTGGTTGCAAAATGTATAAATATAGCACAACTCTGATAACTATTAGTACCTGTCATTTTGTTGTGGAATATCCATAACACGGATAGGCCATGATGTGAGAAGCAAGCTGCCCCATCTGGCAATGGCTGTTCCATTTGATATTGCCAAATCAACATATATTTGCACACCTTTGATCTATTTTACAACAAAAAACCAAAATATTTTGATGAATATATGTACATGCTACACGATAGAAAGATAGAAAAGTAGAGAGTATACTTACTGTATTTATTAGTACAGTGCGATTATCATACTTAGAAACAGTCATTGAATCCAAAACTTGTATCTCTTCCTTCTTGGTATTGATAACGACTAAATACCAATGCACTCTCATGTGATTCAATGGGAGAAATATCTGTAGAATTTGAAATATATTTAATATAATTAGAAAAAATGCTAAATGATTTAAAGAAACATCGCAAGTAATTGAAATATGTATACCGGGTCATGTTGTAGATATTTTTCCCCACGTTTCAAAGCTGAGTCAATTTTCCTACTGTTAGAACGAAGACCAAATTCACATGCGCTATTCAAGAGCTGACAGTCAATTGTGCTCTCAAAATATGGTTTGCAGCCATCCCTAGTCCTTGTAGATGGATACCGATGTTTTATCAATTGTATGTAGCCATCCATTATCTGCTATTTTGTAGTTGAAGTTGAGGCTTTGGCATTCTAGAAAGTAAATATTGTTGCACGAATAATTAGACTAATACTTACTTCATCACCCAACCATCTCTTCGTTTGAGGAGCTGAGTCTGGAAGGGTCAAACAGAGCATTGCTTCATGCTGGATGTGTATTGAATTCAATGTTGCCATTTTTTTCTCTTTGCAAGAATTTTTAATATAATCTATAGTAGTTTTCTCTAATAAAGATAGCATCCCACCTGCAAGAGTTAGTGAAAATCAAGGTATGTGTAGAAACCTACTTAATGATAATATCATTGCTACCTATACGGTAAGCTATTGGTTTACCTCCACATTTGTTTGTTACATTTCGTTTTTTGGGAGATGTCTTTCTTTTATTTGGGAGACCATAATATACATAGTGGTTTGAGGTCCCGTAAGTAGATGTTGGCATCCTCCCATTAGGACCCCGTATTCTTCTGGCAATAGGTGGGCTAGGGTAATTGATGTCCCCCATTAGTTCTTGTACATCATCTTCAGTTTCTTCATCATTCTCTATGTTGTCTTGTATCTTAGTGTCAACATCCGAGTTTGCGTTGATTTTACCATCCTACAAAAAATGCTAATGACTGGATAAGTATTGGCATTTAATGAAGTTCATGGAATATCATGTAAGAGTTAATATCTGAACCTCTTCTTCTAATTTGCTGCTTTCTGATTTTGCATTAGTATTCATGCTACTTTTCATTTCCTGCAAGCAAAAAGGTGTTATGTGCTCCAGAAATGTACAGTTACTGTTTGTTGAAAATAAGATATTACATTAGGTTAAATGATGTACCTTAATCTCTTGCAGTATCTGCATGTTGCCCCTCTCTAATTGCTCTACGCGTTTCACAAGCTTTTCAACAATGTCACAAAGCTGAAGACAAAACAGGTATGATATGATGTCACATTTCCAAGCTGTGGTGAATAAGAGAAGAAAAAAGGTATGCTATGTACTTTACTTCTGTTAAGAAAATGAGATACCTTCATAATATGGCCACCATAATTTTTACAACTCTCATTGCCCTGGTGCACATGTACTTCAACCTCATTATCATCTGATTGATCCAAATTGTAAAATTGAGGTTTCGATGTTCTATCCTCGTTATCTGGAGGTGGGAGCTCTTCAACAATCTATTGCAAACAAAGAGTTTTTTCAATTGGATGATTTCGTAGTTAATAACAATATGTAACCTTGAACTTACTGTCGATCTTCCATAACCCGTTTTGCCCTCAATGGCATCCCTTTGTCTGCATATTGCCAGGTTCCAATTCAATATCAAAGGGTATTTCCGTTTAGTGTACATATGTGCATCCTGATCCACCTGACAATGCTCCCAATACCAAACCTATAAATTGTCACAATAAACAATGAAGATTTACATATTGTTCATACATGACACTATTAACTTGAAAATGAAATTTTGATTTACCTGGAGCAATATTAGATTACCCTGCAAATGTTTTTGACCATTTTTGTATGCAGTCAGGCTATCGTGCAAGAACCATAAGGTCAAGCTGGCCCAATTTATTTTACTTATGTCTTCAACCTTGTTTAGGAGGCCCAGGTAGGCAGCACTTACATACCTATTGGTTGTGGGGCATAAAACATGCCCAATTAAAAGTAAAATGAATCTACGTATGAAATGATCATCTGCAAATTTGCTACCCAAAATGGCTTCTTCCAAACTTTCTAGTGAAATGCTAGCTTTGCCGTCCCCTGCATAGAGCTTAAACATAGCATATTCTACGTTGTCTGGGATGCATGTTATTTCCTCTCCTTTGTCCGGTAGGTCCATGATACATTTGACATCCCACATAGTGATGGAGAGTTTCTTCCCATTGATATGCACAGTTTTATTTGTAGTATCGTACTGATCTGCTATCCACATGCAAAGCTTGCGGTGGATATTCATATGCTGCATGCATAAGAGGCCAGCAAATCCAAGATTCTCGATGAATAGCTTTTGTGCAATGCTGATTCTCTATGCTATGTCAACGAATTTCCTCGCTGAGCATACTATATTCAAATCTCTACTCCGCATGCCTGGCGTCTGTCATAAATTGAAAAAGAGAGATCAGTACATAAATTGAAAATAGTGCATGAAAAAGGTATTAACACAATTGAAAATACTCTAAATAAGTATATGATGTAAAATTAAATTGAAAACTAAAAAAATTCTGATACAGATATGTATTGTTCAATAGATCACCCCAATATCCAAGATTAGACTTGCAAGTGGTCATTGCACAAATTATCTGTTTTTATAAGACCAGATGCTGCTTTCTTCAGTACACATACTGATATCAGCTTTTATAGGACCAGATAGTGTTTCCTTCTATGCACATACTCTATCTGCTTTTATAGGACCAGATAGTGCCAGAAGCAATAACTTCTAGGCACGACAACCATAATTGTATTTGGTGCTGATTGCAACTTTGCAAGGTTCTATGTGATTACATCATTACATTGTGAGTTACTTCTACATATGCTAGGTCTGATTCAATGTTTTCTGACCATGTGGTACGTTATGTGAGTTAACAGCATTTGGTACGTTATGTAATAATAGATCCCGCCATGTGCCTTTTCGCTATAGTCATATCTACTTCCAGTTTCGCTTTTTTCAACTTGGTCTGTTGAGTTGGAAAATATTGATAACTTGTTTACATACAAATTCCAATCCTTCAGAGTGATCAGGATACTGTGGAGGTGAAAAATGAACCTTCTGTGCAGCTAACTGGAGTCTGTCGACGTGAGTCTGTCGAGGTGAGGGAATTTGGAGTTCCAGATATAGTGAAATCAATGGCCTGGTGTGGTGAAAACATATGTTATGGGATTAGAAGGGACTATATGATCATAAATAGCACGACTGGGGCATTAACTGGAGTGTTTTCTTCTGGGAAGATTGCTCCTCCTTTGACTATATGATACTGTTTCTAGTTCCTAGTTGATTTGCTATTGCATGATATTGTTTGGTTCAAAGATGAAATGTCACAGCTGTTGTGGGAGGGTACTTATTCTCATTTTCTAAGTTGAGGATAAGAGAATCTTGTCTTATGTTGTGAAATACTGGAAATGTTTCTGCCACAATCGATGAGAAATCCTTTAGCTGACATGCACTGATATAAAACTGGCACAAATCTCTGCTTTGATTTTTCATCTGGGATGTGACTCAAGAGTAGTTCATTGTCTATATCTGCTTGATTGTTTCAACATGTTGGACAAATCTCTATTGTGTTGGATCTACACTAACTGTGGATTGCGTCTCTTTAATGGATGTATTGTGTTTCAATATATCTGTTGTCGACACTCATTTTCATGAGGAAATGAACAATGAAAACCACCTAAATAGCACAGCCAAATTACTAGTGATCATGAAATGTTTAGGTACCTTCATTGTAGACGTCGGCATGTCTTGTGTTCACCCTCCGCCGACTGGAAAAAATTTGTTCACCCTCCGCCGACTGGAAAAAATTGCAAAGAATGCGCCTGATATATCCAGCAAAGGACGTAGATGGGCCTAACAACTTCCGATTTCCGATTTTGCTGTTGAGTTGTTGACACGATTTTGAAGTTGTGGCTAACAACGTAATATCAGCGGTAACTAACATTCAAAAGCTGCGGTAACTCATTCAAAATCTACCGATTGAAAAATCTGATTCCTCTCTATATCCACAGTTATCATACCATCACAAAAAATACTGCTATTAAAAGTAGGTGGGAGTATTCTATGTATATTTAAAAATATATAGCTTCATTTCATGATTTTTTTTATTCACAATATGGCAGCAAATTGCAATGGCGTATCAGCGGTGTAGGTGGGAGTCCAGTGTCAAATTTCCAGCTCATTCAGAGAACGGTTGTTCGCCGTATAGGTTGATTTAACCAAACGGCGTACATACTGCCTTCTACAATTTCTTATGTGCAGTACGAAATGAACTATGACGGCGAATTGCAATGGCGTGTCAACGATGTAGGTGGGAGTCCAGCGTGGAATTTTGAACTCATTCGGAAAACGACTGCTTGCTTGCGCACGCTCACATAGCCAAATGACATGCGTACTGCATTCCACGATTTTTTATTCACAGTACAGAATGAACTTCGATGGCGAACTGCAATTGCATGTCAGTTGTGCAAGTGGGAGTCTACCGTGAAATTTTGAGCTCATTTAAAGAATGACCGCTGCTCGACCGCCTTCCCCGATCGACCAAAGAACATCAATTAAATTTCTAAATCTCTCAAATTGTAATAGTACATCATAAACCAGAATATTCTCACATCATAAATTTCTAAATCTCTCAAATTGTAATAGATATATTTTAAAGCAAAGTTTACACTGCTACGTGGATTTATTCATCTAAGACATTAATTCATGCCCTCTACGATTTCTCATGTATAGTACGAAATGAACTTTGGCGGCGAATTCCAATGGTACGTCAGCGATACAGGTGGGAGTCAAACGTGAAATTTTCAGCTCATTCGGAGAACGATTGATCACTAATGTAGGTTCACATAGCTAAACAGCGTATGCACTGCCTTCCATAATTTCTCATGCGCAATATAGAATGAACTGCAGCGACGAATTCTAATAGCACGTTAGCAATACATGTAGAAAACCTACGTACAATGTATAGCTCATTCGAAGTAAGGCTGTACTTATTTGGGTTAAAAATAGGAAAAATATGTTAGCTCAGTACCGTCCATTCATCACGTTATGTAAGCAATACCACCATACGAAATCGGTCAGGATGTTATTTGAATCAGATTGCAAAGTTTGGAGAGACACTTATTTGATTTCATAGTTTAAGAGTGTTAGATATATATTTTTCGTGGATTTATCCGTACGTACTGCATTCTACGATTTATCATGTGCAGTACGGAATGAACTTTGGCGGGGAATTCCAATAGCATGTCTACGGTACAGATTGGAGTCTAACATGAAATTTTGAGCTCATTTGGAAAACGACTGGTAGCTTGCGCATGCTCATATAGCCAAATGACGTATGTACTGCATTACACGATTTATTATTCACAGTACAGAATGAACTTCGATGGCGAATTGTAATTGCATGTTAGCGGTGCAAGTAAGATTCTAACGTGAAATTTTGAGCTCATTTAAAGAACTACTGCTCGCTTGTATAGGTTGATACAGGTAGACGGTGTGCGCACTAGGTTAATATAGCCAAATTGCATTCTACGATTTCTCATGTGCAGTACGGAATGAACTTTGGCGGGGAATTCCAATAGCATGTCTACGGTACAGATTGGAGTCTAACATGAAATTTTGAGCTCATTCGGAAAACGACTGGTAGCTTGCGCATGCTCATATAGCCAAATGACGTATGTACTGCATTACACGATTTATTATTCACAGTACAGAATGAACTTCGATGGCGAATTGTAATTGCATGTTAGCGGTGCAAGTAATATTCTAACGTGAAATTTTGAGCTCATTTAAAGAACTACTGCTCGCTTGTATAGGTTGATACAGGTAGACGGTGTGCGCACTAGGTTAATATAGCCAAATGGCATTCTACGATTTCTCATGTGCAGTACGAAATGAACTTTGACGGCGAATTCCAATGGCACATCAATGGTGCAAGTGGGAGTCTAATATGAAATTTTGAGATCATTCGAAAACGATTGGTCGCTTGCGCACGCTCACATAACCAAATGACGTACATACTCCATTCCACGATTTATTATTCACAGTACAGAATGAACTTCGATGGCGAATTGTAATTGCATGATAGCAGTGTAAGTGGGAGTGTAACTTAAAATTTTGAGCTCATTTAAATAACAACGGCTTGCTTGTACGAATCCAACGAAAATGTTGCTTCTTACTCCCTGTGAAATCCTAACTTCCCCTCATGTCCCGTTTTTTCGCTTCTTATAACTTCCCCCTCTTGTCCATTTCGCTTCTCATGACTTCCCACTTCTCTCCCATTTCGCAACTTCTCAAAACTTCCCCCTTCTGGCTGCAGGAGACGAGAAGAAGGCAGGGCTGCTGCGGCAGCTCGTCCCCGGCGAGGCGCCGGACGGCCGGAGCGGCTGCAGCTGTTCGAGGCCGACCTTTACGACGCCGCCACGGCGCAACCTTCGCGCCGGCCATCGCCACGCAGTTCCAGCACGACTCTGGCCGACGGCGACTGGTGCTACCGTTTGGGTTATTGATGCTTTGGCTCCTTCATCCTTTGCTCTGGCCGCCGATGTCAAGCATCATCTGTACCTCCAGTCTCCTCCCCCCTCTTCCTTCAAATATTTTTTTCCTGACCTCCGCCCTTCTGTGTGTTTATGCTTCTCTGTTTTGCTCTTGTGGCAGTAGCAGCAGCAAGTAGTATTAGACTATTAGTAGTAGAAAGCAGCAAGTACTTAGTTGGTGGCATGGAGAATCGACTCAACTTTACATTGCCCGAATCAAATTAACAATATGTGAAATGTAAGGGAAGTGACCCCAAATACCAGTTAAGGCAACAAAAAATTTTGGTAGGATTTCAGGGAAGGATGATTGATAAATTTGTTTGAAACACGCTCTTTATTATTGTAGAGATTTAATGCTCAGGCATTCATTCCACTTGTGAATGCCTATAGGGGTGACAAGTATAGCAACTCATGCTTGTAATAGTATAGCTGTAAATGAGCTGTATCATTAAATGGCATTCCAATAGATTGTGATATATCTTTATGAATAAGCTGACTTCTGATATTTAACTTGCAGGGGAGGCATCTTTGAAAGAGGGAGTAGGAGGGGAAAACCGTGACCAACAAACTGGGGTTCCCACTTCACCATCTTCTTTTGATTAGATGTGAAGATTCCATGATGAGAGATTTTTTTTCTTTTTTGGTTCTATAAACTTCGAATAATTGTTTTGTTCAAGTGCTTACCTCACCAAAGTACATGTTCCTGGTAATCGCATGCCTTTTGGAGACGCAACCACCAAAGTATCGATTTGCAGACAGTGATATCAAAGTTGCAAAGCGTACAAAGGTTCAAGGAAAGCATTTCAATGATTTTTAGCCTTTTCGAAGCCGTTTATCAATATTGAGTTCGTTCGCACAAGCACTTATCTAAGAGTAAAAACCATTAATCGCAGTCATAAGTCACAGTAAAAAAGAACAAGCCATTTGACTACACAAACATGACAAAAGTGAAGGCATCTAGTACCGGCCACAATAGTATGTCACTGTTACGAGAGATGCTAAACCCAAATACAGTATCAGGAAAGTCTTGTGGGGTGGCAGGTCTGGGTGAAACTCTTCTCAAAGTTACCTTGCGTGGAATATGAAACAATATTTTGGGACCTAGGATTTATTTATAGAAACACTGGAACCTAGGGTTTATGGAAATAACGTCGACAAAACAGGGGGTTGGAGAACCATAATTTGATCATACATAGCTGAACCTGTTCAGCCAATTCCGGAACAGAACTGCTGAATGTTTGCGGACTACTGATTGCTTGAGTATATAAAGGTACATCTAACTTGGTAAGTTGAGTACAACCTGATCCTGGAAAATTTTACAAATTACATCTCAAGTACTGAACTGCGACATGTGAGAGGAACAGAACATGTGTCTAAATACATGCACTTTTTGGTTCATGTATCACGGGTCTCACAATCCTGATTGAGTGAAGTGAAACTTGTCCATGTGGTTAGCCCTAGACTGTCATTTTGTAGAGGTGGCACCTTCTCCAGATAAAGAATCAGAATCAAGCTGGGCATAATAGGTAGAAGTTGCTGAGTCCATTAGGATTTTCCTGAGATGCTTGTCTTTGAGATGTTCCTGCAAACAATAAAAATGTGGAACGATTGGCCAATAAGCAAAAACAAGCAGCATAAAAGGAATAGAATACATACTTAGATGCCTGTGAAATGCAAAATAATGTGATAAGACTTAAAGAGGAATTGCTTATGTTAAACTGAAGAAAGCCTGGTTCACGTTTATGTTTTAACACAGAATTTTTTACGAATACCATCATACGACCATCGCTTTTATCAGAATTAAGATAACTTTGTCAAACTCAATTCCTGATCACAGTTATTCTGGCAAGGACAAACAGCATACACAATTGAATAGACAAATAACGCAGATATAGGCCGACTTTCGACACAGTGAGAAATCCTGTCTCAAAGCAGTTTTGGGTAAACAGCAGTGACGGCTTGAGTACAGTCAGGGCAACAAAACCTAGATACAGAAACATGTACATAAAAGAGGGATGAACAATACAAAGCAGTTGTTAACTACCCTGCAACAAAAAAGTATATATCAAATGTATATCTAGCATAATATGAAATAACTTTGGTCAATATACAGAGATTTAGAGGTATCAGATATGGAATTCAATAATATTATAATCCTAATAAGTACCTACTATTATCCATGTACAATATAATGTCCAAGAATCTAGCTACATATACTCCTTTGTGTAGCTGTATATACTCCCAGTCCTCTGAGACAAAGCTATAAATTCAAGTTGCTCTGTGCCAGAATCTGCAAGGATACTATTACCCTGCAGAGACAATAAGGCATTAATTCATCATGTGAAACATGTTAAAAGAGAACTTTTTTCAGTGGCAGGCCATACTGTAAAAAGAGAATTCTGCAACCGACGAATGTGCATTTAAATAGTAAAATTTAATGAAATACATGTCTGTCATAAATTGAGCCAAAGACAACATTAACAACTAAATGTCTGTCAAAAATTGAGCAAAAAACAACATTAACAAGTAAAAGTTGCTGCGTAGGATCAACAAGATCATATATCACTTCAGCTGCTACGTGCATCCCATCTTGTCTCTCAATTGTCCCTGCGTGTGATGACAATACAAGATTACTACTACCTTTCACTACCATATTGTTCATATAACAAACACAAACACAGTATAAACTGGGTAAACATGTACTTGCCTTTGAAGAAGTGGGCATGTGCGTCGTGTGTGATTTGGTTTCCCACAATACCCACAATGAATTGATGTCTTCTCGGTGAAATTCTTGTATCTCTTCTTGCTGAGCACCTCTTGGATTAACACAAACAGGATCATGAACTATTTCTACCGAGGATGGATACAATTTGAACCTTGCGCAATTGTAGGACCATATTGCATTGCCTCTTTGAAGCTATTACTATCATCATTATCATCTATAATGTGCTGTAAATAATTTAACACCTCCACCAACATTTCTTCATTCCTTGACGCTATTAAGAAGGCCTCCTTTCCCTTATTGCAGAGCTCACGATAACGATCCATTTGGTCAGACCAGTCGTGCATTCCGCCTCTTCTATCTGAAGGAAATGCAACCTTAGCACCCATTGTCCACCTCCGCAATACACAACACTGAGGAATGCCGTTTACTCCTATATGTTTCAAAACAACAAAAATATGTTCACATGGGATGGATTCACATTCCATTTTATGACAGAGCATGTAATGCTACTCACACAATTCCCTTCAAAATTGCAGTCCACATAAACTCCATTGTGTACGCTCTCTTTTAGCACAACAAAGAACTTTACATACTCACCTAAATATATGATATCTCCAATGGACCATCTCTTTGTGTTCTCAATCTGTATCCTCACTACCTTAAAAATATTAGGCGTGTACAGAACTCGATGCACTTTTTCAAGTTGCTCAAGATCTAATTTAGTGAATGGAATAGATTGTGAAGCCACGAATCTAGTTCACCTCATTCCAGCGCATTCGTGATGCATAATGCTCATAGTGGTCCACCAAATCATAAAGGGTCATTTTGCGATCTAGGTGCCTATGAAGCCTTGAGTTGAGACTCTCACTACGCTGATTACTTTTCATACCCAAATAATACTTTCCTTGCAAATATGCCGCTGACCACATCTTTCTCAACTCATACATCTTGCACATCCATTTGTTCTCATCAGAAATTTCGTGCCTTTGCTTAAAAAGATTCCAATTTTTCTCAAAGTTTTCAACACTCATTGGAGCATATATAAAAGCTCTAAACTCAGAAAGCATGGGTTGGCGGAGGTGGCGAATCATATTTTGCTCGATATGCCAAGTGCATAAACGGTGTTCGGACCGGGCATCATCGTTTTATTGCTTGCCGCATTGCGAATCGCCATCCGTTATCAATGATCGTGGTTCTTTCGGTACATAGCTTTCAAAAATGCGTGAAGCAACCACTCATAAGAACCAGTTGATTCATCGATACAACACCACACCAAAACAATCGTTCGATGATGGTTAACACCAATGAATGGAACAAATGGCGATTATACCGATTCACACGATATGTACTATCAAACACTACAACGTCACCAAAAACATCATAATCAATGCGCGATTGCGATCTCGACGAGAATAAATTTCTTAAGTGACCCAAGTCATCCGTGTTATCTCGATAAAAGAACTCGTAATCCTTTTCCGTCGTGCTCTCATATGACCGATCACGTTTCAAAGATCATACCCTATAATGGTTCTTTTCTTGTATCTTTTGAAGAAGTTGTACAAATCAGTGGTATAAACCCAACCTTTTCATAGCCACCATGTTGTTTCTCCATAACTTCCATTATTTGATATTTACGAATGCCACCGACCTGAAATTCAATAGCATCCGCTTCAGGCATCATCGAGCCCTCGATGTGATCGTAGAAATGCAACTTCACTGCACCTCGCTAGCGAGTGCTTGTGTTCATCCTTGAAATTTTCACAAACCACCGACCGGTTTCCTCATTAAGCTCTATCTCAAACTCGCTTCACATCCACAACGCGTAAGTGGTCTTGGCTCTTCGTCTATTAGGTAAGTCAAAGAATTGTATTCTTCGATAACCTTCTCTAGAGCAAGAATACCGCCTCTGCACTATCCTTCCATGGTTGGATCACGTTTCACAATATCTTTTCGACACTAAAGCCTTTCCCCTCTGCATAACTATTATAGAATCTAAAACCTTCCTCCTCGCTACCAAACTCCTTTAGTACAATTAAATTATACTCTTCCAAATCCTCAATGGTGACCTTGGTGGGTTTGTTACCTTCCATAATATAATCCTGCAATTTACACATCTGTACATTAGGCACAAATGACCTTGGACTACTTTGAACAATAAGGAAAGGAAATGTTGTTCTTGCACATCGCGTATGCTGAGTGCTACAGCTTTGTATAACTGAAAAGTATACAACTTATTATATCATACAAGAGTAATCAACAACGGCTCATATGCTGCATTCATCTAAAATCATAGCTTCATACATAGCATCGTAGGGTCTTGCTTTAGTATTAGCAGTATATGAGATGCCAATGATTTATAGCTACTGCTATGAACTTTTGACTAATTGTAGCTGCATAGTGTTAGAGCTTCTGAAACTATCAACTCTACTTTATTTCCTCATGATATATATTTAACTGCATCCTTAATTATATGCAAAAGCAGGTTGGCTAAACAAATACTAATTGTAATGTTTTGAATAATACTTGCACAGCGACATGAGTTGAGACAGATCAGTTCAAAACAAAGGAAAAACCCTCAAGGATAAGACCATCTCTGTGTGTGTTTGGCATTTCGTGGGTTTTTTCTGCTTGGAAAATAAAAAGTAGATGCTCCAATTCTACTATTATGTTGACTTATTGGACATAATGACACACTGTCACCTACGTTTAGAATTCCTACAACCCAATGTGACCACCCATATTAGCCAGGGCACCCTCGAGCATGAATAGAGTAGTAAACTAAAAAAATGATTAGTAACATAGGAGAAGAAAAAGGAAACAAGAGATAATTACATTGCAGCCGAAAGGTGATTCCATGAGCACTACTTCTAATTCAGCCATGTGAGGGGATTCTAAGTTTATCTATACCCAATTGCTAACACAACAGGGCAGAAGTGCAGAACTTGACACCCTGCCCGGCTTCAACTCAAAATCAATTCAAGATGGGAGGGGAAGGGTTTATATAGGCCTAGGATTACACGTACATGTTTACATAAGGAAAAGAATCGGCGGAGGAGCTGGAATTGAACTAAAGTTCTAAGTTTGTTCTAAACTGAATCTGAAGAATACATCATCTTGGTACAAAAAAGTAATACTGAATTAGTAATGAATGTTGGTAGACGAACTCACGATGAGTAGCGTGCTCACCTAAAGGGGACCAAATCATCGAGATTATCTGCCGCCGTGCTCACCCGGATGGGAGGCCGATGAGGAGCCGCCTATGCTCGTTGATATTACGGCCGTGGTCGGGATGAGCGACAAGCGGCAGTGCGCGACGGGGCCAAATCACGGGATTACCGCGCGTGGTCACTCGGACGATTGCGAGAAATAAGCGGTAGGAAGAGGAAAGGAGAGGGAGAGGAGGGGGAACGTGACGGCAGTGCAGCTGCGCAACGCACGCGGCACCGCCTTGCCGCGATGCACGCCGCCCGCCGCAGGCCTCAGCCGACCACGCCGCCCGACGTGCACCGGCCCGATGCGCCACTCAAGTGGCGCGCAGAAGATCGCCGCACCGCAGCGCTACGGCTGGGATGAGGACTCGGTCTCGCCTGTCGGCGCCACCGCCTTCAGCCCTAGCGGCGGGTGGTTGGGGCAAGGCTACGGTGAGTCGAGATTTGGAAGGAGGCCATCGGCGATTCCGCGAGTGAACCGTTCAGACTTCAGTTAAACATGTAAAGCTGAAAATACAATTTTACCCCTATCAATTGAACGGCCAGATATGGTGGAGGTGTTAGCACCTCCAACACCTCCGTATGGACTGAACCAAAACTCAATTACTATTCCCCAAAATTGAGTACTTTTGCCAATTCTCAGTGATTACAGGGTAATTACTATTCCCCAAAATTTCAATCAATAAAGTTATCAACACTTCCATTCCCCAATTTGATCTCCTTGGCATCTACGCTCTAATGATGTATAGATTAGCAATTGGAAGAACAGAAAACTACCATGTTAGAACCAAATTGAAGAATTTGGGAGATTTTAAGAAAAGAAGTAGAGGATCGGCCAAATTAAATTTTGAATCTATAAATTTAATATGATTCCATTAGCATCTAGGCATGTAATAATTTATAGAATAGCAATTAGGTGGACAGAAAAATACTGGATTAGATCAAATTGAAGAATTGGGAAAATCTGGAAAAAAACAAAGGAACTGAGATAACTGGAGAAGACACCCAAGAGACAAAATTGTTTAGCACTAAACTCCCTGGTCTGGTGATTATGAAGGATAGGAAATAAAAATATTGTAGCCTATGAGTTGGCTCGGGCTGCTAGAATATCAGGGCAATGTGTCATGAGATTAGCAGATCCCCTTGAAGTCATAGAGTTTTTCTATGTAATAATTTTAACGAACTTGGGTGATAAATAATTAAAATCTCTAGTTATTCGAAAAAAACAAAATCTACACAAGAGCCAACCTTAAACCAAATCTTAGTGCATGTTGGCTACTGTTAGGTAATATCTCTCTCTCTCTCTCTCGCTCGCTCGCTCTTCTTTTTTTGTAATATCATCTCACAAGTAACTGTGATATCCACTTTAGTTAATTTCTACACAAGGACAACCATAGGTTTGCATCAATCCAGGAGAACTAACTCATTGAGGTACTTGCTTTTATAGTTTGTGTTTCCATTGCAACACACGTACATAGGACTAGTAGAAAAAAAAGGTTGGAAGTGGATTTTTTTAATACTAAAAAACATGCTACTGGAAATACTATGGTTTATAAAACTATGGTTTCTGTTATATCCGAACACCCTAAAGGATTTAATATTATAGTTGTTATGGCACAACTATGGGTACTTTGTAACCTTCTCCATGAAGAATATGGACTAGGTACAGACCCCCGCATGAGTGAGAGAGTCGGAGCGTAGAAAATGAGTGAGCTTCATCCTCCCTCATACCACCAGGGGCGTTATACACACACATATACATATACTAGTAAAGTGCCCGTGCGTTGCAACGGAGTACCAAATAAAAGTGATACATACTATCAAACACGATCTCAAACTGAATAATAAACATCAATTTTATCTTACGTCATCATGTATCAAGCAAAACATACATGTTCATACTCGTAAATAAATAAGCATCATATTAATGCAGCATGATAAAACAAGCACCACATACAATAATATGTACAAAAATAGTAGTAAACAATATTGTTTTCGTAGTATACTTAATACATAAATAATCATCGAGACTGTCTTAGAGAATCACAAAGCAATTGATAAATAAGACATCATGCAATAAACATAAACATTAACTAAAATTTTAAAATGAAACCGATGCACCATCCTTTTGAAACCTTATCTTCATCTCTAGCTTGTCAAGCAAAGAGAAAGCAAACACACTCTGCAAAATGAAAAACAAATAGTTAAACATCATAAATCCATTGTATATTACATATAAAAGATACGAAAAGATTTAGTGAATTGTTTACGTTATTTAATATCCAAACCAGATTAGACATATAACAAAGTGCAACTCCTCATCACCAAACAAATGCTCCAACACAACATTTTAACTATAGACGGCCAACCTATTCAACCAATCTTAGCTCACTGGAACTCAAAAGACCTCAATTCAAAAGTAACGTCTGTAAATTCAATAGTAAACATCTAGACCGACCAAATAATATAAATTGGTAGGTCCAATAAAGCCAAAACTAAACTAAACAACCTAAGTGCACAGTCCCGCGCAAAGGAACCCACAGCCATGGACTTCACCATAATCAGTGTAGAGCGGGCATTATTATTGAAAATTTCTTCATTTGAACAATAGCATCGTGCCACACATGCAAAATGGTAATCTCTGATTTAATAGAACAATATAGCAAGCAAACAAGCTGCCACAGGATGCAAAACATTGTTGCTTCCATGCCCAGGCATCATAGCCTTTCATATTCTCTCGCTACATGAAGCTACCAAACCGGTATAAGGTTACCACTTTTCTTATGTTTCATTTATGTCAAAACAATCATTACAATTTACAAGAGAATCATAAATTTGTATCTGAACACTTGAGAGCTCCACTTTTCATTTGGATCTGTTTCTCCATGAAGCTAGAGTGACGATTAGACAACATATGTACAATATAGATAATGCAGCATTTGTATCTATTGCCCTTGATGAGAAGAAATTTACCTATATATTGCATTCAATTCCAAGCCTATGAAGTGCGGCATTACATATTATCTGAGTCATTCCAGATAACAACTGCCCCTCATGCTTATTACGAAATTTCAAGAAAAGATGGCAACTCACTGCATATTTCAGTACAGAGTCCCCTAAAAATTCTAAACGCTCCATAGAGAAGTCCTCAGAGCATCTAAGTATGGTAATAGCTTCTAGAATCTGAAGAACTTATTGATTATTTCATTTCAAGGAAATAATAGGTGTATGTATTGAAGTGACCAAACATATTAACCTAAATTCATCGTGGACCTTCACATACAAAAACAAAGAACTATGTGGGTGTAATATATCACTGATTATGCACCTAGAGACCAAGGAAATCTAATCAAGAAACAATGATTATCGATGAAAACATACTTTCAGTATGAGCATGAAAGGAAATAGACACCAAAGCTTACCTCACACGCAAACAAAGATTAGGAGTTCTCCAATAGAACATGTGCTCTTGTCAACATTTGTTTGCATACGCTAACAATTTATAATTACGAACAAAGAAAAAAAGAAATTGATGCTATGCTGCCACAAGAGTACATCATTATTGTAATTTTTCTTCTCTACACACGTCTTCAGTAATCAAACGATGTGCAACTTGCATAAATGTATCGAGTGATAAAGCTTTTGATGATATGTACGCTTCATCAGATCTACCACGCTTTGAGAAACAAAGTATACATATATTTTATTCTCACAACATAACATTCTGTTGAATCCACATGTATTAGTTTTTCTCTTACAAGGATTATCTCAAAATCTAAAAGGAGCAACACAAAGATAAATCCAATAGAATTTGAAACCGAGACATTCCAAAAGGAATCCAAACTGCATGCACCAAAAAAGTAAAATAAATATGTTTAGGAATTTTCATATGTGCATACATGGCAACCACATCTACTATAGCATTATATGAAATTTCAATTCTGCACATATGGATATGTCAATAGTAATCTGATTTCTCAAAGACTGAATAGTGAATGCTTTTATCAAACAAAGTGAGATATTCCTACTTTGTGCCTTCACAACTTAAATCCAAGGTAAAATTAGGTCCTAACAAAGCACTTTATAGGAAAAGAGAATAGAGCAAAAATTGGGAATGGCATGTGGTTACTAAAATAAATAATCGAAAGATAAAATGCCCATCCGACAACATATACTATATCTTAAACCACATATCCTTGTATGAGAAAAACTAACCTTTTCCTCTGTTTAAGTAAAGGTCATGAAAGCAGAGAGAAAGCACAATACTTGGTTATAGTCTATCATTCTAATTTAAGGCCATATTCACCGAAAGAAAGAAAGCAATGTAGGCTCGTGTCATCGACTTATGCGAAGCATGGCTATCTGTCCGAATGGTAACTTAATGAATAAGTAAAGTTCTTTATACACAGTAATGCTTTTATACATAGAACCTTTTCATTATGGTAATAGGCCATCTTTGCAAGTGAAAGAGAAATTTGTTATAACACCAACAAAAGGCTATGATGTTTGTTGAGCCAGTAAATTAAAATAAAGTTCATGCATCGCCTAACCTCTCGTGAAAGATTGAAGCACAAAGCTCACCGTATGTCCGATGCCTGAGAGGAAACATGGTAATAATCACAATTTGGTAATCAACGAAAAACCTTTTATGGTGGCTACAATTTTTTAATTAGAAGCACCAATCATCTAGAGGAGGATCATCTAAATCTGCACCTCAAGGTCCTCGAACATCCTCCCATCCTAAAAACAGGGAACAAAGAATCCAACTCGAAATCGAAAGGAAATCGGAGTTTGTCATATCGGATAAGCAATGCAATAATACATGTTGCCTTTGCATGTCTCAAAAGCTAATACCGCCCCCTCAAGTTCTGCTTATATGACATACGACAGTAGTAGCAACAAGCAATTAGTATCTTTGAAAACCTGACATCCAGAAAAACAAAATAACTATATTATGTATGTTCCGTATTGAGAAACAACAAAGAATGTGAAAGCACATACACGTAAAACTAACCTTGACCACTGCATATATGCAGAGAAGGGAAAAGAAGCGCCTACATCACACACACTGCATGGGTATAAATCAACAAGTCAAATGTTCTGCAGCTTCTACATTAGCACTCACCAATGTTCTCTCTGCAGGGCACACAATAGCTACAAAATAGCGAATTCTATAAAAAGATACAAAAATACGTCTTCTTGTCTATAGATAGCGGCACTACGAGAAAGATTTGTACGATGTAGGAGGGGAAGAAACCCTACCAAAGGGCATAGGGACAAGTGGTGCGTTGGTCGCATGCGAGGCGTGGCGCGGGTGGGGAGGAGCTTGGAGAAGGCGTGGCGCCCACATCGTTGGTACCTGCACGGACGCACACACCACCCGTGAGGGGCAAAAACCTTATCAAAGGGTACTGCGCAAAAGATTTGTCGATGTAGGAATAGAAGAAACTCTTACCAAAGGGCAGTGGCGGTGGCGGCCAGCAGCTGGCTAGGTGAGGGCAGCGGCGCCCGGTGGGTAGGAGCTGGAGCAAAGTGCGGTTCACACATTGGTACTGCGGACGACGCAGCCAACCCGCGAGGAGGACCGTGGATCTGCCATTGGGAGGACGCCGCGTGGAGCCGAGCCCGTGAAGGCGCCATGGGGAGAGTCGGCCGACGCGGCGTCGAGAGTGGGCTCCGGAGGAGCTGGGAGAGGGGAGCGAGAGGTGGCCTCGGCGATGGGCTCGCCCGATGTTCATGAACGCCATCCCGACCGCAGAGGCCGGCTCGAGTCCCGCCGACGGCGGTAGTGGAGAAGCTGGGAGGAGGATGCGGCGCGCGAGAGGAGCGAGGAGGAGGCGAGGCGAGCGGAGGAGTAGGGGACGAGGAGGCGGGGTGGAGGAGCGGGAGGAGGCGCGGAGCGGAGGAGTGGGGAGGAGGTGGCGGCGCGGGTGGGGGGGGGAGGAGGCGGCGCGGGGGGGGGAGAAGGAGGCGTTGGCGGAGCGGAGGAGCGGGGAGGGAGAGGAAGCGCGAGCGAGCGAGGAGCGGGGAGGAGGCGGCGGTGGGGAGGAGGTGGCGCGGCAAGAGGGGGAGGAGGCGGCGGAGGAGAGAGGGGGGGAGAAGGAGGCGTTGGCGGAGCGGAGGAGCGGGGAGCGGGAGAGGAGGCGCGCGGAGCGAGAAGGGGGAGGAGGCGGCGGCGGCGCGGGGGGCGGGAGGAGTCGGCGAGGCGAGCGCGGATGAGGAGGAGGAGGCGAGGCGGAGGAGGGAGGAGGAGGCGCGCGGAGAACGGGATGACGCGAGAACGTGGGGAGATGGGGGCCACCGAGAAGGTGGGAGGCGACGGTTTCGTGAGTGGAGTGAGAGGGCCACATGTCAATCAAGAAATTTCTTTTGTTGTCGATTACCTTTTGTTGTCGGAAGGGTGGAAGAGGCCGCACCAACCACCAACTCCTTCTTTTATATAGTATATATATATATATATATATATATATATATATATATATATATATATATATATATATATATATATATATATATATATATATATATATATATATATATATATAGAAGCCTCTTTTACACACCGGTGTAATTACACCCTATATCGTATCTCACAATGTAGGAGTATCTCGCGTAACATATATATATATATATATATATATATATATATATATATATATATATATATATATATATATATATATATATATATATATATATATATATATATATATATAATGGGAGTGTTTCATGATAAAACTTCCTATTTGCTTCTCAATAATTACATAAAAAGTATAGAGTGATGAACTATTTTTATGGTATATAATCGAGTTGCATTGAACTCAAAAGTAGTTCAAACTAATTTACAGTTCATAATACAATAATATTGAGTTTGCCCTAAGGCCCACTAGCCAAACCCAAGGCCCAAGAGGTTGGGCACCCCACAATAATAGTAGTTGAAGAAACCATAGTATTTCATCAAAACTCCAAAAATATTTTATTTTCAAACAAGCCCTAAAACTGGTGTTGCTTCTAGCTGTCGCAAATATAACTAGTCATAGAAATCGTGTTGGTTAATTTCTTAGGTTTAACTATCAATGTATGTATGTAGATTGGTCATCAGGAATTGGCATGACTAGTGCATAATGAAATATGTTTTATAAGATATTTTTTAATTATTTCTAATAACATATTATGATAGACATCGGAGGTCAAAATGGTGGACCCTATTATCGTCTAACTAGATATATATTTACAATCAAAAGGAGCAATACCTAGATGCCACTCGCTGTCATCTTAGCAAGTGATAATGTGACGTCGACGGCAGATATTTAACCCTACGACGCTTGACACAGCTCACAAGTCACGCAAATAGCCACTACTCTCTTGCTAGCGTCTGCACGGATTTATATGTACAATTGAAGGATGTAATAATACCTAGATGGTACTCACTGCAATCTTAAACCCTGTTCAAAAATACTAATTACGAAAAAGATTTAAAAAAAAGTAAGACACTCATATGAAAAGCTCACTCTTTTCAAAACGGATTTTACAGTAATTCTTATAAACAATTTATAGAAACTATATTGAAAACTTAAAAGCCATTCTATTGGCTGCGGCATGTGACTTTTGGGTTGTTCGTGCGAGAGATTATGGAGCAACAGAAACTCACGTACAATTTTTACCGGTATAAATGAAGTCAGTACAGTATATACTACAATAACTAGTAGATCTTATCTTAAAAAGATACTTTATTTAAAAGCTAGTTATTATAGAAAAATTAAAAATTAAAATCAAAAGATAAAAGAGGAAGAGGACGGAAAGCTCATTTCTAGGAGCTAAAATCCTAAAGCTTTTTAGAACGGACCTGTTGTCAGCGCTCATGCAACGTGGACGGTAGATATTTAACCCTGCACTTGACGCAACACGGCTCGCGCAAGCAGCCACGAGTATGCTGCCGCGCGTACCCCTACCGGCGAATGGTAAGTGGTTAGCGCACCACGGCCTCTTTAATCTCGAATTAAACCAGAAAGCAACGCTAACAAATAAATAAATCCCCACGCATCGCCCAGGCGAAGCCTTCCTCCCTTCCGCCCAATCCCCTCTCCGAAACCCTAGCAATGGACCCCAAATCCACGACCCCTCCGCCACCGCCCGTCATGGGCGCGCCCATCGTGTACCCGCAGTACCCTCCCCCCGGCACCGCCGCCTACACCCACGGGCCGCCGCTCTACACCCCGCCCCCCGCCGCCGCCGCCTCGCAACAGGCCGCCGCGGCGCAGCAGCAGCTGCAGATGTTCTGGGCGGAGCAGTACCGCGAGATCGAGGCCGCCACCGACTTCAAGAACCACAACCTGCCCCTCGCCCGCATCAAGAAGATCATGAAGGCCGACGAGGACGTCCGCATGATCGCCGCCGAGGCGCCCGTCGTCTTCGCGCGCGCGTGCGAGATGTTCATCCTCGAGCTCACCCACCGCGGGTGGGCGCACGCCGAGGAGAACAAGCGCCGCACGCTCCAGAAGTCCGACATCGCCGCCGCCATCGCGCGCACCGAGGTCTTCGACTTCCTCGTCGACATCGTGCCGCGCGACGAGGCCAAGGACGACGAGGCCGCCGCCGCCGCCGCCGGGATCCCCCACCCCGCCGCCGGCATGCCCGCCACCGACCCCATGGCCTACTACTACGTCCAGCCGCAGTAAATTTTCGTATCCTATAGCTTCGAGTTTAAGCATTTTAATTAAGTTAAAGAGTGTGATGTTGTTTCAGTGCTGCTATGTTTGTTTGTTGTTGCTGCGTAATAACTAGTAATAAGATGGGGTGATCATTTGAGTGGCCTCCTCTCGAGTATAAGCGATTCGATTTGAGGATTGGGTGAGGTTGTTGTGGTTTGAGGTAGGCCGTATGATGGTGATGATGCATGTCTAGCTTATACCACAATTAATTACTATGTGGCTTTCTCTGAGAATTGTTGTTCATCTCCATTTGCCGTGAAATGGTTTGATTTCTATTTCCGTTTAGCTATAATTTGGTTGTGTCATGCTGTATTCTAGACTTACTGGGAAATCCAATATAATGTTTGTGATCCTAACAGAGCTTTGTTTAATTTTAGCAATTTGTGTACATGTTCAATTGGTATAGTTTTACCGTTGCTATATTGTTCAATTATATGGGTGTTCTGTGGTGTATAATGGTTAATGAGCATCCTGTTTCTCCTTGGAATAGTTTCAATTTTCAAGCAGGAGTTGTTTGCTAAGTATTCGAAATACGGATGTATTGCTGTTTCTGTGTACGATATAATTGTGATAGGCAGTTTCCTTAGTATAATGTGTAATTCTGGATGCTGTCTGCGATATCTGTTATGCATCCTAGGACATTTGCAATGCAAACTTCCTGACATTCCCTGTTGATTTAACTGCGTTCAGTATTTTCTTTTCTTCAACTTGCTGGTTCTTCAGGTCAATTGGGTGGTTGCGTTGATTGTTTCTGAGCTACTGAGCAGTGACCCCTGCATACTTGTCCCGCTCATTTCAGCTTGAGCTTCTGGTTTCTGGTTTATTTTCACTTTTCATAAATTTCGTCTTTTTTTTTTGAATTTTTGGCCTTTTTTTAGCTTTTTTCCCGGTTCTTTTTTCTGTATTCGTTTGTGTTGTCCATGATGAGCTAACATATTTTTCTATTTTTAAATTTGTTTAAATTTAATTACGTCAAATAAGTCATATTCAGCTACAGTGTAATTTTAGCCAGCTATAGTGTAATTTCAGTCATAAGCCACTATTTTTCAGCCCAACCGAGCAGGCTGTCTCGAAATCCGTTGACTATACATTGTACTTTGTATGCTGTAGACTGTAGTGGCCAAACCTTTTTTAGACATTGGTTTTTTAACTTCTGAACATCTTCGGTGAAGTATAGTGTGTGGAACCACATAGCTATTGTCGTTGTTCCTCTCAAAGAAAAAAAACACTTGCATTCCCCTCGTCCCGTTTCCTCCAATTCAACTGAAGAAACCGGCGACCCTGCAAGTAGGAAATCAGAATTTCGCCATGAATGGAACATTTCAGACCGCCGAATATTTCAATCATCAAGAGCAACATTATGCCTCTACAATTTTGCTTTTCTTTAGAATCTGTACTGAACTGCTAGTCGCTGGATGGGAATTAGTCATGAAATTTTTCTGTAGTCTTGATCCAAAGAACCTAAAATCTGAAGAAAACAACATGAAATCGTCTAGATGCACGCACAACTCACCAAAACTTACTAGGCTCCGTCCTACGCGCACAAGATGAGCTTCCCGGAGGGTAAGGCGGCGGCGAGCAGGCAGGCGGTGACGACGTTCTGGCAGCACCACCGGAGCGGGCGCAACACCCCGCCGCCCTCGACGTTGGCGCACTTGGCCCTCGTCACCCCGTACTGCGGCTCCTTGGACAGGTCGAACGCCGCGCTCCCGTCGCAGCCACCGCGCTGCGCGCCAGTAGGCTCACACCCGGGGCTGCCCGGCCGCGGCGAGCGCGAGGGAGGCGGCCGGCGACAGGGACGACGGCGCCCACCACCTACTGCAGGGGCGCGTGGACGGGGAAGCGGCGGCCGCCACGGAGGCGGCGAAGAGGAGCGCGAGGAAAAGGCCGTGGAACGCGAGGAAGGCCGCGCAGAGGTAGGACGTCCCGGCGGGCCGCGTCCATGAGCGCCTCGAGCGCGCAGGCGCGGCGGCCGAGGCGGGACTCCTCCCGCTGCCACAGCTTGAGCAGCAGCGGGTGCCGCCATTGGAGTGCCTCCTCTTGGGTGGATTCTTGGTGCGAATGTGCACGAACGGATCTCTGGGAAGAAAGAGACGATCTTTTTTGGGAGCTTGAGTTGGTGTGAGATTGGTAGCGGGAGACGGGAAGCAGAAATGGAAGTGGAAGAGCGGAAGCGTGATGATCTGTGGTTGGATGCGTGCGGTGGCTTAAGGGTTTGTGTCCAACGGTCCAGTGCTCGAGTGCTTTACGAAGCCGCCACCCTTTTGGTCCCATGTGCCGTGGAAATGGCAAAGAAAAGATAAAGGAAAGGGAGAAAAATATTATCTATTATTTAATAGACGATCTTGTAGACGAAATTTTATCATCTATATCATTATATAGACAACTCATTAATTATAATAGGCTATTACAGACAACTCATTGTACAAGTTTCTACTGTTTAACAATCGGTTTTTACTATGTATACTATTGTATAGGCAACTCATTAATTACATGAGGCTATTATATAAGTTTCGTCGTATATATAGATAACATAGAGATATATTACAAATAAGCATCATCTATACCATTGTATATACTCGTAAGAAGATTGGCAACAGTCAAATTTTGGCTGGGGTTGGTAATTTTTTAGGATAGGAGGGACCTTTTCGCATGTTGATCTATGATTATTGGCATGCACCATGCGGGTATTGGAAATGTTGCTCCAAAACCTAGGATTAAGGTTCCGCTCGGTGGAACTGAAATAAGCTAGCTTATGGTTACACTGTAGCTGATGGTGATTTATTTGGCGTAACTAAATTTAAAAAATTTAAAAATAGAAAAAATATGTTAGGCCATCATGGACAATGCAAATGAATACGGGAAAAAAGAATCAGCAAAAAAGCACAAAAAAGGCTAAAAATCTAAAAAAAATTAGAAATAATGAAAAATAAAGTAAAAATCAGAAGTTTAAGCTGAAACAAGTGGACCTAATATTCTCTATATGGGTGGGAAATAGTAGCAGTAGTAGAAGATAAAGGAGGAGGCGCCAGGCGATAAGGAGACCAACCGGCCACAGGACAATGGGCAAGGACGGCTTCAGCAGCAGTCGCAATAGAAAGGGCTCCAGGTTGGAAAGTGTGGTAATAGCGTTGATTTTTGGTCCGTGGCATAATCATCTTTTAAAAAGGATTTGGAATAATTGGCTAGAACTGTCTTAAGACTTCAAAGGTCCCGCTTTAACTAGATTATGGCTTAAGATTCTAATTATGACTTTGATTATGGTTGGAATTGTATTGTAACAATTGTTAGCCTCTTTTAAGAAAAATAACAAAAAAAAATAAAAAATACCGTTATATTGTCACGAACAATGCAAAAAGAATAAAGAGAAAAAAAAGAAAAGGTAAAAAGCCAATAAAAAATCAAAAGGCTATAATAAATTGAAATTAGAAAATAACATGTTCTAAGTGCTTTTTGACTTAAATAAGCTAAAAACAGAAGCCGTTTAAAAGAGACATTTAGGCCATGCTCGGTTAGGCTGAAAAGATGTGGCTTATGAGCCTGTTTGATATGGCTACGGCTTTTGGCTGAAATTTTTGAATTTTGGTTGTTTGTGACAGAGATTATGGAGAGATAGATACTCGCTTGTGATTTTGGTTGATACAGATGTTAGGCTTTTAACGTGTACTACAATTAACTTATAGATCCCGTCTTAAGAAAATATTCCGTTTGAAAGTTAGTTACTGTAGCAAAAATTAAAAGTTATTTTTAGAAGCTATAAAGAACAGGCCCTATGACTGAAATAGCATTGTAGCTGGCTGAAATTACACTGTAGCTGAAGTGACTTATTTGGCGTAATTAAATTAAAAAAATTTAAAATAGAAAAAATATGTTAGCTCATCACAGACAACGCGAACGAATACGGGAAAAATGGCAAAAAGCTCAAAAAGCCAAAAGTTCAGAAAAAGATAAAATTTATAAATAGTGAAAAATAAATCAGAATCTAGAAGCTCAAATCAAAATGAGCGAAGCCTTAAACTCAATGGTCATACGATCAAACCCGGTAACCCATAAAATAACCTACTCAGTTAAATACCTACTTTTTTAACCGAGTGAACACATATAACCTACCAACATAATAAGTAGTTAGTGGGTTTAAACTGTAGCTTTTAGAGGATTGATGTCACATCACTTTAACTATCCAACGGTCGGTCGGCACCTCACGCACTCATAAACTGAGGCTAAGGACACAAAATTAATATTTTATTTTTGTTTGCATTTTTGTTCCCTGCCGCCGTCGACCTCCTCTTCATCCATCATCAGGCACAAGCGCTGACACATCTAGCCTTCCCCCTTTCCCAGCACCCTGTGCATGGCAACGACCACAAGCCCAGCACCTGTCCTCGGCGCCGGCACTATCGGATTCGACTGCTACTGTCGACTTCCTCCTCGGCCGTCATCAAGTGCGGCACCGCCAGATCCAACATTCCCCCATTCACCGATGTCCTAGGAGGTCGATTGCGCTGGGGAAATAGAAGCTAAGGACCTCGACGCTGAATCCACGCCACGCCCGCCACCCACCGTCGCCGCACCCGATGCCTCACCGCCGCCTAGAGGTAGGTGTTGTTCATTGCAATATTTTGATTTTATATGTGCAACAACAATTAACAACTAGTGCAATATTGAGATTTTGTGTGTGAAATTTTGTTGCATACAATAGTTATAATTGTTGCACACACTATGTCTTAATGTTGCATTGGAGCGTCCGATGGGAATGCTCCCATCGGACGTGCAGGCACTAGCAAAACCCTAAATAAAAACAACAAGTGAGACTAAAGATACCTCATTCATTTTGAGAGTTGAAAATCCCACAATAATCCCAAGAAAAGAAAAAAATTCTAGGAATTCTCTTATCAATTGAGAAACAAAAAGAGAAGACGTGGCGTTGACGGCGCGAGGTGGCAGGGCAGCCACGACAACGGTGTTCTTCCATGAGGAGCGGTGCGCGTCGGCGAGAGGCTCCATTCTACTTCCCTCCGGCGGCGCCCGCGGCGCTTGGGTTCTTGCCGCGCCGTGTCGCGGACTCCATCCCATTCTCGACGCCGGTGCTGCCAGGCACCCTCACCCTGTTCGTCATCGTGCTGGACTCCGTCATGGGCGACAGCATGGAGGAGACGCTGCGCATGTGCGAGTCACTGACCCTCGCCGAGGAGGCCAAGTTATGCGCTACGTCGTTGGAGTCCCTGGTAGAGCTCACCATGGTAGCGCTCGGGACCCAAGACGTCGCCACTGCAGTCGTACACCGTTCGCGCCATGCGGCCGGTCGAGGGCTCGAGCTTCGTGGCATGCCACGATGAGGCCTACCCGTACACCGTGTACCGGTGCCACACTACCGGCCCAGCCAAGGCATACATGGTCGAGATGGAGGGCGCGCGCGGCGGCAGGGGCGCGGTGACCGTGGGCATCGTGTGCCACACCAACACTTCCCGGTGGAACCCGGAGCACGTCTCCTTCAAGCTCCTCGGCACTAAGCCCGGCGGCGAGCCGATCTGCCACCTCATGCCATACGATCACATAAACTGGGCCAAGAATGTGAAGCGCTCACCGGCGTAAGGGCTCTTTAACTCTGTCTTGCGGGAATTGGGATCGATCTAGTATGTATCTATGTATGTGCTTGTTCATCATGCCACCTGCTCTACTGTTGTACAGAGCAGTGTTGTAGAATGCGCTACAACAATGGATACTGGTACTCTCTTCATGGAGGATACGGATTAACTAAAGAGAGAGCTAGTGGGTAACCCAAAATGAATGGATGTATCCGTCTCGTACCTCTCTTAGGACTTGTTTGGATGCCAGGGGAAACAAACCCAGGGAATATTTCCCCTTGGGGGATTTTGAGAGCACATGGAATCCCCCTCAACCGCTTGGGATAATAATAATCTCCACGGTAAAATATTCCCTACCACCATTTGGCAACCATAAGGATAAAAATCCCAAGCATTCAAAAATATTTTAAAAACCCAGAAAAATAGGAAAAATCAGAAATATTCAGTAAAATAATTTAAAAATCATGAAACTTGTGAGAAAGAGGGTGGTAAAATATGCATCAACATTCAAATCAGATCCATACATCCGAGCATGTAGATCATATTCATACATAGGTGAAATCCAAACTTATTTAGCTAGTACTACTTGTACCTAGAGCACTGATCACCTGTTTCATACAACCAAATTAATCATCACAAGGCATGAGTCCAATTGATGCAAAAAGTTCAATTCAAGCATCCGGCTGACCATGTGTGTCATGTTACAAATTGTCAGACCCAGATTTTACAATCCGGAATCTTCTGTGATTCCACCACACTATTCCCTGGATCAGTAGATAGTGCTCACAGATTACAGTTCTGAATATCAAGGTACATATCATGCGGAAGCGTAAATATAATAGTAAACTTACTCAAGGGCCGATTAGGCCGAAATCAATAAATTGCAGCAGCAGAAGAACGAAGCACACAGGTGGGACCTTCAGGACATGCCCACAGACAGCCAGCTGGAGGTTCGCGACCTAGCCCTTGACATCTTTATCTTCTCTGCCAGCTTGTCCAACATTGTTGCTGAGGCGAGGTGATTTGATTCCTGATTCTGAATTTTGTCGCAAAAACGAGTGTGAGCACTCCAACCCCGTGCTCCGCGAGCCAATACACAGAATGCAAATAAATAGTATGCATGGCTTAACAAAGGAGAGTCTCGGGTTATTTTATTTACCAAAAATCACTTTTAGTGGCATTGTTATTATTTAATCATAGTGTTATTGTTACTGCCTACACTCCTCCTAGCGACTACCATAATCGACTTAATCCACCAAAATACACTTTCTTTATTGTTTGTTGTCTAAGACTCCCAACAGCGATTATCATCAATTATGCAATCCACCAATCATACCTTCATTGCTGCCTAAATCCCCAAATAACGAGTATCAGAACTTATATAATCCACTGATTAATTACTGCCTAAAACTCCAAACAGCTAGCGACATCATTCATCTAATATCATTTATTTATTCCACCAGTATCTTTTGCATTCTAAATTCTTAACAATCCAATCCTTTCGTTATTGATCCACAACCATAATTTGCTTCTTCAATAACTAATCTTATTTTTCCATTATCTATCTCTAACTAATTCATGAGTAAACATCCACCAAGAATATCATTGACCAAGTATACGATTCACTAGTATATATCCACCAAGTATATCATTGATTAGGTCTATACTCTAGGAATTGTTATCATACTCCAAACTCTCAAGATCAATTCATCCATCCAGAGCTTGTTCAAATCCTATTAATCCCAATATTGTCAACATCTCCCAAGAATTTATATCAAATATCAGTGTTGTAATCCAACCAATACCCTTGCACTTCCTAATACTTCAAAGATCATATAAATCATCTATCTAGTCTAGATATCCCGTTTGGCTCATTTCTCCCAGAATCCACATTATCGTTTTCTTTTTATAATCGACATGAGTCCACCAATATATTTATGTTTTTACCACAAACTTCCATCTTCATTACTCCTGACTCTACTTATTTCCTCATATATTTTACTTTGCGAGAAGAGAAAATATTTTACTTTTGCAATATGATACATAAAAATTTCCTGAGACCTAGCAGTTTTGAACAAAAACATAATGTTCAAGAAAATGCACTAATAATAGCGATCCAGATTCCATCTACCGTTACATGGCATCCGCACCATATAGCATCTTTCAGTGTTATAGCCGCTTAACTTACCACAGGGACGACACCCAGGACAATTCAAATCAGGGCTTTCCACTGCCCTTCCACTTTTCCATTCCCACCCACAAAGTTTTTGAAATAGAACTATATCTGGTTAAGTTCCCATGTCCGCCCTTGACCGTGGGCACGGCTATTCGAATGGTTTTGACTCTGCAGAGTTTGTACACTTTCACCGCAAGAGACAATCAACTCGTTGCCCCACACGATTCCTTAGTCATGTGGTTGAGCAGACCATCACAGTAACCGTTCAAAGTACCTCGCCCCTTCCATCATTTCACCCTATGGGTCGCTCCCAATTGCGATGGGTCCCATACGTTGTGCGGGATGTTCTCCTTCGAACGTCTAGCGGTGGCCACGCCCCTGCTAGCCCGCCACGCAAGAGAACTTCACCCTCTGCGAGTGTCCCATTCAAGCCGTCACCTGATCGCCGCTTGCACTACCCCACACCTCCTCCGGAAGGATGACTTTCGTGGTCCAGTAAATCTACTAAGCCAAGTTGTACTTTACAGACTTGTGGTTGTACTGTTTTACACAGGAGGTCATGACAAGATTCAGTCCTTAATAGTATCTGGGCGGTTCTACCACAAACCACACTCTCGTGCACCACTGCACCATACCCCCGAACCATCCGCCCAGATAAATAAGCAATTTGAGGTTTTTGGGAATATAAAATAACCATATCCAACATACACCAGTCATTACCACCATGACTGTCCAAACAGTTTCTCATGATTAAAAGTGATAATGATGCTTGGGGCATTTCAGCGCCCCGAGTATCAATGCAATACTAAGCATAGCGTATACTTGCGGACTTATTTTCGAAAGATTACTGTTATAATTTTGCTAGGGCGACAAGGTTCACATAATCAAATATCCAAAGGAGGTGTAATATTAATCAAGTCAATAATAGGCCTATAACTAGAATATTGAATTTATCATGTATTTGCATATAAAATAACAGCATGCAATTTGATAATTTAAACCAAAATAATTTGCAGAAAATGTAGGTTCAACATGATCAAAGTATTGACTCGCCTGGTGCGGTTTACCGTGGCCTTGAGCTCACTCAAAGCTTTCTCCTACGATGGTTTTGAGCTTCCGGTCCTTATCTTCACCTTGCTCTTGATCACACTTGATCCATTGATTCTTCGGGACTCTAGTTTCTAACTATGTGATAAGCGACTGAATCCAAATAAGAGCAAATAACTCAAGAGATCCAAATAAATCCAAATACTTTAAATGGCCGATTTAATTTAATTTATACCTTTATTACGATTTGAGAATAGAAGGATGATTCGGTTTAATGTGTTTCCAACACAGTGGTAGCTGGATTTGAGCAAGAGAACGGGTTATTTGAATAGCTTTACCGTGAGGGAAAATTTTGGGATAATAAGAGATCAAAAGTGAGGAAGTATCTACAGGAATTATTGGCTTTGGAAAAAGAAGTGGCCAAACATAGCCGATTGGAGGAAGGCGAGGTTCGATCTTTTATTAATAATTTTTTTTATCATTTTTGTGTTTATCAAGGAAGTTCCATGAGTTAGGTTAGACCTATGAATAGGTGCACAAGTTTATCTTAGCATTATTTTGTTGAGTGCTATTGTTCAGGGCATTTTGGCTTACCGAATTAATTTTAGAGTCTAGGTGTATAACATTTTATGGGGTGATATTTTATGTAGCCTCAGTTTTTCCATTAAGCCTATTTCAATTCGAATTAGGATTCAGTTGTATGGGCCATATCTTGTTATTTCATGCTCATCATTATTATTTACTAAATCTAGTATTAAGATTTAATTAATGATACCATTATTAGCTATTTGGGCAAGGCTTGTTACGTCTAGTGTTATTGGTTACACGTTCCATTTAGAGTATTTATATGTCCATGCTATTATTTTGAATCTTGATGTCATAGGGCTATTATATTAAATATGTCACTGGGGTTTGTTTAATTGTGGCATGATAACTATTAGGCATATGTGCTTACATGTTAATTAGGGGCCACCTTTATTAAATATATGCATTTATCAAAAGGCTGCTTCTCCTTATTAATGCCTTAATATATAATTAGATTTACAATGTAAATATTAAGGTTACACTAATTATTTATCATGACATCTAATCCGAATTTAAATCATACATAAACTCCCTAAATCCTTATTTCAATTTTATTAGCTTCCATAGATTATCCCTAACTTTTCCTAAGCCTTTACTTTAGTGTAGGATCATATTTAAAATGAATGCTAAAGGCATACCAGTCATACATGTATGTTAATAACTAATCCCTAATTAGATATGTATTAAGCTCATGGGTATCTTAATAAAATTTGTACCTTCTATGGATGTATTTTTAATTATGACTAAGGGTATTTTTATTAAATTTGGAACTTCTAACCATAGCCACTTTTCTTTATGAGATTCCAGACAATTAACCAAAGTCATCTCTTATTAATATCTTTAATTAAAACTTAGCCCTTTATTAAATGTTCCAATTACATTAGCTACTTATATATATTTAATCTATTATTAAATCTCAAATAATCTTATTTTATATCCTAATTAAATTTATTAAATTTTCTGGAATATTCTCTAAATTTATCCTGATCTTTATTAATTAAAGGAGCTACAAAAAGTTGAACAAAAATAAGGGGAAAAAGGTGCTGCCAATCGAATTTGAACTCAAGACCTCGGGGAAGGACTGATTGCTAGATGCGCTCGGTAGCCAAACGGGCAGGTTGCCTGGACTGACTGAGTGAAGCGAAGAAAGCCAGTTATATCTCTACTGCCGGAGCCAAAACAGAGGAACCGCGCCGGCGCTCGGGGTTGACGTCGCCGGTGGCGGACGATGGCCGGGGAACCGCTGGGAACCAGTGAAATGGAATCCCCCCGAGGCAGGGATGCCTCCGAGGGTGGCGGCTCCGGCCGGGGTGCACGGTGGCGAGCTAGCTGCGGCGCGGGGCGGCCGGCGGTGGAGCGGGAAGGAGGCGCCGCGCCGGGAGGAGAGAGAAAAGGCGACGCGCGCATGAGCGAGAAGGGCCGTGGAACTCACCTAGGTGGCGGGCGTGGCGAGAGGAGCCGTGGCGGGCCGGCATCGGGAGCCAGCGGCGGCGCGGGTAGGGGCACGGTGCCGGCGAACTGCGGTGAGGGGGGAGCTTCGGCGACCATTGGGGAAGCTTCACGGCCACGGGATGACGCCCCAAGCCCGAGGAATCGAGCTGGCACCGACCAAGGAGGAGACGGCCGCGAAAACGACGGTTTTGGCCGGCGGCGAGGAGGAATGGCCGCGCAGTGAGCAGGGGACGCCGGAGTCCGATTCTTCGGGGGAGAAGGGAGTATTCTGCTCGGGACGCACCATGACGCGGTTGGACCGGCGGGGAAGTCACCGAGGCGGGGTGAGGCGGCGGCGGCCGGTGTGGCGCAGAGCAAGAGGAGGAGTTAGGGGAGGTAGTGCAGTGCAATGGGAGGCTGGGCTGCGACTTAAGGCTGGAGGGAGTCACGGGGGGGGGGGATGGAGAAACGGTGGGCGGCGCGGGGAAGACCGGGGGCGGCGAGGAGGAATCGGTGGCCGGCGCAGTGCATGAAGGCCACGGGGAGGTGAGGAGCTGAGCACAGCAGAGAAGGCGCGGGCGCACGGGGGAAAAGAAGGAGCGGGCGGGCGCGGAGTGGAGCGGGCCACTGTCACGGAGAGACGCGGGCGGGCGCGTGTGTAGGAAGGGAGGAGGTGGAGTGGGCGTTTCGGCGCACAGCTCCATCTCTTCTCTTTTTTTTGTTTCTTTTTATTTTGGGTATGTATTTGTGTATATATATATATATATATATATAATTCAGGTTTTATTTATTTCCTTTCTTGATCACCTAATTATTTATATTTAAGTATATTTTTGGCACTAAATTTGTAAATGCAGAATTTTAATATCTCTATTTATATCAATATCAATATATGTTTTATTTGCTTGCTTTCATTATTATTCATGCCATTATTTTCGGAAAAATACCATGAACTCCAATTTCAAATAAAATATATTGCAAAAATAATTCAAAAACTTCACTTTTTCGAATTTCAAATTTCAGGATGTTACACAAATACAGCAATCTGACACTTCAAGCATCCACCCAGTCCAGATCCAGCCACTTCCTTCTCCCTTCTGCTCTCTTCTGCCTATATGAAATAATATGAAAACTGATTTGTAAAAAAAGTTTTAAATAATAATTTATTATTATCAAAGTGTACTTTTTATATAAATCTACTAATTCCATTCATGTCGTAGGATTTGATACCTTTATATATGTTGGTGGTCAAAATTGAAAAAGTTCAGGTCGATATATTCTGACACGACACTTATTTATGGACAAAGACAATAAGAATGTAACTATTAGTTTTGTGTATATATAGATAAACTTATCAAATATGATTTATAAACCCCTTTTATTACTGTGGTGCCCTAACTAGTTTTGGCTTTTCAATATATGTGGTAAGCTCTTATGCACTTCAGTGCATTACATGTTGTACTTCAACTCCTTTACAGTGGCAGAGCCACATTGATGCATGGGGGTGCAACTGTACCCCCAAAATTTTTGTGCAAAAAATTAATATACATCCCTTAATATACAAAATATACACTATATATACTAACATACTCCTGGCAGCCCATTAGACCCAATAGATAATAAGCCAAGACTATTAGCCTAAATGCCCACATCATCCTCATTTCCTCAGTCGATCGGCCAACTCTACTAGAGATTTCCTAATCGACCAAATCCTTTAGGCTTCTACCCTAGTGCAGCAGTTGAGCTCAAGATTAGGCACTTAGCTCTGCTCACACATAGCTCATCATCGCCGCTGCCAGCGACCACCAGGCACCAGAGAGGAAAATGTAAACTAAAGAAGTCATCAAGCCAAGTCTCGACCCTGTGCTTCCTAATTCGTAGATATATTGTTCTGATTTTTCTCATCTGCATTGCTTTAGTTTAACCGTGAAACGATGACAGATCCATGGTGACGTTGGCATCGAAGCTGGCGTAGCTACAATCCAAGGTGTGCGAGGCGACGAGGTTGGCGGCCAAGCACGGGCGCGTGTACCACAAGATGCTTATTGAGATGAACAAGCAGTACGTCGTCGACCCGCCCACCATTGAGAAATGTCAGGAGCTCTCCAAGCAGCTCTTCTACACCCATCTCGCCAGGTCCCCTACGCTCCTGACTTATTATGCCTCGTTTTTTACCGCCCAATCCTTCTATGACTAAGTAATTGATATCTGATTAGCTTCTTGAATCTTCAATACTAGTAGATTGCTTCGTGATGTTCATGTGTAAACTAGCTCCGATGGGATGATTTTCATGATAGTCATAGATTGTTGTATATAGATTGGTCTGGGGCACCAGAAAGTAAATTGCTCATTTTTTGTCTTTGGGTTTAAAAGATAATCTGAATAATCAAAATCCAAAATGGAGTTGCAGGAGTTATGATCAATCTCAACAAGCTAAGAAATAGCATGGGTGAATAATACTTAAATAATTGCTTAGTTGCCTATATTGAACTTATGTATTATGTCATTTGAACTTGTCTTAGAACAAACATGTCTTAAATTCGCACCCCCATCATTTAAATCCTGGCTCCGCTACTGCTCCTTTGCACAATGAAGAAACACAATATCCAAAATTAAGTGAATGTTACAGATATGGCATGCACGCCATGAACATCCGTGTCTTGCTACGAAGATTCTTATTCTCCAATACAGGGATGTCTTGTTTCCCCACTGTTAGCAGGGCATTGCAAAAATAGATACTAGGAATATTGTGAAGGAAATAGATAGCACTTCAACCGTATTAAAATTTTGTGAAGAACAGATAATGGCTATGTCACTTCACAGAATAGAATTTTCTCCAAAACAGGTGGCTACCATGCCATTTCAACTCAGATTAGAATTTTATCCAACAAGCACAAGAATAGACGTAGCCTTACTCCTAAACCCTTAGAAAGCTGGGTTGCAATATCTAGAGTAGCAGTTACAAGCTCACAACAATTGGAATTGAAGAATGATACTACATCTACTAGGGGAGATTGCATCCCATTAAAAACATCTGGAGCTGATCAAAATCACCTCAAACAGTAGACTGCATCTCAGGGTGAGGCTCGCACGAACAGTCGGGCAATACAAACCCAGAAGGCCAAGGAATACAGCAATCATTCATCAATCAATCTTTACAGACGAGAAGATGTAGTGCACAAAGGTGAATGATGTCAAAAAGCCAATGGTTCCAGTGGCTAGCATGATTGCGAATGCCATGAGGAATGAGTAACCAAGGTAAAGCATCGCAGAGACAGGCCCGCTCAGGCTTCGGAGGTCAAATACCAAGTAGTTGATGGAGTAGAGGAAGACGTAGAGAGCAGCAGTGCCCGAGGCAAAGAAAGCCTTCCACCACCACCTCCAGTCCTCTCCACAGAGATTAAGGTATGTCAGGACAACGGATACCTCAGCGCAGACAATCATAAGCAGCACAAGGACAATCAGCAGGAAGCCAAACACATAGTAGAACCTTCCAAGCCAGATGCTCGACAGAATGAAGAAGAGCTCAATAAACAGGGTCCCGAATGGCAGCGTCCCTGCAGCAAGGACGAGAAGCCATGATGGATATTTCTGTGCAGGGATCTCTCTAGGGATCTGGTTGGTTCTAACAGGGAATTCTATTTGCTCTGCTCTTGTACCAAGGAAACCCCCGAGAAGTGTTAATGGCACAGAGATGCAGAACCACAGAGCCAAAAGGGTGAAAAATAGCGAGATAGGCAAAGCTCCAGTGCTCTTGCTCCCCCATAACACGAAGTTTAAGATAGTAAGGACCATAAACATGATACCAGGGAAAAAGCACGCAGTTGACCAGGACACTGATCTCCATCTTTCGGATGTGCCCTTAATAGTCCTCCATAGTCTAACACTGACATACCCAGCTGCAATACCAAGGAAAAGATAGAGAATGATCATCCCAGTAAGAAGCATTCCTCTTGAGGCTGGAGACATGAAACCAAGCGTGGAACAAACAATAGTTACAATTGCCATGCCCAAAATCTGAACCCCATCACCAATCATGACGCATAACAGCTTGGGGCAAGTTGGCTCTCTGAATACATCTCCGACAACAAGCTTCCATCCAGATAGCTCCTCGTTCATCTGTGCTTGTGCTTCCTTGTCGAGCTCTTCATACCTGGTCAGGTCCCTCCTGACAGTTCTCACGAATATAACAAAGACAATTGCAGCCAAGAACAAGATCACCATGAGGGAGTTCATAATAGAGAACCAGTGGACCTTGGCGCCAGCCTCCATCTTCAGATAAGGATCCCACCTAGATGGCCACTTGATGTTGCTCTTCACAAACTCAACATCATAAGTGAAAGTGATCCTCTCCTCTTGCATGATCACCTGAGACTTTTGAAGCTCCACCGGGCAGCTCACAGGCTCAATGCTGTCATACATGTTAAGTTTAGAGAAATCGTCGGCATTACGCTTCACACTGCAAGGCACAACCTCAAAACCAACAATCTGATACCCAGACATCCCCTTCTTGTCTAACTCTGAGATGACACCTGATCCTTCTTCTCCAGTGCCAATGATTTCCACGTTCCTGCCCTCATACTCATGGACCAAGACCTTAAATTTTAAATGGTTGATGATGTAATCCTCCGAGCTACCAGCTGGAGTGTAACCTACTGGAAAGCCAGTCCACTGTACTGCGACACCATTCTGCTCAGTGAAACGCTTGACGGGCAAATTGTCCAGCATCATGTTAACCTGGTAAAGATCACGGGTGCGTTGCTTGAGGAGCTTTGCATCATTCTCATTAAGCCCTTTCGTGGTGCAGAGGTAGAGGGACTCATTGACATTCACACGGAATCGGTAGGGTGAGTTGTCGATCTGATCACCCATGAGAAGCTCACCCAGGTTCTCAGCGCTCTTTTTGATGCCGCCCTGGGGGTGGCAGTATGGCAGGCTGTAGTAGCTGAACGGCATCTCCGTCTCAATGGACGTGAGTGAATTCACCTTTGCCCATATTTCCTCACCTTGGGAGTATGTGTGCATGTAGCTGCCAGGCAAGTAAAATGCATTGCATGGCGACACAGTCAGCAACAACACGACACACAAGAATGGAACCAGAGAACAAGAACTGTGCAGCGCCCCAGCCATCTGAAGCACAAATTCTCCAAATACCTAGAACATGCGAACCAACCTGTAGCCAAACCATTTTCTTGATCAAAACACTGCATATTCATTCGAAAACACCAAGTTTTTTTCATTATTTTGAGAGGAATAGTTTCTTAGGGCAAAAACATCTTAAAGTTCTTGCAAAATCTCTACATTCTACATTAATCTAGAACATAACGTTCTAAGCTCGTAGTAAACAACAATTCATTTCCAAGAAGCTAGATTGGCTGCATAAAACATACTACTACTACTACCAAACTCGACAGCAACTTCTAAGTACAAGCTCGTCGCAAATTCTCCGATGATCAAAAGGCATAGCCATTTATTGGGAGCAAAACATCGTAAGAGTTCCGACGAACAACTATAATATACCCGACCAGGCCACCAAACAAACACGCCTTTTGTTAGTTGTTCCGCAAACCACGAAACACTTCACACATCAATAACCAAGTTAAGTCAGGCCCCATATTCGCATGCCTAGAACAAAGCAGCTCGTCGATCTACAGAGAGGCGGCTAAAGAACTCGAAGATCTAGGGCAGGCAGCCACACAGGGGAACCAAATCCGGACGTCGCGCTGCAACCCTGCACTGCTACTGCTGCAACTAAGCCCAAAAGGAGCACGGAGACGGGTGGAAGCGCCGAGAAGGTTCTAGAATTGGGGGCGCGAGGGGAGTGGAAGGTACCTGACGCACGGGAGGAAGCGGCCTTGGCGATGGATCGAAGAGGAGGGAGAGACGTGGGAGAGGAAAGAGAGGTGCAGCGAAAGCAGGTGAGAGCTCGCGATTTTTTTTTTGGTGCCGCATCCAAATCTTCTCGACGTTGGGCTGGGCCGGTTGGTTGATCGGGCTCCGGTGACCGGTGCCAGCTGGATCGCGTTGAGATGCGTGCGGGGAGTGCCGTCAGCGATTCAGCCCTTAGGCCATCTCCAATGGTAATAGCTAGTACTAGCTATATAGTCAGCTGACATGGAGGTGAGAGACAAAAGCAAAGACTATTTTATACTGTTGGACCCACATGCTCCTCTCTCATGTTCTTGGACTACGTGAAATAGATCAGCTATTTGCTTGTCACTAGTGACTACTCTCTCTCCTACTTTTTCCTTGCCACATCAGATCTAGCTAGCTAAATAGCCAGCTGTTGGAGACGCCTCGAATCCTCATTTCTAGGAACGTCTCTTCCCTGTTTCGGTTTTCTTTGTGTTTCTGTCTATGTGTTATGCATCTGTTAATTTATTACTTATGCTGTGGGACTCCATATTTAATAGATACATAACACGTAGACAAGAACATAGAGGGAATAGGGAAATGGGAACAGGAAAGCCGCATTCTATTTCTAGGTCCTGCTGTTTTTGTATATAGCTTATGGTTTTTAGCTGTAGCTAATAGATCTAATAAATTATATCGATGATGACTGATAGAAAGTAAAAACAAAAACTGACTAAAAAATTAAAAAGGCCAAAGCCGATCAGAGCTCCACGGGAAGCTATGCTTTACCTTCTCTTTCCTTTTCCGATACCCTTTGCCTGAGTAATGAAATTTGAGCTCCTATTTGGCCAAGAAAAAACAAGTAGGGTGTCAAAAAGTGATTTCGGTTGTCCTGCTGGGCAGCACTATATACTGTTCTAAAAAGAGTACTATATTTTGTATTCGATTTCCATGTCCAACGAATGCATGCCCCACCGTCCAACGGCCCAATCGACAAATATACGATACATGACCGTCCGATCAAAGTTCGTCGTTGAGCGCGAACTCCGGCTGCTTAGTGATCTCCGTGGCCACGACGCACACATGTTAAGAGGAGACGTTGGAGTTGGAAGCTTGGTGGTGCAGGGAAGGCGTTGGTGGCAACGCTGGTGGGAGCAGAGAGTGACGGAGCACGCGTGGGAGGTCGCCGAAATGAGAAGTGATATGTTGGGCCTGTTTGGCAACGGCTGCGGTTTATGTCTTTTGGCTGAAATTTTTGAATTTTGACTGTTTACGGTACAGATTACGGAGAGAAAGATACTCACTTGCAATTTTAGGTGGTACAGATGTTGGGCTTTTAACGTGTACATCGTTTAACTTGTAGACCCCGTCTTGAAAAAATATTCCGTTTGAAAGTTAGGTACTGTAGCAAAAGCCAAAAGCCACTAGCTTCGGAGGAAAAGAACAGGCCCGTTGGGAGAACCAGGGGTTGGTCAAGCCGTGGCGAAGACGCTGGCCCTTTGCCGCGGTGGATACGTAATGGTCGTTGCCTCAGAGGTTGTTAAGAGTGTGGCTCTTTCGTGCTGTGATTTATAGTTTTTTATTTAAAATTTAAAATTATGACTGTTTGTAGAAGAGAGCTTGGAGAGAGATATTTGCATGCAATGTTGACCGATATAGATAAAATCAAAACAGTGTATACTATAATTAACTTATAGACTTCGTCTTAAAAAGACACTATATTTAGGCCATGTTTGGCACAGCTTCACCAACAACTTCATGAGCTGTTGTAAGTTATTTTTTTGTCAAACACCCTTTTTGCAAACAGCTTCATGGGTGAAGCTCCTTTTTTTCTGCTCTCACAAAGGAATAGGGAGAGGTGAAGCTGAAAAAAGTAGCTTTTCATAGCTCTCTCCCTCAGGCCCGCAGTCCTAGAAACCCACTGCCCCTCTGGTTCACCAAAATTACATGCATTTGCCACTAGTCCATCCCGTTCACGAAACATAAACAAGACACTAATATTGCTTCCTAATGATTTTAATTTTTTATTATTTTTTATTTTAATGTTTTAATTCATACTCATTCAAATATATTATTTTTTAATTCATATGACCATATACAAACATACAACTCCAAATGTTAGAACAAATCAGGTAGACAGGGGCATCTTGGACAATTGCTCTCTCTCAGCCATGCATGAAGCTGTTGGTGAAGCTGTTTTGCCAAACAATTTTCCAAAACAGATCTAGCTTCATCGGTGAAGCTGCTCGTGAAGCTGAAACAAAAAAAACAGCTTCACTAGTGAAGCTGAGCTGTACCAAACGGGGCCTTAAAAGTTAGTTACTGTAGAAAGACAATCCATAAGCATAAAAGAACTCATCCATATGCCCGTTCTTTTTGGCTTATGGCTTATGCTACAGTAATCAGCTTTTAAACGAAGTGTCTTTTCAGGATGGAGTCTAAAAGTCGATTGTAATAGACACTGTACCGATTTCAGCTATATCGGTCAAAATTGCACGCGAGTATCTCTCTCTGTATTTTCTCTCACACAAACAGTTAGAATTAAAAAACTTAAACTATAAGCTATAGTTTAAAAGAACATCCAGGTATATTTGGAAATTCTGAATAAATTGTGTTTCTTTTTCTTGTTTTGAAATTTGACTAGAAACACAGACATTCACTAAAGAAGTAGGCAGGCAGCCGGGTCTCTATCAATCGGCCACGGGCCGGTTCCTACTAAAAAGAGTTGATAAAATTTTTGCACTCCAAACATGCCTCGGCTACTGGCGGAAAACAAGGAAAAAGAACCAGATCGTGCGGTTCTGCCGGAAAACTAGAACAAGGCTTCCAAACCAAGTAACAAAACAAGAGCTCTCCACGAAACATCCTAAGGCCCGATCCATGTAAATTAACGAAGCCCTTTCTAGGGCCCAAAATTCACGATAGGTTTGGGGGCTCCAAACTGTACTCGGCCTGATCCGACTGGCCCCGTCACAAGCAAAGCCGACATTAATCGCCTGACACCTACTCCTAGCCACTTTCAATGCAACTCAAACAAGTTATTTTAGGGTGTGTTTGGTTGGTGGAATGGGGAGGAATGGAATGGAACGATTCCAGTTTTTTGGGATGGGATGGAATGGGATGGTTCTGTTAGGATGTTTGGTTAGTGGGATGGAATGGTTCTGTTTTTTGTTTGGTTAGTGGGATGGAGAAGAATGGAACCGTTCCGTCTCTTGTTTGGTTGATGGGATCGGGATGAAAAATAGGATATGCTAACCTGCGTGGTGAGGTTACCTCTTTGACATACTTAGTGATGTTCTAAAGTAGGATATGCACATTTATTAAAACTTTTTCCCCTTGACATAATTTTGTTTAACTAGCATGTGATAGAACATTTACAACTGAAATAAAGTGCATATAAATAGGTCCATTTCATAGATAACAACTCATAGAGTTTGCATCACATTACAACACTTAGCAGTTAATCAATTCATACATTACAACACTTAGCAGTTAATCAATTCATACATTACAACACTTAGCAGTCCTAATTAACCCCTTAACAGTACACAAAAGGTCCTTAACAGCACAAAGTACTACATAGTAGGATAATTGTTCCAGTACACAAAAGTCTTCAAGGTGAAATGCTTTCAGTACACAAAAGTCTTCAAAGGTGAAATGCTTCTAATCCCAACTTCAGGGAAAATGCTTGGTAACATACCTAGTAACCCAAACCAACTTTCCTGTCAAGCTTTGATCCATGAATGCCTTAGCAAGCCCAACATTCTCACACAAATAAGCATAGTAATGAGAGAGATGTGCCTCATCAAAACCAGGTACAGATGCAAGACTGTCCCAAAGACCAGCTGGGATAGTTGACTCAGAAGAGGTGCCCACCTTCTCTATAGCACTAGCTATCCTCTCAAGACCCAAAGTAATTGTTGGTAGCAACACATCATCATCAACAGATGCTGGGGCTGACACTTTAGCCCTTTTACGGGGTGGTTTGGTACCTGAGGACTCACCAACACTTGCATCTGCTGCCCCATTGTTCCCAATGTTAACTTCAGTTGGAGATGCCCCACTGTCAACATCAATTGGGTCATCTGCAATGTCTGTAACTTCAGTGGCAAGTGGATCACTTGTGCCTTTGGCATACTTTCCTGTAGCCAAACAATTCCCAAATATTGTAGACATGGCATGATAGTGCTCAATAGGTTTGTTTAGCATGTCAGCATCACTTTTGTTTTTCTAGCAAACATAGAAAATAGAAATCAGATTGTGTGCAACATATACAGTAATTGTTGAATGTAAAATAGAACATAGATTGTTGTAATGCTTACCGGATGCTGAATGTAATTGTTGTAATGCTCTTCACATAGCAAAATAGAACAAGAATCTTCATCCCAGAGAGCCCCACTAATTTTTTTCAACCTCAGAACCTTTGCCCATACTATCCTCCATTTCTTTAGGTGATTTCTAACTTGCTCGCCAGTGACATGAATCTTGAAATGCTCACTCAATGCTTTACCACAATTATTTAGGTGCACTTTTTAAAACGGATGATGTCCTAGTGCCACCACCACTAGGTTTGACAGAAAGAAAGCATATATGTTGACATAGCACTTTGTCCAAACCATTGAACCATCGCCCCATGGTTTACCCCAATTGTTTCCCATGTTGTTTCATTGTCCATTTCCTAACATTTCAAAGCAATATGTTACAACTAAGGTACATCACAAACAATTCATAATTATTTGAAAGAGTGCATACAGACAATTAGAAATAGTACAAACAGGACATTGTAGCCATAATTATTCATACAGAGACAAATTGCAAGAGTTCAAACAATTCTAATACAACAAAGGGCTACATAATTAATTCTCAAGGTAAGCTTGACGATCTGCCCACATGGTGTTAGCCAAGTTTTGCCTAAATTCAACCATTTGCCTATGATCATTGGCTGCTTGTGTGGACGAGCTAGCTGTGGAGGATACCGGGTTACTACTCCACTGAACTTCTGGCACAATAAATTGATCAATCCCTTGTGATAGAACCCAATTGTGCAGGATACAACAAGCTATAACAATATCAACTTGTACAGGAAAAGGAAAAAATGGTGTGGCATCATCAAGAATTTTGAAACGCCTCTTGAGTGATCCGAAAGCACGTTCTACTGTCACACGTAGAGAGGAATGTCTAAGGTTGAATAATTCAGGGGCATCTTGAACAGGATTACTCCCCACTCATTCAAGTGGTACCGACACCGCGAAATGGAGGCAAAACCGTGTTTAGCTCGTATCCAGATCCACAAGGTAGAATTTTCCTAATATGTGAGGCAGAAATTATTGCTCAGATGAGGTGGAAATTTAAAGCTTTAACTATAGAAAAATTAATCTAGAGTGGAGCTATTACCTTGTGGGACACGTAAGCCATTCTCACGCTCTAATGCATCTGCTAAAACTGTAGCATCATGTGCAGTTCCCTCCCAACCAGCCAACACATATGTGAATCGGAGATCAAAATCTACCGCTGCCATCACATTTTGTGTAGCAAATGACTTCCTACCACGAAAAGAAGGTTCCATGGATTTACTAACGGTTGCCCTTATGTGTATACCATCAATGGCTCCAATACAATCCTATTTTCAAAAAAAAATTATTAGCTAAATAGTTGAGCTTACATCTCTAACAAACAATTGGCAATGTCATACCTTGAAATATGGATCCCATCTTGGATTCCCTGCAATTTTGGTTGGGGTCTCCGAGGAAGGTGGCCTAATAAGTTCACTTCTAAGCTCTCCTATGGCATGGAGTACAGCTCTAAAATATCGACTAACTGTTTCAGTGGACCTATCAAAATTAGTGTGGACTAACCTATTCCTTAGGTTATGCCCTACAATATTTAGGAACATTGCAACTTGCTCTTCAACACTAACATGTATGGTATCTCCAAGCAAACCGCGACCTCTCAAAACTTCACATAAATGGAAGAAAGGAGCTCTAGTGAGCCTTAACATTTTTTGGCAAGTTGAATCATCTCTATAAATTTTCTTATTTAGATAATCAATTCTTGCTCTATCTCTTTCTTCCATTGGACCATAGGTAATACGTGTTCTTCTTTTCATTAATCTAGCTCTAACACACAAAGCCACCATAGCAACAGCCACGAAAGCAGCAGCACCATAAAGCACACACTTTCTCCTTTTAGCAAGTCTTCTGTCCATCTACAATATGAATAGCACAATTGATAACATCACAATGGAACATATCATTCAAGCACAACCATATCAATCAAGCACAACCACAGATTGCTACCACTGCACATATTAGACATATTTCACACAAATATCTTCACATTTTCACCACAGATTCCTACCACTGCACATAGGTAAGGACAATACCTTCACTGGGGGGAGGTCGGGCGGCTCGGCGGCGCAGGAGGTCGGCGGCGGCGCGGGCGGGAGGTCGGACGCGCGAGAGCTCGGCCGCGCGGCGGAGGTCTGACGGCGGCGCAGAGCTTCAGCGCGGGCGGAGGTCGCGCGCGCCGAGGTCGGACGGCGGCGACGGAGGCCGCGCGCGGCGCGGCGTAGTTGGTCGGCGTGGCGGGAGGACGCAGCGCGGCGGGCGGGACGTCGGGCGGGAGCTCGCCGGCGCGGCGGGAGGACGGCGCGGGCGGGACGTCGGGCGCGGAGGGACGACGGCGCGAGAGGGAGATCCGCGTGGGAGGCCGGCGGCGCGGGAGGCTCCTCAGATCTGGATCTGGGGAGGGGGGTGAGCGCACGGGAGTGGGGTGAATGGGGAATGGGGAGGGCGCTCGGGATGGCTCCGTCCGGGAAATTTTTTGGGATGGCTGGATTCCGAATTTTGAAGGAATATTCCATTTGGAGGAATGGTTTGCTTCCACTTCATTCCCTTCCATTACATGAACCAAACAGCTGGATGAGCTCAAAATTGGAATGGGATGGTTCCATCCCTTGGCCATTCCACCAACCAAACACATCCTTAGCTCACCAGTACAACAAGAATGCACGTATGCACTCAACATTATACACATATCTATATATTCACATGGGTACATCCAATACACACGCTTAAAACTAGAGACAGAGACTCAAAATCTCCTGGAGCGCAGACACGCGCTTTGACCACTGGACATACCCACGTGCGTGCATGTACTCAGAGGATACTATTCACATAAGCAGTGCCAGAGGAACACTGTTCACGTGAACAATGGCCCCCAAAAATGCGGCGCCACGGCTCGAAACCGCACGGGCAGGGCGTCCACTGATAGCCACCACCAACCGGGCAAGCCACGGTCCACAATGCAACTCTGCAAGTTAGCAACCCAGCATATGCAAATAGGGCACCTAAAGTAATGAGACCTGCAGAGAACCTCTAGCCAGGGACGTCTTGCGGAAACCTAGCTGCCAGGAGCTTGCGGCTATAACTCCACCGTGCCATCGCCGGCCCTTCTCGCTTCTTTTCCGATGTCTTGCGAGTATTGATTTCTATAAGTAATCTTAGGTTTCATGAATTTGTTGTGTGTTTTTCCTATATCAAGTAGTTCTAGTTTTTCCTCGCAAAACAAAGTTGTTCTAGTTTTTCGGCATGTTCTTCAATGGATTTTCTTTGCCCATATTGGGTTTTATTGAACCGACTCATCTAAACGACAACAACAATGCCTATGCTGAAGATCAACAATGGGCAGAGTTTGTTATAAATAAATCTCCTCTTGTTTATTTCTGACTAACAACATCTACTAAGACACAAGACATACACGGAGATACTTGGCAATCTATTTCCTATTTCCGTGATTGTCGGCAACCATGTTGCTATTGTAAGATCCGGAATCTACGGCGTGAAAGATAAAAGAAGTTCAACATATTCATAAATTCAAGGGTGTAGTGATAATAAGTTGTTCGTATAGAATCTTCAATGTAAAAAACTATATACATGTATATTTTAATCTTGTATTATTGTTAATACTAGCCGGAGGGATTTTTTTAAAACAATAATGACCCGCATAGTTAAGCACAAATAGGCAGCTAGCGAAAAAAACAACAACAAATAGGCCACCTCAAATAAGGACTAAGGAGTGCATACTGCGTAGTCGATCCGTTCTTTGCACACTGCAGCGCGAATACTGGAGCTTACGTGAAAAGTCCACGTGAACAGTCCCAGCCGTGAGGCCAGTGACTGCACACACGCATTAGTTGCCGCGCTGCCGGTGCCGGTGCCGGCCGCCGCTGCGGTGGCGTTGCATGCGGAGGCCGTAATCAAGGCGTGCCGCGCGACGAATTTATAGTCGTCGCGTGCCGAGGCAGTTAGCACTGCTTGTAGAGTTGTAGTGTTTCCTCGTTTCTTTTTTTACTTAACTAACGTTTTTTTTTTAGTTTTCAAGGTAGAACTTTCATCGCTGCTTTTCTAACTTTATGCTAAAATATACTAATAATATTGTAATATTATAAAAATATTTTCAATGACAAATCTAATGATATAGTTTTCGTATAGTTAATCTAGATACTATATTCTCCCTTAACTATAATATTATAAAATTATAGTTTTCGTATAAAGAACGGACAGTGCTCCGCCAAACCACTACGAGTAATAGGGGTAGAATTAATTTAAGAACCAAGCGTAAACAGTGTGTTGCATGCGATCCAACGCATCTGCCGTTCCCCAGGCCGCACGTAAGACAGGGATCAAGAGGTGGTAAAGGCATGTACAATGATATAGAAACTATTGTCAATAATATCCTCTATATCATCTATAGAAACTAATGCAACAGGTTGTCTTTTTGTATATCTCTATAGACAACTTCTCTATGACATAATGTGTCTTGTTTATCATGTTACAGTCGATTATTGAATTAGAGATGGCCTAATTCTCTATACTCCCTCTCTCTTATCCACATCATCTCATGTCCTACATGATAAAGTTTATAAATAGCTAATATCACACTATTGTACATGGCCTAAATGCTCTCACATTCTCCCTTCAGCCAATCCATCCCTGGCCTCTTTTTTAACCTCGTTTGAGCTAGTAATCGCACTTCACACAAGTTTGCCTGCTTCAGAGAATGAATAAGAACAAGCAAACAAGAATTTCATATACAAGTCCATCTCGAGTTATCTCTCCTTTTCATCAACAAAGACGAAATTCAGCAGTAGATAGTAAACCATATTGATATCCATACCTTCTCTAGTCGGTGTGGGCTCAAAATCTAACATCTCCTCATCATCTCCCAATGCACATACCGCTCATGCTCTTTAGGTGATGTACGCCCCGCTGCAATAGGAGTAGTATCTGCGCCCCGCCCACTAGCTTAGGCCTCCATACATGCTTCATGGGCCGAATTTTATTGAAAATTGCCTCTCAGGCTTCCGCTGCATCCTCAAACTTCACTGATTCCGCATGCACCGCAACCTTCTTTTTGAGCTTTGGTCGACCGAAGGGCACCACCTTGGCCGGTATACTTGGGATCTCTTCCTTCGCGCCATCGCTGCTAGCCGTGTTCATTAGTCGATCTCGGCTGAACAAAGAACCATAGTACTACTGGATTTAGCTGGATTATTAATGACAATTGGCCTTTTACCAAGATCTTTGGTTGACACTTCGCAGCACTAACAATCTCGCTTTCTTGCTTGTTAGGTTCTGAATTTTCAGCACTTGGCGATTTAGCATGCCATTTTTGCTTTATAATCTTCTTCGTTACAGAGGCATTGGATGGTCGGTTAGCACCACCACCGTAACAACCTTTGTAGAGCGGGTTAGCTCTCAAAAACTGATCTTCTAGGTGCTGTCCACCCAGATGAAAAGCATATGGCGTCATTGGAGGGTGCGCCCATCCTCCATTCTCGATTGTATGGTGTGTAGGAGAAAGGTGTCATCCATTGCGAGGCACCCATGGCTCATACGGACGAACCGACGTTGTATTTGATGCCTCGGAGGTGATCTTGGACGCTTCAATTGTGATGGTCGATTAGAGCTAGAAGTGGCCGCTTGGTTAGCATATTTGGACAGCAAGATATCGAATGTTGGCTTGATGCGCTCCACTGTACTTTTGCTTTGTTTATCTTCCACTTGCCAACCTCTGGATTTTTGGGCTTGATAAACTTATCGCAAGCCTCATGTTGCACTTGCCCCAGTACGTATGCTCACAGTGATCTTCAATGTTTCCTTCCCATCCGGGGCCTTCTCCAAGACAACCTCTCTTCCCGAGACCTTGTCATCGGCATGTATCACTCTAGGCTCACCGATAACAACACCGGCTTTCCTTTTGTCGATTCGGCATGTTCAGCCGGCAACACTTTCTCGCCTCCATATCCATCGTGTTCATGGGGAAGGGAGACTTGTCTACTTGCATTTCGGCAAAACTCAATCGCCCATCATTGATAGCCGATTGATCTGTCACGAAAAACATTACAATCATTAGTGGCATGAGAAAAGAATTATGATATTTGCAAAAGCCCGCCGCTTCAGCTCTTCAAACGGCGGTAAAGTATGAGAAATTTTAATGACCTTATCATTCAAGAAAGCATCAAAAATTCTATCACATTTTGTAACATCAAAAGTAAACTTCATCTCCTCTTCACGATTTTTGCGAATTGGCTTAAGAGCATTACATGCATATGGTTTGGCCTTTGAGGGCCAAACAAATTCAGCAAAGATAGACATCAACTTCATCATCCCGATCGGAAGAATAATCAACTACGTTTATGCGAGGAACGTCAACTTTAGTCTTATGGTTTTCTTTGATATCTTTACTTTGGCTTTCTTTAGCCAAAGCTCACGAACACTTGGTTAACGGTTAAAAACTCATAACTTTCCAACTTTTCTTTAATGTGAGTTCTCAAACCGCTAAACACAAGATCACCAAGTCCCTTTCACTTATCACAAGACTATAGCACCGTTTTAACATCTCTCAACCTTTTGACATAATCGGAAACCGATTCATCACTTTTTTGCCTAACCGATGTAAGATGTGATAACTTAAACTCAGCGCCACCGCTATAAAATGATCATGAAATTTTTGCTCAAGTCGCGACCATGTAATGATAGAACCAGGGGTAAAGCGAAAACCATGAAAAAGTCGTACGCTTAAAGACAAAGAAAACAAACGAACTTTAAGTTCATCTATATTACCCGCCGCCCCAATCAAGGCGAGATATTGGCTAACGTGTTCCCATGTAGTTTTGCTGTCCCCACCATCAAATTTAACAAACTCGGAAGCTTATAACCTTGGGGATAAGCAATAGTATCAAAATGAGATGGATATGGTTTCGATAAGTGCGGTTTCTAACTCTCGGCTCAATGCCGAAAGACTCAACAAACATCCCGCGCACATCATCTCTAATTTTGCCAATGCTTCGCCCATATTGGCCAAAGTGTGATGGGTGATCGCAAAGGAGCTACTGGGGTGTTGGTCACCATGGTAGGCAAGTGGAGGTGGTATCATGTATAACGTATCACGCAAGGACCTTGGCATACTTATATCGCTCTCGATGTTGATGTTCCCAAAGGTGGTAGGCTCATGATATGATTAGGATACGTGGCGCTACCATTAGTTCATCTCCGTGTTTAGTTTGTTGTCCGAAAAGAAACTCAACGGCATGCCACATTGGGGTTGTATACTTGGTACTCCACTATTTGCCGATGAATTAATAGGCGCCTCGGCTTAGAAAGTTCTACGCTAGAAAAAGTGCCAACCCGACTTGTACCCATGGCCGCACTATTTATTTTCTTAATGTTTGCCATCCGATGCATATAATCAAAGATCTCTAGTGTTCTCATTAAGCATGTGCTGAACTTGCTCCATTGTAACACTAGATGAATTGGTAGCAACAGATGAGAGGGTTGATGCGGCACTTACAAGGGGTTCTACCTTTTCCGAGTAATGCGAGGAGGAACGTGATGTCGCCGAGTGGAGTAATGTTGCCTTGACGATCCTTCTTGAATTTTGCAAGGAACGCCAGAATCCTCCTCCTCGCGCTTTTTCTTGTATGCCTCAAAAGCTTGGCGATGCTCTTCCGATAATTCATCGTGAATCGGCTTGACGACATTATCGGTGTTAACCTCCCGTATTGGGATTTTGCCGCGCTACCATGGTGATTGTTCAAGGTAGTAAATCACACTACTACAAAGGGTCATTACAGACTGTTCTAAACTATAAGCATATAAGGTTTTCTGAACCGTCTAAATTTATGGGTCTAATAGGCGATTTGTGCGCTATCTGTGATAAGTCACAACAAAGATAGTTTGTATAAAGATCTATGAAAACCTACTATCACTGATGGTTTGTATAAAGAACCATATGTGAAAGCCTACTATCACAGACGGCAAATACCAAAAACCATCTGTGATATGTGGCTATCACAGATGATTCTGCTTTTGGTTATGTTTTTATTTATATGTTTTGTTTTGCCACGTTCGGTCTGTGGTTGATATCCAATTTATTGTCTAATTAGTGGGAAACTGGAGGCATCCAATTTATTTGCTTTGTTTTAGTTGCAGTCAAAGTGTCGAAACGCCATGGTCGAAGCATCGTGGTCAAAGTTCCATGGTCGAAACTTCATGATTGAAGCCGTGGTTGAAGTGTCGTGGTTGAAGCGTCATAGTCCGTGGTCGAAGTGTCATGATAAAAAATGTGATCAAAATGCCATGATTGAAGTATCATGGTTGAAACCGTGGTCGACTTTTCGTGAGGGGATTTCTTTGCCACAGGGGGCTTCTTTCCTTTAGTTACTGCACATACAAAATCACTTCCCCAAGTCACTACTGCACGTCCCAACCAAAATGCCATGGCACTGACATAACAACAAAAACACACACAATAATTCAATTTCGATACCTTCCAAAGCGATTTGCCAGCGGAGTGTGTATGCTCGACTCCCTGCGGTGCCAGCCCGAACTCGGCTTCATGCCATTCTCCTACCAACACCAAAAATGTCGCCTTAATCAAAATTCTGAATTAGATTTGCAATTATTGGGATAGAAAAATTAAAGAAAGATAGTTACTTGGGATGGATGGATTCGTATCAAGAAGGAGATGATGAGGTCGTGTTCGTTGGGGACTCTGTGACCATGGTGGAAGATCAAGTACATACCTGTTGTGTTGGTTCTTGAAGTGAATGGGGGAAAGGGTGGGGGATTAATAAGGGCGAGAGGTGGGAGAAGACCCGGTACCTGCCATTTGATGTGGAGAGAATGGACATATGGGATCAGGATCCTGGGGAGATGCTGTGGATCGATGATGTGGCAGGGCATTATCACAGACGGTTCGGATTAAAAATCGTCTATGATATGCAGGCATCACAAACGGTTCTTGGTAATAACCGTCTGTGAATTATCACAGACGGCTCTTGTTAATAATCGTTTTGAATTATCACAGACGAGTCTTGTTAATAATTGTCTGTGATAATTGCTGATATTGCTGATGGTTTTTTATCCAAACCATCTATGATAATTCATGTATGGTTCTTAAGAATAACCATCTGTAATAATTATGTATTACAGACGGTTCTAGTGATGTGCTTGTAAAATCGTCTATGGTAATCTTAACACAGACGGTTCCACCGAACCGTCTGAAATGAGCGTCTAGTATAGGCCCTGTTCTTTTCAGCTTCTAAAAGCTGCTTTTCGGCTTTTCTACAGTAACTAGCTTTTAAACAGAGTATCTTTTCAAGATAGGGTCTACTAGTTAATTGTAGTACATACTTTATTGACTTCATTTATATCGCCAAAAACCGCACGTGAGTTTTTATTACTCTGTAATCTCTTATACAAACAGCTCAAAAGTTATAACCGCACCAAAAAATCGTAGCCTAGTATAGTCTTTTTTTAGTAGTGTCATAACAGATATGTATATTTCTTTTTAAGTTCTCTTGAGCTATTTCTTCATTTTGTCATCTCTTTAGCTCTATCCTTATTTTTATAGCTAATTTAAGTTTCTTTGAGCTTCTTTATATAGAGAATATATGTTTACATATAACAAGATTATTTATCCCAAATGATAATTTTTAGACAAATTTTCAACAGTAGTTTGGCAAAATTTGAACATGAAACTTGAAAATTTACCTATAAGAAAATTAACATGTAATAACAATATCCTTGTCATGTTGAAATACATTTTAAATTTGCACTCCTGTAGAAAAATTTCTGGCTCCATGACTGCCCCCACAGTACATTGCTCAGGAGTCAGATTCCCTGGACCATCTTTTTGCATACCACAGAGTAACTTCCTAGCTGCATAGTCGCCACTGCATAAGATCTGTACAAATTGAAGGAGGAATGGTTTGTACAGTCAGCACATTACTACATGGTACTGGTATGCTAGCGTAAAGGATTGATGCGATGTGGGTAAGACAAGGACGAGACGACGCGCCGGTGCGTGAGCAATTGAACGGGGCGTGGAAACGGCGAAGAGCCTGTTCAGCATATGTTCTGCATAGAAAAATTAATCCGACTATTTTGGTTTTTTATTTCTCTTGCTATCGTCTTGTTTCACAGATAAGATATGGATTATAGCTATATCAAGTATTCTACTTCTCTTACTCTTATTACGTGCACATATCTCTTTTCACTTTTCTTGCCGGTGAGTACTGTGCCATTGCACACGCACATCGCCTCTCGGCTCATTTCCGGTTCGAAAACGAGCCCGCGCGGCATCCCGATGCACAAGCAGGGCGCGGACGTGACACTCTGTGGATGGAATTATCTCGGTCAGTGAATCGGTAAATACCATACTCCTACTCCAACCTTTGTGTTACAGGGTTTGTGTCGTGACAGGACGGGCGCTTTTTGGCGAGACCTGGTTACCATGGTCGAAGTGTCATGGTCAAAGCGTCGTGGTCAAAGCATCGTGATCGAAGGTATGGTCAAAGTTCCGTGAGGGAATTTCTCTGCCACGAGGGGCTTCTTTCCTTTACCTCCTGCACGCCCCAACCAAAAAGCCATGGCACTGACACAACAGTGAAAACACACTATTTCAATACCTTCCAAAGCGATTTATTGGTGGAGCGCGCATGTTGACGCCCTACGGTGCCAGCCCAAACTCCGGCTCTATGCCGTTCTCCTACCAGCACCAGAAATGTCATCTCAATCAAAACTCTAAATTAGATTTACAAATTTTGAGATAGAAAAATTAAAAAAAGATAGCTACTTAGTGTGGACGGATTCATACCAGGGAGGAGACGACGTGGTCACGCTCGTTGGGAACTCACGACCATGGTGGAGGATCAGGTATGTACCTGTTGTGTTGGTTTTTGGAGTGAATGTGGGAAAGGGTGGGGATTAATAAGGGTGAGAGGTGGGAGGAGACCTAGTGGGGTGCCTGCCATTTGATGCAGAGAGAAGGGACGAGTGGGATCGGGATCCTGGGGGAGATGCTACGGAACGATGATGTGGCAAGGCATTATCACAGACGGTTCGGATTAAAAACCGTCTGTGATATGCAAGCATCATAGACGATTTTTGTTAATAACCGTCTATGATAGTTGCTGATATCACAGACGAATTTTAAATCCCAACCGTACGTGATAATTATGTATCACAGCTAGTTCTAGCGATGCGCTTAAAAAACCGTCTGTGGTAATCTTAACACAGACGGTTCTAGTTCTACCGCGAGATGAGGGCATGTTCTTTACCTCAAAGCCGTGGCTTTTGGTTTTGCTCTGATGCCTAACTTTCAAACGAGTGTTTTCTTAAGACGGTCTACAAGTTAAACGATCTACACGTTAAAAGCCCAACATATGTACTGGGCAAAATCACAAGTGAGTATCATCTCTCCGTAATCTGTCACTGCAAACACCAAAATTCAAAAATTTCACCTAAAAGCCACCATGAAAGAAAAGAAGATGAGGCATCTAGTATAACCTTTTTTACTAGCGTCATAATAGATATGTGTATTTTTTTTTAAAGTTTTCTTGTGCTATTTCTTTATTTTGTCATCTCTTTAGCTCTATCCTCATTTTTATGACTAATTTAAGTTCCTTAAACTTCTTTGTATAAGAATATATGTTTACATATAACAAGATTATTTATTCCAAATGATAATTTTTAGAGAGATTTTCAACAGTAGTTTGGCAAAATTTGAATATAAAACTTAAAAATTTGTCTCTAAAAAACCAACATATAATAATATCTTTATGATATTGAAATACATTTTAAATTCGCATCCTCGTAGAATATTTTCTTGACTCCACCACTACCCCTACAGTACATTGCTCAGGGAGTCAGATTCCCTGGACCATCTTTTTGCATGCCGAAGAGTAAATTCCTAGCTGCAAAGTCGCCACTGCATAAGATCTGTACAAATTGGAGGAGGAATGGTTTGTACAGTCAGCACATTACTACATGGTACTGGTATGCTAGCGTAAAGAATTGATGCGATGTGGGTAAGACAAGGACGAGACGACGCGCCGGTGCGTGAGCAATGGAACGGGGCGTGGAAACGGCGAAGAGCCTTTCAGCATATGTTCTGCATAGAAAAAATGAAAAATTAATACAACATTTGGTTTTTTTTCATTTCTCTACATTTTATTCCCCTTGCTTTTGTTACACGTACATATCTCTTTTATTTTTATCACTGTTTATACACTTTTTCTTAAAATCATTTCTTTTATTCATTACTATTTATTTTAAACTAAAATCCTACGGTAAAAGATGATACCAACGCCCCCTTAGCGGCAGCATCCGTCCTGTGGCCACCACCGCGGGCGTGGCCTGCACTGCCCTGTCGCGTCCCCGCCGGCGAGTAGTGCGCCACCGCACACGCACGTCGCCTCTCGGCTCGTTTCCGGTTCGAAGACGAGCCCGCCGCGGCATCCCGATGCGCAGGCAGGGCGCGGACGTGACGCTCTGCGGATGGAATTATCTCGGTCGGTGAACCGGTAAATACCATACGCCTCCTCCAACCTTCGCGCTACAGGGCTCGTGTCGTGACAGGACGGGCGCCTTTTTGGCGAGACCTGGTTACCGGGCGCCGCGGGTAGTTTCTGCATCTCATCTTCTTTCTAGCCGGGGGTGGCACGGCGTCGCGGCAACACCGACCGGCTAACGTTGCGTTTCGCGCAGCTAACAGTAGGTATTCCTGAACGGAGTGAGGCATTGGGTAAAGAAAGTGCACGTGCGACCGTGGCGATGTGCGCCTGTACATTTTGGCAAATTTCACTTACGGCTCACCGATTTTTGTAACACCATGCATGCATCGCATTTGAAGTTTTGAACCGGATTGTGACACATGCATGGAGCTTATATATATATCTATACCTGTAGCAACCTGCCGTAAAACTGTGCAGGCAAAGATCTCATCTGCACGCTTACGTGCCGCCATCCATTACAACCACGGTTCTTTTTTTTAGTTGTTGTTTTCTTTTGGCTGATTTCCCCAAACCATCAACTCCCTCATTTCGGTTAAGTTTCTGACTTCTGATTTATTTTTTTATTTTTCCTAAATTTCATCATTTTTTGACTTTTTAGCTTTTTTTGAACTTTTTTGCCGGTTCTTTTTTTTCTCGTATTCGTTTGTATTATTTGTGATGGCCTAACCTGTTTTTTTCATTTTTAAATTTTTTAAATTTAATTACATCAAATAAGCTACAATCAATTATAATACAATTTAATTATAAATTAATTTATTTTAATCTATTTTAAGAGAGAGGACTACCCCACTCACCTCAAGCAGAAAACATGCCCACGACCAGCATTTATGGCAAGAGGTCAGGATCACAGGAAGGAGGCTACTGCGCGGCTGTGCCCATCGGCCGGCCGTGTCACATGCTGCTTTACTGTATGTTCCGTTTCTTGGCTCTTAAGTTGACTTTTGATATTATTTTTTCAATATTTATTATTCATCAGAGGTAATGCTTATTCGGTTTAAAAGCTCAGGCTTATATCTTTTTCACTATAACAGCTAAACATATATAGTAATTATAGTAACATTTTCAACGTAATTAAATTTTAAAAGAAATAAAAATAGAAAAAAATACATCACCACGAACCATGCAAAAGAATAAGAGAAAACAGACTAAAAAAACCAAAAACCCAACAGATAAAAAAAGACAAAAATTAAAAACAGAGAAACCACAAGCAGTAGCTTAAATGAACAGGGCCTACCGGTTTCATCAGCCCACCCCGCCCGTTCCTTCCACTCCGACTTACATGGATGGCGCCGCCGGTCCCGCTCCCACGTCGCAGGAGCGCGCACGGGTGTACCGTAGTCCGCTCCTCCCTAGTCTTCGTTGCCATTGCACCTGTACAGCCCACAGGTGCAGTGCAATGCACTGCAGAGCAAAGCAGCAGCCGGTAGTCCATTGTTGCACCTGCATTGGTAGTCCGTACCGAGCCACATGCCCACATGTGCGGTGGGGATAGCAGATAGGTCCATGGATTCAGCCATCATCGCGGCAGCAGCAAGCATCCAAGCCGGCCAGATTACGAGGCCATCATCGCGAGCAGCCGGTCGCTGACCGCTGGGCCCCGCGCCATGTTCCGGTCGCGCGCGCAGAGCCACTTACGAGGTAATCATGGCGTGTTGCCGCCGGTGCCGCCCCGCTCGGAGCGGCCGACATGTGGGGCGGCGGCGCTCGCGCGCCTTCTTTGGGGTGTGCCGGTTCCGGGTTTGACTGATTACGGTTTTAGCTCGTCGTTTCGGCTCGGATTACGGGGGCCGGCGGGAGCAGCGCCACGTTCTGCGTGAGCGTGAGGTGGAGCGGCAAAAGGGCATCGCGAGGCGACGCTGCGCGCTGCCCAGCGCCGGTGCTGCTGCGACGACGACGCATCGAGAAGCGTGTGGTTGTTTAAGGGCCTGTTCTTTACGGCTTCTAAAACGAGCTTTTGATTTTTGCTACAGTAATTAATTTTCAAACGAAATATTTTTTTAAGATATAGTCTATAAGTTAATTATAATACACGTTAAAAATCTAATATCTGTATCAACCAAAATCGCTAACGAGTATATATCTCTCCATAATCTCTATTATAAACAGCTAAAATTCAAAAATTTCAGTTAAAATTATAAATCACAGCTATATCAAACAGTCTCGAAGCCTGCTCACTGTTAAAGCCCTGAAAGCCGTCCATTTCTCCTAAAAAGCTCGTGTGTGAGCTACTGTGCTCTCCTGTTTCGACTTACATGTAGTATGTGCAAGACACTGGCATGTGGGTCAGAGAGCCAGGGGGACAGAACCGTAGAGCCTAGGCTGAGACTGTAGGTATGGTGGCTGACAGGAACGTAACGCTGCAAACTACAGCGGCAGTGCAGCACGACTGCACGATGAGCTGAGCGCCAGTGGCTAGCCTGTGTGTAGGAGAGTCTCGTACAGAGCTCGCTTCTACTGGCATCGAGCGCCCTAATCAAAGCAGGCAGTACCATTCTGGGTTGGGCTCACGTGTAGGACGTCCTGCACATAGCTGCGTGTAGAATTATTTGTGTAACGACACGTGTTTATATTACGTAGGATTTTGTATATTTTTGTTTTCAAACTTGATAATAAATGTCTATCAACTTTAATTGATGTATGTAGAAATTTGGATACTTTTATATTCAGACTTGATAACAAATGGGTAAATGAGTAAGTATATTTACTTAAAAATACTTTTGAAGTATCAAAAATACTTAAAAAATTGTAAGAACTAAGAAGACATCACCCACCTATTTGTTATCAAATTTAAAAACAAAAGTATATAAAATCCTACATAATATAAACACGTGTCGCTACGTAAATGACTCTGCACGTAGCTATATGCAGGACGCCGTGCACTGAACCCAATCCCCAATTCTTGTGCTGGAATTTTATGTCGCACGCAGAGCTC